>CM051024.1:87952816-89152816 GCA_027627225.1 Congeria kusceri
CTGGCCACGCCCCGGTGGTCATATGATTTATATAGATTTGAATAGCAAAATGACTTTAAAAATCTTCTCCTCAGAAACCGAAAGATCTCGAGGTTTGTTATTTGTTATGTAACATTGTATAGTGGTCCTCTACAAAGATTGTTCAAATGATGCCCCTTGGGTCAAAACTGGCCACGCCCCAGGGGTCACATATAAACTTAAATAGCAAAATGTCTTAAAAAATCTTATCTTCTGAAACCGCAAGGTCCAGAGGTTTCGTATTTGGTATTTAACATCCTATAGTGGTCCTCTACAAAGATTGTTCAAATTATGCGGGTCAAAACAGACCACACCCAGGGGTCACATGGTTAATACAGACTTAAATAGCAAAATGACTTTAAAATTGCTCTCCCCTGAAACCGCAAGGCCTAGAGGTTTCATATTTGGTATGTAACATTGTACAGTGGTCCTCTACAAATATTGTTCAAAGTATGCCCCTGGGGTCAAAACTGGTCACGCCCGGGGGGTCACATGGTTTATAAAGACTTAAATAGCAAAATGACTTTTAAAATCTTCTCCTTTGAAACGGCAAGGCCCGCAGCTTTCCTATATTTGGTACGTAACATTGGATAGTGGTCCTATTCAAAGATTGTTCAAATTATTCCCCTGGGGTCAACTCTGGCCACCCCCCGAGGGGTCACATGGTTTATGTTGACTTAAATAGCAAAATGACTTTAAAAACCTTTACCTCAAACCGCAAGGCCCAGGGGTTTGTTCAAGGTTGTTCAACTTATGTCCCTGGGATAAAAATAAGCCACGCCTCGGGGATGCAAATTTCAATTGGGTTACAAGGTCTCAGGTGAGCGTCCTAGGGCCCTCAGGGCTCTCTTGTTTATTTACATTTGAGTGTACTTTGATTGGTTCTGGGTGTGAGGTTCGGCTTACCTTTAAACCGATTTAAACCCCAATGCTTTGCATTTACCGTTCCAAAGCGGTGTTCTCAGTTTTAATCATTTTTCGGCGTAGCTAAGATCTCTTTTGACCTAGATTTCTTGCGATAATTATGCAGCGGGAAAATTGAATGCCAATAGAATTTGGCAATTTTTTTATTTTTAGGGAATGCAAACTTACAACAATGGTGTAATGTAGACCAACAATTGTTGCATACTTTTGGGGATTAAAATGTACATGATTGTTTACATAGGCGGTTAAAATAAAGTTATAATCATTTCTTCGACATACAGTCTAGAACTGAACATAATTATGAACATATTTTCTCATTGTATGTCAAGAACGGAATATTATATTCGTTCTCAGAATTAACCCACTGTTTTGTTTAGCCTTTGATTATAACGAGTTCAACACACTCACGATCACTAAAATTAGCGCGCATTTAGCTGCCGGCGTAAAGCTGTTAGGACCAACATACATCAATTAGCGTCCAGAGAATCATAAGAGCGAATATTTCAATAATTTGACCAACATGCATCAATTAGCGTCCAGAGAATCATAAGAGCGAATATTTCAATAATTTGACCAACATGCATCAAAATTAGCGTCCAGAGAATCATAAGAGCGAATATTTCAATAATTTGACCAACATGCATCAGTTAGCGTCCAGAGAATCATAAGAGCGAATATTTCAATAAATGAGGAATTTATGTTTATAAACTTACTGTGCATGTTAATTTGAAATTGAATGGCCGTTGCGTTCTATTAAGAATTAAATAGAAATACACATTTCTATCAACTTCTCCAGTAGATGTTAATCAACCTATAAAAAGATGTGGTGAAATAAGTAACGGGATACGTCGAAATGTTATTATTGTTACTTTTACTTCATTTTCGTAGCATTAATACATTACTTGCAATACCAATTATACACAGAAACCCTTGATACATCATATTCCTACCGACTATAATTTTAAATCGCCATAGTCTAATGAAATGTTATGTTTGTGTTATCAAAAATGAAAGTCATCATTATTTCAAATGCGCTGAATGTTTCCTGAAGATTGCTTTTCATAAGGATACGCAGTATAAATAATTAACTGACTTCGAAATGTGTATGTATCGACATAGATAACTTCCAAGATGAATGTAGGGTATATTACTTCATAATAACTATACGCGTCTGATACATAATAATTTTCATTCATTCCCGCAATTATTTTCGTACATTGTTAATTTGTTTAATTTGGCTGACAAACTTATATAAAATGATGTTAACGTAAATTATTTAGGTTATTCGTGTATCACTGGTGACAACATGGGGCGGTATGATCGGTTTATTCACGGTACAAATCTTAATAATTATTGAATTAATCACACATTACATTTTTGGATATGAGACATAATATGAACAGTTAAGATAACAGTTTGGGGGCTTAACACATTGAATTGTTAATAGCTAAACTTCTCAACGAACCGACTATAAATACACGTACAACATGGTAGCTCACACATATAACTATAAATATAATAATAATAATACTAATATAAATAAGAGTCTTTGAATGCGTATGTAGTTAGCTGGGAACATGACTAAAACTTACCGCCACAATCCTGTGACCAATACTATTTGGGTGCTTGTTCCTACAAGAGTTTACTTACAGAAAGGACAATACAATAGATTCAGAGTATCCATATTTCTTTCTCAACCGCTTGCTATATGTTCTATATGTACTGGTATTTTGATCGCTGATGGTAAACGATAGATCGCGTATAATTAAATCAAGACTAATTAGAGTAACATGTGTGAAGATGGTCATCAAGTCAAATACATTCATGTTGGGATAATGCTACAAGCCCCGCATACTGATTAACACGACGATACATTAATTTGTATCAACATTGTATTGTATGTATAAATATGTAATATAAGTACACTGAACGTATTGTACTTGTACTTTGTATAGTACTACAACAGCAATATATGCCGTCATAAACGATACATGTACAACTGTTTAAAATTATGTATTTGATTCATTGCGTTTACTGTGACTTTTCTTCGTCAATCAATTTAAGGACGACATAAATAAAACAATATATTTCAAAATCATTTCAAATGCATATAAGCTAAATTAGTTTAAAGTCTACGTATCTGTTAAATTTATATAAAATATCTATCAAAAACACATCTCTTAGCGAAAAATACAGTTATTTGCCTAGTTGCTCAAAACTTGCCAATTAAGCTAACAGTCTATTAACCTCAGATGTAAATAACATTAATATTAGGAGCAACTTGTTTATCAAACATTAAAATTATTCCAGCAGAAGAATTTATATAGAATAAACTCCCATATTACTATCGTTATGTTTAATTATGTTTAATTGACATAAATATATTCATCCAAATTTTAACCCCTGTTAGCTTAATTAGTCATTAAAGTTTTGAGCAACTCGCCCCAGATCTGGTGTTGTTTGTTTTAGTATGTTGTAAACAAACAACACCATTTCAATTTGTGAAGTATGCCTATTTAGACAACGTCACCCTCCTCACAGAAAACGGCACAGTAATGTTGATGGAAACGAATTAAGGACACACGTGACGTCATTGGTGTTTATGTCTGAAAAGCTCTGGCGTCTAATCAATATTCTTGTATGTGGTGCAGACGACAAAGATGTACAGGAAAATGGGAAAATCTGAACAAAATATTAATCGATAGACAAATTGTTGGGCAATGAGAAAATACTGGTATATTTGTTGTTCACATTAGTTACTTTTAATGCTTTGTATGTAATATTTGGTTTTGGTTAGTCCAGATGGTTTAGTTTTTGCAGTTAACACATTATCACTCGATAACGAAATTTAATCGTTGGGCAATTGGGAAATAATGACAATTTTGTTTCCACGTGTTTACTTGTAGATTTATTTTTTAATGCTTTTATTTATATTATTTTGTATTAGTCCAGATGGTTTAGTTTTTGAGGTTCAGGCGAACTGTTAGGCAATAGGAAATACTGGCATATTTGTTTTTCACTAGGTACATCGTTACATTTTTTATGGTTCTCTTTATATAATATTTGGCTGTAATGTTTTTCTTTATATTTGGTTTTGGTTTGTCGAGTTAGTTTTGTTTTTGCTATGAAGACATTATCAATCGATAGTAAAATTGTTCCAACATGAGAAAATACTGGCATCTGGGTTTTGCACATGTGTAGTGTATTTTATATAGCATTAAACATCTGCACAACGTATCGTACTTGTGGTTGTGGTTACGTCTGCAAATAATTGAAGTCAAATGAAAAATTCATGAGGCGTGTCGTGGGAAAACCGGGCTTAATGTATGTGCGTTAAGTGGTATTTCCTGTTTCATGGAAGTCTCGTCTAAACATAAATCCACTGTAGGCGGAAAGTGCCGTCCCGGATCAGCCTGTGCGGACTGCAGCCTCAGCTGTTAAGATATGTTTACTGATTAACGGTTGAGTTATGGTATACATCTAACGTTAATTGTGTATTTATCAATGCATTTATCTGGTTAAGTCCTAAATAAATTCTGATTATAAAAAGCATTTCATACGTATTTATATGTAATGAGGGCGCATCTCCTTATTATTAAACACACATAGAAATGTTTCAATAGCAGTCAAAAGAAAATAAAAAAAATAAAATAGTTATCAAGTGGATTAAGGGCTAGTCAGTTTTGATTTATGAGGCACCTTTTCTGATGCACATCTTTACTCCGGATTCGTATCGTATATGCCGGGCGCTTGGTAGGAAGGCAATCGGTACCGTTCGATTTAACTTGCTGCTGGCTAGGCAACGGGCCATATCAGAACAAGCCGTATATATGCAATGTACTTTTTTGTAATCTGTGACTAAAATTAAAAAATGATGAATTTGCCAATCTGTGAATAGGTCCTTTTAACAACAACGACAGTAATTGCTTTGTCAGATCTATTGCATGTAGGTCATGTGCCAGAAGGGACTATTCACTATGTTACAAGTTCATCGTCTTCTAATCTGTGTAGTGGTCACAACAATATATATGAGACGTGTCGTGGAAAAACCGGGCTAGATGCATGTGCGTTAAGTGTCGTCCCGGATCATCCTGTGCAGTCCGCAGAGGCTAATCCAGGAAGACACTCTCGGCTTTTATGGTATTTTCTGCTTCAAGGTAGTCTTTTCTAAACATAAAACCTCTGTATGCGGAAAGTGTCGTCCCGGATTAGCATGTGCGGACTGCACAGGCTAATCCGGAACGACACTTTACGCACATGCATTAAGCCCGGTTTTCCCACGACACGCCTCATATCATAAACATCGTTTGTTTGAAACTTCTACATGATTCGAAAGATGTTACCTCAATTCGCAACAACGTTTGTTTAAAGTATTTAAGTACATTTGTAGTTTCTTATAATAGACCTGTTGCTTTTGAGTTGCAAACGACAGTGCAG
The DNA here is from genome assembly GCA_027627225.1 of Congeria kusceri. Lineage (NCBI taxonomy): Eukaryota > Metazoa > Mollusca > Bivalvia > Myida > Dreissenidae > Congeria > Congeria kusceri. Next base: position 87,958,196 of record CM051024.1, read on the forward strand.
TGATCAGTTCAAATATTCGGATTTGCGTCAGACAGAAGATGCATCTGCGTCATATAGGCTGCGCATCGATAGCAGGATTACAAGACTGCATTTTATAAGATTCCAAAAGGTTTAATGTCTTCTATCTGGATGATCTTATATTCAGAAATTGACGTAAATGAATTGACGATTAGCTCGCAATAGAACGCTTTCATGTAAATCGTGTTCTGGTTGCGATGAGTCACCCATTCTTCTTCTTGCATTTGTGATTTTATTTTGTCTTGTTGATTAACTCGATTCACGTATAGGTATTATGATGTGCCTTTCTGAATACTCCATTATATATATAAAATAGTCCATGATATGTATAGGTTTTGTGATGTATTGTTTCCTATTGTTTCCTGCTGAATACTCCATTATATGTTTTGTGATTTGTATCGCTGAATATCCCATTATATGTATAGGTATTGTGATGTTTCCTGCTGAATACTCCATTATATGTTTTGTGATATGTACTGCAAAATATTTCATGGTATGTATAGGTTTTGTGAAGTATTGTTTCCTGCTGAATACTCCAATATATGTTTTGTGATTTGTATCGCTGAATATCCCATGATATGTATAGGTATTGTGATGTTTCCTGCTGAATACTCCAATATATGTTTTGTGATTTGTATCGCTGAATATCCCATGATATGTATAGGTATTGTGATGTTTTCTGCTGAATACTCTATTATATGTTTTGTGATTTGTATTGCTGAATATCCCATTATATTTATTGGTATTGTGATGTTTCCTGCTGAATACTCCATTGTATGTGTTGTGATTTGTATTGCTGAATATCCCATTATATTTATTGGTATTGTGATGTTTCCTGCAGAATACTCCTTTAAATGTGTTGTGATTTGTATTGCTGAATATCCCATTATATTTATTGGTATTGTGATGTTTCCTGCTGAATACTCCTTTAAATGTGTTGTGATTTGTATTGCTGAATATCACATTATATGTATTGGTATTGTGATGTTTCCTGCTGAATACTCCGTTGTATGTGTTGTGATTTGTATTGCTGAATATCCCATTATATTTATTGGTATTGTGATGTTTCCTGCTGAATACTCCTTTAAATGTGTTGTGATTTGTATTGCTGAATATCCCATTATATGTATTGGTATTGTGATGTTTCCTGCTGAATACTCCATTGTATGTGTTGTGATTTGTATTGCTGAATATCCCATTATATTTATTGGTATTGTGATGTTTCCTGCAGAATACTCCTTTAAATGTGTTGTGATTTGTATTGCTGAATATCCCATTATATTTATTGGTATTGTGATGTTTCCTGCAGAATACTCCATTGTATGTGTTGTGATTTGTATTGCTGAATATCCCATTATATTTATTGGTATTGTGATGTTTCCTGCAGAATACTCCTTTAAATGTGTTGTGATTTGTATTGCTGAATATCCCACTATATGTATTGGTATTGTGATGTTTCCTGCTGAATACTCCATTATATGTTTTGTGATTTGTATTGCTGAATATCCCATTATATGTTTAGGTATTGGAAACTGAGAGAGACTTATTTAACACTTACATCGTGTATGTGTACTCATAGCCTAAATTACAGTTTTAAGATCACTCAAAATTTCAAACACGTTAATAAATATATTACAAAGGCAACACATGTGAGCTAAAACATTTTGTTAACTCAAGCGAAAATCATGATTAGTTCAAGTGCAGACATTGGTCAGTTTTGCTACAATCTACTCCTGTTATTATGTATACCTTTTTCTGTTCAGTATATAGCGAAATCTCCTAGACAGATGTTGTTGTTTATTTCATAGCTTTTGTTTTGCTGTATGGGCGAAATTTCAGTTCTTAAACATCCGCAGTGAACAAAAGGGGAAAACACTCACAGTGTATGACATTGTTGCATATTCTGAACATTTTCCAGTCCGGAATTTCGCGCGACATTTAGAAGTCACCGTACTGATATTTCAGAGTTTAATTTAAAACTTTAAGGCTGTTAAGATTTTAAGGTCGTACATCCTATAATTATGCAGACACATGTTTCAGAAGAACAATATGGCTCTCTTTCAAAGCTGTTGAAAATCAATACATTTTTTAATTATGTGGTTTATTTAGATTTTCAAGAACCCATCTCGTATAATAAATTTATTAATTTATAACGCCTGTTTTATAGAATACCGTGTACTATGCGTTAAAGTTAAAGTTGTGCATTTAACTTTAAATGTTCAACTATTTAATTACATGTATGTATGTCGCGTGGCCTTTTCGTGAAATTCAAGCAAAATAAAGCATCGCGGTCCAATGTTTCAACGTGTCTCTTTCATTTTCATCAGATTATGACGCAAGAGTCAAAATGGTCAGGCACGTCTTGGGTTATTTCAATACATACGGTCTGTTAGACCGATCCGGGTTTTGCCACGAATAGTTGAAATTCCTCCCCAGCTATTGTTAAAGGATTAATGTCCTTTCATCGAAGATCACAACCGCGTGCTCATTTGAATATCTCAAACATCATGCATGTGCTCTTTTGTATGAAATAGTTTAACCGCTAAACACTTGATATCCAAGTGCGATTATTGGATAATATTGCAGAATAATTTGAATATGACTGACGTTTGTGGAAGCGCATATAAAGGGTCGACCTTACGACTGGCACTCACTTAGGACAACAGCTATCTTTAATCGATGCCACTTTGCGTCATCACTGAATTGCATAAAACTGCAACTGCGTCAGAGAGGCAATTGCTGCCATTAAGTGACAACTCTTAAGTGCGCATCCCGTGCATGCATTTAAAGAACGTGCATCTTTGTTTTAGTTGGTCATTCAGTACTCAATGGGGCCAATAGCAGTGCTTAGTTGTTATGTGTTTTGCTAGGTCACACGCGTGTTAGTCATTATTAATTCCTTATTAACTATAATCATTTATGTTGGTTTTTGTTTATAAAATGTTACTTGTTATAAGTTCCTAATGAGATGTTTTTGGCATATGTGGAATTGCAGAAAAAATATCCCAGACAATAAATTATTGTTAGCCACCATCGTTTCGAAAAGCCATTGTATTTCTATAAATGTTTTATCTCTAGATGCATACGTTTAAATGACACATGTCAACACATTCATGAATGTACATGACGAATGCGTGTAGAGTTGACATTATTCAGCGTGAATAAGGATCATTTTAAATTTTACACTTTCAAAAATAAATATCCCATTTCGATTTCAAATTTTGAACAAATTTCCTGTTGCCTGATGCACATGTAAAAACGTCATTTAATATACTCGAACACCACCGTCTATGTCAGTGTGACGTTTGATAGTAAAATACAAACTAATGAATTACCAGTATAATAATCATACATCGCCGTTGCAACACACAGCGCGAATGATTTACTCGTAGGTTCCTTTAATGTAACACTTAGATACGCAGGGTTTCCAGATTCTGCAGAAACCTATTCGTGCTGTTTTTATCACTTACGTAAGATTCATGTTATTATAAAGTGTGTTATTTGTTCCGTTTAACATTCTTGTGCACACAAAATCGTTGTATTTAAGTAATCATGATCCATAACTACCCGAGAAATTCGACAGACACACGATATTTATCACCAAATGTTCAAAATGAGAGGTTTGTGTACACATCTAGGCTTACAACCTCAAATCTCAACAATCATCTTCGTTCAAAGCGCCCGTCGCTGGAACATCAAGCAAAGAAAAGCAAGTGTCCCTTGATTCATTTGTGAGTACGCCGATTAAATCAGTGTCAAAAAGTGAAAGTGAACGGATTACTCAAGCAATAGCCGATATGATTGTGCAGGATTATGTGCCCCTAAGTATAGTGGAAGGTGCAGGCTTTCGTAAGCTCATGGAGATTATTGTGCCGGATTACAATGTTCCCTCGCGCAACACTGTGCGCGCACGCATTCAAAAAAAATACGACGACGACAAGGAGACACTTCTGACCAGACTGCATTCAGTGCCTTCTGTCTCGCTCACAACCGATACGTGGACTTCGACGGCGAATGACAGTTACCTCACTGTGACGGAGCACCATATCAGTGAGGACTGGACACTGGAGGCCAATGTTCTGATGACACGTGCGATGCCGGAGACACACAGCGGTGAATCTCGCCGACAAGCTCAAGCATTGTGTATCGGAATTTAAGCTTGACGGCAAGGTACACATGTGTGTACACGACAACGCACGTAATATGGAGTGTGCCGGTAACCTGTATACAGATTGGGGCGACCTTGGTTGCTTTGCGCACACTTTACAACTGTGCGTTAAACCAGTCTTTGAACTTCCAAATGTGTCGGAGGTTTTGGCCAAGTGCCGGAAGTTGGTGGGACATTTCAAACATTTAGCCACACTGACCGCTGAAATGCGCAAGCGGCAAGAACTTCTTAATCAGCCACAACACGAGTTAGTCCAGGCTGTCTCCACTCGCTGGAATTCCACGCAGCTGATGATGGAGCGGCTCTCGGAACAAAGACGCGTGATCACTGACTTTATGTTAGATGCCAGTGTCACGAAGAAGTCGGATATAAATCTGCTGCCTAAAGACCACGAGTGGGAACTCATTATGGAGTTAAGTGATGTGTTAACGGACGTTACAGCAGTTACGGCATATATGAGCAGTGAGGAGAGCGTCTCGTGCTCCCAAATCTATCCCATTGTCTGCGGGCTGATAATGAACAGCTTATCTGATAGCGGCGAAGATAGTGCTGTGGCAAAACAAGTGAAAGAAGTTCTTCGAACGGAGTTAGACAGGCGCTTCCGGCCTAGCAGTAAGGAAGTGGCGACATCGGTTTCCATGATTGCGTCTCTTCTAGACCCACGGTACAAGCGATTGTCATTCGTACCAAAAGACGAACGCAGAATGACCGAGGATGAGCTGGACAATCGTATGGACGAAATCCGTTGAAACTTGCCTTACGGGATGATAGTGAACCTATGCCAGCGAAATGCCGCAGGTTGCATTTCCTTGACTTTGGTTCCCCAGACAAGGATGAGCGAATACCTTCTTTGTAGCCAATTTTTTCCTTCCTCACCCTGCAATATGTGGTATACATGTTATAGGAATATGCAATCGAAACCCGTGCATGAAATTCACGCGCACGTAGAATTCCAATAGCATATCTTTTGTTTAGGTCAGGTTACAAAAAAATTTATATCACATATCCTTAAATTCGCTTGTGTCTCAGAACTGTGGAAAAGGTGAAGAGTTTCTATTTACAACGACAAAGTGTATTGCGTAACAGGTCACTTTGGGTGCAGAACGTGCCCCTGTTTGTGATTCGAACGTGTAAGTGCGGAGTGGAGTGGTTAGGAATTTATCGTATGGGTCTTGTTATTGTTCCTATTGTTAATATTTTAAATCCAGACATGTGGTCTTTGCAACCATATTCAATATAAATTTACATAACCCCAAGAAGAAACATAATGACCAGCTCCTCACAATTCACTCTGCTATGAATCCACACACATAAACTCCTCCTACTCCGATAATTATAAACTTATAAAAACAACCACAATTTTATAGAGTTCAGTAGGGTTGACACAGTACTCTATAACCCCCCTGCTACAAAATTGTCTTTTTGACATGTGCCCAGGCCTTGTTCGGACATAACTTTTTTTTCTCCCAGTACTGCCACAGGGACAGGTCTACGCCTTACTTCGACGTGGTCTTGTAAATGAACAACACCAGCAAATAGATTGAAATGACTCTGAAACCCAACTTTGCCATGCTGACATGGGACACTGTTCGTTTTTTAAGTTCTTAAGTTCACGTACGAGAGCTCTGAAATCGTATTCTCCTGAATGTGTACCTGTAAATCCTCATTATATCGCAAAAACTGTTTGGCATGTTTATCCATCTGTGAAAGTAATAAGAATGTGCCTGCCTGCGTAAAGTAAAAGCTTTTTAATTGGTGTAACTGTCATAATAGTTTTGTTCATTTATCAGCCATTTTCTCTTAAAATATCCATAGCGTTCAATCCACGTATCATGTTGAATATATCCGTTTCAAAGAAAAGAATTATGGCCCTCACCGTTTAAAATCGTTGAATTTACTATTCAAATAAACTTTGTTGCACTACTACTACTACAACTACCACTACTACTACTACTACAACAACAACTACTACTACTGCTGCTGCTACTACTACTACTACTACTACTACTACTACTACTACTACGACTACTACTACTTTTACTACTACTACTACTACTACTATAACTACTACTACTAATAATAATAATATTAATAATACTCCTACAATTCCTACTACTACTACTACTACTACTACTACTACTATTACTACTATTACTACTACTACTACTACTACTACTACTACTACTACTACTACTACTACTACTACTACTACTACTACTACTACTACTTCTACTACTACAACTACTATTACTACTACTACTACTACTACTACTAACTACTACTACTATTACTACTACTACTACTACTACTACTACTACTACTACTACTACTACTACTATTACTATTACTACTACTACTATTACTATTACTATTACTACTACTACTACAAATGTTGTTGAATTGTTGCTGATCATTGATATTATTTTTATAGATTGAGTTTATTTGCTACAGCTTGATTTTACCATAGATTGAGTTTATTTGCTACAGCTTGATTTTACCTAGGAAAGTTCACTTGTTTATTACCTTGATTCTCACAAGACTATGTTGCTACTTTTCAGTATGGATAGGCAGTATAGGTATGAGCATCACGCTCCTACTGTCGCCGGTCATCACCACCATCTGTCGCCGGAAGTCCCCTCGGCTTTACGCGGTGATCGGCGGCCTGGTGGTCTCCCTTGGCAGCCTCTTCCTGTCCTTCTCGGAGCAGATCCACCACCTGTTCATCAGCTACTGCCTTGTCCTATCCATAGGTGAGTCAAGCTTGGTTTTAGCCACTAATATTTTCAACTCCACCGAAGTTATTGTATGAAATGATTAAGTTGCAGTCATCGACAACCGCAAACAGATCATAAGCTTTACCACGTGCTCTTTTGCGTAAAATAGGTTAACCATTCAACACTTGATATTCGAGTGCAATGATTGGAAACATAATGGATTGATTTGCATATGATTGAAATTTGCGAAAAAGAATATTGACCTGATTAACCATAAAGGCCTAGATTAAGGAATTTCTGGCGTCTCCGTGGGGTATTGGTCCACCATTAAATCTCTTATCATCTGCAATCTTGTCTCTCAGCTGACTCAGCAATGGCTAAGTGCACTGCTTCCTCTACTGGGTCCAGTTTCTCGAAATTTCTTAAGAATAACGGGCTAAGTCTATCATCAATCAAAATTATTGTTTTAAAATAGATTTTACAACACAAAATATTATTTATCATGATGATCTGACACAGAAATGTTTATTCGAAATTTAATGTGACGTGTCAATAGTAGTTATGCACACTTTATTGAAATATGAAAATAGTGAGCTTAGGCTAATCTTGTTAAAACATACTTAAGAATTTTTGAGAAGTTGGGGCCAGCAGTGTATTGATATTAGCTGTTAATGGTCGGCACACTTTGTCCACACTGTGACAACAGCAGGGTTCCAATACACAGGGGAACAATACCCCAGATTGGGGGGGGGGGGGCTTTTAAATTAGTGACTATATTTATATACTCAGTTTCAATGGTGCACGCGTTAGACATCACAGTGTTTATTGATGAAATAACTGTATTTTCAGTGGAATACTCTGATACGGTTTAACTCGATTCCAGTAAGGAAACTAATATATTAATCGTAACGAATTTGTTAAATATTTGTACCTGGTTAATTTGTCTGAGCTATATAAGAGTACTTTTTTCTGAGAAGACAGTCGTATTTAGTGTTCCTAATGTAATATAGAAGTGTAAAAATCGGGACGGAAAATAAACTTCGAAATAACGAGGAATTCGGATTAACGGTATTCGAAATAACGGAGATCTACTGTAGTTGTTGGAGAAATTAATTTGTTCTATATACGCCCGTACGGACAAAGTCCACAAAAAAGATTTAACTGGTTTGGAGCAAAGCTCGTTTCAAATCCCGGCCGACATGAAGTTGATTTGAATTAAAATGGTGGACGAGCAGAAGAAAAACAATTGTGGGCACAATAAAATCCATGCGTTGTTATGCGCGGCGGCAATTATTACAATGTCTATAGAACGTTATACATTACGACAAATTATCAATTAAGTGCCATCTTAGTTATCTAGTAGGAAGACGTTTAATAAATCAAAATTCGCGTATTAAATTGCTTTTGCAGTTGTAACAGCTGTCATTGTATTTAAAACATTTGTCTTAAAAGATAATTATACAACAACGTAAAGTGATTTAAAAAAGGAAAATATTACACACTTACTGTGGATTTAAATAGTTTAACACACTGAATAGTCTAATTATGTTAAGTATCTTTAAAATAGAAAATAATGCACATTCAGTGTGACTTTAAACAGTTCATATACTATTATGTCTACTATTTTCACATCAGGGTCCGGTATCACGGTCACCACTGCGAACATCATGGTGGGGAGGTACTTCCGGGCGCGCCGGGAGCTGGCAGAGATGATTCTGGTGTCCGGGACAGGGGCGGGGGCGGCACTGTTGGCCTTCATACTGGATGAGCTTATGACGTAAGGGTTTAATGAATATCTTTCAAATGTTGTTGCCGACATCCATCATCATGGTCTTCATCGTTAAAATTCACATCATTATCGACACCATCAACATGACCACCACCATCACCACAACCACCGTCGTCCTCATGACGTAATATTACATTGATAATCTCTTAACTGTTATTTCAAATCATCTTCTTAAACATCCTCACCTTTAGCATCTTTATCATGAACATCATCATCATTAGCATCATCGTCATTATTGACTACCCCCATCATCATCATCATCATTATCATCAACATCATTATCGTCGTCGTCGTCGTCATCATCACCCTCGCCATTATAATTACCACAATCATCATCTTCATCACCATCACGATAATAACAACTAAAAACATCATCATAATAATCATCGTGATCACCATGATGATGCTGATGATGATCATCATCATCATCATCAATTAATTTACTGTTAATATTGTTGAAAGAATATCGTTTACGTCAGAATTTCCTTAATTGACTAGAAGTTAAATATTTACCTTTTCTTAAACATGTAAAACATAATTTGGGGCTTAAAACTCCATCTACCGAAAGTCGTTTTATATATCTGAGTTGAAAAGAACTCACTCCTAACATGTACATCCTTCAAACAGAACGTTGCAGTGGAAGAACGCCATGCAGGCTATCGCCGGCTTGTCGGCGACGACGATGATAGCGGGCGCCCTCTACCGGTCGGCGTCCCTGTACCACCCCCGCCGTAACGTGATCCTGCACATCAAGACCCAGAAGAAATGTCGCCGCGAGAGGGACCAGGTAGTGTTGCTGTTGCCGTTGTTTTTGTTGTTCTGTCGGTGTAAATAATTTGGAAGAAAATGACTGCCTTATAGTGAGCGTGAGAGGAATCGGGTATTGTTATTGTTGCTGTATGTGTTTGGTGTTATTGTTGTTTTTGTTTTCTGACAAGACTTAATGTAAATACATTGTAAGAACATTATTACCTTAGAATGAGTCATCAAAAGCCATTCCAGAAAAAGTCAACTAGGGAAATGCAAGACAATTTAACCTAACAATGTTATATTTCAATGTATGTATTACCGTAATTTCATTCGGTTATCTAATTAACCTCAACAGTATAAAGACTAAATATAGATAAATGTGCTAATATTCATACGATATATCAATTGGTTTCTATTGGTTTGGCTCAGAGAGAAAATAATAACAGGTTCGACTGCAAGTGTAGAATGACATTACCATTGGCAGTACCACTGTTCCAAAACCCGCAACACACTGCACTCTGTTTATTCGATTAATACCTCATCATCTGTTAGAAATGTCAACCATTGTATTGGGTAATATATGCAACTTGCAAAGCTCACTGGCAAAGATCATATTAATTTGTTGAGTTTGAAATAAATGGTTCAGCGATTGTATGATGGTAATCCATTGCACGTTGACGAGTATAACTAGTAATAACAAAACCATTTGTCTCAAAAAGCATGCCAATAATTGTGTTCGTAATTGTTGCTTGTATTTATTTTTCAAGATTATCAGCAAAACTTTGTAAACTACATGTATTGACGTTTCCATATTCAGTCATTTCTCAAAGCATTGTATTCGGTCATCATCTGACTGTATATTTTACACATAACAACACGTGATTTTGCAAGTGATGATCTTTCCAAAGAATAAGAAATAATCCTGTAACAACAGCTGTAGAGAAGCTTAAATAATAGTTACAATGTTTTATTACATCCCGTTTATACATGTATATGCATGTTTTATTACATCACGTTTATACATGTATACGCAATGTTTTATTACATCACGTTTATACATGAATATGCAATGTTGTATTACGTCACGTTTATGCATATATATGCAATGTTTTATTACATCACGTTTATACACGTATATGCAATGTTTTATTACATCACGTTTCTATATGTATATGCAATGTTTTATTACATCCCGTTTATTCATGTATAGACAATGTGTGTTCTTTCTGCACTCGCATACACACTTCTGGAAAATGAAACCTATATGCTCACTCTAACCTTTTTTTTTTAGATATTTCCGATGCCAGATTCTGAAACATAGCTGTCGCTGGTACCAATTACTTCGCAATTATTTTCCACTCTTTTGCAGCTAACTGTGCAGACATGTCCAAGGTCTTCCGTTTTAATGTCTGCTCTTCGTTTCCAATGCACTGTTTACATTTTCGTTGCAAAGATAATTGGGAACGTGCGCAGAACTATGTCACTGTGTCAGAAAGGGTTCGGTACGTTGACATTTACGACATTGGGGGAGTTTAGGAATTAACCGTTTAAGTGTTTCGAGAGGAAGTACAGAATAAAGAAACTGCTGCGTATTAAGCAATAAATGCGCCCTTGGTTTAATAAGTGCACAGCAAATCAATATTTCTAGTCATTTAAAGGTTTCCTCTTGGGTCCAGAGTATACTTTTATTTCTTTATTTATTTGTGTTTTGAAAAAACTGTTTTGTTCGTTTAGGTGTTGTACATGTATTTCAATGCATCAGGTTTAAACATGCAATGTTTGTTCTTTCTGCACTCGCTTACACACTTCTGCTAAATGAAACCTTTATGTTTATGCTTACTGTTTCTAAACATTGCCGATGCCATAATCTGAAGCGTAGTTGTCACTGGTGACAATTACTTCGCAATTGCATGTATTTTCCAATGTTTTGCTGCCAACTGTGCAGACATTTGCGAGGTATTCCGTTGTAATGTCTGCTCTTCGTTTCCAATGCACTGTTTTTATTGCAAAGATAATGGGGAACGTGCGCAGAACTATGTCACTGTGTCAGCAAGCGTTAGGTACGTTGACATTTACGACAATGGAGAAGCAAGCTTTTAGATAAAAGAAATGAACCGCAATAGGATTCGAGCGGAAACACGGGGTACAGAAAATGCTGCGAAAGAAGCAATTAATGCGCCCTTGGTCTAATAAGCTTATTGAGAACCAATAGTCCTGGTTATTGTAATGTTTAGTTTTATTGTACAGTTTCCTCCGGATCCAGGCTACACTTTTACTGCTGGATTAATTTTGCTATAAAAATGAACTGTTATATATGCTTGTTTGTCTGTATTCTGTTAAAATAGCTTTGAAGTTGTAATATGGATTTGAACTATCGAAAATTAAGTTTTGGAAAATGCGGCTGTTAATCAATAGAATAATATTTTGTACCTCCGATAAGGCAGTGTAACGGAGTCTGAAATACAGTATGTCCATCATAAAATGATATAATATATAGATGTATATAAGCATCCATTTTGAACATTAATATGTTTAATTCCAATTTTTTAGTAGAGATGAATCGATTTTTGGACTTATCTTACACAATACCACAACAAATTCGATGCCAAATTCTGCAACAATGTTTGTTTCCTTATTCGCATTATCCTCTCGTACTTTGAATGTTTTGCTGTCTGATTTCAAGTCATTTTGACCTTTTCATATGCTTGTTCGCAAAATAACTGGTATGACAATTGTATATACCTATTTAACACCATTTCTGGAGAATTTGATGTGATCATTGTATGTTTGTCCGCAACTGTTTACTGACCAAATATATCTGAAGTATCGTAGTTATACTATCTATAAATTGTTTCTCTTTATATCAATTAGGTTAAAGTGCAAGTGTGTTTTTACCTTTCACAATTGTTCATACATTTACACATGTATACCCTATTAACATGCACTTTAACATTAGTATCTTTGACATAAACACTGGTTGATCTAGAAACCCACTGGATTCCATTAATACTACATGTACCTCATCTATTTGAAATGTCAACGATTATGTTGCGTATTATGTGCTCACTTGCATACTAATTTTTTGAATTTAAAACAAATAGTTCAGCGATTGTATTATGCCTGTCCATTGCACGTTGAACAATATAAAACAATATTTGTAATATGATAAAATCGAATGATTTTCAATTTTCCTAGGCATGCTTTTAAAAAGCAGTTCATTAATTATGTTAATACACGTCGTTGCAAGATAATTGATGCGTGTCGTGGGAAACCAGTCTTAATGCATGTGCGTAGTGTTGTCCCGGATTAGCCTGTGCAGCCCGCACAGGCTTATCCAGGAAGACACTTTCCGCCTACAGTGGATTTATGTTTAGAAGATACTTCCTTGAAACACGAAATACCATAAAAGCGGAAAGTGCCCTCCAGGATTTACCTGTGCGGACTGCACACTTGCATATGCTTATCCGGGACGACACTTTACGCAAACTTTTCCATAGTCAGATATTATTCCGTTGTTTCTTACAGCATTGTATTGGTTATCATCTGACTGTTTGTAAGCCTATTTTACACACAATAGCACGTGGTTATGCTTGTGATGATCTTTCCAAAGAAAAATAAATAATTCCTTTAACAACAGCTGTGGTGGAGCTTAGATTATGAGTAGCAATATCTGGAAATATCTAATATGTAAACGTCGTTAAGAAATGTTATGTTGGGGAAAACGTTCGCGATGCAGCTCTTGAACACAGACTATGTTTCCCGTGTCTGGAGCAAATTTTATCACATCACGTTTATACATGTATACACAATATGTGCTTTTTCTGCACTGGCATAGACACTTCTGGAAAATGAAACCTTCATGCTCACTTTAACCTTTTCTAGATATTTCCGATGCCATATTCTGAAGCGTAGCTGTAGCTGGCGGCAATTACTTCGCAATTATTTTCCACTGTTTTGCTGCCAAATGAGTAGACATTTCCAAGGTCTTCCGTTGTAGTGTCTGCTCTTCGTGTCCAATGCACTGTTTACATTTTCGTTGCAAAGATAATTGGAAACGCGCGCAGAACTATGTCACTGTGTCAGAAAGCGTTCGGTACGTTGACATTTACGACAATGGTGCAGCAAGCTTTTAGATAAAAGAAATTAACCGCAATAGGAATTCGAGCGGAAACACGGGATGCAGAATATGCTGCGGAAAAAAGCAATTAATGCGCCCTTGGTTTAATAAGCTTACTGCGAATCAGTAGTCCTGGTTATTGTAATGTGTAGCTTTGGTGCAAGTTTCCTCTACGGCTCGAGTAGTCTATGTACTTTTATTTGTGTTTGAAAATAATTCAGTTGTATTACACATATTTTATTTGGTCATTTTAATGGTTAGTATTCTTGTTATAATGCTAATAACGATAAAATATGGATTTTATGGTAAAAAATAAATAAATAATAATTTGATACAACACCTTGTGGCAAACTATCAACAAACACTATTTCAAAATGTGTTAACAAAATCTCTACAAAAAAAAATTCGTCACAACTGTAAATAGGTCACTCTTGACCAGTGGGTAACGCGTGAGGCATTTGGTCTTTATTTCACGTCAATTTTGGTTTTTGGTAATTATTTTGATGATGTATTGCTTTATTTTTGGTCCCATTCCATGGGATTGTCAGTTAAGAAAATATCCAGTTTTATTTTTCCGCAATATTAAATATATATTTTATCTCAAAATGTTGGATAATTATTTACGAATTATTATCCATTTCGCCGAACAAAAAAGCATGTAATAATATGACAAACCAAACCATTTTCAGGAGAAGCCATCGTATTTTGACTTCATAGCGCTGAAGATGAGGGCATTACAAGGCATCATGGTCACTGTAGCGGTTGTCGCCCTTGGCATGCATATACCTTATATCTTGATGGTAAGATTTCCTCCTTTGTTACATTTTCTGCGATACGCGTTTCACGTATTGGTAATAATATATTGTATAACCACTGCTCTCAGGTATGAACACCATGTGAATACTAGTTCAAATGCTTACAATAACAACGTATTTATATATTAATGTAATAGAACATAAATTCCAAGCTGATTAAAATCTTATCCTAAAATACTCTGTGCATTCAGATTTCACCCGTTTGTATATTCTGATAAATAATTATTACATTAATATATTTTGCAAATCGTTGTGCCGTAGAATGTAACGTCTTTTACAAGTTCACTTGGATATTTCATAAAAAAAAATGAGACTTAGTGTGTATTGAGGGAGAATGTATATATAGGTGGTTATTTATTAAGACATGTTATCACTTCATTGGATAAAATGTATATACACAAGTACGGACATTTGAATAGTTTCCATTCATATTTAGACAATAATCATTGTTGATTATTCAAGCAGTGTATCTATTGGTAAACGAGTGTAGTCACGGTGGGTACCAAGTTGATGACAGACATTTTTTGCGGCACCACTGGAAACGGCTATTTTTCAGTACAATTTCATGTTTGGTTTACCCATTGAGTAATTAGCATTCTTTGCTTTTGGCAAATGAAAAACAAATTGACACGTTCTACTTCGTTTAAACTATCTTAACTGCTAAAATAAAGTAAATAAAAACTAAATAGTAATAGAGCAGCATTATGCCAAATTTTGAAATCAGGCGTGCAATTGAAAAGTAACAGCAAAAATGTTATATACCAAATGCTTAGACGATATTGAAGTTTATTAGTCAGTGTATAAAAGATGTCGAACTTGGGTGGATAATTTCAACAAATCTTGTGAATGTGGTTGACATATCTGAAAACCAACATCTCTGTTCTAGCTACAAACAGCAAAACAACGAGGCATTGCCGACGAATCCTTGATGATGTTGAACGTCTTCCTCGGCGTCGGCTTCTTTGTCGGCTGTTACATCTTCGGTTACATCGTGATCAAGAACACCTCCGAATGTTCCATCAGCAGACGACATCTTGCTCAGTCATGCGTGCTGGCTAGTGGCGCGTGCACGCTGCTGTTCGTTATGGCGCGTGACCTGAATGCGTTCTCGTTGTACGCGTGGATTTACGGCATCTCGTCGGGTAATATTATTTGACCCATTTGCGAGTAATAAATATAGGTTAAATATGCACATGTTTAACATTTCAAGGTTCATGGTAAGCCCATTTAAGAAATAGATAAAAGCAATCACTGAATATAATATTATGTCAGCGAACTTTAATCTGAGTTTCAAGCAATAGTGTGGTTAAAATAGATACGCCATCAAAACCCGTTTCTTCCCCCGTTTAACAAAACCTAACAAAAACAAAAACGTACACTATAATTAAAATACTTGAAGGTTAGCCACAAATAGGCTTTTGTACCAGCTAAGTGGGAAAACGGTTAATAAGCATTGGTTTGCTGATAATATTTCAGAGTAATCGCAAAAGTCAATATATCCTGTATACATCGAAATCAACAAATGAGCGCTTAAAGGGACCTAATCGCAGATTGCCAAATTGACAATTTTCAACATTTTTGTCGCAGATTCCCAAAAGGAAAAGTGCATGATAGTGCATGATAATGAAGAGAAATAACACTCCTGACACAGAAATATGTGGGAAATATGGTGTCGTTCATGGATTTTTATCAGTTGAAATGGATAAACTTAGTAAGCGTTTGTAACGCCTTTCGTCGGTATTTTGGAAACACGTGTATCACTTACATACAGAAAAAGTTACACTCTAATGGATTTAAGTTCGGCTGATCGATTAATTAGAGAGGCAAATTGTTTGGCCCGTGGTCGTAGGCTCGAACCTCGGCAGAGGCAAATCTTTTTTCTTTAATATTTTTCAGTATATAATATTTTGTTTTTGTAAGCTGAGATGTTTTTGTGTTTGCAGTTAAGACAACTACAGATATTTTTCGAAAATACGACAATGTATGTTACCCTTACATGAAATCCCTCATGATTTGCCTGCCCTCACTTCAGGTGGTTACTACTACACGGTAAAGATGTACACGTACGGGGTGTTGAACGAGAGGATCATGGAGAGGGGCTGGGGATTCGTGAACGCTGCTCAAACCCTGTCTTTTCTACTCGGACCGCCTCTTGCCAGTAAGTTATGTGTGGACGAAGTGCCTTTGTTGGAGCTGTGTTTTCTTTATGTTCCAGTCGTTCCTTCAGGTTTTCGAAATATCTTAGTTCGTTATTAAATATTTTATGTGAAACGTTATTGTGATTTGTACGATATTTGTTCAATCTTACTATTTTTAATGCATGCACATCTTACATATTACGTGAAAACCTTTTCAAGGAAACCAGGACCTCACAAATTATTTGAGAATACTTACATGACAATTATACCTCCGTTCAGTTCATTGTCGTTTTACAGTAGGAATTCCACATGCCATTTAGTTAATACTTTTAAAAGAAAATCGAAACTTGCCACACGTAGCACGTATACATTAAACTTGTATTTTCGGTAACTCCATAGTTATTCAACCTTTTACTGTAGAAATTGGAAAGTTGACCTTTTACGTACGATTCTACTTATCTTTTAACAGTAAAAACTACAGGTCCACTTTTCATTTACTATTCACTATATCCTTTAACCACAGAAGCTAGAAAATCCACGTTCCACTTACAATGAAATTTTAACCGTAGATAGATAGAAGGTATAAACTAGCATTTAACTGTAGAAGCTAGAGAGTCCACATTTCACTTACGATTCAACATAGTCGTTAACCATAGAAGCTAGAAAGTCCACGTTTCTCTTACGATTCAACTTAGTATTTAATAGTAGTCTGGAAAGTCCACAATTCACTTAACGATTCAACTTGGCCTTTAACCATATAAGCTAGAAAGTCCTCGTTTCTCTCACGATTCAAATAAGCCTTTAACCGTAGAAGCTAGAAAGTCCACATTTTACTTACGATTGAATCAATCAACTTACCGGTAGCCTTTTACCGTAAAATCTAGAAAGTTCACAATTCATTAGTTGACTTGTCTTTTTTTCTCTGTTTCTCAGTCTATCTCAACGAGTCCTACAACAGTGATATCGCCTGCTACGTGTTCGCCGGTAGCGTCATGATCGCGGGCGGCCTGTTCTTCTACTGCATGCCTATCTTCGAGCGCCACTCGTCGAACCACGACATCGTCCAACGATACCAGAGCGCATGCTCCAAGAACACAACCGAGGCTGCGGCCTTACTTGACCTTGACCTTACAAATGCCATGGTAACCAAACCGTTGAACAATGTACAGTTCATCGTGTCGCCGTCGCGAATGAAACACTCGCACGGGAAAGATTCCAGTAAGATTCAAATGCAGTGTTTTATTCAGCACAGAGACAAGGAAAAACCAAAACAAATAGTGCTTTCAAGAATCACAGAGGAGAAGGAAGGTCTTAGGCTGGATTTTAACGAAATCTCGTACATAAGTTCTTCAAACTCAAAGTCCAATTCGGACGGAAGTGTTCGTAGAAAGAGTCTTTCTGACAAAGAACTGTCGCAGCCTTTGTGTGAGAACCTGTACTGTCAGGAGATGAATCCCGACCACCACTCACACTCCACGGAAAAGTCATTCAAAGGCAGTAACTCTTCTAAAGCGGAGTGCAAGTTCCGGTGTAGTTCCGACAACGTGAAACTGGAGTTCTTTGATCCTCCCAGTCAGGAGAAAGAGTCCACGGCCACTGTGTCCTACGATAGCGACCTGTACATTAACCTGTGCGAAGCTCAAGTGTAAGACCATAGTGTTACACGTGTTTAGAGTGCTTGATACTTTTTCTGTGTTCATTTCAATAAGAAGCGTTATTCGTTTCCTGTTTGTATAAGATTATTGAATCAATACGAATATTACTGTTGACTTTGAAAGAAGCGTTACATATTGGGCGCTTTTTTTAAAACGATAATTTACAGAATCTTCTGAAACTAGTAGAGTATTTGTTATGCCAATTTATTTAATAGCATTCATTTGTTAACTTTCTTGCATTTTGAAGCGTTCCTTTCAGAAGTAGTTATGCCATGTAAAAACGAAATACATAAAAAAAAGTACGTCGTATAATACCGTAAGCTGTATTCATACATGTTTTATTTTACCATGAAGTCGGGTATATTAACATGTATCTCTCAATATGCCATAAATATAACATGTTTCCTGGTGCTTTCGATAGTACTAGTAATAGCTGAAAGTACAATTC
This sequence comes from Congeria kusceri, assembly GCA_027627225.1. NCBI lineage: Eukaryota > Metazoa > Mollusca > Bivalvia > Myida > Dreissenidae > Congeria > Congeria kusceri. The sequence continues at coordinate 87,976,808 of CM051024.1, forward strand.
AAAAAGCCATTCCTGAAACCTTACCATCGGGTTATCATCTTCTAAAAACTGTCGCATGGAGATGGTACAGAATTGTACCATACACCAGGCACACACATATGCGTTTTCAAACATAAATGTGTGCTGATCTTAAAACAGCATAGTTTAAAATAGATTTATCCTATTTCTTTGTATTGCCTATTTAAGAAAAATTCACTTTCGGTTTTGAAGATTCATACCCGAAAGTTACTATCAAGTAACATTTGGCAGGATTAATTCAATTTTGAAGTCTTTTTCAAGTACAATTTGGCTATTTTTGAATGATACTGTCAAGTAACGTAGAGGGACCATATTTGAAACGTATTTTATGTATCACTCGACCGGACTATTCTTGAAAGGTACCATTGGGTAGAACGGTTTTGTAAGGTTTTATAAAGTAACCTGTGGCAGTTCACAGATCGATTTTTGAAAGGAACGATCGAGTAACATTTGTGCAAAATGAAAGAAACTGTTACGAAACATTTAGCAGAACCACAATTGAAAGAAACTTTCAAGTTGCATTTGGCATAACCATTTCTGAACGAAATTGTCAAATAACATTTGACAGATTCACTGTAGGAGGTAACTGTAACATTAAGGGGACTATGTCATCGAAAATAGCCCCAAGAGGGCAATTTCTTAAAAAATATGAAATTAAGGTATTAATTTGGGCATTTAATCACAGATAAAACAAGGTATATATCATGGGAAAAGAGTGTACGTATTCTGAGGTAAAAATCAATTAATTATTAATAAGGGTCGTTTTTGTTTGGCCCTTTACATGCTTACATTTTGACGTCAGAATTGTGAGTATTTTGTATAACCATAGTTAATAGTTGATTCATTACCAAGCAGAATAGCGCAGTTGGTTAAAGCGCTGTCTACTGTCATTTCTTCATATGGCTACTGAGTCGTGAGTTCGTTACCCACTTGGGGTTTTAGTTTTTCAAACTTTTTTGGCTGATTTGTTTTTATCAAATAACACATTTTGTATTATATTATGTATTGCTTATTTAATGCAGATGTCTTATTATAGCTCATTTCTATCATATAATATTATTTATAGTGCAATATGAAGACATTTGTTCGTTGACATAGTCCCTTTAAGCAGAAACGTTTTTAAGGTAATATTTGGCAAATGCATACAAGGAATAATCAAGTAACACGTACACCAAACCATTTTTGAATGGTTCTATGAAATAACATTTGACAGAACCATTTTTACATGTACTTTCAACTCGAAGTGACATTTTGGATAATCATTTTTGAAAGGTTCTATAAAGTATCGACTGTCACAACCATTTTCACACGTACTATCAGTCATATGACAATTGGTAAAACCATTTGTAAAATTTTGAAATGTTCAGCAATATACGTGAATTTTTACGCACGGTGTATTGCTTCACTCTGGTATTTAGAAAATATGAAATATGATTGGCATTATATACATATTTATCACACCATCCATGTTTTCATTCTCGTATTTCTATATTGCTATATATGTGTTATCTTAAGCTATTGTACTGCTATCTTTTTACAGTGGTCTTGCGTTGGACACTGTGCAAAATGTCCACAAATTTGGGCATTTTATTATTCAGGAAAGATTTCATTGTCAGGGGTAATAAAGTCAAATTAAAGAGCAAAGTTTGAAAATACAACAAAAACATTTCTTTCAGTTTCGTTTTGGACCTATTTGTAATGAAAAAGAAAACTTTTAGTTTTTACTGGCAAAAAGCTTAAAATTACTGTCTGCCTGTTCACCTACAAAATACCTAACATGCAAATAAAGAACTGGAATGTGTACAATTTTAGTGGAACATGTATTCCCGAGCTTAGTAAGCGGGTCCCTAGTTTTACGATATAATAGCATTCAACATGTATCCCCCATAACGAAACTAGTATACCCTATTACTATATCAACTTGGATAGGAAAATAACGCAGATCTACATAAAGATATAGAGATGACATTCGATTATGAAAAGGAAAGAGGTGTCAAAAAGTTTGCGCTCCGTCGCGTCAAAAGTTCACTATTGTGCGTTCTCTTTATGCCTTTATATCTCTGGAGAGTGCAAGTATCAAAACATGGGTGCACCATAAACTTTATGGTTTCACAAACCTGGGGAATCTCTTTGGTAAATTACGGCGGAGGTCCATATTAAAACTGACATTCAGTCAGGTTTGCAAACGTTGACTAAGTCTGCGTTCTCATTATGCCTTTAGGCCTCCGGAGAGTGCAAGTATCAAAACACCATACTGTTTCTGGTTTCACATAACTGGGGAATCACCTTTTTGGTTAATTGCGGTGCAGATCCACATTACAAACTGATAGTCTGTTAATATTGCACATTGTTGTATCAAGTCACATATGAAACTCGTGATGAGAAGTGAATATTGTCCAGCTACTGATCTCTCCACAATACTATTTATGACGTCTTTCATAAGGGTACATGGGAACGAGTTGTTGTTCTTTCCTTCGTGTGGATGGCTTTAGTCGTGAATCGGTGAGCATCAGTTATTTTAACGGTTGAGCCTTTGGATTTATTAGATTGCTTGTGTGGATGTGTAACGGATGAATGCTATGATTTAATGTTATAAAATGTAAAAATACTTTCTTGGTAATAATAAGTGTATATTTAATTGTTTATTTGTATATTTTAATGTTTTATTATACTGTGTATCAGGGTATGTGTTGGACGCCATAAAAGAACACGTTTTATGGTTACCTTTTTGTGTTTGATTGTTTGATTTATTTTATTCACACAAAAAAGAATGCAGACAAAACCTCTTTATCAATACTTCAATACGATAGACTATTCAAATGTGTCACGAAGTTTGACAGATGCATTACGTACTATAGATTCACCGTTAGTAGAATTAATATTTTTGGTGTTATAAAATAAGTTGTAGAATGTGTTATAATTGGTGTGTATGAACACACGTATTTTGTTTGACATTTGTACATATTTAAACCGAATGCTTATCGTGTCTGAGGTATAAATTGATACATATGCCTTTTATTTATAATATACATATGTTTACAACAATGTGTAATACAGTTAATATAGTTAACACTCCAGTACCAAACGAAGGTGAATATCACACATATGTATTCGTGTTTGGTGACTAAAAGAAACTGCTATTTAGGCAATTAATTATAAATATATTTTCTTTTATATGATGTAACCTGTGAATAAAATCATTCAAAGTGAGCATTTGTGTCTTTGTTTTCGCCATTTGTGAAGCACCACAAAGCACCGATATGTTTTATTGTGCAATCAGATGTGTCACATTGTATATTATGATATACCAAATACCAAATACATTGAGCCATTAAAACTGTTAAATATAATACAAACCGACAATTCATGTTCATATTATATGAAATAAATCCTGTCAAATATTTTAAGATGTCATAATATGATTTCAATATATTACGCTACCGGACATGTAAGTTACAAATATATGAACCAAAATAAATGTTATAGGTTTTCCAAACACCATAGTGGAATATTTCGTATTACAACGACTCGTTTATACCCTTTTTCAGCTTATTGCTTTAAATACCAAAACTCATCCGAACTATTTTATGTCATGCACTATGTATTTGGCTCAAATGAGTTGTGAAATAAAGACAGCATTAAGTAATCGTTTTTTCTTAATATGTTCTAACTTCCTTTAATAGAATATAACCTACTTTTTAATTTGTCGCTCGCATGTACTTCGTTGGGATACATGCATAGTAGATACTTAAAAATGGTAATGTTTACTACATATTCTGGGAAGGTGAGGTCATGCAACTTTAGCCCGAAATGGACACATGCTGCTGTGTTCAATTTATATATGAAGTTACATTTATGTTTTGGCATCTTTTAACGCCATGATCATGTTTTAATAATAAAACATAACTGAAAGAAGTAACCATATGCTAAATATTGCAACAACCACAAATCATTAAACGCAACTTCGAAATGTTTTTTATTGTTCATGTATTATTAACCATTAGAAACTTGCAATTAATGAACAACATTGCATTCAGCTATAGCCACGCATCATTCATGGCATCAATGATTACGGTATCATTTATAATTTCAAATGTCACAAAAGTAATAAATCTATTATAAAGAAGTTGATAATTAAACATCACAAAGTCACGTATGTAAGTCATGTCTACCTATAAATCAGTTTTGAATTCCACTCGATAGTTAAATGACCTTGACGATTTAAATATATTGTGAAATAAACCATATGTTGTTGTCAAAGATGACGTGTTGACACGATTTAATATAGATGCGAACTGGAAAAATACTAACCTAAATAGATAACTCTTTATACAAATTGACATATCGCTTGTTTTAGTTATCTCTCTTCCTTACGAATAAATCTTGCCAATGTTCAATCTCTTGCACAGCGGCTACATTCCATTCACCTCTGTAGTTGACTGGGAAAGGAGCAACCTTCACGCAGAGATTTAACTGTGTCCCAGCATAGCTGGTTTTAATCCCTGCAGGTACGATGTTTCACGTGACCATAGGTAACACTTGACGCGAAATAAAATCGTGGACAAGCACCAGATAAAAACGTGGACAACGTAAAATCCTTGCGTTGTTATGTTAATTTATTTATTTATTTATTTATTTATTTCATTTTAACTCTTAATACATATACCTGGACCAATAATACAACATGTCTGTGTCATTTTTATAAAAAAAAATAATGATAAAATTAAAATTGTGTACAAAATAAATCTTCAATCTCCAGATAATCGTCTCTACTGACTCGTTGGTGCAGTGGTAACTGAGAAGAGTACCAATGGGGCAGTAACCACTGCGAGGAGTTTTGGAAAGGAGTCTCAGCTCATGCACTGGCTTTAGTCACATGATCATAACAGTCAAACGCAACGCACAATACCATCAAATCATTGTCTTTACATGTGCGAACTAATATTCTATCAGCATAGTAAATGGGCATGAAAATAGTTCACATAATAGGAATCAAAATGATTGTGTGTTTTCCCCATTTATGATAATTCAAAAACCATTAATTCTTTACTTCTATGTTTGTGGTCCTAAAAATCAACTTTCATGTGCGTTCAATACCTTTTTTCTGCTTTGACAAGATTCTTGTCATTGAGCCCATTGCAGAGATGTATGGTGAGAGCATCGAACGGCAACTCTGCTGGGAGATTGGCAAATGTTATCATAAATGTATAGACCGGAATGAAAGAAGTTAGTTAAGGCTAAAACAAGTTAATGATTTGTTCTCGGGCAGCGCCGCAAGGTTTTCTAAATTTTATTTTATGCCCACCAAAAAATATTTACTATTTTTTTACGATTGCGCCCGGGTTTTAAAGGAGCAGTCCAGAAATATGCATATAATAAAACTTTGCAGAAAGTGTTTCTAGTGGACATGTTACCGAACAAAATACAAAAACTAACCATTAAAATCTGTAATTTATTAACATTTTGGTAACTTACTATCGTCTATTTTCTGTTTGCGATAACTGGTGATGACTCTTGAGTAAACCAGCAATGAGCATGAACATTATAGTATATTCCGTTCGTACCAAGTGTTTTTGAACAATGCCTTTCGTAAATAAGAAACAGATTACGGACAAATAAACACCATAAACGTTCATAAGAACTTTTACTAAAATAACGATGTATTGAATTAGATCCCATGGACAGCGGCTTAAAATTAAACGAATCCGCATTTTATCATAGCGGAAGAATATTTATCCTGTAGAGACTTTCGGTATTTCCAGTAACTTTCTTCCTGTCTGATTTAATTATATAAATTGTATATACACAAATTGTGAAATACTGTGTCCGTTTTGAAAAAAAAACGTCATATTCGATATGAACCTTTATACATATCGTCTATTTGTTGACTTAAACTTTTGTTTTGTTTCGTAGATGCTTTTGCTTTTGCGTGTGTAATATTTAGCATTCCATATTTTTGGAAGAAAATCTGTGTGAATATAAGTTCTATGGAAACAAACGAAAATGCCAGCTGCATCGACAAGTTTTGATTTTTCTTTCCAAGTTCTTTCCAAGTTCTTTCCAAAAACTATTGGTGATTTATGTAAAAAAATATCATATTTTTGACAGTTATATAAATATGAATTAGGAAACGTGAAATTCTATAAATAGGAGTACTTTAATGTTGATTGTATATCGATTGAAGGCACTTATCTTAATTATAAACATTCAAATTGATTGCCTTTTTATGTCAGCTTGCATATATGACCGTTTGTGATTAATAAATATATATTTAGAATTTAATAAAAAGGGCTGCTTATGTTGTTATAAAATCTTAAACATGTCGTTAATCTGAACTTATTTAAATGTTTGAATAAGCCATTACATAGTGCCAATAGCAAAGATTAAGAGAAATAAATAAACTTTAATTAAAAAAAAATAGCCCTCCCGCCTGATTTTTTGGAACAAGTGCCTGAGAAACAATTAATTAATTGTGTAGCCTTAAATCATAAACAACATATTAAGTATGAATATGCAACTCTTAACAACTTCATTTCAATAGGAAATAAACATACAAACAGAACAAACAAACAAGGCCTTTGACAAAGACCAAGTTTTTAAATAATATCTGTCAGTGAAGCTAGATTGTACGTTCTTTAAATAAGTTATACAATTAAAATTTTAATCAGTTGATAGTATAAGTTTATTACTTTAATGTTCTACATGGTATGACTTTTATGCAATTAATTATTTAAACATAATTGCAATGGATGTTGCCCCAAACAATATTCCATCGAATCATATGATATGAATATTACCTGATTAACTATTTATCTAGATAACTTAATAGAGCAAGACGTGGTATCGCCTTTGATGCACGTGTCCAGGCAATGTATATAAACTACCCATCCAAAAATAGCTGGTTGATGCTTAAATATATTTTGCAAAAGACTTGACAGGTCTAGGCTTGGTAGTAGTATTTTTTCATAAAATGCAGTTCTAGTCTCAATCTACCACATACCATTGTTTAAAGTTCGTGGTGATTGTATTAAATGACCTCGCGTTTGAGCTACGTAACGTAGAGCTAACCGTTAAGATCTACGCCCAATAGTGTGGCCTCTAAAATGCTGTTTAACAGCATTGGGAATATACAACTCAACTTCAGCAAGACATGTACACGCATTTAGATTCCCTCTCGCCTATTATAAGGTTTTGCCAGTGACAAGGCCAGTTGTACAGCAGAGCACAGCAATGTAATGTATGATAATTTTATTACATATCAAAATATTTTGAAAAATCCAGTGAGTTTAAAAAATACAACAATAAAATCTTTTGTGTAATAAGATATTTCATTGCGTTCAGAACGCTTTGTGTTTCGTAATGACATTTGAAAGTGTATTTATATGTTTGCCAAATGAACAAGAAATGAATGAGTTTAAACTAACTTGAACTTACAAACAAGTGTGTAACAAAAACAATGTTATACATTTTTAATATTGCAGATTGTAACTGTACTGTTTGATACAATCAGCAACCATATTATGCTTTACATTAGCACGGACACCATAATTGCTCAATTAATATTATCCATAAGATGAGCTCTGTATAGCATGCTGATTACGTAAAGATATGCTTAATGTGTGTTTTTTAATATTCAAATAATTCATGAAATTGTCTGCACAATATATTCGTATGATCCTAATCGAGCGTAAGCAATTATTAGGCGAGAATATATAAATGCTTAAATGGTATTGTACACATTATAAACGATATCGTAAAATGATCCATTTACCTAATGATTCATTTGTAATTACGTATTGTATAAATAATAATGTGATTCAAATTGCACCGTTTGATTCAAATTTGGTTTTCAGAATAAATGTCTTGCCATGATATATTATCAGTTCAATGTCCATTAAATAATTCAATAACTAAGAATTATCAAACCACAGTTAGAAAGATTGATGAGTCCGCTTCTCAATCCACGTTCGTCTCGTCGAAAATCGAGTTCTGAAAAAACAACGAACGCTAAATGATACTTAATATTGCAGAATAACGTGTGTACATATATTAAAATTAAACCTTCATAATAATAATGTCCAACCACTGATAAAATTATGCCTTGAAAAACTTTGCAATATCTAAGAATTGAGTATGTACCTTTCCTAAAATTTATAAAAAAATTTGCTTTAAAAAAATCATGGATGTAACTGATTACCCATCCAAGCGGTCGGCTGTTTATCCATTGGCTATACGTTGACCGAAAATATTTATTTGCATAATTCGTTATGCATTCCCTGACGTCTTTGTTGTCATGCACCATTATAATTGACGTGTGAATGATATACGAGTACAGCGCCACCTACAGTTAAACATACATAGTGTGCAAATAAAAATATTAAGCATTTTCTCTTCCTGTTTTGCCCGGCCTTTTTAGTAAGTTTTGTCAGCTGTTTCATTTCCTATTGTTGTTCTTTGTTTGACTTAACAGTGCACCGAATTGTTAAGTATAGTACACAAATGGACATTGAGAAAGAACTTTTTTCTTTCACTATGATTAGATGATGTCTTATTGGCTCTGCAGTGAACAAGGAAATGTTCAATTTGATTTAAGTTTTAAGGCTTAATGTAAGGATTTCCTCAATTCACATACACACGTTCAACAAATTATAATGAAGAATTATTTTGGGAGTCAACACTTGCTATATATATTATACATCATCCTAAACAATTTTTCACATATATTTCATTTAAACAAGGGCATGTATTACACACTAACAATAATTTATAAAGCATCAGTTATATACAAATTTGTTGCAATTAAATAAGTACTTAATTATTGAACTGAATGTTTTAACCATTTCATTATGATATTTTTTCATGCATACGTGTTTATTGTAAGTGTTTGTCAACGGCAATTGGTGTTATCTGAAACAGCATTGTTGTACTGCGGCTTTGATTACGTGCTGTTTCATATGCATTTACTTTAAGCTGAATTGTACAAAGCCGCTTAATATTTATATCGATTTGGGCGTTTCATTAACTTAAACAGTTTTACTTTTAGTTTTTATATCTATGTCTATGTGACGGGAACAGATGCGGTAATATCTAAATATGTTTGGATTATTGGTTACATAAAACGGTTAAAACGGTTATATATACACATAAATGCATTGCTTGCATGTGCCCTGACCTGCTCCCAGCCGATGGCTTTGGCAGCTTCGCTAGGTAACTCTTCCATGAATTTTTTGAACGTAGCTGAACATGCAATCTTCGTGGCAACCTCCTGTATATATGGTGTAGTGCCTGCAATATAGTAATTTGCATTTACAGTAAAAATATGTTAAGCTATTGAACAAAATCACAAACACATTAAATTTAAAAAATCTCATTTTCCATGATACATATATCACAAAATGTGTATTGTGTGTTAAACAATTAAACAAAAACAAAAAACAACAATGTTATTCATTCGTATACATGTTTCAGGGGCGTATTTAGGGCAACATCGAATGTACGCCCGTGCTTGTACATGAAATATATCGGAAAATAATATTAAAGGAACTATTCACATATTGGCAAATAGAGAAATTCCAAAGAAAAAAACAACAACATAAAATAGTTAAAGTGGCAAAAATGACACTGCTGACAAAAAATATATTCGATATATTATATCACTATATCAGGGTTTCCCGCAGGCCGGTTTCGCTTGTCGGGCCCGACATGCCTTCAAAGCAGTTAGTAATTTGCCGACATGCTTAAATAACGCCGACATGCGTTAATTTTCAAAGCGACAACCCTTAATCCCATTATCTGTTACACCAATCTTTAATCACAGGGTCACAAACGGACGCCATATTGATCGATAAGGTCTCGCTTCCAACAGTGTTATTGACAAGTGACTGAACTGTGTAGTTCCGCCCACAACGATCTGATTAGCCAATAAAATACGGCGATTTTTAGGGCGGCGTTTATACCTTACTTACAACTAAAAATTAGTTTGACAACAAATACTAGTGTTGACATGAAAAGTGAACAGGCATTTTAAAACATTTGATTATTATATTTAACGTTTTATTTTATTCCGGTAATTGCCTTAGCCATTTCACAATTTGACAATCAAAAATATGGACACGAATAATGTAATATAGAGCCTCATTTTAAAACACAATTTAATGTCGTCAAACGTTGTTCTCATCAACACTGCAATTAAGCACGTGTCCAGTACACGCACTTTTTTCATGAGGCTTCCGTGACCTGGTGCATGGCAATTTTCGCGCGCTTTTGTAGCAAAACACGCTTTTTACATGGAGATACAAGCCCGTATTTTATGTCGATTAAGAACCGCATATTCAAGTATTTAAAAAAAAAGGGTGATTTGTTTCGGCAGTAAATGTCCACATGTAGTGTAACTGATATTTATTATCGATTTATCCGAAAAATAATTAATGAAAAAAAAAACAGTTTTTGAAAAAAAAAACGAGCGGTCATAACATAATTTTATGGCGGAAACAAAAACTAGGCTTTTCAACGAATCTGAAAACTATTTATCATTAAAAATGTATTCCATAATAAATGCAGCCTAGTCTTATGATGTACACTGCCTCTAAAGGAGTTAGGTCAACACGTTTTTATTCAATTAAAAAAACCGCTGTTAGTATGAGAAATATTTTTAATAGTTTCAGTTTTATAAAAGTAAGAATTTCCAAATTAAAGATTAAGCAAAGAGAGGTGTTGGTCGAGCAATAGGCTAGGTAGTTTAAGCGATAAAGTGTGGTAGTTAAAGCGATACTGCCGATTTAATCGCCGTCGGGATTTCGAAAGTCGTAGCCGATTTCGGAACGGTGGACCCCACCGTGACGCGGTCGATTTTGAGGAGTTAGATTCGAGCGGTGCAGCCAATTTCGGGGAGGTAGAGTCGATCGTTGAAGCCGATTTCTGGGAGCTGGGGTCGGGCGATGCGGCCGATTTCGAAGAGGTGGGAGCAAACGGATAGGCCGATTTCGGTGGGGGGGGGGGTGCTAAGGGGTCAGATTGGAACGATCTCGGGGGGGGGGGGTCGAGCCGATTTTTGTTGCGGGTGGTGGTGTCCGGGAGCCGATTTTTGTTGCGGGTGGTGGTGTCCGGGATGCCGACATCCTGCGGGAAACCCTGCTATATGAATAAACATCAGATGAAATAGCGAAAAGTGTAAAACGTGTTTTGAGACTGGTGGCGGGAGCCAACGGTCTTTTGAGAGGGTAATTTCCTGAACAGGTATCACAGGGAACTACTTTTTTTTCAGCCTACGAGTCAGTAAGCCGAAACCTGAACGGGTCCTTTTTCTAAACAGTCGCACCTTCGTACCTGTTTTTATTATCTTTTAATTATTTAAGGGAATGTATGTCATATGTGCTATAATGTGTGTATCATGTTATTTATAACAATTACATTTTTTTATGTCAATTTATAAAAAGAATATGTTACTTCAAACTAATGACACCTCTACTTTCGCTATTTGCATGTTATGTGCACCCGAAATATTCCCCTAAGTACGACACTTAACGCACATGCATTATGTCCGGTTTACCCGCGACACGCCTCAAATATGGATTCAGCGGGGTTTTTTTTATATGAAAAATATGTGTTGGTAAAACAAAGACAAACAAATCATTTAAACGCTATGCTAATTTAGGATTGTATTGTTAAGTTACTATGTACGCGGTTTTAGTTGTTTATATCGATGAATAGGTTGGGTAATAATGTCACTTTTCCAAGTACAAAAAGCGTTTAAATTTTATGTTAAGATTATTTATATATCTCAATTATTTTCAGAAATTGTTAAGTTTTAATACGCATTCGTTGGATAATCAAATACATGTGTAACATCGGCTTTTCCTTCCGTGTCACAAAGCTTTTAAAGCTTTTATATTTTTATCTTCACCAACCGGCGATTTCCACTTCAGCTTTATTACCCGGGAGTTTGTCTTGAACCATTTTGTCGGCGATCAGCCTCAGTCTGTTCGCGAGATCTTTTTCGTTGGCTCTTCTTATGGCATCCGATTGCAACGCTGGTTCTGAACCTGAATACCGGTAAATAGTTACTGATATCTTCGAGTATTGTATTTGTTAATACAATCACCTTCGTGTATGATATTATCTATAGATTGTCCATAAGCAACTCTTCACAACAAGTTGAAACTTCTATTTTTAAAAGAATTTATTAATTGTAAATTCAACCATTTTTCTTAAAGACAACAAGATGGCCAAACTGTCCCTGTGTCGCTCACCTGAATGTAAGCACTGTCACAGTGACATATCCTACATCAAGGAAAGTAACGACACACATAAAGGAAAGTAACCACACATTTAACGTATCACAATAATTGGAAGAATTTTGGTGGTGGACAACCCAAGGAACTTTTCTGTGAAATTAGTTAGAAATCCTTTCAGTGGTTTCTGACAAGAAGCTTTTCACATTTTTTCAATATAATACAAATGGCCCGGCCCCTGGCGGCTATGTTTTTAACGAATTAACTTTTATTATGTTACTAGGTAGGAACACAGATCCATGTACACAAGAATTACACCTGATGTCTGGAGGGACCTCATAAAATACAAATTACTTGTACTTTTTTAATTCCGTATTTCACACGGGCAACAAATCCCTACCATGAAGCAACCTTTCGTTGGTCTGCGTTTATTCTTGATTCCAGATACTTACATACTCCGTCACATTCATCCTCCTCTTTATTAGATCCTTCTTCTATCTCCCAAGAAGGTATTTCGATAAGTTGTGCGAACATTTCAGTGATTGGAAAAAGATCAATGGTATCGCTTTCGCATTTGTCTTGTAATTGATCTGTGCCATCGCTTTCTTCCGTTATCGTTGGTTGTTCTTCTGAAATGTAAAAAGTGTGTAATTGTTATTTATTCCAAACCATTTAAACAATTGGCTAAATACGTTTATTAAGAAGTGCACACGAACTCGTATATGTAAACATATGGTCAAGAAACACTGTGTAATAATAATTTGTTGGAGACATTGTGCGTGATTTACAGATTTACTTCTTTCAACTAAATATGTGAGTATTTTTTTAAATGATCTCATCCTATAGGGTACGTAAACAGTTGCATAAAACGAATACATGTATTTAATTGCATTACATACGAAGTTAGTATTTTAAGTATAGTAAATGCAACATCGACCTATTGGGATAAACTATATATAGTTAATGTACAGCCTTTAAAGGGACCTGTGCACAGATTGGCAAATTTACAATTTTCAAAATTTGAGTCATAAATCCATAAAGAAAAATACATTGCATATAAAACTACTGACAAAGACATATATTGGAAATATAGTGTCATTTATATAATATAAAACCATGAAATAAAATGGATAAAATTATAAAGCGTGTGTAACGCTTTTTATCGTTTCTGGTGGGTAAACACGTTAACCACCTCAAACGACAAACTTTAAGACAGTTACATAAATCGAGATTGCTCTACGATATTACATTACCATATTTAAAACGGCATGTTTGCAAACGGTAACGGAACATGTAACATGAAACTGCTCGTGTGTGTGGGTTTGTGACACTCCTTAAGAGGGGAAATATTTTACATTTCTTCGACGCGTGTACAAATATTATGATTATATAAAGGATGTGTGATGTAGCTACAATGTGACTCATCTTAAATACATCAAACTTAACACCAGTAGTGCGCTGTCAATTGATTGACTGACGATGAATAATTTAATTTATACAAGCAAAGTTTTCGATTAAAAATATCTTTGTCTTTAAATATACCTGTTCGAAGTCAGACGTCTGTCATAATTTATACAAGTAACTTTAACTCATAGAGATGAAGTTTGGCAAAAACTTCTTTAATATATCATTCAAAAAAAATTTGTTGTATAATGAACAGAACAAAACAGATTGTTTTAGCGATTTGTACATCATCAAAAACAAATTCAATAAAAAAAAGCAAATTTCATGTATTACGTCGGAAAGGTCATTGGAATGACAAATATATAATATCGAAAAAAAAATCAGAAAAAACATAATCTATATCATATACGATGTTATGAATTTATAGAATTTGTGAACAGCAATTTGTCACATTTATCACTCACGTTCCATGGGTCCATGGGACAAAAGTGTTGATCTTTGGATGGTATCATTATCCGTTGATGTTCCATGTAAATAATGAACTGTAGATTGCTGACCAGCTACTGACCGTTGCATGGCTGTTGCGAATAAAAGCTAAACTGCGTAAATTTTGTTTGTGAAAACCAAATGAAGTTAACACAACCATTCGTGACACAACAATGTACAACAGCTTTACTCCCCATTCTGTGAATAACTATAAATGAAATGGTGGGTTTCAATTAAATATTCACATAGGTTATTACTTGTTTAATATATTTCGTTACACTGATTACATTTTCGTTACAATTTTCTTCTAAGTGTTCATGTCTGACCTCTCGATTGCAAAACAAACGAGAACAATGGTTGTCAATAAGTTTAATTTGTTAATAACACTTACTGTAAAGCAGAAATACAGGTTGTCAAATATTAACGCGATAGAAATGAACATGTTAACTCACCTGTGACACACGTTTGTGTAGTTCCAACAATGCTAAATTTCAATCTGGTACGATAACGTTAAAAAATACACTGAATATTATGCATTTTATCGCGTAGCCTTATATGTAATGTTAATACAGACAAAAATTTAGATTTTCAACCCGTGTACTTCCGTTTAACCGTTTACAACGTAAGAAAACAATCACCATTTACCTGTTCGCGTACTAAATGCTTTATTGAAATATCTACATTCCCATATCCTGTTACTACTATCCTGTGTCGGAGTAATGAGTGATTAACCAAGCACATACCTCTAGGCCAATTTTAACTGGGTGTATGAATAATTTTCGGTTTAATGGTGAAAAAAAAATTTACAAGCAACGAAATGTTATAACGTATATGGTTGACAACGCATTGTGTGTACTTTGACATGTAATTGAATTCAGTGTTATCTTTCATTTACAAGTACAACTTAAACCTTAAATGTGTCCTTTCTTTTATTTCAATATTAGAATGTTGATTATTATTACTATGATTATTATTATTATTATTATTATTAGTAGTAGTAGTAGTAGTAGTAGCAGTAGTAGTAGTAGTAGTAGTAGTAGTAGTAGTAGTAGTAGTAGTAGTAGTAGTAGTAGTAGTAGTAGTAGTAGAAGTAGTAATAGCAGTAGTAATAGTTGTAGTAGTAGTAGTAGTAGTAGTAGTAGTAGTAGTAGTAAGTAGTAGTAGTAGTAGTAGTAGTAGTAGTAGTAGTAGTAGTAGTAGTAGTAGTAATAGTAGTAGTAAAATTACTATCATTATTATTTTTCCTTGTTGGATTTGAACTATTTAAAGCGAATAGTTGATCTCTAATTTTGGAATTCGAAAAAGGACGTTTTAATTTTAACCCGTATTACTGTGAGATATTAATTGTTATCTTGGCGTTAAAAATTATATATGACAGACAGCAAAGCAGTAAATGGAATTCCATCTTATTGTTCGTAACTTCTAAGTGATTAATGTACCATAAGAAATTAGAATTGTCGTTTGACAGTAATATATCATACACCATGTTGCAAAGCTAAAGCAAAGTTGGAAATATTACCACAGCGTTGCCCATTCTGACTAACGATCACCATCTTCCTTATAATGTTTCGTATGTATGAGCTGGTTTTAATCCGAATTTGAATCGGGATAAGAATTTAAACAATTTTATTCCGTACAAACATGCATCATGCTGTTTTTAAGACAGTACCCGATTTTCACCAAGAAACCGTCTGATGTTATTAACACTGAGTTTACATCACCTTTAATATAGTTAAGATGGACAAAGGTAAATATATTTTGAAATATTTGATAGTCATCCGCTATGATAAATAAGAATAATACAACCTGTGTACTTATACTATATATGTAACAACATTAATGTAATTAATTTAAATTATACATTATATTGTCAGGGTCTTATTCAAGGTGTTGGCATGCATTCAGTTTGTTAAAGACAAACTTGGTCATCATGAGAAAGGTATCCAATACATCAGCACTGGACGACTTGTTTGTTATCAGTAGAGAATGAAACTCAAATAAGACGAGCAACTGGGCAATAATTTAATTTAGTTTAATCATATCTTTGGCAACACGTGTTCTATCACATATGTTGACATGCACTGTTGGTACTCAAAATAGGTCAGATAACGAGGTGCATAGAAAATAGCAAATGTGATGTAATCATTACGGTTTTTCTCATATCTTTAGCATTCGCTGTCAATTAATCATTAGATATGAGCAGTGGAATCTCATTTCAACATGTATGCAAATGATTAATAATTGATAATGAAAATATGTATTATATTGACATATAACTGTTTAAATGTATCTTAATATGTTCAATATTAAACACACAGAGAATGTAGAAATTCCATTTGATTGGGAAAAAATAGTAGATATAAATAAGTAATAAAGTAAGAGACATTCGTGAAATAAAACGACTTTCTTATATAATACGTTGTAAAGTTGTAAAATACATTTAAATGCGTATATCATGTACATGTATGTACAAATATGTAAGCAGATGTATGTGACATGTAGTGTCCCATTATTACTAAAATTAGACACAATAGAAGTAAGAATTCACGCGGAATGACTAGTACAAAGATAATTGTAAATTAAAACCGAACACAGACATGAAAGTACATGTGTAATAAACGTTTGTATGCATTTAAATAAACGAGGCGTGTCGTGGGAAAACCGGGCTTAATGCATTTGCGTAATGTGTCGTCCTGGACCGCACAGGCTAATCCGGGACGTCACTTCCCGCAAAAAGTTTATTTATGTTTAGATGAGACTACATTGAAACAGAAAATACCATCAAAGCGGAAAGTGTCGTTCTGGATTAGCCTGTGCGGATAGAGGAAAACACTTTACGCACATACATGAAGCCCGGGTTTACCACGACACGCCTCAAATATTTGAATCTTTGAAATGAGATACTTAATTGTACTGACAGTGTGAATAAGCTTAACACTGCTGCGCTAGCCATATCTTGAATATACTAGTTATTGCATGCACATGTTGTGATTAACTTACAACTTAGTTTGCATATAGCTGACGTGTACTATTTTATTGCGTGTAGTCATAACACTACATCATCACTCGACCTAACAAAAAACAAAATCAATTTTCTTCGCAAAAGATTTAAACAGAAATCAACATCAAACACTGATAGTACATGCACTGGCCCTGTTCTTGAACATAAATCAGGCGTGTCGTGGGAAACCCAGGCTTAATGCATGTGCGTAATGTTTCGTAAAATACATTTATGTTTAGAATAGCCTACCTCAAAACAGAAAACACAATAAAAGCGAAAAGTGTCGCCCCGGATTAGCATGTGCGGACTGCTGATATTTTTTAGTGAAAAAAATATGCAAAAATGGACATAATACAGCATAGAGATTTTTCATCCAATCTTTACCAATCTTGCACAGTTTGTCTGTGACCATAAGATTAAATTTGAAGTGGAATATAAGCAAGGTTGGACCAGAAACACTAGAGTTCTTGCCCTTTGTTTGTGAAAAAATATGCAAAAATGGACATTATTCAGGATAGAGACTTCATTTTTCATCCAATCTCCACCAATCGTGTACAGTTTGTTTATGAACGTAAGACTACAGGTGAAGTAGAATATAAGCATGATCGGGCCAGAAACACCAGAGTTATTGCCCCTTGTGTTTGGAAAAAAAACATCAACAAGTTAGCAACGATTGGCTTGTACAAACCATAATTTATTCAATGTTGACCAAACTTACACAGTTTGCGCATGACCATCAAATTTGATTGATAAAATTCGATTTCCTACAGTTGCAAGACTTGCATGCAGTTATTTGTACATGCACCTTTGATGTCTTCAGAGCCTGCATTAACATCATTAATCATCATTGGAAGAAAATTATCAAAGTAAAAGCAAAACTTTACCTTATAGCAAGCTATCGCAATTATTGCATTGCAACTAGTTTTCCAAAACTGTTTGCGAAAAAGGCATCAAAATCTACTGTTTGTGCAGTTCCAGAATTGTCAATGACTTAATGAAAAAGGGTCAATTAAGAATATCGAGAAAAATATTTTGAGAGCAATAAGCAAAAAAACGCAAATCCACTACCCAACTCATACTTTAATTAGCACATTGCACTTACCGATGTTTTAAATCAAAATTGATCCTACCCCCATTGTGTATTGTTCAGATACCTTAATTTTCAAACCTGTCACAACAGTATGGTCTTCATTTTACCAGTTCTCAGGTGAGCGCTTTGGGCCATCATGGCCCTTTTGTTCTTGATATGTTCTAACTTCCTTTAATATAATATAATCTACATTTTAATTTGTCGCTCGCATGTACTTCGTTGGGATACATGCATAGTAGATACTTAAAAATGGTTATGTTTACTACATATTCTGGGAAGGTGAGGTCATGCAACTTTAGCCCGAAATGGACACATGCTGCTGTGCTCAATTTATATGAGGTTACATTTATGTTTTGGCAACTTTTAACGCCATGATCATGTTTTAATAATAATACAAAAATAACTGAAAGCAGTAACCATATGCTAAATATTGCAACAACCACAAATCATTAAACGCAACTTCACAATGTTTTTTATTGCTCGTGTATTATTAACCATTAAAAACATACAATTAATGAACAACATTGCATTCAGCCATAGCCACGCATCATTCATGGCATCAACGATTACGGTATCATTTATAATTTCAAATGTCACAAAAGTAATAAATCTATTACAAAGAAGTTGATAATTAAACTTCACAAAGTCACGTATTTAAGTCATGTATACCTATAAATCAGTTTTGAATACCACTCGATAGTTAAATGACCTTGACGATTTAAATATATTGTGTAATAAACCATATATGGTTGTCAAAGATGAAGTGTTGACACGATTTAATATAGATGCGAACTGGAAAAATACTAACCTAAATGGATAACTCTTTATACAAATTGACATATCGCTTGTTTTAGTTATCTCTCTTCCTTACGAATAAATCTTGCCAATGTTCAATCTCTTGCACAGCGGCTACATTCCATTCACCTCTGTAGTTGACTGGGAAAGGAGCAACCTTCACGCAGAGATTTAACTGTGTCCCAGCATAGCTGGTTTTAATCCCTGCAGGTACGATGTTTCACGTGACCATAGGTAACACTTGACGCGAAATAAAATCGTGGACAAGCACCAGATAAAAACGTGGACAACGTAAAATCCTTGCGTTGTTATGTTAATTTATTTATTTATTTATTTATTTATTTCATTTTAACTCTTAATACATATACCTGGACCAATAATACAACATGTCTGTGTCATTTTTATAAAAAAAAATAATGATAAAATTAAAATTGTGTACAAAATAAATCTTCAATCTCCAGATAATCGTCTCTACTGACTCGTTGGTGCAGTGGTAACTGAGAAGAGTACCAATGGGGCAGTAACCACTGCGAGGAGTTTTGGAAAGGAGTCTCAGCTCATGCACTGGCTTTAGTCACATGATCATAACAGTCAAACGCAACGCACAATACCATCAAATCATTGTCTTTACATGTGCGAACTAATATTCTATCAGCATAGTAAATGGGCATGAAAATAGTTCACATAATAGGAATCAAAATGATTGTGTGTTTTCCCCATTTATGATAATTCAAAAACCATTAATTCTTTACTTCTATGTTTGTGGTCCTAAAAATCAACTTTCATGTGCGTTCAATACCTTTTTTCTGCTTTGACAAGATTCTTGTCATTGAGCCCATTGCAGAGATGTATGGTGAGAGCATCGAACGGCAACTCTGCTGGGAGATTGGCAAATGTTATCATAAATGTATAGACCGGAATGAAAGAAGTTAGTTAAGGCTAAAACAAGTTAATGATTTGTTCTCGGGCAGCGCCGCAAGGTTTTCTAAATTTTATTTTATGCCCACCAAAAAATATTTACTATTTTTTTACGATTGCGCCCGGGTTTTAAAGGAGCAGTCCAGAAATATGCATATAATAAAACTTTGCAGAAAGTGTTTCTAGTGGACATGTTACCGAACAAAATACAAAAACTAACCATTAAAATCTGTAATTTATTAACATTTTGGTAACTTACTATCGTCTATTTTCTGTTTGCGATAACTGGTGATGACTCTTGAGTAAACCAGCAATGAGCATGAACATTATAGTATATTCCGTTCGTACCAAGTGTTTTTGAACAATGCCTTTCGTAAATAAGAAACAGATTACGGACAAATAAACACCATAAACGTTCATAAGAACTTTTACTAAAATAACGATGTATTGAATTAGATCCCATGGACAGCGGCTTAAAATTAAACGAATCCGCATTTTATCATAGCGGAAGAATATTTATCCTGTAGAGACTTTCGGTATTTCCAGTAACTTTCTTCCTGTCTGATTTAATTATATAAATTGTATATACACAAATTGTGAAATACTGTGTCCGTTTTGAAAAAAAAACGTCATATTCGATATGAACCTTTATACATATCGTCTATTTGTTGACTTAAACTTTTGTTTTGTTTCGTAGATGCTTTTGCTTTTGCGTGTGTAATATTTAGCATTCCATATTTTTGGAAGAAAATCTGTGTGAATATAAGTTCTATGGAAACAAACGAAAATGCCAGCTGCATCGACAAGTTTTGATTTTTCTTTCCAAGTTCTTTCCAAGTTCTTTCCAAAAACTATTGGTGATTTATGTAAAAAAATATCATATTTTTGACAGTTATATAAATATGAATTAGGAAACGTGAAATTCTATAAATAGGAGTACTTTAATGTTGATTGTATATCGATTGAAGGCACTTATCTTAATTATAAACATTCAAATTGATTGCCTTTTTATGTCAGCTTGCATATATGACCGTTTGTGATTAATAAATATATATTTAGAATTTAATAAAAAGGGCTGCTTATGTTGTTATAAAATCTTAAACATGTCGTTAATCTGAACTTATTTAAATGTTTGAATAAGCCATTACATAGTGCCAATAGCAAAGATTAAGAGAAATAAATAAACTTTAATTAAAAAAAAATAGCCCTCCCGCCTGATTTTTTGGAACAAGTGCCTGAGAAACAATTAATTAATTGTGTAGCCTTAAATCATAAACAACATATTAAGTATGAATATGCAACTCTTAACAACTTCATTTCAATAGGAAATAAACATACAAACAGAACAAACAAACAAGGCCTTTGACAAAGACCAAGTTTTTAAATAATATCTGTCAGTGAAGCTAGATTGTACGTTCTTTAAATAAGTTATACAATTAAAATTTTAATCAGTTGATAGTATAAGTTTATTACTTTAATGTTCTACATGGTATGACTTTTATGCAATTAATTATTTAAACATAATTGCAATGGATGTTGCCCCAAACAATATTCCATCGAATCATATGATATGAATATTACCTGATTAACTATTTATCTAGATAACTTAATAGAGCAAGACGTGGTATCGCCTTTGATGCACGTGTCCAGGCAATGTATATAAACTACCCATCCAAAAATAGCTGGTTGATGCTTAAATATATTTTGCAAAAGACTTGACAGGTCTAGGCTTGGTAGTAGTATTTTTTCATAAAATGCAGTTCTAGTCTCAATCTACCACATACCATTGTTTAAAGTTCGTGGTGATTGTATTAAATGACCTCGCGTTTGAGCTACGTAACGTAGAGCTAACCGTTAAGATCTACGCCCAATAGTGTGGCCTCTAAAATGCTGTTTAACAGCATTGGGAATATACAACTCAACTTCAGCAAGACATGTACACGCATTTAGATTCCCTCTCGCCTATTATAAGGTTTTGCCAGTGACAAGGCCAGTTGTACAGCAGAGCACAGCAATGTAATGTATGATAATTTTATTACATATCAAAATATTTTGAAAAATCCAGTGAGTTTAAAAAATACAACAATAAAATCTTTTGTGTAATAAGATATTTCATTGCGTTCAGAACGCTTTGTGTTTCGTAATGACATTTGAAAGTGTATTTATATGTTTGCCAAATGAACAAGAAATGAATGAGTTTAAACTAACTTGAACTTACAAACAAGTGTGTAACAAAAACAATGTTATACATTTTTAATATTGCAGATTGTAACTGTACTGTTTGATACAATCAGCAACCATATTATGCTTTACATTAGCACGGACACCATAATTGCTCAATTAATATTATCCATAAGATGAGCTCTGTATAGCATGCTGATTACGTAAAGATATGCTTAATGTGTGTTTTTTAATATTCAAATAATTCATGAAATTGTCTGCACAATATATTCGTATGATCCTAATCGAGCGTAAGCAATTATTAGGCGAGAATATATAAATGCTTAAATGGTATTGTACACATTATAAACGATATCGTAAAATGATCCATTTACCTAATGATTCATTTGTAATTACGTATTGTATAAATAATAATGTGATTCAAATTGCACCGTTTGATTCAAATTTGGTTTTCAGAATAAATGTCTTGCCATGATATATTATCAGTTCAATGTCCATTAAATAATTCAATAACTAAGAATTATCAAACCACAGTTAGAAAGATTGATGAGTCCGCTTCTCAATCCACGTTCGTCTCGTCGAAAATCGAGTTCTGAAAAAACAACGAACGCTAAATGATACTTAATATTGCAGAATAACGTGTGTACATATATTAAAATTAAACCTTCATAATAATAATGTCCAACCACTGATAAAATTATGCCTTGAAAAACTTTGCAATATCTAAGAATTGAGTATGTACCTTTCCTAAAATTTATAAAAAAATTTGCTTTAAAAAAATCATGGATGTAACTGATTACCCATCCAAGCGGTCGGCTGTTTATCCATTGGCTATACGTTGACCGAAAATATTTATTTGCATAATTCGTTATGCATTCCCTGACGTCTTTGTTGTCATGCACCATTATAATTGACGTGTGAATGATATACGAGTACAGCGCCACCTACAGTTAAACATACATAGTGTGCAAATAAAAATATTAAGCATTTTCTCTTCCTGTTTTGCCCGGCCTTTTTAGTAAGTTTTGTCAGCTGTTTCATTTCCTATTGTTGTTCTTTGTTTGACTTAACAGTGCACCGAATTGTTAAGTATAGTACACAAATGGACATTGAGAAAGAACTTTTTTCTTTCACTATGATTAGATGATGTCTTATTGGCTCTGCAGTGAACAAGGAAATGTTCAATTTGATTTAAGTTTTAAGGCTTAATGTAAGGATTTCCTCAATTCACATACACACGTTCAACAAATTATAATGAAGAATTATTTTGGGAGTCAACACTTGCTATATATATTATACATCATCCTAAACAATTTTTCACATATATTTCATTTAAACAAGGGCATGTATTACACACTAACAATAATTTATAAAGCATCAGTTATATACAAATTTGTTGCAATTAAATAAGTACTTAATTATTGAACTGAATGTTTTAACCATTTCATTATGATATTTTTTCATGCATACGTGTTTATTGTAAGTGTTTGTCAACGGCAATTGGTGTTATCTGAAACAGCATTGTTGTACTGCGGCTTTGATTACGTGCTGTTTCATATGCATTTACTTTAAGCTGAATTGTACAAAGCCGCTTAATATTTATATCGATTTGGGCGTTTCATTAACTTAAACAGTTTTACTTTTAGTTTTTATATCTATGTCTATGTGACGGGAACAGATGCGGTAATATCTAAATATGTTTGGATTATTGGTTACATAAAACGGTTAAAACGGTTATATATACACATAAATGCATTGCTTGCATGTGCCCTGACCTGCTCCCAGCCGATGGCTTTGGCAGCTTCGCTAGGTAACTCTTCCATGAATTTTTTGAACGTAGCTGAACATGCAATCTTCGTGGCAACCTCCTGTATATATGGTGTAGTGCCTGCAATATAGTAATTTGCATTTACAGTAAAAATATGTTAAGCTATTGAACAAAATCACAAACACATTAAATTTAAAAAATCTCATTTTCCATGATACATATATCACAAAATGTGTATTGTGTGTTAAACAATTAAACAAAAACAAAAAACAACAATGTTATTCATTCGTATACATGTTTCAGGGGCGTATTTAGGGCAACATCGAATGTACGCCCGTGCTTGTACATGAAATATATCGGAAAATAATATTAAAGGAACTATTCACATATTGGCAAATAGAGAAATTCCAAAGAAAAAAACAACAACATAAAATAGTTAAAGTGGCAAAAATGACACTGCTGACAAAAAATATATTCGATATATTATATCACTATATCAGGGTTTCCCGCAGGCCGGTTTCGCTTGTCGGGCCCGACATGCCTTCAAAGCAGTTAGTAATTTGCCGACATGCTTAAATAACGCCGACATGCGTTAATTTTCAAAGCGACAACCCTTAATCCCATTATCTGTTACACCAATCTTTAATCACAGGGTCACAAACGGACGCCATATTGATCGATAAGGTCTCGCTTCCAACAGTGTTATTGACAAGTGACTGAACTGTGTAGTTCCGCCCACAACGATCTGATTAGCCAATAAAATACGGCGATTTTTAGGGCGGCGTTTATACCTTACTTACAACTAAAAATTAGTTTGACAACAAATACTAGTGTTGACATGAAAAGTGAACAGGCATTTTAAAACATTTGATTATTATATTTAACGTTTTATTTTATTCCGGTAATTGCCTTAGCCATTTCACAATTTGACAATCAAAAATATGGACACGAATAATGTAATATAGAGCCTCATTTTAAAACACAATTTAATGTCGTCAAACGTTGTTCTCATCAACACTGCAATTAAGCACGTGTCCAGTACACGCACTTTTTTCATGAGGCTTCCGTGACCTGGTGCATGGCAATTTTCGCGCGCTTTTGTAGCAAAACACGCTTTTTACATGGAGATACAAGCCCGTATTTTATGTCGATTAAGAACCGCATATTCAAGTATTTAAAAAAAAAGGGTGATTTGTTTCGGCAGTAAATGTCCACATGTAGTGTAACTGATATTTATTATCGATTTATCCGAAAAATAATTAATGAAAAAAAAAACAGTTTTTGAAAAAAAAAACGAGCGGTCATAACATAATTTTATGGCGGAAACAAAAACTAGGCTTTTCAACGAATCTGAAAACTATTTATCATTAAAAATGTATTCCATAATAAATGCAGCCTAGTCTTATGATGTACACTGCCTCTAAAGGAGTTAGGTCAACACGTTTTTATTCAATTAAAAAAACCGCTGTTAGTATGAGAAATATTTTTAATAGTTTCAGTTTTATAAAAGTAAGAATTTCCAAATTAAAGATTAAGCAAAGAGAGGTGTTGGTCGAGCAATAGGCTAGGTAGTTTAAGCGATAAAGTGTGGTAGTTAAAGCGATACTGCCGATTTAATCGCCGTCGGGATTTCGAAAGTCGTAGCCGATTTCGGAACGGTGGACCCCACCGTGACGCGGTCGATTTTGAGGAGTTAGATTCGAGCGGTGCAGCCAATTTCGGGGAGGTAGAGTCGATCGTTGAAGCCGATTTCTGGGAGCTGGGGTCGGGCGATGCGGCCGATTTCGAAGAGGTGGGAGCAAACGGATAGGCCGATTTCGGTGGGGGGGGGGTGCTAAGGGGTCAGATTGGAACGATCTCGGGGGGGGGGGGTCGAGCCGATTTTTGTTGCGGGTGGTGGTGTCCGGGAGCCGATTTTTGTTGCGGGTGGTGGTGTCCGGGATGCCGACATCCTGCGGGAAACCCTGCTATATGAATAAACATCAGATGAAATAGCGAAAAGTGTAAAACGTGTTTTGAGACTGGTGGCGGGAGCCAACGGTCTTTTGAGAGGGTAATTTCCTGAACAGGTATCACAGGGAACTACTTTTTTTTCAGCCTACGAGTCAGTAAGCCGAAACCTGAACGGGTCCTTTTTCTAAACAGTCGCACCTTCGTACCTGTTTTTATTATCTTTTAATTATTTAAGGGAATGTATGTCATATGTGCTATAATGTGTGTATCATGTTATTTATAACAATTACATTTTTTTATGTCAATTTATAAAAAGAATATGTTACTTCAAACTAATGACACCTCTACTTTCGCTATTTGCATGTTATGTGCACCCGAAATATTCCCCTAAGTACGACACTTAACGCACATGCATTATGTCCGGTTTACCCGCGACACGCCTCAAATATGGATTCAGCGGGGTTTTTTTTATATGAAAAATATGTGTTGGTAAAACAAAGACAAACAAATCATTTAAACGCTATGCTAATTTAGGATTGTATTGTTAAGTTACTATGTACGCGGTTTTAGTTGTTTATATCGATGAATAGGTTGGGTAATAATGTCACTTTTCCAAGTACAAAAAGCGTTTAAATTTTATGTTAAGATTATTTATATATCTCAATTATTTTCAGAAATTGTTAAGTTTTAATACGCATTCGTTGGATAATCAAATACATGTGTAACATCGGCTTTTCCTTCCGTGTCACAAAGCTTTTAAAGCTTTTATATTTTTATCTTCACCAACCGGCGATTTCCACTTCAGCTTTATTACCCGGGAGTTTGTCTTGAACCATTTTGTCGGCGATCAGCCTCAGTCTGTTCGCGAGATCTTTTTCGTTGGCTCTTCTTATGGCATCCGATTGCAACGCTGGTTCTGAACCTGAATACCGGTAAATAGTTACTGATATCTTCGAGTATTGTATTTGTTAATACAATCACCTTCGTGTATGATATTATCTATAGATTGTCCATAAGCAACTCTTCACAACAAGTTGAAACTTCTATTTTTAAAAGAATTTATTAATTGTAAATTCAACCATTTTTCTTAAAGACAACAAGATGGCCAAACTGTCCCTGTGTCGCTCACCTGAATGTAAGCACTGTCACAGTGACATATCCTACATCAAGGAAAGTAACGACACACATAAAGGAAAGTAACCACACATTTAACGTATCACAATAATTGGAAGAATTTTGGTGGTGGACAACCCAAGGAACTTTTCTGTGAAATTAGTTAGAAATCCTTTCAGTGGTTTCTGACAAGAAGCTTTTCACATTTTTTCAATATAATACAAATGGCCCGGCCCCTGGCGGCTATGTTTTTAACGAATTAACTTTTATTATGTTACTAGGTAGGAACACAGATCCATGTACACAAGAATTACACCTGATGTCTGGAGGGACCTCATAAAATACAAATTACTTGTACTTTTTTAATTCCGTATTTCACACGGGCAACAAATCCCTACCATGAAGCAACCTTTCGTTGGTCTGCGTTTATTCTTGATTCCAGATACTTACATACTCCGTCACATTCATCCTCCTCTTTATTAGATCCTTCTTCTATCTCCCAAGAAGGTATTTCGATAAGTTGTGCGAACATTTCAGTGATTGGAAAAAGATCAATGGTATCGCTTTCGCATTTGTCTTGTAATTGATCTGTGCCATCGCTTTCTTCCGTTATCGTTGGTTGTTCTTCTGAAATGTAAAAAGTGTGTAATTGTTATTTATTCCAAACCATTTAAACAATTGGCTAAATACGTTTATTAAGAAGTGCACACGAACTCGTATATGTAAACATATGGTCAAGAAACACTGTGTAATAATAATTTGTTGGAGACATTGTGCGTGATTTACAGATTTACTTCTTTCAACTAAATATGTGAGTATTTTTTTAAATGATCTCATCCTATAGGGTACGTAAACAGTTGCATAAAACGAATACATGTATTTAATTGCATTACATACGAAGTTAGTATTTTAAGTATAGTAAATGCAACATCGACCTATTGGGATAAACTATATATAGTTAATGTACAGCCTTTAAAGGGACCTGTGCACAGATTGGCAAATTTACAATTTTCAAAATTTGAGTCATAAATCCATAAAGAAAAATACATTGCATATAAAACTACTGACAAAGACATATATTGGAAATATAGTGTCATTTATATAATATAAAACCATGAAATAAAATGGATAAAATTATAAAGCGTGTGTAACGCTTTTTATCGTTTCTGGTGGGTAAACACGTTAACCACCTCAAACGACAAACTTTAAGACAGTTACATAAATCGAGATTGCTCTACGATATTACATTACCATATTTAAAACGGCATGTTTGCAAACGGTAACGGAACATGTAACATGAAACTGCTCGTGTGTGTGGGTTTGTGACACTCCTTAAGAGGGGAAATATTTTACATTTCTTCGACGCGTGTACAAATATTATGATTATATAAAGGATGTGTGATGTAGCTACAATGTGACTCATCTTAAATACATCAAACTTAACACCAGTAGTGCGCTGTCAATTGATTGACTGACGATGAATAATTTAATTTATACAAGCAAAGTTTTCGATTAAAAATATCTTTGTCTTTAAATATACCTGTTCGAAGTCAGACGTCTGTCATAATTTATACAAGTAACTTTAACTCATAGAGATGAAGTTTGGCAAAAACTTCTTTAATATATCATTCAAAAAAAATTTGTTGTATAATGAACAGAACAAAACAGATTGTTTTAGCGATTTGTACATCATCAAAAACAAATTCAATAAAAAAAAGCAAATTTCATGTATTACGTCGGAAAGGTCATTGGAATGACAAATATATAATATCGAAAAAAAAATCAGAAAAAACATAATCTATATCATATACGATGTTATGAATTTATAGAATTTGTGAACAGCAATTTGTCACATTTATCACTCACGTTCCATGGGTCCATGGGACAAAAGTGTTGATCTTTGGATGGTATCATTATCCGTTGATGTTCCATGTAAATAATGAACTGTAGATTGCTGACCAGCTACTGACCGTTGCATGGCTGTTGCGAATAAAAGCTAAACTGCGTAAATTTTGTTTGTGAAAACCAAATGAAGTTAACACAACCATTCGTGACACAACAATGTACAACAGCTTTACTCCCCATTCTGTGAATAACTATAAATGAAATGGTGGGTTTCAATTAAATATTCACATAGGTTATTACTTGTTTAATATATTTCGTTACACTGATTACATTTTCGTTACAATTTTCTTCTAAGTGTTCATGTCTGACCTCTCGATTGCAAAACAAACGAGAACAATGGTTGTCAATAAGTTTAATTTGTTAATAACACTTACTGTAAAGCAGAAATACAGGTTGTCAAATATTAACGCGATAGAAATGAACATGTTAACTCACCTGTGACACACGTTTGTGTAGTTCCAACAATGCTAAATTTCAATCTGGTACGATAACGTTAAAAAATACACTGAATATTATGCATTTTATCGCGTAGCCTTATATGTAATGTTAATACAGACAAAAATTTAGATTTTCAACCCGTGTACTTCCGTTTAACCGTTTACAACGTAAGAAAACAATCACCATTTACCTGTTCGCGTACTAAATGCTTTATTGAAATATCTACATTCCCATATCCTGTTACTACTATCCTGTGTCGGAGTAATGAGTGATTAACCAAGCACATACCTCTAGGCCAATTTTAACTGGGTGTATGAATAATTTTCGGTTTAATGGTGAAAAAAAAATTTACAAGCAACGAAATGTTATAACGTATATGGTTGACAACGCATTGTGTGTACTTTGACATGTAATTGAATTCAGTGTTATCTTTCATTTACAAGTACAACTTAAACCTTAAATGTGTCCTTTCTTTTATTTCAATATTAGAATGTTGATTATTATTACTATGATTATTATTATTATTATTATTATTAGTAGTAGTAGTAGTAGTAGTAGCAGTAGTAGTAGTAGTAGTAGTAGTAGTAGTAGTAGTAGTAGTAGTAGTAGTAGTAGTAGTAGTAGTAGTAGTAGAAGTAGTAATAGCAGTAGTAATAGTTGTAGTAGTAGTAGTAGTAGTAGTAGTAGTAGTAGTAGTAAGTAGTAGTAGTAGTAGTAGTAGTAGTAGTAGTAGTAGTAGTAGTAGTAGTAGTAATAGTAGTAGTAAAATTACTATCATTATTATTTTTCCTTGTTGGATTTGAACTATTTAAAGCGAATAGTTGATCTCTAATTTTGGAATTCGAAAAAGGACGTTTTAATTTTAACCCGTATTACTGTGAGATATTAATTGTTATCTTGGCGTTAAAAATTATATATGACAGACAGCAAAGCAGTAAATGGAATTCCATCTTATTGTTCGTAACTTCTAAGTGATTAATGTACCATAAGAAATTAGAATTGTCGTTTGACAGTAATATATCATACACCATGTTGCAAAGCTAAAGCAAAGTTGGAAATATTACCACAGCGTTGCCCATTCTGACTAACGATCACCATCTTCCTTATAATGTTTCGTATGTATGAGCTGGTTTTAATCCGAATTTGAATCGGGATAAGAATTTAAACAATTTTATTCCGTACAAACATGCATCATGCTGTTTTTAAGACAGTACCCGATTTTCACCAAGAAACCGTCTGATGTTATTAACACTGAGTTTACATCACCTTTAATATAGTTAAGATGGACAAAGGTAAATATATTTTGAAATATTTGATAGTCATCCGCTATGATAAATAAGAATAATACAACCTGTGTACTTATACTATATATGTAACAACATTAATGTAATTAATTTAAATTATACATTATATTGTCAGGGTCTTATTCAAGGTGTTGGCATGCATTCAGTTTGTTAAAGACAAACTTGGTCATCATGAGAAAGGTATCCAATACATCAGCACTGGACGACTTGTTTGTTATCAGTAGAGAATGAAACTCAAATAAGACGAGCAACTGGGCAATAATTTAATTTAGTTTAATCATATCTTTGGCAACACGTGTTCTATCACATATGTTGACATGCACTGTTGGTACTCAAAATAGGTCAGATAACGAGGTGCATAGAAAATAGCAAATGTGATGTAATCATTACGGTTTTTCTCATATCTTTAGCATTCGCTGTCAATTAATCATTAGATATGAGCAGTGGAATCTCATTTCAACATGTATGCAAATGATTAATAATTGATAATGAAAATATGTATTATATTGACATATAACTGTTTAAATGTATCTTAATATGTTCAATATTAAACACACAGAGAATGTAGAAATTCCATTTGATTGGGAAAAAATAGTAGATATAAATAAGTAATAAAGTAAGAGACATTCGTGAAATAAAACGACTTTCTTATATAATACGTTGTAAAGTTGTAAAATACATTTAAATGCGTATATCATGTACATGTATGTACAAATATGTAAGCAGATGTATGTGACATGTAGTGTCCCATTATTACTAAAATTAGACACAATAGAAGTAAGAATTCACGCGGAATGACTAGTACAAAGATAATTGTAAATTAAAACCGAACACAGACATGAAAGTACATGTGTAATAAACGTTTGTATGCATTTAAATAAACGAGGCGTGTCGTGGGAAAACCGGGCTTAATGCATTTGCGTAATGTGTCGTCCTGGACCGCACAGGCTAATCCGGGACGTCACTTCCCGCAAAAAGTTTATTTATGTTTAGATGAGACTACATTGAAACAGAAAATACCATCAAAGCGGAAAGTGTCGTTCTGGATTAGCCTGTGCGGATAGAGGAAAACACTTTACGCACATACATGAAGCCCGGGTTTACCACGACACGCCTCAAATATTTGAATCTTTGAAATGAGATACTTAATTGTACTGACAGTGTGAATAAGCTTAACACTGCTGCGCTAGCCATATCTTGAATATACTAGTTATTGCATGCACATGTTGTGATTAACTTACAACTTAGTTTGCATATAGCTGACGTGTACTATTTTATTGCGTGTAGTCATAACACTACATCATCACTCGACCTAACAAAAAACAAAATCAATTTTCTTCGCAAAAGATTTAAACAGAAATCAACATCAAACACTGATAGTACATGCACTGGCCCTGTTCTTGAACATAAATCAGGCGTGTCGTGGGAAACCCAGGCTTAATGCATGTGCGTAATGTTTCGTAAAATACATTTATGTTTAGAATAGCCTACCTCAAAACAGAAAACACAATAAAAGCGAAAAGTGTCGCCCCGGATTAGCATGTGCGGACTGCTGATATTTTTTAGTGAAAAAAATATGCAAAAATGGACATAATACAGCATAGAGATTTTTCATCCAATCTTTACCAATCTTGCACAGTTTGTCTGTGACCATAAGATTAAATTTGAAGTGGAATATAAGCAAGGTTGGACCAGAAACACTAGAGTTCTTGCCCTTTGTTTGTGAAAAAATATGCAAAAATGGACATTATTCAGGATAGAGACTTCATTTTTCATCCAATCTCCACCAATCGTGTACAGTTTGTTTATGAACGTAAGACTACAGGTGAAGTAGAATATAAGCATGATCGGGCCAGAAACACCAGAGTTATTGCCCCTTGTGTTTGGAAAAAAAACATCAACAAGTTAGCAACGATTGGCTTGTACAAACCATAATTTATTCAATGTTGACCAAACTTACACAGTTTGCGCATGACCATCAAATTTGATTGATAAAATTCGATTTCCTACAGTTGCAAGACTTGCATGCAGTTATTTGTACATGCACCTTTGATGTCTTCAGAGCCTGCATTAACATCATTAATCATCATTGGAAGAAAATTATCAAAGTAAAAGCAAAACTTTACCTTATAGCAAGCTATCGCAATTATTGCATTGCAACTAGTTTTCCAAAACTGTTTGCGAAAAAGGCATCAAAATCTACTGTTTGTGCAGTTCCAGAATTGTCAATGACTTAATGAAAAAGGGTCAATTAAGAATATCGAGAAAAATATTTTGAGAGCAATAAGCAAAAAAACGCAAATCCACTACCCAACTCATACTTTAATTAGCACATTGCACTTACCGATGTTTTAAATCAAAATTGATCCTACCCCCATTGTGTATTGTTCAGATACCTTAATTTTCAAACCTGTCACAACAGTATGGTCTTCATTTTACCAGTTCTCAGGTGAGCGCTTTGGGCCATCATGGCCCTTTTGTTCTTGATATGTTCTAACTTCCTTTAATATAATATAATCTACATTTTAATTTGTCGCTCGCATGTACTTCGTTGGGATACATGCATAGTAGATACTTAAAAATGGTTATGTTTACTACATATTCTGGGAAGGTGAGGTCATGCAACTTTAGCCCGAAATGGACACATGCTGCTGTGCTCAATTTATATGAGGTTACATTTATGTTTTGGCAACTTTTAACGCCATGATCATGTTTTAATAATAATACAAAAATAACTGAAAGCAGTAACCATATGCTAAATATTGCAACAACCACAAATCATTAAACGCAACTTCACAATGTTTTTTATTGCTCGTGTATTATTAACCATTAAAAACATACAATTAATGAACAACATTGCATTCAGCCATAGCCACGCATCATTCATGGCATCAACGATTACGGTATCATTTATAATTTCAAATGTCACAAAAGTAATAAATCTATTACAAAGAAGTTGATAATTAAACTTCACAAAGTCACGTATTTAAGTCATGTATACCTATAAATCAGTTTTGAATACCACTCGATAGTTAAATGACCTTGACGATTTAAATATATTGTGTAATAAACCATATATGGTTGTCAAAGATGAAGTGTTGACACGATTTAATATAGATGCGAACTGGAAAAATGCTAACCTAAATGGATAACTCTTTATACAAATTGACATATCGCTTGTTTTAGTTATCTCTCTTCCTTACGAATAAATCTTGCTACTGTTCAATCTCTTGCACAGCGGCTACATTCCATTCACCTCTGTAGTTGACTGTGAAAGGAGCAACCTCCGCGCAGAGATTTAACTGTGTCCCAGCATAGCTGGTTTTAATCCCTGCAGGCACGATGTTTCACGTGACCATAGATAAACACTTGACGCGAAATAAACTCGTGGACAAGCACATGATAAAAACGTGGACAACGTAAAATCCTTGCGTTGTTATGTTTACTTATTTTATGTTTTTCATTTTCACTCTTAATATATATACCTGGACCAGTAATGCAACATGTTTGTGACATTTTTATAAAAAAAAACGAATGATAAAATTAAAATTTTGTACAAAATAAATATTCAATCTCATCATAATCGTCTCCCCTTAAAACTTCCAAATCTGTAAGCTTTTAACTCGTAGTTGCAGTGGTAACAGAAGAGTACCTATGGGGAAGTAACCACTGCCTGGAGTTTGGGAAAGGAGTCTGAGCTCATGCACTGGCTTTAGTCACATGATCATAACACTAATATTTCATCTGCGTTGGTTAATGGGCATGAAAATAGTTCACATAATAGAAATCAAAATGATTGTGTTTTTTCCCCATTTATGATAATTTAAAAAACATTAATTCTTTATTTCTATGTTTGTGGTCCTAAAATCAACTTTAATGTGCGTTCAATACCTTTTTTCCGCTTTGACAAGATTCTTGTCATTGAGCCCATTGCAGAGATGTATGGTGAGAGCAACGAACGACAACTCTGCTGGGAGATTGGCAAATGATATCATAAATGTATAGACCGGAATGGCAGAAGTTAGTTAAGGCTAAAACATTTTGGTAACTTACTATCGTCTATTTTCTGTTTGCGATAACTGGTGATGACTCTTGAGTAACCCAGCAATGAGCATGTACATTATAGTATATTCCGTTCGTACCAAGTGATTTTGAACAATGCCTTTGGTAAATAAAAAACACATTACGGACAAATAAACACCAAGAACTATTACTAAAATTACGATGTATTGAATTAGATCCCATGGACAGCGGCTTAAAATTAAACGAATCCGCATTTTATCATAGCGGAAAAAGAGTTTCCCGGTAGAGATTTCGGTATTTCCAGTAACTTTCTTCCTGTCTGATTTAATTATATAAATCGGATATACACAAAATATGAAATACTGTGTCAGTTTTGAAAAAAACAACAACGTCATATTCGATCGGGAACCTTTATAAATATCGTATATTTGTTGACTTAAACTTTTGTTTCGTAGATGCTTTTGCTTGTGTAATATTTAATATTCCATATTTTTGCAAGAATATCTGTGTCCTTTGGAAACAAACGAAAATGCCAGCTGCATTGACAAGTGTTGATTTTCCTTTCCAAAAAACTATTGGTGATTTATTGCAAAAAAGAAAATATATTTTTGACAGTTATAAAAATATGAATTACGATATGTGAAATTCTATAAATCGGAGTACTTTAACGTTGATGGTATATCAATTGAAGGCACTTATCTTAATTATGAACATTCAAATTGACTGCCTTTTAACGTCAGCTTGCATAAATGACCGTTGGTGATTAATAAATCTCTATTAAGAATTTAATAAAAAGGGATGCTTATGTTGTTATTAAAACTTAAAATTGTCTTTAATCTGTACTTATTTACATGTTTTAATAAGCCATTACATAGTGCCAATAGAAAAGATTAAGAGAAATAAAAAAAACTTTAGTTAAAAAAAATTCGCCTTCTCGCCTGATTTTGGGGGAAAAGTGCATGGGAAAAATTCATTAATTTTTTAGCCTTAAATCATAAACAACATGTTAAGTATGAATAAGCAACTCTTAACAACCTCATTTCAATAGGAAATAAACATACACACAGAACAAACGAACAATGCCTTTGACAAAGACCAAGTTTTTAAACAATATCTGTCAGTGAAGCTAGATTGTACGTTCTTTAAAATAAGTTATACAGTATACGTTTATTACTTTAATTTTCTACGTGGTATGACTTTTATGCAATCAATTATTTAAACATAATTGCAATGGATGTTGCCCCAAACAGTATTTCATCTAATTATTTGATATGAATATTGCCTGATTAACTATTGATCTAGCTAACTCAATAGAGCAAGACGCGGTATCGCCTTTGATGCATGTGTCCAGGCAATGTATATAAACTACCCATCCAAAAATAGCTGGTTGATGCTTAAATATATTTGGCAAAAGACTTGACAGGTCTATGTTTGGTAGTAGTATTGTTTCATAAAATGCAGTTCTAGTCTCAAACTACCACATACCATTGTTTAAAGTTCGTGGTGACTGGATCAAATGACCTCGCGTTTGAGCCACGTAACGTTGAGCTAACCGTTAAGATCTACGTCCAATAGGGTGGCCTCCAAAATGCTGTTTAACAGCATTGGGAATATACAACTCAACTTCGGCAAGACATGTACACGCATTTAGATTCCCTCTCGCCTATTATAAGGTTTGGCCAGTTACAAGGCTAGTGTACAGCAAAGCACAGCAGTGTAATGTATGATAATTTTATTACATATCACAATATTTTGAAAAATCCAGGGAGTTTAAAAAAATACGACAATAAACAACGTTTTTGTGTAATAAGATATTTCATTGCGTTTAGAACGCTTTGTGTTTCGAAATGACATTTGAAAGTGTATTTATATGTTTGCCAAATGTACAAGAAATAAATGTGTTTAAACTAACTTGAACTTACAAACATAGTGTGTAACAAAAACAAGTGTGTAACAAAAACAATGTTATACATTTGTAATATTGCAGATTATAACTGTACTGTTGTGATACAATCAGCAACCATATTATGCTTTAAATTACCACGGACACCATAATTGCTCAATTAATATTATCTATAAGATAGGCAGTGTATAGCATGCTGATTACGTAAAGATATGCTTAATGTGTGTTTTTTAATATTCAAATAATTCATGAAATTGTGTGCACAATATGTTCGTATGATCCTAATCGAGCGTAAGCAATTATTAGGCGAGAATATATAAATGCTTAAATGATATTGTACACATTATAAACGATATCGTAAAATGATCCATTTACCTAATGATTCATTCGTAATTACGTATTGTATAAATACTATATAATGTGATTCAAATTGCACCGTTTGATTCAAATTTGGTTTTCATAATAAACGTCTTGCCATAATAGATTATCAGTTCAATGTCCATTGAATAATTCAATAACTAAGAATTATCAAACCCCAGTTAGAGAAATTGATGAGTCCGCTTCTCAGTCCACGTTCGTCTCGTCGAAAATCGAGTTCTGAAAAAAAAAATTGAACGCTAAATGATACTTAATATTGCAGAATAACGTGTCTGCATATATTAAAATTAAACATTTATAATAATAATGTCCAACCACTCATAAAAGTATGCCTTAAAAAACTTTACAATATCTAAGAATTGAGTATGTTTCTTTCCTAAATTTTCTAAAATAAATTCCTTAAACAAAATCATAGATGTAAGTGATTACCCATCCACGCGGTCGGTTGTTTATCCATTGGCTATACGTTGACCGAAAATATTGATTTGCATTATTCGTTATGCATTCCCTGACCTCTTTGATGCCACGCACCATCATAATTGACGTGTGAATGATATATGAGTACAGCGCCACCTACAGTA
The DNA here is from genome assembly GCA_027627225.1 of Congeria kusceri. NCBI lineage: Eukaryota > Metazoa > Mollusca > Bivalvia > Myida > Dreissenidae > Congeria > Congeria kusceri. Next base: position 88,014,297 of record CM051024.1, read on the forward strand.
AATCATATATAGTGTGCAAATAATGTTAAGCATTTTCTCCTCCTGTTTTGTCCGCCTTTTCTCGTCCGTTTTGTCAGTTTTTCATGTCCTATTGTTGTTTTTTCAAGACTACTTTGTTTCACATAACGGTGCACCGAATTGTTAGTTATAGTACACAAATGGACCTTGAGAAAGAACTTCGTTCTTTCAGTATGATTATATGGTGTTTTATTGGCTCTGCAGTGAACATGGAAATTCTCAATTTGATTTAACTGTTAAGGCTTAATGTGATGATGTTCTCAATACACATAAAGACGTTCAACAAATCATATTAAAGAATTATTTTGGGAGTCAACACTTGCTATATTAATTATACATCATCCTAAACAATCTTTCAAAAACATTTCATTTAAACAAGGGCATGTATGACACACTAACAATAATTTATACTATATTAGTTGTTTGTCAACGGCAATTGGTGTTATCTGAAACATAGCAGTGTTGTACTGCGGCTATGATTATGTGCTGTTTTATATGCATTTACTTTATCATGATTTGTACAAAGTCGCTTTATATTTATATCGAAGTAGCCTTTTCATTAAATTAAACAGTTTTACTTTCAGTTTTTATATGTATCTCTATGTCACGGGAACGGATGCGGTAATACCTAAATATGTTTGGATTATTGGCTACATAAATTTATTAAACATTATATATAAATGCATTGCTTTCAAATGCCCTGACCTGCTCCCAGCCAATAGTCTTGGCAGCTTCGCTAGGTAACGCCTCCGTGAATTTTTCGAATGTAGTTGAAGATGCAATCTTCGTGGCAACCTGCCATATATATGGTGTAGTGCCTGCAATATAGTAATTTGCATTTACAGTAAAAATATGTTAACCTATTGAACAAAATCACAAACATATTAAATTTAAAAATCTCATTTTCCATAATATATCTATCACAAACTGTGTATTTACAAAATTGTTAAACAATTAAACAATAACAAAAACCATGTTACTCAATCGTGCACTTGAATAAGCTCGAGTTTACAACGGTTGTATATTACGTAAACAGAGCGCGCCTATTACCTAAACATGGCGTAAAATCCCAAAATTAGCTATCTTTTTATAGAATTAAAATAAAGCCATGCCGTACTTGCAGAATTTACGTCAACATGTTAAGTGAATGGAAACAAAAAACTTGCTAAACTAGCTGTGTGTGATGTTGTTCATATCGTATAAAATTGATCAAGTGACGCGTACGGCCACTACACAACGAACAATAATGTCAATTTTCAAGGGGAAAAAAGCGTTTAAATTTCATTTCATGTCCAAAATATTTGTAGTACTAATACGCATTCGTTTGAGAGATAATCAAATACATGAGTAACATTGGCTTTCCATCCGTAACACAAAGTTGTTAATGTTTTATATTTTCATCTGCACTAACCGGCGTTTTCCACTTCAGCGTTATTGTCCAGGAGTTTGTCTTGAACCATTTTGTCGGCAATCTGCCGCAGTCTGTTCGCCAACTCTTTTTCGGCTCCTCTTATGTCATCCGATTGCGACGCTGGTTCAGAACCTGAATAAATAGCTATTGATATGTTCGAGTATTGTATGTGTTGTCCTTATTACAATCACCTTTAAGTTCATGTCTGATATTATTTATAGATTGCCCATAGGCAACTCTTGACAACAAACGGAAACATCTATTTTCAAAAGTATTAATTAATTGTAGCTTCAACCATTTTTTTTAAAGACAACAAGAGGACCAAACTGTCCCTGCGTCGCTCACCTGAATGTAATCACTGTCACAGTGACTCATCCCACATCGAGGAAAGTAGCCACACACATTTAACGTATCAAAATAATTGGAAGAATTTTGGTAGTGGACAACCCAATGAAGTTTTCTGTGAAATTATTTGGAAATCCAATCAGTGGTTTCTGACAAGAAGATTGTCACATTTTTCAATATAGCCATATAAAGACAAATAGCCCGGCCCCTGGTGGCCATGTTTTTTCACGAATCAAAATAATTTGAATTATTTTGGTAGAGGACTATCCCAAGATAATTCTTTGATTAATATCCATCAAATGGCTTCAGAGGAGAAGATATTTTTTTTTTTTTTTTGATGTTGATTGTTGACGACTAACGACAAATGACGCAGGACACTTCGTTTTCAAGTAAGCTAATAAGTGCTTCTCTGAAAACAAAAATAATGTAATAACCATTTACTTTTACTATGTTACTTGGTACGCAAACAAATCCATGTACACAAGAATTACACCTGTTGTCTGGATTACTTAATAAAAAAGACAAATTACTTGTACTTTTTTATTCCGCACTTCACACGGAAAACACATTCCTCCTATGGAGCTAACTTTTGTTCCTCTGCGTTTATTCCTGATTCCAGATACTTACCTACTGCGTCACATTCATCCTCCTCTTCATCAGATCCTTCTTCCCAAGAAGGCATTTCGATAATTTGTGCGAACATTTTAGTGATTGGAACAAGATCAATGGCATCACTTTCAACCAATGAAACTGTGTTATCTGACAGCGATGCATCGCATTTGTCGTGTAATTTTTCTGTGCCATCGCTTTCTTTCGTTAGCGTCGGATGTTCTTCTGAAATGTAAAAAATGTGTAATTGTTATTTATTCCAAACCATTTAAACAATTGGCGAATACGTTTATTAAGAAGTGCATATGTAAACATATGATCAAGAAACACTAACCATGTGTAATAATTTGTTGGAGACATTGTGCGTGTTAAAACAGGTTTACTTCTTTCAACTGAATATGTATTTAAAAAACTATTATCATCCTAAAAGGTGCGTAAACAGTTGCATAAAACAAATACATGTATTTAATTGCATCACATACACAGTTACTATTTCAAGTCTAGTAAACGCAACATTGACCTATTGGGGAAAACTATAGTTAATGTACGGCCTTTAAAGGGACCTGTGCATAGATTGGCAAATTGACAATTTTCACAAATTGTGTCATAAATCCAAAAAGAAAAATACATTACATATCAAAGAAATATATTGGAAATATAGTGTCATTTATATAATATAAAACTATAAAATGAAATGGATAAAATTATAAAGCGTTTGAAACGCTTTTCATCGTTTCTGGGGGCTAAACACGTAAATCACCTCAAACGACGAAGACAGTTACATAAATCGAGATTGCTTTAAGATATTACATTACCATATATAAAACGGCATGTTTGCAAACGGCAACGGATAATGTAACATGAAACTGCTTGTATGTTGTGTATGGGGGGACATTCCTTAAGAGGGGAAATATTTTAAATTTCTTCGTCGCGTGTACAAATATTAAGATTATATCAAGGATGTTTGATGTCGCTACAATGTAACTCATCTTTAATACATCATACTTAACACCAGTAGTGCACTGTCAATTGATTAACTGACGATGAATAATTTTATCTATACAAGCAAAGCTTGCGATTCAAAATATCTTTGTCTTTAAATATACCTGTTCGAAGTCAGACGTCTGTCATAATTTATACATGTAACTTTAACTCATAGAGATGAAGTTTGGCAACTTCTTTAATACATCATTTATAAATATTTTGTTGTATAATCAACGGAACAGAAAAGAATGTTTTAGCGACTTGTACAGTACAACCTCAAAAACAAATTCAATACAAAAAAAAGCAAATTTTATGTATAACGTCGGAAAGGTCATAGCAATGACAAATATATAATAGTGAAACAAAAAGAAAAAAAAAATCATCTATATCATATACGATGTTAAGAATTTATAGAATTTGTTAACAGCAATTTGTCACATTTAGAACTCACGTTCGAGGGGTCCCTGGAACAAAAGTGTTGCTCTTTGGATGGTATCATTATCCGTTGGTGTTTCATGTGAATAATGAACTGTAGATTGCTGACCAGCTACTGTCCGTTGCATGGCTGTTGCGAGTAAAAGCTATACTGCGTCAATTTTGTTTGTGAAAAAAATTAAAGTTAAAACAACCATTCGTGACACAACAATGTACAACAGCTTTACTCCCCATTCTGTAAATAACTATAAATGAAATGGTGGGTTTCAATTAAATATTCACATAGGTTATTACTTGTTTAATATATTTCATTACACGGATTACATTTTCGTTACAATTTTCTTCTAAGTGTTCATGTCTGACCTCTCGATTGCAAAACAAATGAGAACAATGGTTGTCAATAACTTTAATTTGTTAATAACACTTACTGTAAAGCAGAAATACAGGTTGTCAAATATTAACGCGATAGAAATGAACATGTTAACTCACCTGTGACACACGTTTGTGTAGTTCCAACAATGCTAAATTTCAATCTGGTACGATAACGTTTACAACAATGCTAAATTTCAATCTGGTACGATAACGTTTACAACAATGCTAAATTTCAATCTGGTACGATAACGTTAAAAAATACACCGAATATTATGCATTTCATCGCGTAGCCTTATATGTAATGTTAATACAGACAAAAATTTAGATTTCCAACCCGTGTATTTCCGTTTTACCGTTTACAACGTAAGAAAACAATCACCATTTTCCTTTTCGCGTAATAAATGCTTTATTGAAATATCTACATTCCCAGATCCTGTTACTACTATCCTGTGTCGGAGAAATGAGTGATTAACCAAGCACGTACCTCTAGGCCAATTTTAACCGGGTGTATGAATAATTTTCGGTTCAATGGTGAACAAAAAATTTACAAACAACGAAACGTTCTAAAGTATATTGTTGATAACGCATTGTGTGTTCTTTGACATTTAATTGAATGCAGTGTTATCTTTCATTTACAAGTACAACTTAAACCTTAAATGTGTCCTTTCTTTTATTTCAATATTAGAATGTTTATTATTATTACTACTATTATTATTATTATTATTATTATTATTAGTAGAAGTAGTAGTAGTAGTAGTAGTAGTAGTAGTAGTAGTAGTAGTAGCAGTAGTAGTAGTAGTAGTAGTAGTAGTAGTAGTAGTAGTAGTAGTAGTAGTAGTAGTAGTAGTAGTAGTAGTAGTAGTAGTAGTAGAAGTAGTAATAGCTGTAGTAGTAGTTGTTGTAGTAGTAGTAGTAGTAGTAGTAGTAGTAGTAGTAGTAGTAGTGATAGTAGTAGTAGTAGTAGTAGTAGTAGTAGTAGTAGTAGTGGTAGTAGTAGTAGTAGTGGTAGTAGTAGTAGTAGTAGTAGTAGTAGTAGTAGTAGTAGTAAAATAACTATCATTACTATTATTCCTTGTTGGATGTGAACTATTTAAAGAGAATAGTTGATCTCTAATTTTCGAAATCGAAAAAGGACGTTTTAATTTTAACCCTTATTACTGTGAGATATTAATTGTTATCTTGGCGTTTAAAATTATATATGACAGCAAAGCAGTAAATGGAATTCCATCTGATTGTTCGTAACTTCTAAGTGATTAATGCACCATAAGAAATTAGAATTGTCGTTTGACAGTAATATATCATACACCATGTTGCAAAGCTAAAGCAAAGTTGGAAATATTACCACAGCGTTGCCCATTCTGACTAACGATCACCATCTTCCTTATAATGTTTCGTATGTATGAGCTGGTTTTAATCCGAATTTGAATCGGGATAAGAATTTAAACAATTTTATTCCGTACAAACATGCATCATGCTGTTTTTAAGACAGTACCCCATTTTCACCAAGAACCGTCTGATGTTATTGACACTGAGTTTATATCACCTTTAATATAGTTAAGATGGACAATGGTAAATATATTTTGAAATATTTGATAGTCATCCGCTATGATAAATAAGAATAATACAACGTGTGTACTTATACTATATATGTAACAAAATTAATGTAATTAATTTAAATTATACATTATATTGTCAGGGTCTTATTCAATGTGTTGGCATGCATTCAGTTGGTTAAAGACAAACTTGGTCATCATGAGAAAGGTATTCAATACATCAGCACTGGACGACTTGTTTGTTATCAGTAAAGAATGAAACTCAAATAAGACGAGCAACCGGGCAATAATTTAATTTAGTTTAATCATATCTTTGGCAACACGTGTTCTATCACATATGTTGACATGCACTGTTGGTACTCAAAATATGTCAGATAACGAGGTGCATATAATATAGCAAATGTGAGGTAATCACTACGGTTTTTCTCATATCTTTAGCATTCGCTGTCAATTAATCATTAGATATGACCAGTGGAATCTCACTTCAACATGTATGCAAATGATTAATAATTGATAATGAAAATATGTATTTATATTGACATATAACTGTTTAAATGTATCTTAATATGTTCAATATTAAACACACAGAGAATGTAGAAATTCCATTTGATTGGGAAAAAATAGTAGATATAAATAAGTAATAAAGTAAGAGACATTCGTGAAATAAAACGACTTTCTTATATAATACGTTGTAAAGTTGTAAAATACATTTAAATGCATATATCGTGTATGTAAGCAGACGTATGTGACATGTAGTGTCCCATTATTACTAAAATTAGACACAATAGAAGTAAGAATTCACGCACAATGACTAGTACAAAGATAATTGTAAATTAAAACCGAACACAGACATGAAAGTACATGTGTAATAAACGTTTGTATGCATTTAAATAAATGAGGCGTGTCGTGGGAAAACCGGACTTAATGCATTTGCGTAACGTGTCGTCCCGGACCGCACAGGCTAATCCGGGACGTCACTTTCCGCCAACAGTTTATTTATGTTTAGAAGAGACTACCTTGAAACAGAAAATACCATAAAAGCGAAAAGTGTCGTTGTCGATTAGCCTGTGCGGATACAGGAAGAAACTTTAGGCACATACATGAAGCCCGGGTTTACCACGACACGCCTCAAATATGTGAATATTTAAAATGAGATACTTAATTGTATTGACAGTGTAAATAAGCTTAACACTGCTGCACTAGCCATATCTTGAATATACTAGTTATTGCATGCACATGTTGTGATTAACTTACAACTTAGTTTGCATATAGCTGACGTGTACTATTTTATTGCGTGTAGTCATAACACTACATCATCACTCGACCTAACAAAAAACAAAATCAATTTTCTTCGGCAAAAGATTTAAACAGAAGTCAACATCAAACACTGATAGTACATGCACTGGCCCTGTTCTTGAACATAAATAAGGCGTGTCGTTGGAAACCCAGGCTTAATGCATGTGCGTAATGTTTCGTAAAATACATTTATGTTTAGAATACCCTACCTCAAAACAGAAAACACCATAAAAGCGAAAAGTGTCGCCCCGGATTAGCATGTGCGGACTGCTGATATTTTTTAATGAAACAAATATGCACAAATGGACATAATACAGGATAGAGATTTTTCATCCAATCTTTACCAATCTTGCACAGTTTGTCTATGACCATAAGATTAAATTTGAAGTGGAATATAAGCAAGGTTGGACCAGAAACACTAGAGTTCTTGCCCTTTGTTTGTGAAAAAATATGCAAAAATGGACATTATTCAGGATAGAGACTTCATTTTTCATCTTCACCAATCGTGTACAGTTTGTCTATGAACGTAAGACTACAGGTGAAGTAGAATATAAGCATGATCGGGCCAGAAACACCAGAGTTCTTGCCTCTTGTGTTTGGAAAAAAACATCAACAAGTTAGCAACGATTGGCTTGTACACACCATATTTTATTCAATGTTGACCAAAGTTACACAGTTTGCGCATGACCATCAAATTTGATTGATAAAATTCGATTTCCAACAGTTGCAAGACTTGCGTGCAGTTATTTGTACATGCACCTTTGATGTCTTCCGAGCCTGCATTAACATATTAATCATCATTGGAAAGAAAATTATCAAAGTAAAAGCAAAACTTTACCTTATAGCAAGCTATCGCAATGATTGCATTGCAACTAGTTTTCCAAAACTGTTTGCGAAAAAGGCATCAAAATCTACTGTTTGTGAATTTCCAGAATTGTCAATGACTTAATGAAAAAGGGTCATTTAAGAATATCGAGAAAAATATTTTGAGAACAATAACCAGAAAAACGCAAATCCACGACCCAACTCATACTTTAATTAGCACATTGCACTTACCGATGTTTTAAATCAAAATTGATCCTACCCCCACTGTGTATTGTTCAGATACCTTAATTTTCAAGCCTGTCACAACAGTATGGTCTTCATCTTTACCAGTTCTCAGGTGAGCGCTTTGGGCCATCATGGCCCTTTTGTTCTTAATATGTTCTAACTTCCTTTAATATAATATAATCTACATTTTAATTTGTCGCTCGCATGTACTTCGTTGGGTTACATGCATAGTAGATACTTAAAAATGGTTATGTTTACTACATATTCTGGGAAGGTGAGGTCATGCAACTTTAGCCCGAAATGGACACATGCTGCTGTGCTCAATTTATATGAGGTTACATTTATGTATTGGCAACTTTTAACGCCATGATCATGTTTTAATAATAATACAAAAATAACTGAAAGCAGTAACCATATGCTAAATATTGCAACAACCACAAATCATTAAACGCAACTTCACAATGTTTTTTAGTGCTCGTGTATTATTAACCATTAAAAACATACAATTAATGAACAACATTGCATTCAGCCATAGCCACGCATCATTCATGCCATCAACGATTACGGTATCATTTATAATTTCAAATGTCACAAAAGTAATAAATCTATTACAAAGAAGTTGATAATTAAACTTCACAAAGTCACGTATTTAAGTCATGTATACCTATAAATCAGTTTTGAATTCCACTCGATAGTTAAATGACCTTGACGATTTAAATATATTGTGTAATAAACCATATATGGTTGTCAAAGATGAAGTGTTGACACGATTTAATATAGATGCGAACTGGAAAAATACTAACCTAAATGGATAACTCTTTATACAAATTGACATATCGCTTGTTTTAGTTATCTCTCTTCCTTACGAATAAATCTTGCTACTGTTCAATCTCTTGCACAGCGGCTACATTCCATTCACCTCTGTAGTTGACTGTGAAAGGAGCAACCTCCGCGCAGAGATTTAACAGTGTCCCAGCATAGCTGGTTTTAATCCCTGCAGGCACGATGTTTCACGTGACCATAGGTAAACACTTGACGCAAAATAAACTCGTGGACAAGCACATGATAAAAACGTGGACAACGTAAAATCCTTGCGTTGTTATGTTTACTTATTTTATTTTTTTCATTTTCACTCTTAATATACATACCTGGACCAGTAATGCAACATGTTTGTGACATTTTTATAAAAAAAAACGAATGATAAATTTACAATTTTGTACAAAATAAATCTTCAATCTCATCATAATCGTCTCCCCTTAAAACTTCCAAATTTGTAAGCTTTTAACTCGTAGTTGCAGTGGTAACAGAAGAGTGCCAATGGGGAAGTAACCACTGCCTGGAGTTTGGGAAAGGAGTCTGAGCTCATGCACTGGCTTTAGTCACATGATCATAAAAACTAATATTTCATCTGCGTTGGTTAATGGGCATGAAAATAGTTAACATAATAGGAATCAAAATGATTGTGTTTTTTCCCCATTTATGATAATTTAAAAAAACATTAATTCTTTATTTCTATGTTTGTGGTCCTAAAATCAACTTTAATGTGCGTTCAATACCTTTTTTCCGCTTTGACAAGATTCTTGTCATTGAGCCCATTGCAGAGATGTATGGTGAGAACAACGAACGACAACTCTGCTGGGAGATTGGCAAATGATATCATAAATGTATAGACCGGAATGGCAGAAGTTAGTTAAGGCTAAAACATTTTGGTAACTTACTATCGTCTATTTTCTGTTTGCGATAACTGGTGATGACTCTTGAGTAACCCAGCAATGAGCATGTACATTATAGTATATTCCGTTCGTACCAAGTGATTTTGAACAATGCCTTTGGTAAATAAGAAACACATTACGAACAAATAAACACCAAGAACTATTACTAAAATTACGATGTATTGAATTAGATCCCATGGACAGCGGCTTAAAATTAAACGATTCCGCATTGGATCATAGCGGAAGAAGAGTTACCCGGTAGAGATTTCTGTATTTCCAGTAACTTTCTTCCTGTCTGATTTAATTATATAAATCGGATATACACAAAATATGAAATACTGTGTCAGTTTTGAAAAAAACAACAACGTCATATTCGATCGGGAACCTTTATAAATATCGTATATTTGTTGACTTAAACTTTTGTTTCGTAGATGCTTTTGCATGTGTAATATTTAACATTCCATATTTTTGCAAGAATATCTGTGTCCTTTGGAAACAAACGAAAATGCCAGCTGCATCGACAAGTGTTGATTTTCCTTTCCAAAAAACTATTGGTGATTTATTGTAAAAAAGAAAATATATTTTTGACAGTTATAAAAATATGAATTACGATATGTGAAATTCTATAAATCGGAGTACTTTAATGTTGATGGTATATCAATTGAAGGCACTTATCTTAATTATGAACATTCAAATTGATTGCCTTTTTACGTCAGCTTGCATAAATGACCGGTGGTGATTAATAAATCTATATTTAGAATTTAATAAAACGGGATGCTTATGTTGTTATTAAAACTTAAAATTGTCTTTAATCTGTACTTATTTACATGTTTTAATAAGCCATTACATAGTGCCAATAGAAAAGATTAAGAGAAATAAAAAAACTTTAGTTAAAAAAAATTCGCCTTCTCGCCTGATTTTGGGGGAAAAGTGAATGGGAAAAATTCATAAATTTTTTAGCCTTAAATCATAAACAACATGTTAAGTATGAATAAGCAACTCTTAACAACCTCATTTCAATAGGAAATAAACATACACACAGAACAAACGAACAATGCCTTTGACAAAGACCAAGTTTTTAAACAATATCTGTCAGTGAAGCTAGATTGTACGTTCTTTAAAATAAGTTATACAGTATACGTTTATTACTTTAATTTTCTACGTGGTATGACTTTTATGCAATCAATTATTTAAACATAATTGCAATGGATGTTGCCCCAAACAGTATTTCATCTAATTATTTGATATGAATATTGCCTGATTAAATATTGATCTAGCTAACTCAATAGAGCAAGACGCGGTATCGCCTTTGATGCATGTGTCCAGGCAATGTATATAAACTACCCATCCAAAAATAGCTGGTTGATGCTTAAATATATTTGGCAAAAGACTTGACAGGTCTATGTTTGGTAGTAGTATTTTTTCATAAAATGCAGTTCTAGTCTCAAACTACCACATACCATTGTTTAAAGTTCGTGGTGACTGGATCAAATGACCTCGCGTTTGAGCCACGTAACGTTGAGCTAACCGTTAAGATCTACGTCCAATAGGGTGGCCTCCAAAATGCTGTTTAACAGCATTGGGAATATACAACTCAACTTCGGCAAGACATGTACACGCATTTAGATTCCCTCTCGCCTATTATAAGGTTTGGTCAGTGACAAGGCTAGTGTACAGCAAAGCACAGCAGTGTAATGTATGATAATTTTATTACATATCACAATATTTTGAAAAATCCAGGGAGTTTAAAAAAATACGACAATAAACAACGTTTTTGTGTAATAAGATATTTCATTGCGTTTAGAACGCTTTGTGTTTCGAAATGACATTTGAAAGTGTATTTATATGTTTGTCAAATGTACAAGAAATAAATGTGTTTAAACTAACTTGAACTTACAAACATAGTGTGTAACAAAAACAAGTGTGTAACAAAAACAATGTTATACATTTGTAATATTGCAGATTATAACTGTACTGTTGTGATACAATCAGCAACCATATTATGCTTTAAATTACCACGGACACCATAATTGCTCAATTAATATTATCTATAAGATAGGCAGTGTATAGCATGCTGATTACGTAAAGATATGCTTAATGTGTGTTTTTTAATATTCAAATAATTCATGAAATTGTGTGCACAATATGTTCGTATGATCCTAATCGAGCCTAGGCAATTATTAGGCGAGAATATATAAATGCTTAAATGATATTGTACACATTATAAACGATATCGTAAAATGATCCATTTACCCAATGATTCATTCGTAATTACGTATTGTATAAATACTATATAATGTGATTCAAATTGCACCGTTTGATTCAAATTTGGTTTTCATAATAAACGTCTTGCCATAATAGATTATCAGTTCAATGTCCATTGAATAATTCTATAACTAAGAATTATCAAACCCCAGTTCGAGAGATTGATGAGTCCGCTTCTCAGTCCACGTTCGTCTCGTCGAAAATCGAGTTCTGAAAAAAAAAATTCAACGCTAAATGATACTTAAAATTGCAGAATAACGTGTCTGCATATATTAAAATTAAACATTTATAATAATAATGTCCAACCACTAATAAAAGTATGCCTTAAAAAACTTTACAATATCTAAGAATTGAGTATGTTTCTTTCCTAAATTTTCTAAAAAAAAATCCTTAAACAAAATCATAGATGTAAATAGATTACCCATCCACGCGGTCGGCTGTTTATCCATTGGCTATACGTTGACCGAAAATATTGATTTGCATTATTCGTTATGCATTCCCTGACCTCGTTGATGCCACGCACCATCATAATTGACGTGTGAATGATATATGAGTACAGCGCCACCTACAGTAAATCATATATAGTGTGCAAATAATGTTAAGCATTTTCTCCTCCTGTTTTGTCCGCCTTTTCTCGTCCGTTTTGTCAGTTTTTCATTTCCTATTGTTGTTTTTTCAAGACTACTTTGTTTGACATAACGGTGCACCGAATTGTTAGTTGTAGTACACAAATGGACCTTGAGAAAGAACTTCGTTCTTTCAGTATGATTATATGGTGTTTTATTGGCTGTGCAGTGAACTTGGAAATGCTCAATTTGATTTAACTGTTAAGGCTTAATGTGATGATATTCTCAATACACATAAAGACGTTCAACAAATCATATTAAAGAATTATTTTGGGAGTCAACACTTGCTATATTAATTATACATCATCCTAAACAATCTTTCAAAAACATTTCATTTAAACAAGGGCATGTATGACACACTAACAAGAATTTATACTATATTAGTTGTTTGTCAACGGCAATTGGTGTTATCTGAAACATAGCAGTGTTGTACTGCGGCTATGATTATGTGCTGTTTTATATGCATTTACTTTATCATGATTTGTACAAAGTCGCTTTATATTTATATCGAAGTAGCCTTTTCATTAAATTAAACAGTTTTACTTTCAGTTTTTATATGTGTGTCTATGTCACGGGAACGGATGCGGTAATACCTAAATATGTTTGGATTATTGGCTACATAAATCTATTAAACATTATATATAAATGCATTGCTTTCAAATGCCCTGACCTGCTCCCAGCCAATAGTCTTGGCAGCTTCGCTAGGTAACGCCTCCATGAATTTTTCGAATGTAGTTGAAGATGCAATCTTCGTGGCAACCTCCCGTATATATGGTGTAGTGCCTGCAATATAGTAATTTGCATTTACAGTCAAAATATGTTAAGCTATTGAACAAAATCACAAACATACTAAATTTAAAAAATCTCATTTTCCATAATATATCTATCACAAACTGTGTGTTTACAAAATTGTTAAACAATTAAACAATAACAAAAACAATGTTACTCAATCGTGCACTTGAATAAGCTCGAGTTTACAACGGTTGTATATTACGTAAACAGAGCGCGCCTATTACCTAAACATGGCGTAAAATCCCAAAATTAGCTATCTTTTTATAGAATTAAAATAAAGCCATGCCGTACTTGCAGAATTTACGTCAACATGTTAAGTGAATGGAAACAAAAAACTTGCTAAACTAGCTGTGTGTGATGTTGTTCATATCGTATAAAATTGATCAAGTGACGCGTACGGCCACTACACAACGAACAATAATGTCAATTTTCAAGGGGGAAAAAAGCGTTAAATTTCATTTCATGTCCAAAATAGTTTTAGTACTAATACGCATTCGTTTGAGAGATAATCAAATACATGAGTAACATTGGCTTTCCATCCGTAACACAAAGTTGTTAATGTTTTATATTTTCATCTGCACTAACCGGTGTTTTCCACTTCAGCGTTATTGTCCAGGAGTTTGTCTTGAACCATTTTGTCGGCAATCTGCCGCAGTCTGTTCGCCAACACTTTTTCGGCTCCTCTTATGTCATCCGATTGCGACGCTGGTTCAGAACCTGAATAAATAGCTATTGATATGTTCGAGTATTGTATGTGTTGTCCTTATTACAATCACCTTTAAGTTCATGTCTGATATTATTTATAGATTGCCCATAGGCAACTCTTGACAACAAACAGAAACATCTATTTTCAAACGTATTAATTAATTGTAGCTTCAACCATTTTTCTTAAAGACAACAAGAGGACCAAACTGTCCCTGCGTCGCTCACCTGAATGTAATCACTGTCACAGTGACACATCCCACATCAAGGAAAGTAGCCACACACATTTAACGTATCAAAATAATTGGAAGAATTTTGGTAGTGGACAACCCAATGAAGTTTTCTGTGAAATTATTTGGAAATCGAATCAGTGGTTTCTGACAAGAAGATTGTCACATTCTTTCAATATAGCCATATGAAGACAAATAGCCCGGCCCCTGGTGGACATGTTTTTTCACGAATCAAAATAGTTTGAATTATTTTGGTAGAGGACTATCCCAAGATAATTCTTTGATTAATATCCATCAAATGGCTTCAGAGGAGAAGATATTTTTTTTTTTTTGATGTTGATTGTTGATGACTAACGACAAATGACGCAGGACACTTCGTTTTCAAGTAAGCTAATAAGTGCTTCTCTGAAAACAAAAATAATGTAATAACCATTTACTTTTACTATGTTACTTGGTACGCAAACAAATCCATGTACACAAGAATTACACCTGTTGTCTGGATTACTTAATAAAAAAGACAAATTACTTATACTTTTTTATTCCGCACTTCACACGGAAAACAAATTCCTCCCATGAAGCAAACTTTTGTTCCTCTGCGTTTATTCCTGATTCCAGATACTTACCTACTGCGTCACATTCATCCTCCTCTTCATCAGATCCTTCTTCCCAAGAAGGCATTTCGATTATTTGTGCGAACATTTTAGTGATTGGAACAAGATCAATGGCATCACTTTCAACCAATGAAACTGTGTTATCTGACAGCGATGCATCGCATTTGTCGTGTAATTTTTCTGTGCCATCGCTTTCTTTCGTTAGAGTCGGATGTTCTTCTGAAATGTAAAAAATGTGTAATTGTTATTTATTCCAAATCATTTAAACAATTGGCGAATACGTTTATTAAGAAGTGCATATGTAAACATATGGTCAAGAAACACTAACCATGTGTAATAATTTGTTGGAGACATTGTGCGTGTTAAAACAGGTTTACTTCTTTCAACTGAATATGTATTTTTAAAACTAATCTCATCCTAAATGGTGCGTAAACAGTTGCATAAAACAAATACATGTATTTAATTGCATCACATACACAGTTACTATTTCAAGTCTAGTAAACGCAAAAACATTGACCTATTGGGGAAAACTATAGTTAATGTACGGCCTTTAAAGGGACCTGTGCATAGATTGGCAAATTGACAAGTTTCAAAAATTGTGTCATAAATCCAAAAAGAAAAATACATTACATGTCAAAGAAATATATTGGAAATATAGTGTCATTTATATAAAATGAAATGGATAAAATTATAAAGCGTTTGAAACGCTTTTCATCGTTTCTGGGGGGTAAACACGTAAATCACCTCAAACGACAAAGACAGTTACATATAAATCGAGATTTCTTTAAGATATTACATTACCATATTTAAAACGGCATGTTTGCAAACGGCAACGGATAATGTAACGTGAAACTGCTTGTGTGTTGTGTGTGTGTGGGGGGGGGGGGGGGACATTCCTTAAGACGGGAAATATTTTACATTTCTTCGTCGCGTGTACAAATATTAAGTTTATATCAAGGATGTTTGATGTAGCTACAATGTAACTCATCTTTAATACATCAAACTTAACACCAGTGGTGCGCTGTCAATTGATTAACTCACGATGAATAATTTTATCTATACAAGCAAAGCTTGCGATTCAAAATATCTTTGTCTTTAAACATACCTGTTCGAAGTCAGATGTCTGTCATAATTTATACAAGTAACTTTAACTCATAGAGATGAAGTTTGGCAAACTTCTTTAATACATCATTTATAAATATTTTGTTGTATAATAAACGGAACAGAAAAGAATGTTTTAGCGACTTGTACAGTACAACCTCAAAAAACAGATTCAATCCAAAAAAAAGCAAATTTTATGTATAACGTCGGAAAGGTCATAGCAATGACAAATCTATAATATTGAAAAAAAAAGAATAAAAAAATATCATCTATATCGTATACGATGTTATGAATTTATAGAATTTGTTAACAGCAATTTGTCACATTTAGAACTCACGTTCGAGGGGTCCCTGGAACAAAAGTGTTGATCTTTGTATGGTATCATTATCCGTTGTTGTTTCATGTAAATAATGAACTGTAGATTGCTGACCAGCTACTGACCGTTGCATGGCTGTTGCGAATAAAAGCTATACTGCGTCAATTTTGTTGTGAAAAACAATTGAAGTTAAAACAACCATTCGTGACACAACAATGTACAACAGCTTTACTCCCCATTCTGTAAATAACTATAAATGAAATGGTGGGTTTCAATTAAATATTCACATAGGTTATTACTTGTTTAATATATATCGTTACACGGATTACATTTTCGTTACAATTTTCTTCTAAGTGTTCATGTCTGACCTCTCGATTGCAAAACAAAGGAGTACAATCGTTGTCAATAAGTTTAATTTGTTAATAACACTTACTGTAAAGCAGAAATACAGGTTGTCAAATATTAACGCGATATAAATGAAAATGTTAACTCACCAGTGACACACTTTTATGTAGTTCCAACAATGCTAAATTTCAATCTGGTAGCCTTTGTGTAATGTTAATACAGACACAAATTTAGATTTCCAGCCCACGTATTTCCGTTTTACCGTTTACCACGTAAGAAAAAACAATCACCATTTTCGTTATCGATTTACAAATGCCTTATTGAAATATCTACATTCCCAGATCCTGTTACTACTATCCTGTGTGGGAGGAATGAGTGATTTAAGGGTTAACCTTGGTTTATAAAACTTAATTTATAATTTAAAAAAATCAAGTTTTATAGAATAAAATTTACCTTGTAGAGGGCCCTTTAGGATAGTAGTAGTAGTAAAATTACTATCATTACTATTATTCCTTGTTTGATGTGAACTATCTAAAATGAATAGTTGATTTCTAATTTTGGAAATCGAAACAGGACGTTTTAATTTTAACCCTTATCACTGTGAGATATTAATTATTACCTCGGCGTTTAAAATTATATATGACAGCAAAGCAGTACATGGAATTCCATCTTATTGTTCCTCACTTCTAAGTGATTAATGCACCATAAGAAATGATAAATGTCGTTTGACAGTAATATATCATACACCTTGTTGCAATGCTAAAGCAAAGGTGGAAATATTACCACAGCGTTGCCCATTCTTACAAACGATCACCGTCGTCCTTATATTGTTTCGTATGTTTGAGCTGGTTTTAATCCGAATTTGAATCGGGATAAGAATTTAAACAATTTTATTCAGTACAAACATGCATCATGCTGTTTTTAAGACAGTACCCCATTTTCACCAATAAACCGTCATATGTTATTGACAATGTTATACATCACCTTTAATATAGTTAAGATGGACAATGGTAAATATATTTTGAAATATTTGATAGTCATCCGCTATGATAAATAAGAATATAACAACGTGTGTACTTATACTATATATGCAACAAAATTAATGTAATTAATTTAAATTATACATTATATTGGTAGGGTCTTATTCAAGGTGTTGGCATGCATTCAGTTTGTTAAAGACAAACTTGGTCATCATGAGAAAGGTATTCAATACATCAGCACTGGACGACTTGTTTGTTATCAGTTAAGAATGCAACGCAAATAACACGAGCAATCGGAAAATTATTTAAGTTTGATCATATCTTTGGCAACACGTGTTCTATCACAAATGTTGACATGCACTGTTGATACTCAAAATAGGTCAGATAACGAGTTGCATAGAATATAGCAGATGTGATGTAATCACTACGGTTTTTCTCATATCTTTAGCATTCGCTGTCAATTAATCATTAGATATGACCAGTCGAATCTCACTTCAACATGTATGCAAATGATTAATAATTGATAATGAAAATATGTATATATATTGCCTTATAACTGTTTAAATGTATCTTAATATGTTTAATATTAAACACACACAGAATGTAGAAATTCCATTTGATTGGGAAAAAAATAGTAGATATAAATAAGTAACAAACTAAGAGATATTCGTGAAATAATACGACTTTGTTATATAATACGTTGTAAAGTTGTAAAATACATTTACATGCATACATCATGCACATGTATGTACAAATATGTAAGCCGACGTATGTAACATGTAGTGTCCCATTATTACTAAAATTAGACACAATAGAAGTAAGAATTCATGCGGAATTACTAGTACAAAGATAATTGTAAATTAAAACCGAACACAGACATGAAAGTACATGTGTACTATGTGAAACGTTTATATGCATTTAAATAAATCAGGCGTGTCGTGGGAAAACCGAGCTTAATGCATGTGCCTAATGTGTCGTCCCGGACCGCACAGGCTTATCCGGGACGTCAATTTCCGCCAACAGTTTATTTATGATTAGAAGAGACTACCTTGAAACAGAAAATACCATAAAAGCGGAAAGTGTCGTTCTGGATTAGCCTGTGCGGACTGCAAAGGCGGATACAGGAAGACACTTTACGCACATACATTAAGCCCGGATTTGCTACGACACGCCTCAAATATTTGAAATGAGATACTTAATTGTATTGACAGTGTGAATAAGCTTAACACTGCTACCCTAGCCATATCTTGAATATACTAGTTATTGCATGCACATGTTGTGATTAACTTACAACTTAGTTTGCATATAGCTGACGTGTACTATTTTATTGCGTGTAGTCATAACACTACATCATCACTGGACCTAACAAAAAACAAAATCAATTTTCTTCGGCATTAGATTTAAACTGAAGTCAACATCCAACGCTGATAGTACATGCACTGGCCCTGTTCTTGCACATAAATAAGGCGTGTCGTGGGAAACCCAGGCTTAATGCATGTGCGTAAAGTTTAGTAAAGTAGCTTTATGTTTAGAATAGCCTACCTCAAAACAGAAAATACCATTAAAGCGAAAAGTGCCGTCCCGGATTAGCATGTACGGACTGCACAGGCTAATCCGGGACGACACTTTACGCACACGCATTAAGCCCGGGTTTCCCATGACTTGCCTCATATCTTCTTTAATTTATAACCGTAAAAAACTTTCCTTTAAGTACATGGCTGAACAGTTGTCAAAAATGTAAATCATGAATAATTGTCTTAACCGTAAGAATTACTATCTTGGCCAATATATTAAACGATTACGGGTTTCATCTTTGATCAAATGTCATTATGACTTTGCTTGTTTCATGGGGTATAATTAAGAAATAATATTTTTTTCTATCACAGTTTGTTTAAGAAATAAATCTGTTCTATCATAGTTTGTTGTCGAATAACCCACAAAAAGGGGTAAAGATGCGTAGAAATTCAATCACTATGGCAACCGCTCAGTGCATTACCCCAAACTGGATTACCAGTGCTTCATCAACAAGACAGAAATAGAGTATACCGACTTTTCAATTTTGTTTTGCAATAAGAACTGCTTTTCTAGTCTTTTTTTATTATCGAGTGTGCTGTCTTGGATATCGAGGGTTGAAAAGCAGAAGCTACCAACTGATATTGATTTCAGTGGCAGTGGGTACCTTTTGATTGTCAAGCCTCGACATGTGAATCATGGCCCTGTCATATCAAAGATCTTACGACACGTTTAAGTTACGACTGAATTTTGTAGTTTAAAAAATATACATGTATTATCAGTATGTTCCTGAAATAAAGGACATGCAAAACATACAAAGGAAACGAATTGAATTACTGAAATAATGTAATCATAGATGTTGATGCTTAGCATTTATGCTTCTTCGAAAATTGTATCGTGATGTAATTATGACCTACGATGTTTAATAAGATTCGTAGGTCCCTGTCTTATCAAAGATCTTACGACAAGTTTAAGTTACGACTGAATTTTGTAGTTTTAAAAAATAGACATTTATTATCAGTATGTTTTTGGAATAAAGGACATGTGAATGATACCAAGGCAATGAATTGAATTATTGAAATAAAATCATCATAGATGTTGGTGCTTAGCATTTATGCTTCTTCGACAATTGTATCGTGATGTAAATATGCCCTACGATGTTTAATAAGACGGGTCCCATATGTTTACTTATCATGACTATGAAAACATATTTGTAATTTATCTTTCATCTAGTTTTGCATTCGATGACAGCTGATTTTCTAAGCACCTAGGCAATACATGCAATAATTATTTGAACAAGAAAGATTAAAAAGTAAGAAATTGACCGAAGAATATATGTATAACAAAAGTGTACGAACCATCGTTTGTTGTGTATCTTAAAAAGATGTAAAATTAAAGACGTAGTAATGTATTGGCATGTGTATCACTACACTCGTAATCACAACATTCGGAAGTACGTTCAATTGGATTGTACACCGTGCGCGTAGTTGTGTACACTGCTTTATTCAAATGGCATACATGGATCAGTCGAATTGTCCGTTGTTGACAACGAGTCTTACAAATGTACGAAATGAAAGTGTGAACCTGAACTACGGACAGCAGATGCATTTGACAACTGCGGTATCTAAAACATACATGGGTTCCAGACTAACTTTCCATTGAATGATTTCGATGTTGGTTATCAGATAAAAACGTTGATCATTGTATGATTGTATTTACTAAATGCACCCTGTCAATGCTGTATTGTAATATAGATTTGAGTGATGCAAAATTAGGTTTTGATTACTGATGGTATTTATCATTATACCTACTTAATAAATTACAAAAGAAGCAAATGACCAACGCAACTTCTTTAGACAAACCAGCAGTAAAGAAATGTATGGCATTATGGCGTACCATTTTGTCAAAAGTATGGCGTACCCTTTGGGTCAAAAGTATGGCGTACCCTTTGGGTCAAAAGTATGGCGTACCCTTTGGGTCAAAAGTATGGCGTACCCTTTGGGTCAAAAGTTAATACACGCCTGCTAGCTAAATATAGATGTAACTGTTGTTATAAAATTGTAACCGCAGTAATAATTTATACCAACAGTGATAAAATATGGTAAGCGTCATAAAATTACAACCGCGGTTACATTTTTCTGACCAAATGCTAAATTACGCTCTAAGTCTGTTTGGCGAATTCAATCACGTCTAATATAATGCCTTTTTGTCAAAATTGCATTTATTTATTTTAGTATGAATTTTGTAATTATAAAAAAAAAAAAATTCAAAGATACATATTTGATAAATAAATGAATCAGAAAAAAGTGTTACTGCAGTTATAATTTTGTGACGACTGTCATACTTTTTTTATTTCGGCATAAATTGTAACAGCAGTTATATCTGTAATGTAAGTGCTGTTACAAATGTATGACTGCAGTCATAAATTTGTAACTGCGGTTACAATTTTATAACAACAGTTATATCTATATTTAGCTGCCGTGCATATATGTACTTTTGACCCAAAGGATACGCCATACAAAAGTACATATACGCGCGCCAGCTAAATATAGATGTAACTGTTGTTATACCATTGAAACTACTGTACAATTTTAAGACAACAGTCATACATTTGTTACTACAATTACATTTACAAATATACCTGCAGTTACAATTTATGCCGAAAGTAAAAAATATGACAGTTGTCATAAAATTGAATCTGCAGTTACACGTTTTTCTGATTCGTTTATTAATGTAAAGATGTATCTTTAAATTGATTTTATAATTTAAAGATTCATATTTAAATAAATAAAAATTGAATGCAATTTTGACAAATAGGCATTATTTTAGGCGTGATTTAATTTTTCAAACAGACTAATAGCTTAAGTTTAGAAAAGTCAGAAAAATGTAACCGCGGTTATAATTTTATGACGACTGCCATATTCTGTGACTGTGGGTATAAATTGACACTGCATATATATTTGTAAATGTAACTTAGGTAAAATATTTATGACTTTAGTCATAAAATTGTCACTGCGGTTACAACAGTTTAACAACAGTTACATCTATATTAGCTGGCGTGCGTATATATACATTTGACCCAAATGGTACACTATATGGCATCATCTTACCCAAGTGCACACTTGTTCGAATACTGTCTATTATAATAAATAAACAGATAACAGCTCCGTTGAGCATCAGTTCTGATTATCAGATCCAACTGCTTCGTTACGAATATGACTGTGTACATGTTCGTATACTCATCTTGATGCTGTTGGTTAAGCAAATTCAAATCCCCAGCTTTAAAGATAAAAAAGATTAAACAACACATTAATTCGTTCATTTTTTTATTGAAGTGAACAAACGAACACATTAACATGAACGGTAATGTACCAACAATACAATAGAATTGTACACAATTGATATATACAAATAAAATGAGCAACATACAATAAATGAGATCATACGACTGAACAACTGAAAATTGTTCCAGAAAAAAGTAGAGTTTAAGACGATTTTAGGCACAATAGTTTACTTACATCTTGCATTTATTTTTCATTTGAACTTCCATATATAGAAGTCAAAGTCACAAAAATGAAAATATTCCTGATTTAATGTTACAGTATTCCTAATACGACATGTTTAGTCTAATACATATTGTATTGAAGATTAAGTTTTCACTGATAGTTTAAAAACGTAAAAGCTATTATCCATTTCCCTGGAACTGTTTTCAATTAATACAATGATTAGAGTGTAAACTACCTACACAATACATGATGATGTAAAATATACAGAAAACAAGTGTGTGTAAGTGAAAACAAGTCTCGTTTTAAGTCTTTAGATTGACGTAAATGCCAGTAGAGTAGCTAGAACATTAGATCTACAATGACCCCATAATGTTCTGAGAATGTTGAGCATTGCAATACATGCACATGTACATGAAAACAGATATTTTTAAAACAGATAACACTTATTACTATAGACATGATATTATTATCTGATATGCATATGCAATAAACAACTGTAAGTTATGAATTACTAATTCAACCTACAGAAACAACGTACGTTCCGGAAGGATTATGTTACGTATATTTTTATCTCAAAAAAGGGAAGCCACACATGTTTCTCAAAATTTTCCATAAAATCGAAAGAGGAAGTTTTAAAGTGTCAATTTCGGCTGCCTGCAATGCACTGTTGGCTTTGCATAATCTACTGTAAACTACGTACTAACTGACAAGCACTGCATTTTAGCTAATAGACAAGTGGTACATAATACTACACATTTTAAATTCTCGCTTTAATGCCATTTCTACTAATACCCATAAATTAAAATATTTTAAATTTAACATAAAATAGCACATTCAATAAATCGCATGCACCCAATATACTGGCCAGAATAAGTCAGTTTCAACATCACGTCATTATGTACAAATGCTTACTCACAGTTGTGGAACTTGTCATCAGCAGGTTATAAATAATGCAGGTAATCAATAATTAAGCACTGACTACGTGGATTGTATCCGCAATAAATACTTAGTGTTTCACTGACGCAACGAAGTGGTTACTGAGGTTTCTTATTATATTTGCTTGGACACAGATACAGATCTACCATAATCACGTGCACTTTAATGAGGTTTCCTATTTTTGTGGACACAGGTATTTAAACTATCATAAAAGCGTGCACATGTTCTCTCAACGTTTTATAAAACCCATTAGCAGATATAAAAGTGACGTAAGCATTTGCAAACTTGTATCGCCTTTGTGTCACGGCATATGAAACTGAATCACGAGAAAAATATATTCAAACCTAACGAAGTTACATCAGCAAACCATTTATAAAAAAATGTTATCCAATAAAATAGCCAAACATCGATAATTTTGTGTTTAAAATGATTCCTTTTGGGTTTTCTTAAAATGGCCTAATAATACAGTTGTAATGAAAATAATTTAATCTCAAACTACCGGGATATTAATATTTGGTTAGTAAATACTGATCTTTATTTATTTTTGTAATATACATGTAATATGTTTAGTTTAATTATCTAATTGCTTACATAAAGCTAAGCCAGTATGTTTAGAACTCGATGACGCAATTATGAGTATACATCCTTTAGAACAGTCACGGTGATCGTAATACGTCATACAGTAAAACTAGAAATTATTAACTTAATGAAGCATACCCGTAGTAATGGATAGGACAGGGAATTACCCGTTATAGCCAGTAATGCAAGAGATTGTCGTCACCTTCGCCAACTAAAATTTAAAATAATCAGTAACAATGGTGCCATTGTCCCAAAGATACGCCCGTCAAGGAAGCTTTTTGGGGGTAAAAGATTCAACGACTAAAGAGAGACAATTCAAAACCTAATAAGGTGGAGTCATGGTATTTGTGTTTCTAATTCATTTCCATAGCCTCTTTCAGTGTGGTGAGTTGAGGTATCAAAACTATTTCATATATATTCTTAAATCTATAATCAAGGCGACAATATAAAAAATCCAAGAGATCGTCGTCAACTTAGTCAACTAAAAGTTGAAATCATCAGTAAAATTGCAAAAGCCAGTTTGAACACCACTGTGCGTCATTTGATGAAATTTTATTGTCCATGAGTAATGTTTATCCGGAATCAAAGCCAGTTACGTGTTGTTTGGTAGATCTACACAATGCACACACAATTTTACAGTGTCCTGGAAAACACAGAGTGCGGCGCGTGGTGAACTGACCGGAAAAGAATACAATGGTTTCTAGTCCATTGCTGTGTCCGAGACTGTCTATCAAGCTTTCTAGTCGAGTTCCGTATCTACATCGGTCTCCTCGTAAATTGATTCCTGAAAACAAAGATTTGGATAAGTATAATGTCATAACAACGATAAGATTTATTGGACAATAACATGCGCAACTTTTGTCCCTCCGATAAAGCTTGAAACTGTTTAGTTTTATTACGAATTGTCAAAGCTTTTCTGGAGCCCTTCAGCTTATATGTAATTATATATTAAATAAGTCCAGCATTATTAATGCACGTACGTGATTATAACATAAAAGTCATTCTTTTAAGTAATGAAGGCGGTGAAAATCTAAATTCCTGAGTTTTATGACTTATTATCTTAACGCTAATGGGATATAATATAGTATTCAAATAAAAAGAACAAAATGCATAAAAATATATTTGGATAATTTATGAATGCCTGTTCAAATGAAATAAAAATATACAGAGTGTATTTCTCTATAAATTTCTTACCCATCCGTTCGGCCTACTGTTTATCCACGGACGGATGCTGGACCGGAAATAGCGGGTGGCATACTGCCTGAAAGACTGTCCGGCCCACTTCCCCCCTTTGACCACCAGCATGGAAGTCTGAACGAGGTAAGTGTACCACGCAACCTGTAAGAGAATCGACCAGCGTCTGTTCAACAAGCTGTTTGGCCAAGTTGTTTGGCATGTGTATCCATAGTGATTTTACCATAACAAAGTCTGTGTCAATTAAATTGAGATCAATAGAGTTCAACATGTTGTAGATCTAATTTAGAATGGATAAGAGGCATTTGATTTTTAACATATTTTACTGTACAACATTGCAAACACGTATATACGACCACTTAAACACGTCGATAATAGATGGACCGAGTTACTTTTATCCAATTAACCGTATTTATTTATACGTATATAAACTTTTGGCTTCAATTTAATGCGATATTTTACAAATCAATACTATTTTCTTCTAATGTTTATATGCTGATTGGGAAGTCTGGACCAAATGTGCACATTTGTTTTTGTTTTTTTACTTTTTCCTCGCTTATTAACTTTTCAGTAGCTAGTATAGTCACCAAACATTCACAGATGAATTACATTAGGTAATCAACTAAATGAAAGACTATTTACCTGCTCCCAGCCAATGGTGTCGACCAGTTCTCTGGTCACCGCCTGCTTGAACTCGTCATACGTAGGCGCTCGGATGAGGCTTTTAATGGCCGGCAAAATAACAGGTAGAACACTAACACTTGGCTGGGCCTGAAATAAAAAGTTATTGCTTATGATTAATGCGAGCCCATAGTATTACTTTTAACACGTTGGAGTATTATGTGATTACTTTTTAAGATAAAATGTGTATGAACAAGACATGCCATTTCTAATTCATTTTACAACATACTCGTATATGTATTCAAGTAACAAACATGACCAATATGTAGGGAGTTAGTTGTGTTTATTCCGTGAACATATGACCCTATTTTGAGTGTCCATTGCTTCATGTAGAGCAAAAACAGTACCTCAGCGGATTTGAAGAGGGGATTTTCGTCGGCGCACTTTCGCAATTCTTCTATAAGGAACAAGTCCAAACCTAAAATATCAAATATTGATTGTTAATAACATATGGTAACAAACGGTTTCATGACAATCATAATGTCCTTAAACTGATCACGTCCAAGAACATCACAAAGCACACAAAGAACTACCAAGATGTAACAGGTGATAAATAACGCCACTGTTCGTTAAAACAAGAGGGCCGTAACGCCCTGGGTCGCTCAGCTGAGGGACTAAGCAAGTTGCATGTTGATTGGGCAACAAATATGGCCTCTAGAGTATTCACAAGCTTTTTTCTTTAATGTGCCCTGGTGACCTAGTTTTTGACCCCACATGACCCAGTTTTAACTCAACCGAGATATCATCAGAACAAATGTTCCGAGCAAAGCACGTTTCACGCTGATTGGACAAAAATGTGGTCTCTAGAGTGTTCACAAGCTTTTTCTTCAATTTGCTCTGGTGACCTAGCTTTTGACACCACATGACCCAGTTTCGAACTCATCCGAGATATCATTGGAACAAATGTTCTGGGCAAGTTGCATGAAAATTGGGCAATCAATGTGGTCTGTAAAGTGTTCACAAGGTTAATGTTGACGACGAACGATTAACGACGAACGACGGACGAATGACAAAAGGCGATCACTAAAGCTCACCATGAACACGTTTTAAATGTACAAAGTATAGCGGCTTTACTTACTTGACCGTCGTCGCCCAGGCCGGA
Source organism: Congeria kusceri (assembly GCA_027627225.1). Classification (NCBI taxonomy): domain Eukaryota; kingdom Metazoa; phylum Mollusca; class Bivalvia; order Myida; family Dreissenidae; genus Congeria; species Congeria kusceri. The sequence goes on from CM051024.1 coordinate 88,041,560, forward strand.
AACTTTCCACGTCCAATTCCGACTCGGATTGTCGCTTGGAAACAATAGAATCACCAATGGCTTTGAGCCGGTCTGCGATGTCATTACAAACACGATGCTTGTCATTGTCGTCGGCGATTTCGCCGTCCGATTCGTCTTCTATAATCCCATCCGACCCTCCCATCGGCAATGTTGGTCCATCTAAAAAAATAATAATAAAAACAATGCATTCACTAGGATCGAAGGAATCGAACTCGATGTTTCCCGATCGCATGGCGAAAACCATACTTAATAAACCATTGCGACACTGGCATACCTCAACCGTACATACTTCAAATAACAAGTTATAGAAAAAAAAAATTGATCGAGTCCTATAAGGCATATATTACCGGTACTCGGCGTCTTCAAAATACACGTTCTCAATACTTGCAAACCAACTATTAACTATTATTGCATTAACTTATATGCATCATGCATATATCGTTTACCTGTGACGTCATGTCCGCCCCCGCCGTCAGTTTCAACGTTGGGCGTCAACGCTCCGTCGCAAAATTCACCAAGCCATCTCCTACCAACGGGTGACGGTTTATCAAAGCTGGCCGGTTTACATTTCACTAGTCCCTCCAGGCGCAACTTTGAGCGGTCCGGTTTTCGGAATGGCACACTTTCAATAATGTTCTCGAAAACGTCTGTGATATCGTCAGTTTCCAGTGTTAAATATTCAAGGGACGGATGTGAGTTTTCTGGTTTCGGCGTTTTTAGCTGTGGTGCCAGGCTTTCCTGGTGTATTTGATGCAGTTCAAACTTTTTTTCTGGCTGCTTCGGTTTATCTTCTGGAAGTAAAATTCGACGATCAATATTTAAATTTCAAGAAGTTGATCGAAAGCGCATGAAAGAAAACTTTTAATCGAAATCGCATAAAAGAAACAAGATTCTGTGTTTGATAAACACACATGCCCGCCGTTGGTGCTGGATAGAACATTTCTTAGTCCAAATTAGGTCAAGGTCAACGTGGGGTTGGGTGATATGGGTGGATTGGGAACGGTCATAAGTAACAACTGTGTAAATATCCAAGTGTTGTAGTAAGCGGTGTTGGTGCTAGACGAAACGGTAAAATCCTGTTAACCAAGAAACCGTGAATTTTATTTGTGCAAATTAGGTCAAGGTCAAGGTCAAAGTGAGGTTGGGTGATATGGGTGGATAGGGAATGGTCAAAAGCAACAACTGTGTAAGTATCGACGTGTTGTACATGTAGTAAGCCGTGTTGGTGCTAGACGAAACGGTAAAATCTACTTAACCTTGTCACGGACAAAAGGACGAAAGGATGAACGGACGGAAGGACGGACAGGACAATCACTATATGCCTCCCGCATCAAGATGCCGGAGGCATAAAAAATAGCAGAATATAATATAATAAAACATAATTTTATTTTAACACATATATATAATTATAATATATAAATATACATACATATTCAAAAATATTACTTGAAGTACATAATATAACATTTACAAAATCATCCCAGACTTAAGTCTAGATCTACTGTATTTCATTACGCATGTTATAAGACGGACAAGTCTGACCAAATAATTAAAGAATATGTTGATGGAAATCATTATCAACAAACATTCATAGTTCCCATAATGATATAGCAATTATGTAACAGTCGTTTGACCACAAAGTAAACATGTGGTCTTTAAATACACTTTCAATGTCCATTAACAGCAAACACTGAGAATTTGACGTCATCAAACCATAGTAACGTGGTTCACGAGATGAAGATTTATTTCTATACATTCAGCAAAAGTTTTCGTCACAAAAAATACCCTATCTTTAAATCATGATTATTTGGATTTCTTGACAGTTTCACATGTCCTTAATCGGGTACATATTTTGAAATGCCAGGATTAATCATTCACCAACAGCGTAGAAAACCGAGTGTTCGAACTTTGTAACTTTATCCTAAATGGTGCAATGTTATGGACATTTTCATAATAAGGAAGTTCATATTCATGTAGTACGGGACTTTTGGATATTTCTGTGAATCTGAATAACTGAGAGAAATTGTACGAGTCAAGCTTAAAAGTTATGCGCGCGCATGTTTACTGGCCACTGGTGTAAAACTGTCAATAGAGGCCATAAATTCAGTGGCGGTAAGGATTTGGGTCAGGTAAACAAATTGGGAAAGCAAAAGAGGCGTGTCGTGGGAAACCCTGGCTTAATACATGTGCGTAAAGTGTCGTCCCGGATCTTCCTGTGCAGTCCGCACAGGCTAATCTGGGACGACACATGCCGCCTACAGTGGATTTATGTTTAGAAGAGACTTCCTTGAAGCAGAAAATACCATACAAGCGGAAAGTGTCGTCCTGGATTAGCCTGTGATCTAAACTAGATGTTTTTATTAATGTACATTACCGCTTCCTCATTTCGCCCAAAACAAATGCATTAAGATTATTCGATACCCTATTAACATTCTATAATTCATTGAATGAAATTTAAGAACCATAGTGCTATTTCTACTCCAATATAGTAAGCATTCGTGTTTTGTTTATTCGCGTGTGATTCAATGAACAATTAATGAGTGAGTTTATTATTACAGACAATTCATAGCCAATGGACGTTTACAACATTACTTAGTTATAAGTATGGGTGGGTTTGCATTTGACTATCTATTTATTTATAATATCAATTAAGATTGAATTAATCGTTTGCTTATTTTTGCCGCTTATGGTGTTTCGTCAAAAATATGACGAAATATAAAATCACAATTTAAAGTACCGCCCATACAGTTGAAACAATTACTAGACTGAAATACACGGTCGACGTTTTTTCAGCAATATCTCTAAATCGAGGATTAACCGTAAAACAGTTGTATCTGCTTAACATTTCTATGTCACGTACAATAGTTTCACGCTCAACCCTCGATATACAAGTTCCTATTTCTCAAAACTGAACGTCCAACAAATTCGTTGAATATCGTATAAATACAATACACCCACATCCTTTACAATATCGTCATAATCAGATGACATGGTTTTAAATGACCTTCGTCTGCATAAGTATCCGTATCAATTACACAGATTTTGCTATCTGAGGGCATGTCCTTGACTCGGTATTGGTATCTTGCAATGCAGTAGATAAACCCGTAATGCTTTTTTTTCTAACAAGACAATTGCCGCAAGCGTTTTCTTTATACAAAAGGGGGTAACTAGTACAATGAGAATTTCCTTACCACACTTTTCAAACAAAAACTGAACATATGCACTTTAACCAGTTTGTTAAACGAATAACAAGAAACGTTGTTGAAATTCATGTATTGGTGACATGAACTCAACGGATACGTCAGAAATGTGTCTATTAAATGCAATAAACAAACTATATATCTATATCTTGAAACAAAAACAAGTTGCCCAATAAAAAATATATACAAATAGATACCGTACGATACTGACCACGTAGAAAAGATGTCCTGGGAATATTACCAGACACCATTGTAACGAGAAAATCGTATATCATGTATAAAACGGGCATGTGCCATCATTCACTCACACGTCATAGTGTCAACCACAGACCAACTTAAATACTACAACAGTAATTATTAAGCAGTGGTTTTCGTGGTTTTAAGCGCGTGCGGAGTACATATACCCCACGCGACTTGAATCTGATAACTGACAAAGGCTGTACTCACTTTGTTGACGTCTGAAGCTATTTCGAAATCTCTTCAGAAGGCTGGGACTCTTTTCGCCTTTAGGACCGCTGTCGCCGCTTGGCCCACCAGACAACATTTCCGCTCCCGGTTCACCGTCATGCACTCGAGTGCGATCGTCCGCCTGTCTGCCATGAGTGTGACCAATTTCCTCGATGCCATCTTCAGGAGTAAGATAGGCCGCGCTTGGCTCAGAATTACCCGGCTTCACTTTGTGCGTGGGAAACTTATGATTTTTAGCACTGTCGTGTTTTTTAAGTTTTCTAGAGTCCTTAACGTGGTCGCGTTCGCGTCTAAAACTTTCTATCAAGCGTTCTTTAAAACGCTTAAATCCAGATTTCTTTTTTCTGGAGGATAGCATGGACGCTTGGTCCTCGTCTGTATCCGGGGACGGATAAGTCCCGGACTTTTGTGACCAGTTTCTAGTAAAAGTTTTACTTTTGTAGTGTGTCGTTTCTGACTTAGCATCACCCGAATTCACCAACACTTGCGAACTAGAAAATGAAGTCCCTGGCTTGATCGGAAGAGTGTTGTACTTCTTCCTCTCCTCACCACGTGATATGCTGACGACACTGCATTTGGTAGTTTCCGAATCCAGATCCGCCTTCGAATGGCGAGCGTTTTCGTCCTTGTCAAGATCGTCTTGTGCGGATTGTCTATTTAGAGCGAGTTTGTATGAGTTTGTGCGCTTTATTTCCTTCGGCGAACGCTTCTTTCCCCCGACCATTTGCGGGTGACTGTTGACCTGCGCAACACTCTTCCCAGTTTTATGCTGTACACTACCATTTGTTCCATTCGTTCCAGAGGAGAAAAATGATATTTTGTTCATAGGGGAGGTCACCGATTCTGGCTTAGAAAGCGGAACTGTATTGTGCCTTATGACACTTGCTTTCCCTATGGACTGTGTCATTGCTGAAAATATATAAATAACCAAATATAAAGATTCAGTATAAAACATACGGGTAAAAAATAAACAATAGAACTTACTTCGATTGTGGTCCTGGCATTACCAATAAAAATAAAAGTGATAAACTAAGAATAGCTTAGAAGTAACATTGGGCCAAAAAATGTTTGTGTTTCGGGCAACCCGACCCTACCTAGCGAAAGCCTCCCGACCCTACCTAGGGAAAGCCTCCCGACCCTACCTAGCCAAAGCCTCCCGACCCTACCTAGCCAAAGCCTCCCGACCCTACCTAGCCAAAGCCTCCCGACCCTACCTAGCCAAAGCCTCCCCCGACCCTACCTAGCCAAAGCGTCCCGACCCTACCTAGCCAAAGCCTCCCGACCCTACATAGCCAAAGCCTCCCGACCCTAAAGTTTTTTAGCGACGATTGTTTTCCGTGTAATCTGTATTCGTAAGAAGTTATATAATGTTCAATGTTTGTTTGACTGCAATGTGTCTTTAAAAAAAAGTTATAAAAAAAAAATCAATCTCGACCCTACCTAACTTTTTGAGACCGTTGCCCGAAACACACAATTTATTTTTATTTTTTGCCTTATTTGTTTTGTTTAATGTCACTGTTGTAGCCGTATGATAATACTGGTAACTTATTATTGATGATGAACACAAAAGAACCATTGTTGATAACAACTTAATAACACTAAATAAACATCAAAGTTATGTTACATCTAATTCAATATATTTAAAAATAACAACACCCTTAAGAATAACGGTAAAAATTTAAACACCACCACAACCACCAACAACAACAATAACAATAATAGTGATAAAAACAAATTAATCATAAAACACTCACTGATAATATCGCCTCCGTGCCCCATATAGGCGCAGCTTATTTGTTGAACATCCAACTACAAAATAAATAATAAACTTATTTAAGGTTTATTAAACAATCGTCAGGTGGTCGTTAAACTCGCTTTTAACCACTCTCTATACAAAAACCATGCGCGGTGTAGACAACCTACTGGGTTTTGACAGCGCATGCACGTGACGTAATCCAAACTGCCGGGTAAATGTGCTATCATTAGCAATGCCTATCCCGATAAAGACTTTAGTGTAATTATTCGTAAGCATTTCAATTTTAATAGTGCAGTCATAGCGTGTGTGTGTTACATTTTTATCGAGTGCACCGGGATTCTCTCCCATATGGCCATCGCCACCAGAAGACTTGTTAGTTGGTTTACGAGGGATAGTGCAAGATACAGGAGACGCCCCGTCCCAGAGACGTCATAGCTTCGGAAGCTATATTTATTGCTGACCTACTTTGAGGACAGACTAGTCAGAATGGTCTGACCGTGTTTGTGGGTTTTATTATCTTTGCAGTTTTTTTGGCCCGAAATAGGGCCCATTCCCCCCCCCCCCGCTATGAAGTATATACCCCCCCCCCCCAACAACAAACAAAAACACTATAATTTTCGCCTTGATGTCTTTTAAAAGTGAATCAGAAGAAGAGTATCAGAATATTTAACAAAAATCGAAGAATCAACAAAAAATAACATATTCCACACATAAACATATAAGCCAGCTTGAATGAGTTAACACTTCGTACTTTCAGTTTCGATCGCTACTCTTTGATATATATACTATAACACAACCATTAAAAAGACACTTCTTTGCAGATAATAATACATATAACCGTATTATTTACATATTTTCTTTATCCTCGTCGTGTATTGACATTGGCTTATATATCGCCCATTAAATCAGCCTACCGGTACTCTTGCATTGACAATAACAATCAATACTGAATCATTACAAAGGCACGCGTCTGTATTTGCGAACTCTCACTTATCAATCAATGCTATTTTATCAATACCGTTAGCAATCAAATATAGTGACACATGTAGAACTAATACAAATATCGACCGCAACTATTGTTTGTAAACAGACCGCCGTATTTTAAATCCAGTGGTATCATTATTTTAGTTAAAAAATATATAGATATTTACTATAATTATAGTGTACATATATCTTCATCATCATCATCATCATCATCATCATCATCAAGACATATTTACTAAAAAATGCCAAGATAGAAGAAAAAGAAGAAGCTTGAAATGAGTATGAATGAGACTTTAAACAGCTTGAACGCAAAGTAATGTTAAAACATTTAAATTAATTTAAATTAAAAAAACATTTATTGGTATGACATCATACATTGGCCTCAAAATAAGTCTTCTAGGAATAGGGTATGTTTATTTTTGGAAACAAGCCGACTTGAAGAGCTGCTATTCCAATTACTGATTAGGCCTATCTAGTTCGGGTATACGATCAAAGCGTATATACATGCCGTATTTTAAATATATATTATTACAGTATATAGATCTATTACAGAAATGACGAAAGGCTATATTTGTGGGCGGGTAAAACGTTTACTGTTCATTATTCATATATATTGTATTCAGCGATTTTTTCAGTGCTTTGGGCATGGGTCCGGTACCCACCAAATTGGGAATTTCACGTCGTGATGTCTTGCTAATTTGGAAACATTTAAGAAAGAATTTAATTAATTCCTTAAAATTGTGTCACAGCGGATGAACTCACGAAGTCCAATCGCAAGACTCGACACCGTTTTAATGTATTTTTAGACTGTTGACGGAAGTCAACGGTCTTTTGAGAGGCATCGCGGAAAACTACTTCTTTTCTTTGCAGGCTACGAGTCAGTAAATCGAAACCTGAAAAGATCCTCCTTCAAAACAGCAATAATTCACTAATGTTTTCTGAACTTTTTATTATTTAAGATAATGTATGTCAGGTGTATTATAATGTGTATATCATGTGATTTATTACAATTACAGTTTCTACAAAATTCATTTCATTAAAAATGTTACGTCAAATTCACGAAAACCCAATTTTCGCTATTTACTTGAAAGTAACGAAATATTTACCTGGGTGTCCTGGAATAAGACCACTAAATTAATGCGCTACATCGGTTATTTTTGACTCGTTGTGAAAGTGTTGTTTCTTGTTACCGATTCTTATTCTGAATATTTTGACAACAAATTACTGCCATGTGTTAATTTTCAACTGCTATATGGAAAATCGAGAGCACGCATCGTAAGTCCTACTTATGACTAATTAGGCTACGATTCGCTAAGAATTGATGCTCCGAATTACCACGCTTTATCGGTTATTCTGCATGGCTCGTTGCAGATTGACTTGTTAACTGTCATATATAGCTTGAAAAATATTTGCTCGTTACTTACAAATAATTTTTTTTATGTCGTATATACTACTGAATAAGAAGTAATATTATTAAGTTTAATGCTAGGTTCCCATTATCGTGCCATCCGTTACGAACGTGGCCGATTGGCCACTCGTAACTGATCGTGGTATTTCTCTGAGATTTCAGACATGGATACGACGTGATGCGAGTCCATACGTTTGTATACGATGTTTTGCGCTCTGTTGCGATCTGGTCACGATTTATCAATTACAGTTATCACGATCTGTCACGGTCTGATCTCCAGTTTAGATACGATTACATACGTTCCGTTGGGATTGTTTTGATCTAGTCCACGATTGGGTCCCGATCTGACACGATCATCACTATCGGGTTCCCCGAATCAGGACACTATATTACGCATAGATAAGTTACGATACGCTTATTACGATTGTGTTCGCGATGTCTTTCACGATAATGATCGATGGAGATCACGATTTGAGCTACAACTGGACCCGAATGATATAAATACAACCCGACTAACTATTGACTTCAATGTTTCTTGTAATCGCAACACATCTTAACAGAGCGTGGTGCTTTTTTCATGTCTACGATCGATCCCGATCACCACGATTTGGATGCACGATTATATACGATTTTACGAGCTTTGTTACGATGCGTTAAGACCTGATAAGATGATCCCGATGGATAATTGATCGCAGTTGATCGTGTCAATCGTTGAGAATTTTTGAACCTTTCAAAATTTTTCTACCATTAACACGATTGCCATGACTGACATCAAGTTCTAATAAGATGTGATAGGATCACCCCGATTGGTCCACGATTAAGACCACGATTTCAATCATGACGCGAATCGTGATAGTGGGAACCTAGCATAAAGGTGGGAAATCAAGTGTTTCCTTTTTAGCAAAAATGCACTCATAATTAACATATTTTTAGTTTCTTTTGCCGCCAACAGTCTTTCTACGCTGTTAGCGTTTTTATTTTAAAAATAAAAGCAATGCATTGTACAAAGAAACGGTTAAATGGTTTTGCGCGCAAATATGGACGTTGCATAAGGTTATGTGTATCTGCTATATACCATGCATACCTGTACGATAGAACATATACATAACCTATACAATAGCATTACGCTACTGTTGGTAAGAGTAGTGTCAAGGACCTGCGAGGTAGTTTATGCATTACGCCAGTAGTATACACGGGTGCATGTATACATACCACTATCCAATGCATACTGCAGTTTTAGTAGAAGTTACTTGAAGTTAAGTCTTATTATATGAACCGTAGTTATGAAGTCTGGCAATATGAAAATAGTCTATTGATTGATTTTGACATTGAGCGATATACAATTTAACTGAATGCGTGCATATTGAACAATCTGACACAAGTACATGCTATATTCAGCCTTTAGGACAAGGAAATTCATATTCATCGAACCATGATAAGAAGCTACAGATATGTCGTTTATAAACTTACAAGGCATAACTTGAATGTCGACGGTGGTAAAATTATTTACATGTACATGTACTTATAGTAGTCGAATAAATGTAAACGTTTAACGCGAATTCAGTGCTACTTTTTAAAGATTTGGCTAAAGTAGCCAACATTGCCCATATAAAAAGTAGCTCAATATTGGCAATGGGCCTAACTTGTTGTGCTAGTAGTAGCTCAATATTGGCAATGGGCCTAACTTGTTGTGCTAGTAGTAGCTCAATATTGGCAATGGGCCTAACTTGTTGTGATAGTAGTAGCTCAATATTGGCAATGGGCCTAACTTGTTGTGCTAGTAGTAGCTCAATATTGGCAATGGGCCTAACTTGTTGTGCTAATAGTAGCTCAATATTGGCAATGGGCCTAACTTGTTGTGCTAGTAGTAGCTCAATATTGGCAATGGGCCTAACTTGTTGTGCTAGTAGTAGCTCAATATTGGCAATGGGCCTAACTTGTTGTGCTAGTAGTAGCTCAATATTGGCAATGGGCCTAACTTGTTGTGCTAGTAGTAGCTCAATATTGGCAATGGGCCTAACTTGTTGTGCTAGTAGTAGCTCAATATTGGCAATGGGCCTAACTTGTTGTGCTAGTAGATCTATAGTATTATCTATATTGTGCTAAAATTATTTAATCACAGGTATCAGGCACGTTGCTACGATAATAATTCGTATTTACATGTTAATGACACACAATTATCGTTAAAAAAAAGTATATTTTAGTCATTGAATGGGCATACTTTTTCTTGAATATAAATATTGTCATAGCAACAGAGACAACACATGTCTATTCCTCTGACACAAACTCTACTATATTGTACATTAGTTCATGTACAAAAGTATTCAGTAATTTCGATTTCGCTGAAAGTAAATACACATATAGTGTGCTTATTGATTTATGTGCGTATTATTTACCATTGCTAGCTAGTGACAGTAAGATATATAAAATAAATAAAAGAATTCTTAACTCACGTTTAATTGCTGTGATCTTGTAGTTCTAATTCTCTATATTATCTTCTTGTTGACAACAATGCTGATCCATATACATGAATGTATTTGTTTACGTTGATATAATCCAGCGTTCACGTGTCCAGGTAAAACCCACAAGTTAATTAACAAAAAATCACCTGTCTGTCGTCTTATACATGGTTAAAAATAGATTTTAACGTATTCGTCATTTCCTTCGGTGCGCGTTATGACAATACACTTGCGGTGTCAATCGATAAGCGTGTTTATATTAAACGTGCACAAACATGTTCGGAAATACACAATGACTATTCATCTTAAAATTATGTCGGTGCAACTGAATTGTTATGTCATTAAAGTCGCAAATGAATTTTTGTAAGTTGTTCGATACATTTTATACGAGTGTTAAAAGGGGACAGTAAAATCACTGGAGCATGTACATACATGTATGTAGATCTATATATCAAGAAAACTACACTCCAGGCACGATACTGTTCGAATTTGGTGTCCTATTACATTTTAAGCTGATATCCGATCATTGCCACTATATGCGAGTGTGTGCATGCAAGTTACTTCGAACTATTGAGCTATGCCCAGAGATTATTAGTTTCTCTACAATGTTGGGAAACTGCCCAGTCGGACGGCGGAAGTAAAATAAATTTAAAACAACAACATAGAGATCAAACTTTTTTCCGCAATACACATGTCAATAACAATTATAATTCAATGCAATGTTTGTTGTATAAACATATTAATATGCATATAAAATGAACATGATTTACGTTGATTTAATGTTTAGTTCGCTGTGCTTTTACGGTATAACTGTGATTTGAACACTTACATTATAACTGTGATTTGAACACTTTTTAATGTTTATGAAGTATGCGGATCAGTGAAAAAAACTGTTGTTGTTGTTTTTTTTAAATCTTTTTGTTAATTGCAATTACAATACATGCATTGGTTTTATTCTATTGTTTTTGTATTTTCTAACGAATCGAGTCGACCGATGCGAGAAACTAACTAGAACTCCGCGAGTCGGATGTGTCGCCTAACTTATTTTTAATAAAAAAAGTGGAACAAATCAAGTACGATAAGAGCAATTATGCCGAAAATCGAACTTAAAATTCCTTTTAAGCCTACTTACCGTTCCATTAAGTTTCATAGAGATTGAACAAAAGCTTAGTTATTGTTTGTACAAACTCAAGGGAACGGCGCCGACGCCAACAACAAAGCCGCCGCCTAAAGTAATCCTTATATGTCGACTTTTCAGGCGACACAAACATCGACAAACTGTGGCCCAAAGAACTAAATATTACATTCCTTCCACAAAGCATGTATTGTTAAATAAGTCGAGCTGTAAAATTTTATTAAGAAACAAGCGGATAAAGTGTACTGGATCTTTGACCTTCGCGCATTTTAAAGACGTCGATCTGTACAAAAGCCCCTCCTAACACAATGTCTTCGAAAGCATGCAACAAACATATCTTGCGCCCTTCCAGAAAAAGACATGCTCCATTCGAATACGCGACTTAGAAATAAGCCACAATTCAGTGTAGTCAGCTTCAAATTATTGGCACCGCGCGGTATCTCTATTCCATGACTTACCTGAAGCATATAGAAGAAGCGGTTAATACCAAAGACCTATAAATGAACAGTTAATGGATCTCTGTTAATACATGTATTTTTTTCCAAAAAATATGCGTCAAGTCGCTAAATCGAAGTGAAAAGTACTGTCTTGAACTATTTTCACTACGATAATTATTAATAAATCAATTATTTTCAATAGTTTTAATTGCAAAGAAAAACATATGCACATAATCTACACACTAACAAGTTCGTATCTACCGGGTAATTAATTTTGAAATTTCTGGTCTCTAACCAATTTTGGGCTGTTGTTGTTTTTGTATCATCCTCGTACATTTTCACTTCAAGATGAAAGACCATAATGTAATATTGAACGGGGAATTTAAATTGTCTGTGTTAGTGTATATTACGGTTGCGTTTTATTAAGAATTACACATTCTACCAACTTCTCCTGTAGATAAATATACGTTACGTATTTCTTTAATTAGACTGCGGGGAACATTGTGTACGTCGTCTGGAATGTTATTATTGTCGAATAAAATTATAGGTCTGTGTTATCAAAATTGAAGGCACCATTATTTTCAATGTGCTGAATGTGCCTTGAAGATTTACTTTACATTGGGATGGCAAGTATAATAATGCGTACATGTATTTGACATTCTGCGGCGTTTTTTAACTGCTTTTGTACTAGGTCAACTTTAATATGAACATACTGCCCACATGTATTCTTGCTCTTACTTCAATTTGACAAATTCATATAAAGATTTACTTTACATTGGGATGGCAAGTATAATAATGCGTACATGTATTTGACATTCTGCGGCGTTTTTTAACTGCTTTTGTACTAGGTAAACTTTAATATGAACATACTGCCCACATGTATTCTTGCTCTTAGTTCAATTTGACAAATTCATATAAAGATTTACTTTACATTGGGATGGCAAGTATAATAATGCGTACATGTATTTGACATTCTGCGGCGTTTTTTAACTGCTTTTGTACTAGGTAAACTTTAATATGAACATACTGCCCACATGTATTCTTGCTCTTAGTTCAATTTGACAAATTCATATAAAACATGTATATATGCAGTTCAATTTGACAAATTCATATAAAACATGTATATATGCAGTTCAATTTGACAAATTCATATAAAACATGTATATATGCAGTTCAATTTGACAAATTCATATAAAACATGTATATATGCACGTCAATGTAAATAACGAGACTTCGGGTATCACCAATGAAATATATGGAGCCCTTTGGTCGGTCTGTTGTTTGCTACTACACAAATGACAAGACATTATAACTTAGACCAAAGAAGTTGTTTATTCTATAAGTTACGATACTTATCAAATGCAGTCGATTAATCATCACTGTATAATACCAAGGAACACATTATAGCGGACTTTACGACTCGTTTGAGAAACCCTTCTAAAAATAACTATCACTTTGATGGCTATTAAAGCTACTTGGGAGAGAATCCCGGTCCACTCGATAAAAAATTCACCACAGTTACACATGCCCGTGGAAAAGTTGTTATAGGCATCTTTATATAAGCTTATCTGATATCAAGAAACTTATGAGATGTTTTAGAAAATCAGTAACCCAACAAACAATAAATTATTTCCATCGATTTATTCAGAAAAATTAAATTTATTTTCAGAGAACTACAACTGTATGAATATATTCAGTCAAAAACAATACTTAAACAATATTTGTTAACTTAATAGCATACCAATATCAAATTCATGCAATATTATACATTCTCCATAAAGGAAATATAATCTAAAATTACCCAGGGGCCATGCTCACGAACCTACAAAGATAATTCTTAACTGAAGTCAAGTGAACAAGAGGGCCATGATAGCCCAAGGCGCTCACCTGAGAACTGGTACAGATGAAGACCATACTGTTGTGACAGGTTTGAAAATTAATGTATCTGAACAATAAGCAGAGGGGGAAAGGATAAATTTTGATTTAAAACATCGGTTGGTACAATGGGCAAACTAAAGTACAAGTTGGGAAGTGAATGTGCGTTTTTTTTTTCATTTTTCTCGATATTCTCTCCTGACCGTTTTTCATTAAGTCATTGACAATTCTGGAAAATGCACAAACAGTAGATTTTTATGTCTTTTTCGCAAACAGTTTGGGAGAACTAGTTGCAATTCGATAATTGCGATGGCTGTGCTATAAGGTAAAGTTTTGCTTTTTCTTTAATAATTTTCTGTCCAATGATGATAAATGATGTTAATGCAGGCTCTGACGACATCAATATTGCACGTACAAATAACTGCATCCAAGTCTTGAAACTGTTTGAAATCAAATTTTATCAATGAATTTGTATGGTCATGCGCAAATTGTGTAAGTTTGGTCAACATTGAATCAAAAATCATGTATGCAAGCCAATCATTGATAACTTGTTGTGTTTTTTTCAAAACACAATAGGCAATAACTCTGGTTTTTCTGGCCCGATCATGCTTTTATTCAACTTCACCTGTAGTCTTATGTTCATAGACAAACTATACATGATTTGTTAAGATAGATGAAAAATGAAGTCTCTATCCTAAATAATGTCTATTTTTGCATATTTTTTTCACAAAGGGCAATAACTCTGGTGTTTCTGGTCCGATCTTGCTTATATTAAACTTCACCTTTAATCTTATGGTCATAGACAAACTATGCAAGGCAGGTGAAGATTGGTTGAAAAATGAAGTCTCTATCCTGAATAATGTCCATTTTTGCATACATTGTTTTACAAACAAAGGGGAATAACTCTGGTGTTTGAAACACGATCTGGCCCATTTTCGGCATCTGAGATCTGATGGTCATAAACAAACTGTGAAAGTTTGGTTAAGATTGGATGGAAAATTAAGTCTATACGTTGGAAAAAGGCTTTGTTGAACTTTTTTGCATGAAAAAGGGGCAATAACTCTGGTGTTACTGGTGTGATCTGACACAATAACAATCCCATTCGAGATTTTATGGTCACAAACTGTGCAAGTTAGTCAAGATTGAATAAAAAAAAAAGTAGTCTTCATCGCGATAACGGTCCAAATTGTTGACGGCACACGGACGACCCCAGAGAGGTCACCTATACCAATAGCTTACCGAGCGCTTTGTGCTCAGGTGAGCTAAAAATACAAATAACACTATGTGAAAATCAATATTTTGTATGAGAAATACGGTACAAAAATAAGCATCTGTTTAGGGCTTGCAATGAGGAAAGTTTAGGAGTAATTTACTCCAGTTTTTGCCACAGAACCTCCAAAATTGCAGCCATAGAAGTTTCAGGACTTCCATAATTGCAGCCATGGAAGTTTCATCATGTAAGGATTAAACAAGATGAAAAAGAACAAGAGCTGTCAGAGGACAGCGCACTTGACTATTCTAAGCATTTCAGTTGGTTTATATTTTGAATAGTGGAAGGGGCATAAATTTGTTAAAATACCAAACTTTTAAGTGAAGCCTTGTAAAGTTTATACATTTTTGGAACAAAAACTTTAACAACAAAGTCTATATAAAATGTGGACTTCCTCTGTCAAAATACAAAACAGAGTTATGGGTAATGTTGTCCCTGATACTACAGTTGATGACAAAGGTTCCAAGTTTCAAGTGAATAACTTATCTAGTTTTGAATATAAAACTTTTGAATATAAACTTTAACCAGAAAATCTATGTGAAAAAGGGGCATATTTCTGTCAAAATACAAAACAGAGTTATGGGTAATGTTGACCCTGATACTAGAGTTGATGACAAAGGTTAGTTCCAAGTTTCAAGTGAATAACTTACGTAGTTTTGAAGTAACCTAACTTTTGAATATAAACTTTAAACATAAAATCTAAGTGAAAAGGGGGCATAACTCTGTCAAAATACAAAATAGAGTTACGTTTTATGTTGCCCCTGATACTGGAGTTGATGACAAAGGTTAGTTTCAAGTGAATAACTAAAGTAGGTTTGAAGTTACACAACTTTTGAATATAAACTTTGACCAGAAAATCTATGTGAAAAAGGGGCATAACTCTGTAAAAATAAAAAATAGAGTTATGGGGAATGTTCACCCTGAAACTGGAGTTGATGACAAAGGTATATTCCAAGTTTCAAGTGAATAGCTTGTGTAGTATTGAAGTAACACAACTTTTGAATATAAACTTTAACCGGAAAATCTATGTGAAAAAGGGGCATAACTCTATAAAAATACAAAACAGTGTTATAGGGAATGTTGCTCTTCATACTGGAGTTGATGACAAAGGTAAGTTCCCAGTTTCAAGTGAATAACTTATGTAGTCTTGAAATTACAAAACTTATGAATATATATAATTTAAACAGAAAATCTAAGTGAAAAGTGGGCATAACTCTGTCAAAATACAAAATAGTTTTGTGTAATGTTGCCCCTGATACTAGAGTTGATGACAAAGGTTAGTTCCAAGTGAATAACTTATGTAGTTTTGAAGTTACACAACTTTTGAATATAAACTTTAACCAGAAAAGCTATGTGAAAAAGGGGCATAACTCTATAAAAATACAAAACAGTGTTATAGGGAATGTTGCCCTTGATACTGGAGTTGATGACAAAGGTTAGTTCCAAGTTTCAAGTAAATAACTTACGTAGTCTTGAAGTTACAAAACTTTTGAATATAAAATTTAACAAGAAAATCTAAATGAAAAAGGGGCATAAGTCTGTCAAAATACAAAACAGAGTTATGGGGAATGTTGCCCCTGACACTAGAGTTGATGACAAAGTATATTCCAAGTTTCAAGTGAAAAAAAAAAAAACTTTTGAATAAAATCTTTAACCAAATTCTGACATGGACACGGACGCTGACACCAGGGGTAGTAGAATAGCTCACCTATTCTTCGAATAGTAGAGCTAAAAATGAAAGTGAATCAACTGAATAAATATTATAAACACCTGATGAAAAAGAAATGATCTTAAAGAAGAAAAATTGGCAAACTTGTATTTAAAGGAGAAAATAACTGATTTGGAAAATGAGCAGGCCAAGGTCCCTGATACATGTAAAGTGGGAAAACCAGGCTTAATGCATCTGCGTAAAATGTCGTCCCGGGTTAGCCTGTGAAGTCCGCACAGGCTTATACAGGACGACACTTTCCGCTTTGATGGTATTTTCTGTTTCAAGGAAGTCTCTTCTAAACATAAATCCACTGTATGCAAAAAGTGTCGTCCCAGATAAGTCTGTGCGGACTGCACAGGCTAATCCGGGACGACACTTCACGCAGATGCATTAAGCCTGGCTTTTCCATGACAAGTCTTATATTACTAATGGTAACAAAAAAATGTTAGCCTAAACATATGAATTATATTTAATTGATCTTTATGCATGAAACCAAATAAATTTTCAAAAGCAGATATATACAATTGAGTAAAACTCTGCAGATTCTATTTTACAATTGTTCACCTGAGATAAATTCCACATGTTCAATCATAAATCTCCAAACATGAATAGAAAACACTAAAAAACATTTCTAACAAAAACAACAGAACATTATGTTGTAGCACTCTATACTACCAATAAGAACTATAACATACAAATAATTTCAAATGACACATTTTTACCTCAACCTTTTGTATAATTATTAACTGTTGCTACCAATACTAACTTATGGCAATATACCTTAACAATGCGTTGCAAAATACGAGAGCTGTGATTTGAAAAAATCTTAATCTCGGTAACCACTGTACAAGTACTGGTTAAAGCTGGGATCTACTATTGCCCGAGAGCAATTTCACCCATGACCTTACCAGGTAAACATATCTGTTATAAGTTCCCTATTACCAGAGACCAATTTCACCCACAACTTCTACCAGTAAACATATCTGTTATAACTTCCCTATTACCAGAAAGCAATTTCACCCACAACTTCTACCAGTAAACATACCAGTATCTGTTATAACTTTCCTATTACCAGAGAGCAATTTCACCCACAACTTCTACCAGTAAACATATCTGTCATAACTTCCCTATTATCTCTATAGAGCAATTTCACCCACAACTTCTACCAGTAAACATATCTGTTATAACTTCCCTATTATCTCTATAGAGCAATTTCACCCACAACTTCTACCAGTAAACATATCTGTTATAACTTCCCTATTATCTCTATCGAGCAATTTCACCCACAACTTCTACCAGTAAACATATCTGTTATAACTGCCCTATTACCAGAGAGCTATTTCACCCACAACTTCTACCAGTAAACATATCTGGTATAACTTCCCTATTATCTCTATAGAGCAATTTCACCCACCACTTCTTCCTGTAAACATATCTGTTATAACTGCCCTATTACCAGAGAGCTATTTCACCCACAACTTCTACCAGTAAACATATCTGTTATAACTTCCCTATTATCTCTATAGAGCAATTTCACCCACAACTTCTACCAGTAAACATATCTGTTATAACTGCCCTATTACCAGAGAGCTATTTCACCCACAACTTCTACCAGTAAACATATCTGTTATAACTTCCCTATTATCTATATAGAGCAATTTAACCCACCACTTCTTCCTGTAAACATATCTGTTATAACTGCCCTATTACCAGAGAGCAATTTCACCCACAACTTCTACCAGTAAACATACCTGTTATAACTTCCCTATTATCTCTATAGAGCAATTTCACCCACCACTTCTTCCTGTAAACATATCTGTTATAACTGCCCTATTACCAGAGAGCAATTTCACCCACAACTTCTACCAGTAAACATATCTGTTATAACTTCCCTATTATCTCTATAGAGCAATTTCACCCACCACTTCTTCCTGTAAACATATCTGTTATAACTTCACTATTGCCAGAGAGCAATTTCACCCACAACTTCTACCAGTAAACATATCTTTTATAACTTCACTATTACATGAGAGCAATTTCACCCATAACTGCTACCAGTAAACATGTCTGTTTAACTTCACAGTGGTTTTTTTCACCCTAGGGGAAAAGGTGGCAGGGCCCTTCAGATGGAGAATTTTACAGCAAAAGGGGATTTTTTTAGAACAGAATTATTAAATGTTTATATTCTCCTTTGTTATAAAACATTAACAAATTGTTTGGCTACTAATGATAACTGTGATTAACTTGCTTTCATGAACAATTGCTGGGATTGTTTACGAAAACTCTATCTAAGCCAATTTTTGTCCGATTTTGGTTTGTTTTTTCAAAATAAAGCTTACATTCTGAGGGGTATTTTAAGGTAAATATAGGGGAAAAATAAATACTACTTAAGAAGGGGAATGGGGCCGAATTTTGGCCCCAAATAGGCCCTAAAAAATACAATGCTTCACTACCACCCGAGAGCAATTTTACCCATAACTTCTACCAGTAAACATATCTGTAATAACTTCACGATTAACAGAGAGCAATTTCACCCATAACTTCTCCCAGTAAACATATCTGTAATAACTTCACTACCACCTGAGAGCAAGTTCACCCTCAACTGCTACCAGATATCAGTCACGACTGTGGTTCCTGTCTCAAAGCCGCTGTGACTCTTGCTTTTCTTCATCAGAACCTTCGGCCTCTCACTGGCCACCTTGTCCAAGTCTGTTTCCAAGTAATTACAGTCATCTTTCACTCTATCACCCCTGTGTCTCTTACTCTGAGACTCATTGCGGCCATCCGTGCTCAATGTCCGTGATTTCACGCCTATCGACTGCATCTCCTTTTTCCGGCTTCTGCCTGCTACACCGATGTTTGGTACATTTGGTTTCTTACTTTCTACGTTAGACTGAAGTTCTTGAACAGTCTGTACGGTGTGTCTGCGTTCCGTCTCTCTACGACTTCCAACTCCAGACTTGGAATTGTCAACATTTGTCTTCACGCCCGACAAAGTGTCTTTAATCACCAGTTTTGTTTGTATTTCTGCAAGTCTCTTTTTATAATCTGTTTCTGAGGAGACTGTAGATTCAGGTGAACACTCATTACTGCTGTCTAACTTTCTTCGGGTATCGCTTTCTGAAGTTTCTCGAGATTCTTTGCTCCATTTAGGTTTCAATAAATAGTTACTGAAATCTATGCCATGCTTCAGTGCATTTAATTTACCAGGAGTTAATGGAAAAAATCCAGATTTACATGGGTCATGGTCTAAAGAGCAACCACTCTCATTGATATTGTCTACTTTCTCCGGAGTTGTGTCCCTTTTTGGGAGCTCTTCCACTTCTTTCACTGGAGATAAAGATTTACTTGAATGCAAGCTCTGCAGTGACGTAGATTTCTCAGATCTATCATCCGGTCCAAATGAGAGACTGGAACTCGTAGAGGTAGACATATTGCAATGTGACATGTTTTCAGAAGAACTAGATCTTCCACAAAAGCTTTTCATCGACACTGAATCATTTTTAAGCGGTGTAACATTGCACAAGGAATCAAACGAAGGCGTGGAGAGTATTATTGGTGTACCAGGGGCATCTAAGTCATCAAAGCTTTTAACTCTATCTCGTAACAACCGAGTGGCTTGGTTAACAGAAGTAGTGCTACTCATATCTTTGGGCTTAAAAGAACTGAAACCTTTGGGACTTGACTGACTTGACATAACATCATCATCACTAGTAATGTCGATCTCGAAAGCATTCATTTTCTCACTGATAGACATATCTGGTTGCGATTTACATCGTTGTTTGAGCGGGTGTAACTCAGAGCCAAGTTCTGCGGACTTTGTTTCATTTTTGGCTCTGTGAATTTTACTCTTTCGTCCAAAACTCAAGTACGTCTCGTAGATTTTTTCGCTTGATGCAGCCATCACGCGCTTGTTTGATGAACGTGACAAGCTTGCAAACTTGGGACTCGCGTTCTTCTTATACAAGTTATCTCCCTTGATGTAATTTACATCACTATTTACAATGTCATGTTTAAAGTTTGCTCTACATTCCTCAATGGTTTGATAATCAGGCTCCACAGAACGTTTAGTCTCTTTGGGTTCCATTTCTTCTTTGGGTTGAATATGTCCTTTGGCATCAACATCTCTCGTAACTTCTTTGCTTTTAATATGATCAATAATCTCTTCATACAAATTTCCTGCAATTCCAGTAGCTTTCCTGTCATTAGTTTCAGACAGTCTTTTTGTTTTCTTCATCGGTTTTGCATACATTTCTTCCAGCTCCTCTTGACTTAACCTTTTCTCTTTCACAGGCTTTGAATACAAACTCAAATCTGGCTCGTCATTATTCGAATCCATCGCCTTCAAAACAAACCTTGCATTATCAGGCTTGGTTCGTGAATTGACTGTACTTACAAAGTCAATTGGATCTTGATAATCAGGGTCTTCTGGCATTGTGTCACATGGAAGTTTGTCGTAAGGGTCCGCATAATTCGAAGACAACTTTGGTAACTTTGTTGAACTGTTTTTTCTCTGGAGACTCTCCACTCGTGGAGGTGGAGGGGGTGGTACATGTGGAGAGTCGCTGGTTGTCACTGAGTTTGCTCCCCTGATTTCCTGCAGAGTGGGTGGGGAAGGACAATTGTCCCCGGAAGTTCGGGTCAAGTTTGGTGGAGTTGCCATTGAGCAAATATCGACCGATGAGTCTTTGGTGTCGATGTCTATATGGTCTGAAGATGCCCAGGGGAATGTGGACACCTTGTAGGGCGTGGCGCCACGGGGACTGAAAGGTGAAAATAGGGAAATATGTAAGACGTTCGCAAAAAAAAAGAAAATAATTGGGTTAATTTCTCCTTTTGCTTCATTTTTTCTTTATTGTATATAGGTTACAATATACTAATTTCATCTCTAATGTCCATTCCAAAATAAATATTTTTAATAGTAAAAGTTCATAAAGCATATATAATAATCAAAAACACACTATGCAATGTATTTCCAAACAAATTTAGTTCAGAAATGATCCATTAAACATCTTCATTCTATTGATACGTTGTTTATGTATGTTAATACGACACAGAAAAAAGGCTACACAGGTACCCTATATGAAATCCAATATTCCCCAAACAAGTTCGGTGAGCCATTCTTTTTATCAATGTTTTGGTGTAAATATACATTACTGCATGTCTGTGCGAAATATTAAGAAAATCTGTCATTTGGAACAAAATATGCATTTGAAAAAAATTCAGTTTCAGAAAGCATTATTAGTTCTCATTTGACACACTTAAATGTCCAGTCAAATTCATTATTTAAGCAGTAAATGTAGGTAAAACGTTTTTATTATCAACATATACACATGTATATTGCCAAACAAAGCATGTACAAACATATCGGTTGAACGAACCATGACCTTGTTTGAAAAATAAATATCCTATATACTTAAAACATTGATAAAAATCCAAACTGAAAAAGGGGCTTTGACAGGTACCATATTCAGAACCCAATATTTCCAGAACAAGGCCGGTGACCCCTATTTTTTTACTGTTTTAGTTTCAGTATAGAATGACGCATATATGTGGGATCTTTTAACAAAATCTGTCGTTTTGAACAAAAGATATTCATATATTTGATAAATAATTGATGTTATCACAGGCAAATTTAATGCAAAATTTACCTCGTAAAGTGTACATTACAAGTCATTTGTTGAATGATAACTGTAGATAAAGCGCGTTTTATAATTAAACTGCATTGGTATATAACCAAACGAAACATTAAAAAATCTCCATCTTTGTTTGAATATAAATGCTTTATTTTATTCAACACTAAATTAACACAAACTGAAAAAGGCTTCGACAGGTACCGTATTCAAAATTCAATATTTCCGGAAAAAGGCCGGTGACCCCTATTTTTTAAGACTGTTTTAGTTTTAGAATACATTGAGGCATGTTTGTGCCAAGTTTTAAGACAATCTGTCGTTGGAAAAAAATTGAAGGAAATTGTTGTGAACATCTGTAACAGTATTATATGGTTGAATAATTTCGAAGGGTGTTAGTAAAGATCTTCACATCCGATATTAATTGTAATTTAATTTATGAATGGCTGATTTGTTTTAGAAGAATGTATACACATTACTTATCAGAGCTCCAGATAATGTGCATAAAGGTGTAAATACGCATTTAAATAAACAAAAAACAATTCAGATTTAAAATCTATGCGTAAAGTTACGCATTGAAAAAATGAAAACAAGAATTCGAAATTCCTGAACGCGCGTAACATGTAGTTTCGGCAGTGTCGGAAACTCACGAGGACTGAATCTTCTAGGCGCTCTATACAAGATGTATAGCAAAATTCACTGTGATTCATGACGTCACTTAAGCGCTTTGTATTTGGAATGAGAGACCAAATGCAAAACGGGCAAAAGTGTAAACAGGCGATAATCACTTGTTCGATGTTCGCTGACTGTGATGCGTGTTAATATCATAGTAGCAGTGTTCTGCCGTGGATGCGGCCTTGCGCCATTGGCGCAAAAATAAATGATTTGTCCCCACCAAATTTTCGTATGCGGGTCTGTGGGCGCACACAATTTACAAGTAAATCATTCGGCGTATTTAGTAAAATTTATATCATTGATCGTGACGTCAATTTATAACCAATTTTTTCATTAGAACACTAATTCATTAACGCTTTATCGGCAGCGCTTGAACAATTCAGATACAGTAGTATCAATCGATAATTGTACACGCGGTCCACATGCTAAGCGTGAAACACGCTTTTCAGCGATCAACTGCTGGACGACAGCCGCATTTCGGCAGAAACATCAAAGACTTTTGAAGTCGAATTACCAACACCGTTGCTATGAGTGTTGCTAACGGCTTACAGTTTTGGAAGCCCGGCTAATTGATGATGTCACACTGTTCCACTTTGTAGTTTTAACAGGTTTCATTATTAACGCCTTGTGTTTATAACGGATTTTATTGTTTGTTCAAATTAAAATTAATAATGCAAGGTTATACGGTATTTAAGAATGCAGTGTAACATTGATCAACAGAGCGTTATGAATTAATTAAGAACACAGTATTATGTATTAATCCTTTTTTGAACAGAAAATAAACAAAACAAACATGAATGAAAACAGCTAGTACGTACTTTTCAAAACAAAAATCTGCTTTGGGAATATTCATGAGGTGAACAACTTTTTTGTCTGTGTCCCTACATTTTTGTAATTTGTGCCCACTTTTTAAAGCCAAGAGGGCCCTTGTCCCAAATAGTCCAAATTCACGGCAGAACACTGTAGTAGTATAATACTTTTAATACATTTATCATACAATGGAAAAGATAGAAAGTTTAATAAAATGAACGTTTTGTTAGGCTGATAAATTATACTTCGGCCACGACCATGTGACCATCTTGTCCGGAGCCGAAATGAAGTGGACCATTCTGTGCAATTGGTAAACAAAAATCAAAATGGTGGAGAACACCAGTTCATCGAAGCATGAAAG
The DNA here is from genome assembly GCA_027627225.1 of Congeria kusceri. Classification (NCBI taxonomy): domain Eukaryota; kingdom Metazoa; phylum Mollusca; class Bivalvia; order Myida; family Dreissenidae; genus Congeria; species Congeria kusceri. The sequence continues at coordinate 88,065,760 of CM051024.1, forward strand.
GCTTCAAAAGCCAGCTATTGGCCAGAAAACTATGCTAGTGCTTTCTTTTTTTAAATCATAACCACAAGAAATAAGTAATCAAAACAGAGTTCTATCCAATATAAAAGATATGGTGAATCAAAAGCTGCCATGAAGCATTGTGGTACTGTCAGCAAAACATTTGAAACATGCACTTTTTAACAGCAAAAATGTTTGAAGTCTCAGGTTAAAATAATATAAAATTTTGGTGTCAATGCAGATGATGAGCAATCGTTTAGAACCATTTTAGATGACCTGAGCAAAGAGTACTCAACGGTTAGCTATTGTAGTCAGTCAAAATATGGCGTCCGTTTAATAAGTTCTGATGTATTGAGTTACTTATTAACTATACCTGCATAGGTAGGGCAAATAGTGTTATCTGCACACTGAAAACCAGTATGAAATCTTCACATGTCATGGCAACAAACGTGGTGGTTAAGTGTCCGATTTAGAATTAAGTATTGATGTGTCATATTCATTGTAATAAATGATTTGATCAATTGTTTTTCAGAATTCAGTTTTAAATGATGGAGTAAAATAAGAATTGCCCTAGAAAGTTATCTGGACCTCTGACTTATAACCAACTTCAAGCAATGAGATTCACATTATGTGCTTCAAAATAAAACAAAAATCAAGGCAATTCTTTCATGTGCTTGTATTAGATTATCCAATTCTTTTATGTCAATAGCCTTTGAAAGTTATAAAACATGGAACAGAAACAGTTTTTACTTGTCTCAAGTAAATGAGGCGTGTGGTGGGAAAACCGGGCTTAATGCATGTGCGTAGTGTCGTCCCGGATCAGCCAGATGACACTTTCTGTTTTTATGGTATTTTCTGTTTCAAGGAAGTCTTTTCTAAACATAGATCAACCGTAGCCAGAGAGTGCCATCCTGGATCAGCCTGTGCGGACTGAACATCCAGGACGACACTTCACGCACATGCATTAAGCTCGGTTTTCCCATGACACGCCTCAATTTTTTTTTAGATAATCAGTTTTAATGGCCCACAAAAAGTATTTCTCCTGAAATAATCTGTACACAAATAAGATGTAAACTTACATAGCTGTCTGATCCTTGGTCGCATCAATAGCTAGCTTCCCTCCCCTTGGCACAAGGTAGTGCTCCTGATATTGAGATAAATAATTTATACTTGAATAAATATATTATAACAAGACGAAACATCGTTACAAGTTCTGTATGGACAATGTTAACAAAGCTTTTACAAAAATGCAAATAAATTGTGTGTCTTGATTTTACTAACCCAGTAGTCTAAAGTAGCACAAGCCTGTTAGCCTTGTACAGGTAAAGCAACTTGGCTTGCTCAGATTCTCGTGGTCCAACAAATCTTAATTACCCGTAGTTGTTAAAGCATTAGGTATAACATAAGGAAGCATAAAAGGAAAAAAGTTAAATCTGAAATATTTTTTCGAACTTCATTACAAAATAAACAAGTTTGTACTGAAATTGGAAAAAAAAAGTTACACAGAACAAAAAAACAAGAGTTGTCAGAGGACAGCGCGCTCGACTATTCGAAGTATTTCAGTTGGTACATATGTTGGATAGTGGAAGGGGCATAAATTTGTTAAAATACCAAACTTTTAAGTGAAGCCTTGTATAGTTTATACATTTTTGGAACAAAAACTTTAACAACAAAGTCTATGTAAAATGTGGACTTACTCTGTCAAAATACAAAACAGAGTTATGGGTAATGTTGTCCCTGATACTACAGTTGATGACAAAGGTTAGTTCCAAGTTTCAAGTGAATAACTTATCTAGTTTGAATATAAAACTTTTGAATATAAACTTTAACCAGAAAATCTATGTGAAAAAGGGGCATATCTCTGTCAAAAATACAAAACAGAGTTATGGGTAATGTTGACCCTGATACTAGAGTTGATGACAAAGGTTAGTTCCAAGTTTCAAGTGAATAACTTGCGTAGTTTTGAAGTAACCTAACTTTTGAATATAAACTTTAAACATAAAATCTAAGTGAAAAGGGGGCATAACTCTGTCAAAATACAAAATAGAGTTATGTTTTATGTTGCCCCTGATACTGGAGTTGATGACAAAGGTTAGTTTCAAGTGAATAACTAAAGTAGGTTTGAAGTTACACAACTTTTGAATATAAACTTTGACCAGAAAATCTATGTGAAAAAGGGGCATAACTCTGTAAAAATACAAAACAGTGTTATAGGGAATGTTGCTCTTGATACTGGAGTTGATGACAAAGGTATATTCCAAGTTTCAAGTGAATAGCTTGTGTAGTATTGAAGTAACACAACTTTTGAATATAAACTTTAACCGGAAAATCTATGTGAAAAAGGGGCATAACTCTATAAAAATACAAAACAGTGTTATAGGGAATGTTGCTCTTGATACTGGAGTTGATGACAAAGGTAAGTTCCCAGTTTCAAGTGAATAACTTATGTAGTCTTGAAATTACAAAACTTATGAATATATATAATTTAAACAGAAAATCTAAGTGAAAAGTGGGCATAATTCTGTCAAAATACAAAATAGAGTTTTGTGTAATGTTGCCCCTGATACTAGAGTTGATGACAAAGGTTAGTTCCAAGTGAATAACTTATGTAGTTTTGAAGTTACACAACTTTTGAATATAAACTTTAACCAGAAAAGCTATGTGAAAAAGGGGCATAACTCTATAAAAATACAAAACAGTGTTATAGGGAATGTTGCCCTTGATACTGGAGTTGATGACAAAGGTTAGTTCCAAGTTTCAAGTAAATAACTTATGTAGTCTTGAAGTTACAAAACTTTTGAATATAAAATTTAACAAGAAAATCTAAATGAAAAAGGGGCATAACTCTGTCAAAATACAAAACAGAGTTATGGGGAATGTTGCCCCTGACACTAGAGTTGATGACAAAGGTATATTCCAAGTTTCAAGTGAATAACTTTTGAATAAAATCTTTAACCAAATTCTGACATAGACACGGACGCTGACACCAGGGGTAGTAGAATAGCTCACCTATTCTTCGAATAGTAGAGCTAAAAATGAAAGTGAATCAACTGAATAAATATTATAAGCACCTGATGAAAAAGAAATGATCTTAAAGAAGAAATTTTTTAAAAATATAGGAAAATATAGGATTAGAAATAACAAGCCAAAATAGGTTTACTCTCCTCCTCCACTCACCTACACCATTTTACTTATTCTCAACTAGAAAATAACAATAATGAGAGATTGCCCAGTGTCTAATTCACAATTTCTTTGCAAAATGGTGTCTAACAACTTGGTCATTCTGCTATACAATAAATGTATTAATGGCAGTTTACTCTGAACTTCTGTCAAGAAGTCTTCAAACACAGGTATCACAGACAGCAAGAACTGAATCTTGAATTTCATATCAGTGATATGCTTGAACTTTTAATTAGGCCAGTTCTTGGATCTTTCTCAAGCTGCGCTCCATAGGAGCAATTGGCTGACCGTTGATCAATAATTAATTGCAAGGCTGGACCTATGCTGAGCCAACAAACTTGTGAGTGTTTAATGAACATCTCTTCTTGGAAGCCGAGATCCACTTGCACTTGTTTGTAGTCATCTCGCCGACCAGCTGACATCTTTAATAGTCTAAACAAACTTAGGGCAAAATCCTCCACGTCTTGGCCATATTCATGAATCCCTTTGCAAAATGCATGGAGAATTGTGTGACGGTTGCATGTGTCAATGTCTGTAAAACCATGCCAGTCTGGATATGCATCCTTGATCAAGTTCGACAACTCTCTGTTTATGGTACTGTTGACATTTGGACCATCCCTCCCCAAAGCAGCAAACATGTCTAGTGGGAATCCATCCTCCTGTAGAGCTGCTGAATACTTCTAGCAACTTTTTTGCCATCTGCATAAGTGAACAAGAGCTGTCAGAGGACAGCGCGCTTCACTATTTCGAATTATTTCAGTTGCTACATATTTTGGAAAGGGGCATACATTTGTTGAAATACAAAGCTGAGAATACTTTCTGTAGTTTAAAATTTTAAAACTTTGGAACAGAGTTTAATATGGGATTGTTGCACCTGATGCTGGAGTTGAATAATAACTAGTGTAGTTTTGAAGTTTTGAAGTTATAGGACTTTCGAATATAAACTTTAACCAGAAAATCTATGTGAAAGGGGGCATAAATCTGTCAAATACATCACAGTGTTATGGGGAATGTTGCACATAATGTTGGAGTTGATGACAAAGGTACATTCCAAGTTTCAAGTGAATAACTTATGTAGTTTTCAAGTTATAAGACTATTGAATATAAACTTTAACCAGAAAATCTATGTCAAAAGGGGGCATAACTCTTTCACAATACAAAATAGAGTTATAGGGAAACTTTCATTTGATGCTGTAGTTAATGACAAAGGTATATTCTAACTATCCAGTGAATAACTTGTGTAGTTTTGAAGTGATACAGTTTTTTTATATGAACTTTAACCTGAAAATCTATGTGAAAAAGGAGCATAACTCTGTCAAAATACAAAACAGTGTTATGGGGCATGTTGCACATGATGTTGGAGTTCATAACAAGGGTACATTCCAAGTTTCAAGTGAATAAATTATGTAGTTTTCAAGTTTTCAAGACTTTTTAATATAAACTTTAACAAGAAAATCTATGTGAAAGGGGGGCATAACTCTGTCATAATACAAAATGAATAACTTATGTAGTTTTGATGTTATTGGACTTTTAAATATAAACCTGAACCAAGATCAGACATGGACGTTGATGTCGGGGTGAGTAGGAAAGCTCACCTATTCTTCGAATTGTCGAGCTAAAAACAAGGATTTGTAATACCTACAACAGACTTCATTGTGTGTTGGTGACCAGTACCTAATGAGTAGGTGCAACTGATTTTTCACTTGAGCCTGTGTGGTCTCATCATACTGTAGTGAAAAGTTACATCATACAAAAGAGCTGTGGAAAAAGCTGGATATAGTCCAAATGTTAGCTGTAGGCCAGAGTTTTTTTATTTCTTGGTTCTCGGACAATTTTGGAAAAGTATCCAGTTGGAGGAGGAAAAAAAACAACAAAAACAACAACACAGAATTGAGTAAATTAATGACTAGAATTTCACAAATGGAAATGGGCAGTGATATTAAAGTCTTAAAGCTTGATAACTGACAAAAATCATATTACACAATATTAACTTAATCACTACATTATAACCATGACATTAATTTTTGTCGGGCATTCCGTGTAACAGGTTGAAACTCTTTCACAAGGTCATTTTTACGATATATCGGTTACACTAAATTGTTTTATTTTTTTTTTGCCTTTTGTAAAAAATCGGGTCGGCGAATCCGAGAACCAAGCAATAAAAAACTCTGGCCTTTTTCTTCCAACTCCAAAGCCTTCAGCTATTTTGTACTTGAACATAGCTTTATACGTTTCAGAAATGCCATTACTAGCCCTTAAACTGATATCAGACGTTGCACATTTTACTGCCCAAACAATCTCTGCAGTCATCACATCCTCAACTGGAAAATTGTATTTCAACTTTGATCTTTCTGTTTGTTTGCATGTGGATGGTCTTTTGGGAGAAACTGGTTCAGCTGATGTAACTGTTATTCTTGGTTTAAACAGCAACTTTGTTGGTGAGGCTGAAAGAACAGTCTGGCAGTGTTTCCTTTGAATCACCACTGTTGTCACACTTGATTCCAGTTTTAAACACTAAATATCTTGCAAAACACTCAGATTTGCCTTGAACACACCATTCTGAGTTTCACACCATTGGCATCTAGTTCATCAAGAAAACGTTCTTTGAATTTTGTTTTTTCACTTGGCATTTTGATTCACTTATATGTCTGATGACTATGCAATTAGTCTGTAAAGCATAATTTTAAAACATGACACCTGATAACACTTCAGAAGCAGTTAGTTTGTTTTTGTTTTAAGAATGGATCCAAATCTAAGATGAAAACAAACTGGCTGGACTGGGCAGAGTAGCCACACCTTTAAGAACGTTATATTCTGAAGGGTATACACATTTTATGTCATTGAGTGGAAGCCCTGCAATATACTATGCTTAAAAGCTGCTATTAGAAGCATTAGACTCATAGAAACCCTTGATTTAGCCAATTATTAGATTATGTCAACAAACTGGCCCGCCTTTTCACCCTGCTCCTTTTCAGTAGCACTCTGTATCTTTTTTGATCCTAGATCTTTCCCTAGACTGTACATACCTCCTCTCTGATGTTTTCCTTGTTTTGCACTTGGACTTTTGGAGAGCCTATGGGGGCTACTGATATCTGAAATAGGTTAACAATAAATAAGAGTGAAAGCTGGTTTGCTATTGTTGTGGTAGAAACCGATGATGTATTTGCTGTAATGCAATTCAGACACTGAAGACAAAATGTCTGTCAAATTGAGAAAAGAAATAACGACTACACCAAAATATCTTCAGTTTCGTAAGTAATTCTCTAAGTATTATTATTATCATTATTATTATTGTTATTGAAGTTTGGAAATCCTGTACAGGTACTGAATATTCTCCTGTGTAAGTCAACTGCCAAGTAATGTGCAATATGACCTAAACATGCCCACTATTCAAGACATAACATGATCACGATTCAACACTTTCATTTTTAACACGAAGCAATCATTAAAATGATGCGTGTAGTCCGCACAGGCTAATCCAGGACAACATTTTCCACTTTTATGGTATTTTCTGTTTCAAGGAAGTCTCTTCTAAACATAAATCCACTGTAGGCGTAAAGTGTCATCTCAGTTTAGCCTGTTCAGACTGCACAGGCTAATCCAAGACGACACTTTACGCACACGCATTAAGCCCGATTTTCCCGCGACACACCTCAAGTGATTAATACAATAGGCTGCTTACTAGAGCCACATCCTTGGCCCCTCCAAACAGATTGAACTTTTTGTTGCGGAACACTTTCGGCGGGGTTTTCCCAAAGGTGACGAATGGCGACGTTGGCTGGGATTTCTCTATGACATCTTCAACGACCGCTTGTAAAGGGCTCTTTATGGAGACGGGTTCCTCCATCAGGAAGTTGACATTCTGTGGGGTCAGAGGGGCTGGACTCTCGGGGAGGGTCGAGCATCTGTAGTATTTCTGAAATGCGGAGTAAAAATATGGAGTATTGTTTTTTTAATCACTCAAAATACCTGTCATTCTGAACTATTTTTTAAAGAAAATGTCCAAATATGACTCAGTTTCAAATAAGATATTTGAGTGGACATAAGCTATTTTGCCCATTGATAAGGCCAACATAGAACACATGCAAGTTGAAATATCACTGCAGCGTAACAGTAAATTGATGAAAGAAGCAATGCACATCCCAAACAGTAATAGTATTTTGTGACTTAAGTGGGTAATCATTTAAGTATTTTTGTCCATGGTATTATATGGGAGGTGCGTCAGGGTAAAACTGGCCTTAATGCATGTGCGTAAAGTGTCGTCCCGGACCAGCCTATGCGGACAGGCTGATCCAGGACAACACTTTCACCTGTGCAATAAGCTCAGTTTTCACACGACACGCCTCATATGTAAGTGCCACATTAACTTTTATTTGTATACTTGTTTTAAAACAAAGCACAGCATTTCCTAGGCAACAAATATTGCACACCTCAGTCCATAACGCGTGTACATCCAAGAAAATTACAGGTACATACCCCAGCCAGTTTACGTTTATTCCAGAGCCTTACAAACTGCTTGAAATATGTCTTCAGCTTTGGCGAGCTCATGTCACCCGCATTTTTGCTCTTCTGAATCCACAAATGAAACAAATTCAGTTATTACCAGAGCTCACTCTGCCATTTGCCAAATTAGCCAATAGCTACAAATTTGAAGATTTGGCTAAAGAAAATTCTATTTGGCTATAACTTTTTCTTAATTTGTATTAACTTAATTTGTAAATTAAAATTAACCTTATTTTTTATAAAATTTAGCATGTTTTCTGCCTAAAAAGGTAACTTTGGCTAAAGAAAATGTTCGGCTAGAGGGAACCCTGTGATTAGCAGTAATATGTACCTTAACAAAACCTCTTTAACTTAATAGTAAATCAGAAGAAATACTAAAAAGTTGCATATGTTCTTACATTTACAACTGCTGATGTTTCCAACGTATAACAAGTTACATGTTTACTCAGCCTGCATACAGTTACAAAGATAAGAATAATGAAATATCAAACAATACAAGTTAACACTTTCTGTTTAAAATAAGCATGGATAACGATTGAAAACTATATCAGGCACGTCGTGGGAAAACGGGGCCTAATGCATGTGCGTAAAGTGTAGTCCCGGATTAGCTAATCTGGGACGGCACTTTCCGCTTTATGGTATTTTCTGTTTCAAGGAAGTCTCTTCTAAACACAAATCCACTGTAGGCGGAAAGTGCCGTCCTGGATTAGCCTTTGACTGCACAGGCTAATCCGGGACAACACTTTATGCACATGCATTAAGTCTGGTTTTACCATGACGCGCCTCATATATACAACGATATATAACTTCACCTCCTCATACAGCCACATTTTGAACTCTGATTGCTTTCCTAGAAAGTCATCCATGGTGATCATATCTGGAATATGATAGTTTAAATATTTTAAACTGGGTTTGCAAAATCTTTGTTTCCATGCATGTCTATTTTTAACAAATGCTGTTATCCACTTGTCCGTAATAAAAGTAAAAATTAGATGTAAATTCTGCAAAATTTCTTTTGTCTGTACATGTTCTGTGACAAACTGGGCAAAACATACACATGATATTGCTACCCCTGCTTCAAACCACTGTTAATTCTTAGATTTAAATACATGAAATGTTAAAAATATCAAAGAAGCTCAATGAACTGTCATAACATTTTTTTAAATATTTAGTACTTCAGAACTACATGTAAGAAATACAGGTTAAATACAGTTTCAATAAATAAGTTAAAGACAGAGTGCAACATTGCAAAGCGGCAAAAACTTGTACTTTTTTCGATCTTTTTCCTCAGGTCTTTTTCTTTCTTCTTGTCTCGTTTCACTGACTTCATTGCAAACACTTTCTGTTTCCTGCTAGCTTTATTGACAACATTGACATCATAGTCTTCCTCTGAAATAAAAAAATGTGAATGCACATACTCGTAAAGTAAATTTGATAAAACACTATGGTCTTGTTTAATTTGCGCTAAATAGAGCAGCCTAACACCCAAAACCATGTTTACACTAAAAGGCTGTGCTGCTTTTTAGTTTCAGTTTTTAGATGCAACATTTCCTATATATATTGAATATTATTTTATTTTCGTACAACTTAAATAACTTAGCAAACACATATACAGTTCACACTGAGAATTCAATTATTTCAGTTATTCCTTCGAGTTAAAACTATGACTCAGTGTTTTTTCAGCAACAGGGCCCATGGGTAGGTGAATATCCATGTTGTAGTAAAGGGAAATTAGAAACTTTAGAAATTAAAGAAAACAATTCGAATTTTTTTTATACTGATTTGTTTTATATTACTTTCAGCTTGTGTAACACCAACACCTACGATTTTGTTCCCAGTTTTAACTTGAGCTGATACTGATGGATTCCTTATTGTGCAAACACAAGGTTTAAATGAAAATCAATATACTTATATAGTAGTCTAATTATTAACCTGACTCCGTTGTGCTCTGTTCAGAGCCAGTGCCATATGGGTCCTCTGTCTTGCCGATGTCCAGAAGGTCATCCAGGGAACCAAACAGCCCTGCATGTCGCTTCTGGAAGTTCCTACCTTCACCTTGACCCATCTGGTCAGCATCACGTTTTCTTGACCTGCAAAAACATAGTTCGGTTGCATTTCATTCAATGATTATCTTAATTCAATAAAATTTCCAGAACTTTTAATTACTTTGGCCATCAAAAAAAAAAAAATATATATATATATATATATATATATATATATATATATATATATATATATATATATATATATATAAGGATAAAATATAGATTCTAGAAATGCATTTCATAGCTGCAGACTTTTTACCCAGGCTCCTCGAAACTCTGTCAGACCTGGGACAAAACCAGTACAAAAGTATGAGGTCATAGCTGCAGACTTTTTACCCAGGCTCCTCGAAAGCCTGTCAGGCCTGGGACAAAACCAGTACAAAAGTATGAGGTCATAGCTGCAGACTTTTTACCCAGGCTCCTCGAAAGTCTGTCAGACCTGGGACAAAACCAGTACAAAAGTATGAGGTCATAGCTGCAGACTTTTTACCCAGGCTCCTCGAAAGTCTGTCAGACCTGGGACAAAACCAGTACAAAAGTATGAGGACCAGGACAAATAAGCATCATACTGTCCCTCATGGCCAGTGAAAAATTCTGGTTAGGTTTCTACTTGCCAGCTAAATGTTTTCCAGCGGCCAGCAATATGGGGTTTGGGCCAGTTATAATTAGCAGTTTACCAGACCTTGTGTCCAGTAATTCATGACTTTCGTGGAGACTGGTTTACCACAGCAGCAGTTCACATTATCTGATGATGTCCTAGCAAGGTGTATGACTTACTAGAACAACCAAAAGTCACATTAGACAATAAACAATACAATTTTTGTATCAAAATTCATTCACACAAATCGAATTATATCACGTGTGAAAAACACCTATAACTGAATGCATAATTATTAACAACTGGAGCAATTATTCGCCCACCTAAAAAAACGTGTCATTTTCAAAATCAAATTTTAAAATCTTTTTCGTAATATTATTTCATTTTAGAAAAGCATTTGTGAGATAATTTCATGTTCAAATGTGCACACAATCACTTTGTAGCACACCTTACCATCATGTCACAACACTGAGGCAGTGTACACTTTTCTTGATACTTGATACAACAAAATATATTGCTTAACCAACTGCTTATTTTTCTTTTCTAAGGATTGTACTCTATTATAAAACACATGATTTGTGTTTACATTTCACTTCTAAAAAATAGCCTAACCTTTATCCGTAAGGAACACTTACAAGATATAAATAGCAAAAAATGAGGCCCGAACAGGGGTCCTAAAGTGTTTGTACAAGTATCATTTTATTTTTACACTAATAATAATTCAAATATATCAAGTTGAATTTTGACATAGAAAGTTACAGATCCTGAAATAACATAACTGCATTTTCCAAAGGGAAGTAACCCAACTTAAGCTAAAACAAAATTAAATGCAAGAAATCACGCAAGTGCAAATAAATAAATTTTCATCAATGATGTTGTTTTAACTGTTAAAGCTGTACAATGTGTAAATGAATGTTTGATTAAACTTAATTATGCAGATTAAGAATGCTGCCAAAAATTAAGAGCACTTATATTGACATAAGAATTTAAATCTTAAGTCACAAAACACATTAAGAGCACTTACGTGATTTTTTGCATAAAAAACAACTAATAACCTGTTTTACAGTAAGAGCACTTACATGACATAAGAATTGAAATCTTAAGTCACCAAACACATTAAGAGCACTTACGTGAATTTTACATTAATTATTCTAGCGTTTTAATTCAGGTAACTGTCTATTTTTTTAATTATTTATATTTTGAAAAAAAATATTTAAATATTTAGTTTTGCTGTGATGTTCACTCATCACTATAACCCCACACAGAAATTTGGTTTCCTAAAAAATATGTTATCAATGTAATAAAACAGTTGTTTGCTTCCGATGTAAAATGTATGAAAATGTCTGTTACATGAGTTTTTACATTCAGCAGAAGAGATGTTTTTTAAATCAATTTTTAGTGTTCATAATTTTCATCACAATTTACTATGAAAAGTAAATGACTTCATATTAAAGTTTGATATTTGTGTATTCCTGGTGGCTTTCAGACAGTTTTTATACTGTCCTCCAATAAATGATAAATCAGTTGGAAGGTCACTGTCTGGTCAATACCAACCAATTTCCAGCAGTAAAAGTTGTTCCAGCAGTTGTTCTGCTGTGAATTAGCATCAGAATCTTTGAGCATTACAGTAAACCTGGGAGGAAAATTGTGCCCCATGCGGGGCTTGAACCTACGACCGCCAGAACACTAGCTACTGAGCTAACTGGGCGGCTGGTTGTACCCACGGACACTTCAGTCCTCCTCCCATTAACCTTTAAGCTTTACTCCAGGTATTCCTGCCGTGTACTCCAGACACCATTAAAATACCTGGGAGGAAAAGTGCGCCCGGTGCTGGGCTCGAACCCACAACCGCCAGAACACTAACATGGTGCTCTACTAGCATAACTTGTTAGCGCTCTGCATATATTGAGCTACTTTTTATATGGGCAATATTTTTTAAGCGCATAACCGGGGAAGGAACATTTCTGTGGTGGAAAGTTTTTCTTCTTGTCTATATTCCGACAGGATTTTGATCGCAACTTTCACGTCCCGAAATTAGATAGTTATTGTCAACGGATTGCAATAAAGTTACATACCTTGGCAGATAATCCATTCTAATTAATGTTCCACAAATATTTGTATAATGACACTTTCAATCCGACGCATTAACAATTTAAACCTACACACCTTGCATTTTTAAATAATTCTCGATAACCGCCACTGTGTACCACTGTGTTCAATTTTATCGATAAATCTGCTAACTCAGGGCATTGCGTCATTTCTAGTGGTCAGTTTGATTCTATTAATAAAGTTGAAGGTGTACACATGGCAAAATAATGGCGGTCTGTACATAAATGTAGTAGATGAACGCGCAGATTAAAATCAGAATTTATGCATTTGATAGGTAAATTTTGGCATATGTTAAGAAGTTAAGGTGCTGTCTATGTAATCTACATCGATGGATAACTTTATTTTGCAAATAATAGGCATTTATAAAAACTTAAACTTTCAGGTTTCCACCACATAAAAGGTCCTTCGCCGATAAGAAGTTTTAACGAATTTAGCCATATATAAAAAGTAACACTAAATCTGTTGCAAGTCTTATAAATAAGACTAGGTGCTCTTCCATCTGAGCTCAGCGAGCGGATGGTTCTTACCCTTACACACTATAGCATGAACACATGCAAATTGAAATCCGAAATAGCTGTTGAAACAGACAACAAAAGTCCATTTCATTCAAAACCGTATAGCGTGCCTCCACAAAACGTCCGCTAACAAATTATAAGTTTATTCCTACTTTTTAATTGCAACAAACAAAGTCTACTGCTAGCCCTAGGCTTATGGACAAAGTTATAGTGAAAACCTTTGTTACTTTAGTCCTCACATAATGCAGCCTATGGCGCGGACGGACCATTAACCCAGAAACAATAAAAGCTAATGCTTGGACTAGCAATGCCAAAGCAGTGAGAGTAGTTTCCCTTAAAGGAAGCTCATGAATATTAATTAGTGGCGAAAAGCGGCCCAACGATGGGACCATTTTATTTCGGTCTTACACTCATATAAAACGTAAATTTATGGAACCAATCTACTTTGCATATAGTAATACGATGATGAAATACCGGGAAAACCATAAAACAATCCACGTGAGTATTATTTTTAGATACAAAAATTCTGCTGAAAAAGTATAAAATCCAATATTTCTTTAAAAAAAGAGGATTTCGCTGGATTTCAGGCTACATATTTAACAATGAATTTGTTTTTTATTAAATGCTACCTTTCTTTAGAACAAATTTCACAGCAAAGTTATTGTTTATGGGTCTTTTCCAAACCCATGTTAAACTGAACGCAATTCCAAGATGGCGGCGGTGTGTACGAATAACAATACGGAAAAAATATCAATATTTGAGATATATTTGCTGTCGACACACTAGTAGGGATATATTGCATGTATTAAGATGGATCCTATATGTTAAACAAGGGCATATGCGTTGTCAATTGTTTAATTATTTGAATTATACAACCAATTACGTTGAAACAATTCGTACCCAGTCGGTTCGTACATTTGTCAGTCTGGTATTTCAATTAATGTTAAAGTGGATATTTACGACCCAATACGAGCAATCGCTATAAATTTTCCTATTGCTGAAATATACACCGTTTTACACATATCTTTAGAGTATGGTTAAGAACTAAATTGGGGCATAATAATTGTTGACTATATATCATTTTTGTATGTAAAAATCATTGCGGCAAAACAAGTCACATAAAGAACAGTTGATTTTTATAAAACTATCAATAAAATGAAATGCAAGAAACATGAACAATCATACCAACTAGTATTTAAAATTAGGCTGCACACATGGACATTATGTATTCAGCCTAATAATAAAAATTCATAGTTGGTATTACTGTTTATGTTGTTTTTGCATTACATTTATTGCACCTTTACTGATGATGTACAAAAATAGTCATAACAACTATGTGAGATAAATGAAATTTTATTTCAGTTTTGTAATCAGGAAACATGCACCTTTACAAAATTACATTTTGGCAAAGTGTTTTATCTTAATAATGAAAAAAATGACAGTAGTCTTAATTTTTCATGTATTTTCCCAATTTGCGTCTTATTGTAGCCTTACGGATGGTGTACAAAAATAGTCATAACAACACTTCTAAGTGAGATAATTATGATTTTATTTCAGTTTTGTAATCAGAAAACATGCACCATTTAAAAAATACATTTCCCCCCATAGCTGTTAGCTTTATAAACACAAATTCATAGTTGGGCTGACTTTTCATGTTTTTTTCTTGTATAATGTTTTATTGCACTTTGACGGGTGCTCTACAAAAATTGTCATAACTTCACTTCCAAGTAAGATATTGTCATGATCATTTCAGTTTTGTTATCAGAAAACATGTACCTTCTAGGAAATAGATTGGGATTCATGATCAAAACATCCCCAAAAAATCATGTAGCCATGCTACTTGGACTCGAAAATGATAGTAAACACATTTTCACTATCTGCCTGTTGGAAATAGTATCTGGATAAACCTATTACAGATACCTAAATTAATAATAATGAGTTATGAATGTTTATTAATATACCGAAACAAATCCATTTTGTCTGTGATTGTATTTAATTTCAACTCGAACTTTGCGCCATATTGCCCGGAAGTGAAAGTAGATAATTAAAAACGGAAGTAAAACGACAAAAGCGCTCCAAGACAATTTGAACCACTTATGAAAGGGTGCAGGTCAGGATGGTCTATATGTATGTTCAATGTCGGTCGAGATTGACCATGTCGTTGACGAAAAAAGTTCATATTAAACGGATTATGTGAAATTGGACTACAATACAAATTTTAGACAGATGACAGTCATTTGCTTGAAGTGTTGATTAAATGAATACTCTGTGTTGTCAATTAATAGGATGTTAGTTAGGAAATAAATAATATGAGTTTGAAAGGCTTTAAAATAAAGCTGACGAAATGTATACAGTACAATGCTAAAAGATAAAAACATATATGGGTTTCTTACGTGGAGACATGATCAATGCGACTGACTTCAGCACTGAACTAGATCGAGTAACAACTTTAAAATCAGTGAGTTACAATGAATTATAGATCAAGAAAAAAAATGAGTATTTATAATAATCTGAATTTGTATGAATTTATATGTATGTGAGCGGTTTTTAACTTTTTTTATCCCATTATCACGACTGCATTGACGAAATTACAACCCGAGGGATAACTTAGTGGATTCCACATTGTTGAATACAGCAAACACGCGCATCATTATGACGTCATGTTGTTTATTTTCGTGACGTCATTAGATGTTTTTCGTGTTATTTAGCGATTTCCTTTCGCTATTTTCAAAATAAAGGCAGAAAATGATGGGGTAAATAGAATACCAGGTAAGTGTTGAATAAAGATACATTTATTTGCTCGGCACGAAAACCTAAACCACTTGCCAAGGATCATGGTTTAGGTTTCCTAAGCCTCGCTAAATAAACTTATCTATATTCAACACTAACCTGGTATTCTCTATTTCTTTGTCTTGGATGTATGTTAACTTCTCCTGGTCACGTTCACTTACCTATTCTTAGAATTAAGACTAAAGAATAGTCGTAGACTTAATGGGAGTATGTCATCGAAAAGGGCCTCAAGAGGACGATTGCTTAAAAAATTTTGAAATTCAGATATCAATACTGACATATAATTATGGTTAAAACAGGGTCTATATATATATTGAAAAACGCGTGCACGCATTCTGAGATAAATATCAATTTATAATATGGGTCTCGTTTGTTTGGGCCATTGCATGTTTACAATTTGTCGTCATAATTGTGAGTATTTTCTATAACCATAGTTTACACTTTACTTCTTACCAACCATGATAGCGCAGTTGGTTAAAGCGCTGTCTACTGTCATTTCTTCGTAAGTCGTGAATTCGATCCCTGCTTGGGGTTTTAATTTTTTAGGCTTTTTAAAGCGCATTTCTATCATATAATATCATTTATAGTGTGATAGGAATCCAACTTTCAACGACATAGACCCTTTAAGGCTTAGTTCTTCAGCGTTTGCAAATATACTGTGTACCAATGTTGATTATGTAATTAACAAATCATTGTAAACAAAGAATGCTGTAATTAGAAATGGTGTCGCTGTCAATACGCCGGAGCTTTAGCTCTACCACAGTCGTCAGTATTAATAGAGAATACTAGGTTGGTGTTGAATAAGGAAAGTTTATCTTGCGAGGTTTAGAAAACCGCAACCGCGAGCCTTGACGTTATTTATATTCCGTCTTTGTTCACTAACTTGGCGGTAAAAAGGTCCGCGTAAAAATGTAGTGCCAGTAGTTTTACAATAAAACAATATGATAATCAAATAATTATTTATTTCTTAGGTAACGATTTACGATCCGTAAGCAACAAAAACTTAAACAAATTGATAAAGAAATATACAACAATCACTTTCTATTTATAGCAATGTAAAGATACAATTTTTTTGTCAGGTCATGTACATGTCCATTTAAAAAAAATGAAAGCTGGCGATAGTCATCACGTGTGAGTCGCCGAAGTGTGTCAAGAAGAAAATAATGCTTTCTGATGGATTTAATTTGTTTTTAATGCCAATAATGGCATTCAGTGTTATGTCCATAGTTGTGGATCAGTTATTGTGTACATGAAAATTCTGGATGTTGAATGTTGCGCCGAAGAACTGAGATTTGAAGGAGCTGGACAACGACTGTTGGAAGCTGAATTGTGGGTGGGGAAGAGGCGCTTCAGATGGAAAATCGACATCTGTCTGGTGTTGGTCTGACTGGTTAGTCGACAGGGTAGATGCAGATGTAACGGTGCTTGATGCGGTGTGCTTTTTGATTTCCAGAGACTCAGTTCTGTGACCGTGTGAGGCAAGTATGTTAGACCACTTTTTTGGTTGATCTTCGCTGACATTTGAGTAATTAATAATTGACTGGACGTTCTTATGACCAGTGACGGACATTATTTCTGTTGCTGGAATGTTATGTTCTCTTAGTTTTTGAACGAGGTGCTTGCGAGTAGAATGATTTGTAAGAATTACAGTCAAACCGGCCACAAGTCAAACCGGCCACAGGTTAAAGCGGCCATAAAAAAGTCAAACCGGCCACACAGTGATTTGGAAAAAAGTCAAACCGGCCTCATTTTTTAATCCTCTCAATGACTTGATGAATGTGTGCTTTATATATATTTTTATAGTACTTAATGTGTTAATTTTATTTTTAGACCATGAAAAACGACAATACATCTATGTATATATAACTTTGATATGTCTCATGTATGTGGACTCGCTTGGCTTCTTCTCTTCTACTCTGTCGTTGGCTTCTTCTCTTCTACTCTGTCGTTGGCTTCACACACGACGAAATTTTCTTTAGTAGCGATGAGGCGCTCAGCTCTCTCCTCTGGTAGCTGGAAAAAAAACCATAGCGTACGTTAGTATATTTTGCATGTTTTAATTAAAATTCAACGAAAACAAATCCAAGTTTAGTGCATGGATAATTAAACGAATACAAATTCAAATTTGATGCATGTAAATTCAAACGCTTATATTTAATGTATCACCTTTCCCAGGCTTGGAAAATTCTGGCCTGCATACTCCGGTATGCCTTCCGTTGAAGCCGTCGCAACTTCATCTCGCTCACGAGTCGCACTTGGGATTCTACAGCGAGTGCCTCACTGTACAGAAGACGTACAAGCGTGTAGAATGGGGGCGCAACACCGGCTCTCACGTTCAACCGCCGGTGCCACCCTAAAATATATATAATTTATATATGTGTAATATGAATGTAATATTTAATATATAAATGTTATTCACGGTTTTCTATTTACATGCTGTTGCCAATAAATGCGATGTTTGCATTTGTAATAAGTTCATTTTTACCGCACTGACTTTGATTGTCAGATTATTTAACAAGTGTGTTCCATAACAATTGAAGTACCGTACATTATTTGCCTTGTATTTATTATATTACCTTCCAAATCGTTGTTAGTCCTCACGGACTGGCCATATATGCTCCAGCTGTCGATAGGCCATAACTGGCTGTTGATCCACGTGCCGCGAATATACTGGAATAGGGGCTGCACGTGCGGAGCAGTGTTCAGGTCCTCCAGCATGTCAAACGTTGGCAGCACGTGCTCCGCGGGCAAAAACGGTAGGCAGAACAGCATGCGCACCAAGGAATAAGTGCCCTGGTCATTAATGTACTCAGTGGACAACCCCATAGCCTAAAAAACAAGCATAAATTTATCTCAACAGGATGCTGGTACATTGATATAATTATAGATTACTTTCAGTATTTAATTAGCACGATAAGTATTTCAATGTACTCAGTAGACAACCCCATAATATAAAAACAATCATAAATATATCTACAAAAAGAACGTAATTAACACAATAAGTATTTTTATTCACGGTACGCTTAACATGTAAATTGCATTCAATACATTAATGTACCTGGACATGTCGCCAAACAGCCTGTCCCCAGTGAAAGCTGCAGCCCTTGATTGACACCATGGGAAGTACACGTCTTAAGGCTTTCCATAGCGCCGCCTCGAAATCGACGACTACCTCTTGCACGGACAGCCGGTCTTTTAATGCACGTCTGATCACCTATAACGACATGATCACATATAAAATAATGAGGCATGTACAATACTGTTATGCTTATTTCATTGTATTTATTCAAAATAAATTGAAATATTAATTGCAATCGACCGATTACTCACTTTCAACACTTTTTCGTAGTCTTCAGTAGATTTGCCACTCATGGCTACGAACAGCAGTGGCACTTGCTTGGAACTATCTCCGCGTCGAACGAAAGCGTGTATAGATAGTAACATTGTGAAAGGGGACCTAACCACTTTGAAGGTGCCATCAATGTACCACCTCTTGGCTGCAATCAAAATGTCTAACTGCTCGTCGGTGGCAAATATCAGGTGTCTATTTCCGCCGACCTTCACCTCACGGCGAAAAAAGCCATCCGGTATCGCGTCAGTGTCGATCTGTAATGAAACAAAAATTTTCGGTATGTGACAAGGTTCCTGGAACAGTTTATATAAATTTAAATCTTGTAAGATAAAAATAAAATTTGTTTGTGTGTGTGTACAGTTACCTCAAAATTCATATCCTTGGGCTCCTCGGGCCTTAATGCCTGTCTGTGTCGGTTGATGCATCTGGCGATATAATCTTTCCTTAAATCACCAACCCTAACTAAGCCCTCGACACCTTGCGATGCTTCTTCGACTATAGAAGACGCCGTTCTCACCGTGTCCCGTGTCGCTGTTGGTTTTCCCTGAAGAATTGAAAACGTCATGACATCTATTATTGTTTGGCATTATGCATTTAGAATTGCAATGGGTAAGTGTTTGTGTATAAATTTACTTTATTGTTATATATATAGTTATATAAATGACATCAAACTAATTTGTGCCCTCACCGGTTTGACTTGCTTCCGATTTGTAAGGCGTTTTTGTCTGCTGGTAGACCCGCATCAGTTGCTCAGTTTATTCATTGCAATTTTTTGTCGAATAAACCACTGACAGCATACTTTTGGATGTACCTTTTTCTCCTGAGCATCTTGTTTGATCATTGCATTGTTTGGAGCTAGGTACAATGGGTTATTGTCGTCGCAAAAAAATTGAAGTGCGTTTTTGAGCATAAATTTTGTACATAGCGACTGGGGTAACTTTCCTCACATCGCTCAAGTTTTCGCCGGTTCTTGTTTTCGTCTGGCGTTCATTCAGCTCCAAAAGCTCCCATCGGATGCAATTTTCAGTTTGATGTCTCCCCGGCTGTTAAAATTTATTAATTTAATAACATGATACGCTTTAAAATTGTATTTAATTTTTATAAAGTTTTTTTCTCGAAGGAATTATCTACTTCTTTAATTTTTTGGCCGAAAAAATTAAATATGAATATTTATTTTTAAATAAATGTTTATCCTCTAGCTAAGCAGTATGTACTCATTCATGCAATTAAAATGTACAAGTTGTGTTTTTATTATGTATTTTCAGATTGCAGAATGCGACTTTATACCTTAGAGTGTACTGTTCCTTGGTGCCCCGCAAACCGAAGTGCAAGCCGTTGTTCAGCCACAAGGTGTTTACTAGAGCCATAATGATAGGATTGTGAGTGCCAAGGACACCCTTCTGCCACATGACATCTATCTCATTGTCAGTGAGTACTTCCGCCTCACACGGACGGTTTCCTTTTCCCTAAATAGTACACGTTTGTCAAAATACAATAAATAGAATATGATTGTATATACTGGTTTAATATTAATTTTTGTTGTTTTTTTATCCATCAATAAATCATAAAGATTATTAGGTTGGCACTTTCAAATTAGTAGCCAAAAATTGTTTGATTTTGCAAAGATCCCTATTATTATGAAAACAGTTTCCTCGGAAAGTGTGACATTTAGAAATTTTAGTAGACAATGGCTATTAGTTGCGATTACATAGATGCTATTTGGTAAATTACAAATGTAATATACTTATTTATGCAATGCCATTATTTTAATTAATTATAACTATATATTTCAACTGTTTATTAATATTTATACTCCTGCTTTACCTTTTTTTTTTTTTTTAGCATTGTAGGTATCTCTTGTCAGAGAAAATTGTGGCCCTTTCTCATTCATGATGCTAAAAGGATATTTTTATGCCGTTTCAGTTTCCGGTCAATGCTACTTGTGATGGCACGGATACTAGACGGCTCATATTCACTGCCGTCGTGCCGTTGGAGGGACAGGATGAACATGGCTAGGTGCTCATCCAACAGATCAACCTCCAAGTGATGCATTTCCCTGGTCTCTCCCTTGGAAACTAGAAACCTCTTGAATTTTTTTTAGTGTCATTTAATGTTTTTCTGGCAGTGTTATTGTTTTCTTCATTTTTGATGTACTGTTGAACGTCAGAAAGTTGAATGATCTTGAATTCATTTGGAATTGGCGCAGCCAGAGATTGGGGATCATTTTGTACTGTTGTAAGATTAGTGCTAGTTTGGTCAGCAAAACTTGTTTGTTGGGCTGTTGAATCATTCAATTCTTCATCAAATAGTTATGCATTAATGCCATATTTCTGCTCAAATTCTTGAATATTGTCATTTGAATACAAACTATCCCAAATAACATCAAAATTCACTGTATCATCAGACGTGGTCAAACGCAGATTTCAATAATAATTTGGCTCTAGTTTTATTTTATTTTTTTCATGTGTTTTGTTCTTTTTTTCCCTTAAATTTGATATCTTGACTGTTGCAGACAACCTTTTTTGCTGCTGACCTTTTGTATAACAATTGAAATGTGTGAGACAAACAAAAATAAGAAAACACATTTTTTATGTTTTATTATTTTGGCACAATTTGTTACAAATAAAAGCAGAACAATATTTTTTCTGTTGTATGAAGTTGATTTTTAACCACTTACTGTCAAGCAAATGCGATGCAAAAGGTAAACAATGGCGAAGTACTGAACCGTGGCAAATGACGTCATATAAAAAGTAGTCCGGTGCGCATGACAGCTTTATCACCACAGTGTTGAACTAAAGCAGTTTATTCCATGGGGTGTCATTTCGTCAATGTATGCGTGATGATGGGATAAACATAATTGATCGTGTCTACATACAATATACCTTTCATAAATACTATTTGTTTCGTCTCATGTATCTGTCGTACGTGTACATTCGATCAGTATTAATATTACCAATTGAATTTCTAATATAAATAATTGAAGACAGTGCAGAGTTTCTTAAGTCATGTTTATTTTATATACGTTTTGTCACAAATTGGCGGTTCCTAATACGAGTAACCCATTTTGAATTTAAGAAATGTTTATTAAAAAGTAATTATATTTGTCCCTTTGCATTTCGGTAATGATTGCTAAATCGGTTTGCCCTGTTTTTCTTTAAGGCACTCTTAGTAATTGTAATTTGTCCCTTTTGCGTTTTGGTAGTGTACAAATTCGAAAACAATCTGACAGTTTATTTTCATGCAGCTAAAATAATGTCAATAGAATCAGATCGTCACCGGGTATGTTAAAGGAATGGAGCTGTGCTAAAATATTTCCTAGTTTGTCAAACCATAAACCAGCAGAACAGCAGCATTACAATAATTTATTAGGTTCTAAAATAATAAAACAGCCGATAAATGTACACATTTTGAACAAGTAAGCTACACAGATAAACATACGTTGCATAATTTACGTCAAATAAAACTGACACACGAATGTATTTAAATAATTAGTGCAAATAAAACAATACCTAATGTATAAATACATGTAAAGGCAGCTGACAAATACATAAAATGGTATTAAAAGAAAATAATAAAATCAGCTGATAGAACTGATAAAATATTCTAAAATAAATAGTCCAGCCACCATTACTTGGAAATGCATGTAATGCTGAACATTATTGCAGTGTCAAAAGTGTTTCAGCATTCTTTTACAGAGTTAAGTTTCAGCAAAAGTATAATAAAGGCTGAAACATTAATGACACATATCTATTCAGGGCTTTTTTTCCAACAACTGTGATGAGACCTAGGCCTTTTAATTTGTGAAATTTAAGCACGATAAAATGGTAAACTGTGAAAAATTTAAATGTACCGTATTAGTTCAATCCTGACCCAAAAAAATTCTAAAAACAACTTTGTATTCACAAATACCGGATGATATTTGTATTATTTCAATAGTATCTATGTTTTTTTTTACATATAATTCAATAATCAATGAATCTGGTATAAATACTGTTTAAAAGTGAACCTTTAAATTTCGCTCTCCATGTGATTTGTGAAGTTTTATTGCCACACTTGTGAAAAATGTTACAATTTAGGATTGTGAAGAAGTCTTTTATAGGCCTCAACTATATAAGGAAACAAGCCCTGGTATTGGCAAAATACTTTAATAACAAGAGGGCCCTGATGGCCCTAGGACGCTCACCGGAGACCTTGTAACCCAATTGGAATTTGCATCCCCGAGGTGTGGCTTATTTTTATCCCAGGGACATAAGTTGAACAAACCTCTGGGCCTTGCGGTTCAGGTAAAGATTTTTTAGGTCATTTTGCTATTTAAATCTATATAAAACATGTGGCACCTCGGGGGTGGCCAGATTTGACCCCAGGGGCATAATTTGAACAATCTTTGGAGAGGACCACAATGCAATGTTACGTCACAAATATAGGAAAGCTGTGGGCCTTGCCGTTTCAGAGGAGAAGATTTTTAAAGTCATTTTGCTATTTTAGTCTAAATAAACAATTTGACCCCCTGGGCGTGACCAGTTTTGAGCCCAGGGGCATAATTTGAACACTCTTTGTAGAGGACCACTATACAATGTTACATACCAAATATGAAACATCTAGGCCTTGCGGTTTCAGAGGAGAAGAATTTTAAAGTCATTTTGCTATTTAAGTCTAGATTAACCATGTGACCAATGGGGTATGGTCTGTTTTGACCCACGGGGCATAATTTGAACAATCTTTGTAGAGGATCACTATAGGATGTTACATATCAAATATGAAACCTTTGGGCCTTGTGGTTTCAGAGGAGGAGATTTTAAAGTCATTTTGCTATATATTCTATATAAACCATGTGACCCCCGGGGTGTGGCCTGTTTTGACCCCAGGGGCATAATTTGAACAAACTTTGTAAAGGACCACTAAAGGATGTTACATACCAATATCAAACCTCTGGGCCTTGCAATTTCAGAGGAGAGGATTTTAGAAGCCATTTTCCTCTATATTCTATATAAACCCTGAGACCCCCGGGGGTGGCCAGTTTTGACCCCAGGGCCATAATTTGAACAATCTTTGTAGAGGACCACTATAGGATGTTACATACCAAATATGAAACCTCTGGGCCTTGTGGTTTCAGAGGAGAAGAGTTTTAAAGTCATTTTGCTATATATTCTATATAAACCATGTGACCCCCGGGGCGTGGCCCGTTTTGACTCCAGGGGCATAATTTGAACACACTTTGTAAAGGACCACTAAAGGATGTTACATACCAAATATGAAACCTCTGGGCCTTGCGGTTTTAGAGGAGAAGATTTTTAAAGTCATTTTGCTATATATTCTATATAAACCATGAGACCCCCGGGGCGTGGCCAGTTTTGACCCCAGGGGCATAATTTGAACAATCTTTGTAGAGGACCACTATAGGATGTTACATACCAAATATGAAACCTCAGGGCCTTGTGGTTTCAGAGGAGAAGAGTTTTAAAGTCATTTTGCTTTATATTCTACATAAACCATGGGACCCCCGGGGCGTGGCCCGTTTTGACCCCAGGGGCATAATTTGAACAATCTTTGTAGAGGACCTCTAGAGGATGTCGCATATCAAATATTATATAAAAGGTCTGAGCCTTGCGGTTTCATAGAAGAAGAATTTTAAAGTTTTCACTTGTTAAATCTATTTTTAGCTCTGGTGACCTACATATACAGCGGACCGGAAAGATTTGAACAACTTTGAAAGAGGTCCACCCAAGGGTCATTCCTGTGAAGTTTGGTGAAAATCTGCCAAGCGGATTAGGAGGAGATGTTGTTTGAATGAAAAGTTGACGACGCACGCACGCACGACGGACAACGGGCGATCACAAAAGCTCACCATGAGCACTTTGTGCTCAGGTGAGCTAAAAATGTTAACTATTACATTGCCATTTAACTAGCACAGCAAACTCAAAACCATGGCCTGCACTACTGGTGCTTAATAGTCCTATATTTCCCATAGTGGAATTCTTATATGTATATGTTCGATGTTTCAAAGACAATTGTCCAAAATACATTGCCAGTATACAAAACATTGGTCATAAGTATAGTCCTTGAACATTTTTATTAAAAGTCTGTACAAAACGATGCATCAGCCAGCTATATCTGCTAAACTGTTTAACACATAGGTGGGCGTCAAATCCTTGTGGTGCTGTATATCTGCGAATTTGTGAACGCCTGACAAGACTAGAGCTGAATCCAAACCGACAGAACGAGCAAATGCCATGTCCGCTATCAAATTATCACCTACAAATACAGTTCTCACTGGATTCAAGTCTGAGTGTGCCTTTAAAACAAAGTCAAACATGGTTCGAAAAGGTTTCCCGACAACAAAAGGTTGCCTATTCGCCGCCAATGCTACAGCGTTGACCATTACACCCGTTAACGGCAGTCGTCGTCGATTTGTTTCTTTGTTGTAGATATCTGAACCAATAAACATGCCCCTCTCCGAACTATTTGTTGCCACAAAGTGGCAATGTGGATTGGAGACATAACTCGCGGCTTTGTATACCTTGTTAAAGCTGAAATGTTCATCAAAGCCTACCAACACAGCCTCGATGTCGTCCCGGAAAGAATACGCGAGGAACTCGTGAATTTCGTTGGTGGGTTTGTCAACATCTGAACCTACTCCGAC
This sequence comes from Congeria kusceri, assembly GCA_027627225.1. Taxonomy (NCBI): domain Eukaryota; kingdom Metazoa; phylum Mollusca; class Bivalvia; order Myida; family Dreissenidae; genus Congeria; species Congeria kusceri. Next base: position 88,091,489 of record CM051024.1, read on the forward strand.
GTTTTCAATACCTAGTTGATCTAATTCCCACTTTACTGGATCCCCACATACAAGGTAGGTCTTCCCTGTAACTTTCAAGACCTCCTTTAAATATTTTGCCGAAACGTATCCAGACCCAAATATATTTTCAATGGGAGATTCAAATCCGTACTTTATAAATTTCTTCTGTAGCGCGAGTCTAGACGTCGTGCTATTGTTTGTAACGTAAATCAGTTTCTTGCCCATCTTCTGAAGCTTGGAGATCGCCGACGGGATGCCATCTATGGGTGTCACGTGATCATTTCTCCACAACACACCGTCACAGTCGAACAAGAACGTGTCATATCTATCGAGGAAACGTTGGACGAAGTTGGCGCAACGTACAGGCGTCGTTTTAACCGCCTCGACAGTGGCCGCGCCTCTATGCTGGTATAAGTTAAATCCTGAGTTCATACATCGACGAGCGACGCCTTTTGATAACATGATGAACGGCGTTGTTTGTTCTGAAAATAAAAGGAATAAAACGCTTGTAAAACATCAACTTATACAAATGAAAGTAGTACTTTTAATACTTATATCCACTGTCGCTTTCGGATTGGACACAATATAGTTTTAAGAGCTTCATACCGTAATATGCTTTCTGTCTGCTAACAATAAATACAGAAAACGATCTGCACGTACATAGTGGTATGATTAATTGTGTTACCCAAACCTATTATATGATGTATCACTTTTCTTATATTTAAAACTGACGTCTATTGTGATATCGACAATCACAACACTGTTTATTATCAACTGCTCGTGCCTTATAATATTTGCCTCAACAACAGTCGGAGACATATGTTGACTGAATACTGAGTTATTTGTAAGACGTACGTGCTGTATAAAATGTTATTCGTAAGCTAAAACTTATATCTAATGACATAAAACCACTTTTCATCGGTGTCTTACTCTTTGTTTTCTTACCGACAGTTCGGCTATAAGACAGCGTTAGTAATTAACGTTACAATAATTACGTTAACGTAATATTGCGGTGTTTATTATAATGAATCTATGATTTACGAAGCTATACTGTATTTATTGTTGAGGTTTAAGAATGTGACTGTATTTATTGTTGAGGTTTAATAATGTATGTAAAATGACGATATTTGAATGCGAACACGAAGGTTATACATGTCTATACCCACACTATTTAAACACGTGGGTTATTTAATTGCTTAACATACTGTACTGAGTACTTGCATGTCAAGTCGTATTAGAGACCCAAGTTTTTACAATCATATATCACTTGTTATGAATTAAAGGCAACACGTACAATCGTTGTTCTATAAAAATAAACATACCTTGAGATAATTCAAACCCTGTCACGACGAGTTATATCCACTTCTTCGTTATGAGTAAAATTTCCGGTTATATAAGGAAACCCTAGTTGTCATTGACATATACTTTGATGCTATTAATAGACATATTAACGATTTCGACATTGTCAAATCACGCGTAACGAGACTGGCGAAATAACGCGAGATTTTGAGGTCAGGGGGTCCGTTTTCACATAAACTGCTATTAAAACACAAAATAAATTAATTAACGTTATATGAAGACGTATTGCTTTAATTTACGATTTTAATGTTTACACACATAATTTAGACCCGGCTAAACAGTATTAATGATCACACGAGCAGTGTGTCAAATAGGCAAACATGAACAAGAAACACCACACCAAACCTACGGTTAGAAGTAAACAATAAAACTCTTTTGACATGCTACTTTGAAAAACTCCAACCACCTATTTTTGAAACATTTAACAGGTCAATATTTCAAACACTTACTTTGTACTAAATGTGTAAAAAAAATTAGCCCAACATCGAGTACATTTTCATGGACCCAGAAAATTTGTTTTATTTGATTTGATGAGTGGGGTTTCTCACAGATATATTGATTTAATGTATATATCATTTGTAAATGATATTTTTTCTTTCGACAATTGTAACCGGAATACAAACCGGGCCCAGCTAGCTTAGTTGGTAGAGAGCTGGACTGTCAATCCGGGTGTTTGCGAGTTCGAGCCCCAGCCCGGCCACATAACTTGTGTGGGATTGGTCATAAAATAATGTCTATGGCTGTTCTCTCCCTACCTCTGCTTCAAGAAGGGCAGTAGTTACTTTTATTAAGTATGTACATTTGGTACTGATCAACTGCTTAGATCGGCTAAGGAAAATGAGCAGGTTAAGTGTCTGTTGTAAAGTCTGTAACTGTAGTAGGTTTTGCTGCAGTATATGCTGTATATATGAGTCCTGCAGTTCCACATACTAGTACCATCATAAGAAATATATGCAGCTTAATTATCTTCACTTAATAAACAAAACAAGAAGAAAAAAGTCCATGTCACCGGGGTATTCTCTTTTAATCATATGCTATAAATATAAAGCATTTCAAATCACATCCACAGCACACAAATAAACAAAATTACATATTGTTCAATTTTACTAAAACAAGTATCACAAAAAATACATCAGTAATGCTCAAAGCATGGACATGTTTTAATTAGTATATTCCTGTGTAGAACCAGTACTTAAGTCACTTTTTCACAAGTTTTAGTACAGTACATCACCAGCTATTGAGTTGCGCTGATACCCCCGACATTTCCAGTTTACCCATTTTGAACAGAAACTTGGACAGTCACAGTGCTGGTTCCAATGTCACAATGAACAGTTTTTCTATAGAATATATATAGCTACTTCCCGCAGTAGCTTTACACAAAATCACAAAGCGGTCAAGGGTCATAGCCCGGCAGACTGAATCGACGAAGATTATTCAGGTCACCAATGGATCACTTTTCCCGTCTGTGGATTCCGGAATGTTTCGCACCAATGATGTTTTTCCCGAGCATGTTTCTACTTGGAACTTTGTATGCGCACAGATGTGTGATTACTAACTACTTATGACAATCCATCAACTACCATCTATTATGATAGCAACAATTCATTAACATTATTATTTTAAATATATTCACTTGAATTTGGACAATTAATAATATTACTTAACTTGAACACACATTACATAATATTTATATATTTGTTTATAAATGTAATTATATCAGTGGTGTTGTGTGTCACAATATGCTAATTCAAGATGAAATATTGCAATCAGGTGAATAATCCCCTTGAAAATCACGGTGAGACATTCCAGATTCTGTTTCTGATAGTTACCTGAAACAAATAAAGTTCAATTAAAGTATTATTATTATTGCAAAGATATACTGTAATACAAACACACATGTATAAACATGAACTGGCTACTCTATGCAATTCCGTATATATACATTAAAACTTCTATAAGATGCATAGATTCGTTGCAAAGCAAAATGAAAGTAGAAAATAAACAAACACAGAACTAGGTTTTTAGACCTTCCTTTATCTAATAACGATACACAATAACGAAAGCAATACCATTTTTAATGTTTATATCATATTTGACGGGAAAAGTATAAAAACCAATACCAAAATAAGATCTATTGGTTAACAATGTGTTTACAATTTGCGATTAATTCCCGTTACCCAGCCATTAAGTTAGATTTCACACACACACATAAAAATTGTTGCATTAAAGCACGTTTTTGATTAAATTGACTTACAGATTCTTTCTCCACAACCTTTTACAGTTTTCTTTTCTTCGTAATAATGTTAAATTTGCAAAATGCAGAATAATTTTTCTGAACAACGATTATCTATCCGGCGTATTCAGAAAACCGCGTAAACAATGTCGAAAAGGTCAATTGTGTGCCTTGAACCGTAACGTGTGTGTACATAATCGTTAAAACCTTAGTACAAACCGGGCTCGATGTAACGTGGCTGAAACAATAAAATCAATAACATCACTCACGTCGCGCAGCTGCTTATTTATAAATATTCCGAGTTTCAAAGACTTTGATTACGAGCATATTTGTCGAAACACAATGCATTTTACTTTTGAAACGTACTAGAGACAGATCGGTCCCTTAACAACCTCATTCTTACCAATCTCTTTCATTTATGATACCGTTTTACCATCACCAAAGGGAATCATAATGCAGCTAACAGTTATATAGTAGTGATTCCGGCACAATTTTACCATTTATTAGATTACGTTTTATGCATATCATTCAAATAATCACTTTTACATAAAAAAAAATAACCACCTACACTGGAAGGATAAAATGTAATCACTATACAATTTAAAGAATAACGCTCTGTAACAACCAAGTACATGCACAATATCTAAATAGTGTTGTAAAGTGTGTATTTTGAATGAATGAGGTCATTTTGCGCCGTAGCTGCATTATGTGAGGACCCGGGGTATGTCCCAGCACGCATGCCTTACTTTTAGAGACACATCGAAAGTGGCGGTGAATGTTGAATGTTATATGCAATTTTCTGCTACTGGTGAGCGAGTATTTGTCGGACGAAATATGCATTTATTTTTGGACAGTTTTAATTCATCAACAAACTCAATGATGAAAATTCGCGCGTAACATTCTGGGTTGATCACCCGTTTGCGTATGTAAACAAAATAAGTTTCACTTGTGTGCATGCGCAACAAACGAGGCCCTGAAAGGGGTACATTAAACACGGTCTTTTTCACGTTAACAGTAGTATTTTCCGGACGTTTTTTTAACAGTGAAATATACGGAAAAATGCTTTATAACTTTATTTAATCTATATTAGACAACAAATAAATAATCAGATGCATAATTTATATCAAAATTATACCACTTTATCAAATTATTTAATAATTACTACAGAATATAAGTAAGGCGTTGAAACAAATTTGTACGGAAGCATGACGTTTTAAAGAGTTTACTAGACGTTACGTATCTATGTAGCTACTACGCACGTCCTTAACGTCGTTGCGGGTTAAATAATGTTCTGCCAGATTTCGTCTGCTATAATGAGCAGACAGGCAAAACTATCACAAACCCTGTCTGGGCCCCAAATTAGGATTTTATCGCGCATGCGCACGTCATTTTATTTCCCCAGATGACAGTTGAGTGCATGTCAAGACTATCAATGTAAACATTTGTGGCTTTACCAAAAAATAAACACACTATTTTCGAAGAAAAACGAAACGTGTTTGAAAATATAAGCGTTTATTTCTATTATGCTGATAAAATACGAAAAGCGGTTACGAAACATGAATATTTAAAAACGTCCGGATAATACTACTGTCCGACAAATACTCGCTAACCAGTATCGATATATTTTTTTTTTACTGAAGTATCTTTAATTTCGGTGTGATCTTGTGCTCTGGGTGGGAGGGGGGGGGGGGTCCTCATTGTTGGTAATTAATAGCTGTACTATTCGAAGAATAGGTGAGCTTTCCTACTCGCCCTAGCGTCGGTGTCCGCGTCTGAATTTGGTTCAAGTTTTTATTCAAAAGATTTGTAACTTAAAAACTACATAAGTTATTCACTTGAAACTTGGAATATGCCTTTGTCATCAACTCCAGTGTCAGGGGCAACATTACCCATAACTCTTTTTTTGTATTTTGATCAAGTTATGTCCCTTGTTCACATAGATTTTCTGGTTAAAGTGTATATTCAAAAGTTGGGTAACTTGTCATCAACTCCAGTATCAGTGGCAATTTTCCCCAAAACTCAGTTTTGTATTTTGACAGAGTTATGCCCCTTTTTCACATAGATTTCCAGGTTTTTAAGTTTATACTCAAAAGTTTGTAACTGCAAAACTACGTAATGTATTCACTTGGAATATACATTTGTCATCAACTCCAGTGTCATGGGCAACATTCTTTATAACTGTTTTGTATTTTAACAGAGTTATGCCCCTTTTGCATAGATTTTCTGGTTAAAGTTTATATTCAGAAGTCTTATAGCTTGAAAAGTTATTTGCTTGAAAATTGGGATGTACCTTTATCATCAACTCCAGCATCAAGTGCAACATTCCCCGTAACTCAGTCTTGTATTTTGCAAGAGTTATGCCCTTTTCACATATATTTTCAGGTTTTTTTTAATGTCTCGTAACTTCCAAACTCCATAGGTTCAACAATACCCAATAAACTTCATAAGATTTTCACTTGAAACTTTGAAGACTTCAATGAAATAAATGCCCTATTATAAACTCACGTTTTGTATTTCAACAAATTTATGCCACTTCCACTTTCCAAAATATGTACGAACTGAAATACTTCGAATAGTCCAACGCGCTGTCCTCTGACAGCTCTTGTTCATAATTATAAGCTATTGTAGCTGACCACTCCGCTACTCCACTGTTGTTATCTTAGTAACAAGAGGGCCATGATGGCCCAAAGCGCTTACCTTAGAACTGGAACAGATCATGGAGACCATACTGTTGTGACAGGTTTGAAAATTAAGGTATCTGAACAATACGCAGAGGGGGATAGGATCAATTTTGATTTAAAACATTTTTCGGTTAGTGCAATGGGTTAACTAAACTTAAGAGTTGGGTAGTGGATCGGCTAATGTTTCTCAAATCATTTTTCTCGATATTCTTACCTGACACTTTTTCATTAAGTCATTGACAATTCTGGAAAATGCAGAAACAGTAGATTTTGACGTCTTTTTCGCAAAGAGTTTTAGTGAACTAGTTGCAATGCGATAATTGCTGTAAGGTCAAGTTTTGCTTTTGTCTTTGATAATTTTCTGTCCAATGATGATAAATGAAGGCTCTGAAGACATCAATGTTGCATGTACAAAGAACTGCATGCAAGTCTTGCAACTAATGGAAATCAAATGTTATCTATAAATTTTTATGGTCATGCGCAAACTGTGTAAGTTTGGTCAACATTGAATCAAAAATTGTGTGTGCAAGCCAATCATTGATAACTTGTTGATGTTTTTTTCCAAACACAAGGGGCAATAACTCTGGTGTTTCTGGCCCAATCATGCTTATATTCAACTTCACCTGTAGTCTTACGTTCATAGACAAACTGTACACGATTGGTCAAGATTGGATGAAAAATGAAGTCTCTTTCCCGAATAATGTTTATTTTTGCATTTTTCCACAAACAAAGGGCAATAACTCTGGTGTTTCTGGTCCGATCTTGCTTATATTCTACTTCATCTTTAATTTTATGGTCATAGACAAACTGTGCAAGATTGGTGAAGATTGGATGAAACATGAAGTATCTATCCTGAATAATGTCAATTTTTGCATATTTTTGTCACAAACAACAGGCAAAAACTCTGGTGTTCTGGTCCGATCTTGCTTATATTCAACTTGAACTGTAATCTCAAAGTAATAGACAAACTTTGTAAGATTGGTGAAGATTGGATGAAAAATGAAGTCTCTATCCTGAATAATGTCCAGTTTTGATTTTTTTTTTACTAAACAAAGGACAATAACTCTGGTGTTTGAAACACGATCTGGCCCATTTTGGGCGTCTGCTGAGATCTGATGGTCATACACAAACTGTAAAAGTTTGCTTAAGATTGGATGCAAAATGAAGTCTATACGTTGAAAAGGGGCAATAACTCTGGTGTTACTGGTGTGATCTGACCCAATAACAATCCCATCTGAAATTTTATGGTCATACACGAACTGTGCAAGTTAGGTCAAGATTGAATAAAAAATTGCTGAAGGCAGACGGACGATGCCGGAGAGTCCCCTATACCAATAGGTCAAGTGAGCTAAAAAGACCTTAGAACCAATATGCTCTCTTTGTTTCAAACAAAACCATTATAAACAATGTTGCTAAGCCGTAATCCATATCTAAACTAAATCCTCGATAGGTCCATCAACTGTACCTGTTGATGCTTTATGCTAAAACATGGGCCTTTGCTAGCATTGGAATCACAAGCTATGGCTGGTTATTTGCAGCTTTTTAATTCTAACATGATACAAGTTATGTGAAGTTAACATGAATACCATGTGAAATACCCCCATCTTGCATGGAGACTTTTACCAACGTCACATTTGCTACGATTGGTTAGTAAAAACATTGTGAACTTACGAAAAGATCATTCCACTACTCTACATTCATACACGTAATATATATAGAAGGACAATTGGGAATTTTTATCTACTTTGACTTAACCGGAAATTCAACTTAACCGAGTTTGAGATAATGAGGTTGAGCTGTACTGGATTCATATGTTTCTCAAATATGACACTTAAGTGTAGTCGTGTTGGTATATTATTAATATCTTTTTAACGAGTTCTATTCTTGCCATTTTGCGGATTATGTGCATCTGAAATGAGCGATACAAAAGTACAATAATAATGTGCATGTTTTTATTCATGTATCAAATAGAAACAAGAAAAAGCATACCTTGGCACATGTATTGCAGTAACAAATAACTAACAGCATGGTCAAACATAAATATATGCGTAAATGTAACATAATGTACACCTAAATAATGAAAGCAGAATGCTACATACAGTACACCTCTTTACGATGCAATGCTATAGTAAAGGCACTAACTGTGAGACATAATACTGTTGCATACAATTTTTTTCCAGCAGCCAAAAAGACTTTCTTGCATAGACTCGTTTGAATAAAGAACAGAAACAGAAGCTATTCTTAAGATCAAAGAGGCATTTTACCAGTAACTTACATTAATGTTTATGTATGCATTTTATTATAATTAAGACATAATTTTCGATTTAGAGTTGTTATCAGCTAATAAACAACAATTCAGATTTTAATATACCGCATTAGAACAACAAATTGTTCTTAATTAGCTGATAAACAACGATAATGAGAAAATTATTTCGATTCTAACATGACCTGACAACATATTCTGCAATTACATTTCAAACTATACTTCACAGTCTCGGAACTATTTTTCGGGTTGTTTATTGGTAGTTTAAATATGGTAAATTGTGTTCTTTGTCTATAGAAAACACTGCGCATGTCTAATTTGAATAATAATAAACAGCAATAATCAGATCAATGGAGATTTCTTATCTCCAACTGAGTATAATTTATATAAACTTAACTTGTCAACATAATTAACAAGTACCAAACTTAATCAATACATACTGGTAATTATGGGGCATATCTTACAAACAACATGTACAGGTACACCTTTTTGTTTGCATGCTCAGCATAGTTCATGCAATTGTTAATACAGACACTGAATAGATATATTGCATGTATATGTAATGTATAATTATACAAAATAAACTAGCTGTATGCATTGTACAGATTAATAGCTAAAAACTATTACACACCCAGGAATAGTAAAAAACGAATGCAACAACAACAAATACTTATTGAAACAAATACAGCTCACAAATCATTGCAATTCCACTTAAAAATTGCTCAAGTATATAGCGTCCGCCTCAGTAAAAAAAATAATTAAACAATATTTAATAAGAATTAATAAAGTAATTCTAATAACATTTCATAAAGAATTTATAAAATAGCTCTTAGATTACTCTACACTCTGGTGTTATTATTTTTGAATACATAATCATTTGGATAAATCTTGAGTCTACATACATCTTTGACCAGTCTATTGAAATTCATGAAACATTTCACTCAAATAAAAAGTAAACTAACAAAACATCACTCAAATTTGCACAAATCTTAAATGTATATATTTTTTTTAATATATAAGAGCTTTCAATCACAATTAACTTACAAATCAACATAAAAACAACATAAAACAAATAACAGAAAATAAAATATGATCAGACGATGTTAACCACATACAAATTTAATAATTACTGTTAAAAATAATGATATTGACATATTGGACCACAATTTTGAACACAATATCAGTAATGTAAAAACATAACAGTATTCATTATTACAAGTATTAACAAATGATGTGAGATAGCGGCTGTTGGCACTCTAGTAAATAAATTGTATGTTTACACACAACCAAATAATAAATCACTGTTTCATATTGCAATAATCAACACACAATTATACATGTAGTCAAGTACTGGTATATAGCTTTACAGTAAAAAGAACAGTCAAGTGATACACTGTTGTTCCATTTTAAAATTATTAACACATATAATATGGCTTGACAATAAAAAGAACAATCAAGCGATATGCATCAACGACCACTGACCAACATGCCTCAACAAATAAATTATGAAATCCATCAAAGTGAACTTTTAAGTGAGAGTAATAGGTCCTTGTTGTTAAAATAAAACTGATATAGATATAGAAATCTGAACATTGATCTATTCTAGTCAGCAAGAGATCAACAAGAGATCTATTGTTGATTGTCAGAACTGAAAGAACAAAAGTATACAAATGCATACAATTTAGTGTAAACTTAACACTAGATTAAAAAGCAATCTAATTTTAGCAATAAGTGTTAATGCAAACTGCCATGTTGTAGCATTGCACATCTAAAATATAAAATCAAATGTATATTTATAGTTTACCAATATAAAATTTATTTCGGTATTGCTTTGCATCATGGACAGTGATTTTCTATGATTTTTTTCTTAACTTCAACATAGTGACATACGAAAATGATTCAAACTCAAACTATATTCAAAAACTTATTTCGACTATTTCTAATGCCTGGAAACCAAATCAAAAAAATGTTCAGAAAAGAAGTGATTGATCATCCTTGATTTGAATTAAAACAAAATTATTCTATGAAGACACAAAGATATATCAGATCTAAAATTGTATAAAAGTTAACTGATCCGCTGTCAAGACTCATCTCTGACCCTGTCATCTCTCAAATTCTGCAGCCCTTGTAACTTCTGAATAAGTGTATCGCCGAACGTGTTTCTGTATTCCGGACTGATTGAATCCAGCAGTGAGTAGATCGTTTCATAGTACTTGTCTTCCCCATTCTCCAGTGAATCAAACTTGTGACCAGCAAGCTGAAACAAAACATTTGTATGATGTGAAATCTTGTGATTTGATAAGTAGATAATTGGAAATTTAATACATAACTTAAAGGGACCTGTTCACAGATTGACGAATTGACCATTTTTCTTGTCTCCGATTCCAAAATAAAAGAACAGTTTATACAAGGGAAATAACAGTACAGACCTCGAAATATACTGTAAAAACCGTTTTGTTCATGAGTAATCATCAGTTGAAATTGATAAAATTATAAAGAGTTTGTAACGCTAAATGATGGAAAAATTTGGAGTGTTCCTGTTGTTTTCGTTGAAGCTGTTGACAACACAATGAACACTTACATAAAGTAAATAATGCAGGGTTATACAAAAGTCGGAATGGTCGAGTGGGTAAGACGATAGCCTTTTAATCTGGAGCTCCCGGGTTCGAAACCCCGTGGTACCTTTTTTTCTTTTTGTTTTTTTTCTAAATACTTGTCTTGTTACTATACTTGAGCTCTTTAGTTCCGATGCTTAAATCTGTCAAGTTAAGACATTAAATGTCATACTTAAAAAAATGCGAAAATCTGTGAACAAGTACATTTAAAACTTGTGTAAATGGTTTAACAGACATTCCAAATAGGGTATAACCAAAGGATTCGACAGGTAATTAACAAGTAGGTCCTGTAAAAGATCTTTAATAGGGATGCAAGAGGTAGCAAATTTTGGTCGGGTCGGGAACCTTTCTTCAGGTCGCGTATTTATGGGTCAGTTCGGGTACTGGTTTAAGTAAAAATACACATCAATTTTGCACCTACAGTGGGCTGTTCTGATCAGAAAACATTTTTTCTAACCTAAAGATTTGACGATAAATTAAATTATTCACGTTTCATGGAATACAGATTTGTTCTGTAATTTATTTGCATAGTTCTTTTGCACAGGGTTTACGGTAATAATTCTGTGCGGGAAATGCATGGGCTTCTACTGTACGCATATTATACACTATATGGACCAGATTTTTGGATCATACGGACCACATTTTCAGATCATAGCAATTATTAATTTTGCATTTCGCGGTGACAATGTAAATAACATTTATAAAGGCATTCAGTTCAATCGATTAGAGTATTATACTAATTAGTAGGTGTCCTATTGAAGTAATTTGTTTTGTAATATATTTGAAGTGTATTATAATATATATTGATTTATGCTTGACACCTCGCAATCTGAAATTGTTAGATATGTATTTTTTTTCTGTAAAACTTGAAATTATATTGCAGATAATATTGTAGACGTTTATTATTTAAATTGAACTGTGGTATTTGACATGGCGGATTTGCTGTATATTATGTATAATTATTGTTACCAGTCAGTATGAGCTTGAAATAAAATATTTACAAATACACAAAAGTATTTACACTCCTTTGCCTTTATTGAACATCTTATACAATAGTGAAATTCTTATAATAAATTAATGTAACACACAGAAGTCATCAAAATTTTAGTAGTGCAAAAACGTAGAAATATGTTGTTCTTGTATAATACAATTTATTTGTCACTTTAGTTTATACAATTATAAAATGAACATGAATTAAATTTCATTTTGAACACAGTCTGCATGGTCCGAAAATGTGGCCTGTATAGTCCGACAATGTGGTCCGTATGGTCCGAAAATCTGGTCCGTATCGTCTGGTCCATGGTCCGTATCATCCTGATTTCTATATAGCCTCTTTTCCTGTATATTATTCGGCCACAGAAGAGCTAAATTGCTTTCATATCCTAAATGAACACAAATTCAACACCAGTGAGACTTTTATTTAAATTTAAGGTCTCTCCTACAAAACAAAGGCCAGATAATTTAGAGATCAGTCATTCAATCAGTTACTTACCAATTCTAGGAAGTCACCTTAGCAAACATGAATTTTTCAGATGTTTCCTATCGTTCGGTTTAGTCTTCATTTTAACTGGAAAGCACTGAAACTTTGTAATAATTTTGATCTAATTCATTGAAAGCATCTTTAATTTGACTAACAAAACACCAAATTACTGTTTCAAAATGAATGTTTAGTGTGTAGCAATTTCAGAGAATTTCTTCAAATATCTTAATTTTGTAAGACAAAATCTAAAATTTGCAATTTTTAAAATAAACAAGATTCTGTGTTTGATAAACACACATGCCCCTGGTTGGTGCTGGATAGCCCATTTCTTGGCCCAAATAAGGTCAAAGTGAGGTTGGGTGATATGGGTGGATATTAAGGAAAGGTCATAAGCAATAACTTTCTAAGAATCCAAGTGTTGTAGTAAGCGGTGTTGGTGCTAGACAAAACGGTTAAATCCAAAACGGTTAAATCTACTTAAACTTGCCACGAACGGACGGAAGGACGGACAGGACAATCACTATAAGCCTCCCGCATCAAGATGTCGAGGGCATAAAAACTCTATTTATGAGATAGAATTGTCACAATACAAATAACTAACACAAGTTTAATAAAAAATAACAATTTCCATTATTCAGCGCGTGGCCGAATATACAGGGGTGGCCGAATCCATAGGAAAGGATAATGAAAAGTTTTACAGAATAAAATGTGTATCGATTCAATAAATATATGTTCTCCATATACAATCCATTTTCTGTCCGGTGAAGTAGACTCAGTGAGTCAGACATGTGATTCTGATATAAATATGACAAAGACAAACACTCAACATTTATTCCTTATTCTTCAGATACCGTTCTATCTTAGATACTGTTTCTTCACAAGATACTCTAGTGTAACAGCGTGTTTGGTATCCTGGCAATCCGGAAATATATGCTTGTATGCAGACATCGTCCTTTTAGAAAATACAAGCCACAAAATCATGTTAAATCGGCAATATAATCACAATTATAATGCACTACTTTGATATTCTGGTCTTGCGTTTAACAGCAGTGCTAGTACCCCTTTTCCATCGATACTCACCCCATTTTTCGAAACTAAACTGACAAGTATTCACTAAAATTGTAATTAAAATAGATTGCTTTGTAAGTTTCTAATGAACAATAGCGCGTGTACCAGCCTCAGAAGACGTCATAACCGAAACAAATACAAGAAACGGTATCAAAAGACACTTGTTTTTTATGGGAGATCGTTAAGGTTGAACTGTTCTGAGTGCTGTCATTTGTTTATAAAGTGAGATTTTACAGATTTTGTATTTTGAAATTAAAGATAGGCATATTGTTCATACTAAATATGTTTAAAAAAAAAGTATTGTCAAACCGGCTATTAACATTAACATACGAGACTATCCTGTGTTTTTTTTCGGGCCAATTTGGGGCCAAATTCCCCTGCTTAAAATGTATATATTTTTCCCCTATATTTACCTTAAAATTCCCCTCAGAATGTAAGCTTTATTTTGAAAAAAACTTGACCAAAATTGACCAAGATAGAGGAATTTTCGTAAACAATCCCAGCATTTTTCTTATCAATCCAAGTTTGTGCATATTATAATCTAAGTTGTCATTTGCAGCAAAACAATTGATTAATGCTTTATACTCAAGTAGAATATAAAAATGTAATAATGCTTTTCTTCAAAAACAATTTCCCTTTTGCCGTAAAATGCCTTGTTGGATGGGCCCCCCACCATTCCCCCAAAGGTGAAAAAAAACGCTGCTATCTCATTCCTCAGGGCATTAGATGTTCAATTAGGGCTAAAAATTACCATAACCATATCAGTGTCAATGTTGTTGAAAAATTAGTATGTAATAATCAAAAGGGCTTCAAACCAATCTTTGCAAAATCAGACACTTACAAACATTCTTTTATTAGTCAGAACAGTCTGAGACTGGAATAATCTCAGTGACTCATCAGTGTATGCGGACAGTGTGAACTCATTCAAGAAATCCATAAACTTAAGATTAACTTAATCGCGCACTTGTAAAACCCAGCATTGGCTACACGACATACCTATACAGATACAGAAACCTATTTTAAGTTCCATTTCATAGTGTCATTAAGAGGAACGGTATCTAAAGAACAGAGCATATTAAGTAACCTATGTTGGGTATTGGAAAATCTTGAGACGACCCCTTTCTTACCCTGAAACCTTTTGGTGTTAGTTCTACGCAGAAACGCTGGTGTTCCTTCGTTTCCAAGTTAAAATACACCTTTTCGTCGGCGTTTGGCAAAGCACTTGACATCTTGACATCATGAACAGCGAACGATATTTCTTTAATAACTTCAGTTGCTTCAATTTTTAAAGAGTAATTCTCTTCCTCCATTTTTACCGAGGTATTCCAAATAAGAGAAAGGTTACGCTAAACTAAAAGCTACATACGTCAAATCGGTCCCAAACTAGTGCAATCGGCCTATCCCGGCAAGCAAAACTTTACACCTAAATAACAAGATGAATAAGAGCTTATCGCAACTTTAGTTATTTTTCAAATGCATAAATGTAATTAAATACTTACAAATCGTATAATATTACAGGGGAACACGTATTAATGTTGAAGATAGTTTTCACATTATTTCCTTTTTTACGCTCAAATCTTATGGCTCTTTTAATAAAGAGATTATCAATAGTTAAGACTACTACTACTACTACTACTACTACTACTACTAATAATAATAATAATAATTGTGAAACACACCATGTAGTTATTATGTACATATTACACGAGCTACTGTCTTGTATAAACATGTGTCCACCATGTGTCAGTAAACTCGGCGGCATTCTCTCGACTGGAGACCGTGTACGCAATTGTTAACTGCGTTAATTGGTATGCATTTGACACTTAAAGCAGGTGTTGATAATAAGCAATGTTGGAGTGTTTTGGTCCACATTTGGACGTATTTCAATTTAGTTTTTTAGCGGACTGTAATTTTTTTTCACATAACGCCACATCAGAAGTTGATTTCCAGATTTTATTATTGATAGTTAACATTGAAAAACACAAACAAAATACATTTCAGTGAATTAAATTATTCCAAATGTTTATCAACAACGAAAGGAGCTGTAAATAGAAGTGAGAACATATTAACAAAATGAGCATCTATATATAGCAAAACGACTCCGCTATTTGTAATGATATAAAATATTTATAAACAGAAAACCTGTTCATAAAATTGTAGCGCAGCCACTTCTGACGGAGTCTAAAATAACCACGTATTATTTTGACACAAATTATAATAATAAAAGATCGTAAATTTTACGACAACGTAATCTATGAATTTTAGATAGTAAGTACTTTGTGTAAGAAACAGATTCCAAATTATAGACAAAAGAAGCAAAAGTATATATATTACGAATAATCATTAATTGTATGATTGATATTAATGTAAAATAATGAAAATTAGCGAACTTATATGTATGCCGTATTTTGTGCTTTAGCAGTAAACACAACAACCCACCCCCACAATTATGGAAATTGCATATTATATTTATCGAAAAGATATGTTTTTATCTACTTACTATAGCAATCCATTGACAGAACCTTTTATTCATCAACAACCTAATAAAAATAACAAGTACATTCAGAAAATCAAATCTTCATTTATTTTGATTTAATTTGTCGAACGCTATTAAATAATTTATATATATATCATCAATGTTTACTAATTAACTACAACGTACTAAATTTAACACACCGAAATAACATTCTAACCAGGCTCAATTACTAAAAAGATTATTAATTGGCCCTTACATTTTTATTGACGTTATATGTGACGTGGAACGCGACATTGACCTTATGGTGCTATAACGTCATTTCAGAGAAAACGCGAGAAAACGATAAGCGATCATTAATTTTATTATTTAACTCACAATTAAAGCTTAAAACAACAACACCGGGTCATATCGTGTTGACAAGTCGATACAGATACATTTAACACACAAAAATATTTACATGTAACCGTATTTTATTCGGCATGATATATATAAAACAATCGTGATACATCGACTGTCTCCAGAATATATAATTGCCTTCGTACCCACAACCCACACTCCGCGCAGAGATTTAACTGTATCCCAGAAAATCTGGTTTACATCCCTGCCGGTGTAACATAAAATATTGATCCCATTGAAAATTGACCCCATGGGTACTTTTTCAACGGTTGACTGATCAATTTTCAACGTTGAAAACTGACCCTGCCCGTTATATAATGACCCATAAACGCGTGAAAATTCGACCCTCCTTGAAAACTGATCAACTTTAGACAGGTCATATCACCACTGATTACAATGGTCTTATGCCATTTGCCTATTACCGTACCGACCAATGAATAACAATTCTGTATTTTTCAGGAATGTAAGCAATAATTAACGTTTAGTTATACATTCGAGTGCGCTACTAGCTTATAACGATAAGTATTTGACAATTCAAGGGCCATACCTCTGCAGATACAGGTCAGATATAAAAAGTAAAACCCAGCTACACATTTTGAAGATGCTTATTAATGGTTATATTGAAAACTTTGAAAATCTTCTTGTCGGAAACCGCATGATGGATTTCGAAAACATTTCATGGAAATGTTCCTTGGGTGACCCTTTACCAAGTTCCTTTAAATTATGTTGATTCGTTAAAAAACATGGAGGCCAGGGGGTGAGGCAGTTTTCCTAATAAACTATTTGAAAACTTTGAAAATCTTATTGTCGGGAACCATGGATGGATTCTAAATAGTTTTACAAAAATGCTTCTACTATGTTTCTTAAAACTGTTCTGATTAGCTAACAACCTTGCTGTCAGTGGAACTACGTTAACTTTCATTGTCAACGTTTAGTTCAAACGTCTCTAAACAACATATAATAAATTAATCAATAAACAATGCATATGTATTTGTACTGTTTTGTTGAGTGACACAACCTAATTAAAATTGAATACATGTTTCTATACTAAATATTGATACATGAATTCAATTCTTTGCAATAATAAGATTTTTAAAAAGTTAAGTGCATAGTTGTAGCACTTAATTTATATTTATAAATATGATTATGAAGGAACATGTCGCATGCATTTTATTTTTTTAACAAACGTAAGATGCATGAATATTATCATCATTGCATAGTTCTAGCGTTTAATATTTAAAAAGCACATACATTTAAGATATATTACAAATATAAAAGTTTGTTTCAGGTATCTGAAGCTGATTTGGGTATTTAGCCATACCACTTTCTTGCTAGAGTTTGGCAGTTTGGAACCCGACCCGTCTCAATTTCATTGTGATTTTTAAGTGTGAGATTGTTTTGAGTGAGCATGAAAGCGTGATTTAAAATTAAGCGTGAGACTTGACAGATATTGAACACGCTATTACAGTTTAGAAATTATGATTTATTAAACTCGGATGAGAGACCCATTTTGGCCTCCTTGTTTCCATTTTTGCAGTTTGTCGTTATGTGTGTTCACTTAAAGACGTTCGCAACAAAAAGATAATAATTGGGTTAATTTCTCCTTTTGCTTCATTATTTCTTTACTGTATATAGGTTACAATATACTAATTTCAATCAATAAATATAAATCTGTGTTAGTCATTAAGTTCCGTTCAATGGTTAAAAGTTCATAAAGCATTAAAATAATCAAAAACACACGTATACAATGTATTGCCAAACAAATTAGTTAAAAAATGATCCATACAAATATCTATTATCTATTTTGGCAATTGATACGTTGTTTACGTAAACACGAAACATGAAAAAGGCTACACAGGTACCCTATTTAAGGTCCAATATTTCCCGAACAATATCGGTGACCCATTCTTTTTATTAATGTTTTGGTGTAAGTATACATTGGTGCATGTATGTGCGAAAATTTAAGAAAATCTGTCGTTTGGAACAAAATATATTGATGCATAATAAATGACGTTTCAGAAGGTATTGTTAGTACCCATTTGACCTACTTCAATGTCCAGTCAAATTCATTACTTTAAGAGTAATTGTAGATAACGCGTTTTTTTAATTACCAAAATACACTTGTGTATTGCCAAACAAGACATGTAAAACATCAGTTGAAAGAAACATAACCTTGTTTGAAAAAAAGCTCTCCTATATACTTTAAACATTGATAAAAAATCCAAACAGAAAAAGGGGCTTCGACAGGTACCGTATTCAAATCCCAAAATTTCCGGAACAAGGCCGGTGACCCCTATTTTTTAAGACTGTTTTAGTTTCAGTATACAATGATGCGTGTGTATGGGAAGTTTTAACAAAATATGTAGGCGTATTTAATGCATAATTAACCTCGTTAAGCGTCCATTAAAAGTCATTTATTAAAATGATAACTGTAGATAAAGCACGTTTTATCATTAAACTGCACTTGTATGTTGCCAAACGAAACATTTAAAAAAGATCCATTTAAAAATCTCAATCTTTGTTTGAATTTGAACGCTTTATATCATATATTACTCAACATTCTACGTAACACACACTAAAAAAGGGTCTTCGACAGGTACCGTATTCAAAATTCAATATTTCCGGAAAAAGGCCGGTGATCCCTATTTTTAAGACTGTTTTAGTTTTAGAATACATTGATGCATGTTTGTGCCAATTTTGAAGAAAATCCGTCGTTGGAAAAAAAACATGACGGAAATTATTGCGAACGTCTTTAAGCAACGTATTACAATGAGCATGGTGGCGGCTATATTTAATATTGTATCATGTTTAAAAGATGTTACACAAAATGTATTAAAAAATATGAAAATCTACGTGTTAGAATGTACATGTACTCCATGATCGAAAAGAACGTCGCTTCATACGCGACGTCGTCGTCTTTTATGGCCTAAATTATTTTTAAAAAGCTATCCAGCAAGCCTGCGAGAGTTTCTGGTTCTTTCCAATGTGATTCTCTTCTACAAACAGACTATCTCTGACATATAACATACATTTAACTAACCGTTAAAAAATGACCCCATAACTGATCAAAATTTAACGACTGATCAGTTTTCAACGACATTTTGATCAAAATTTCTTATTGAATGTTGACTGGGTCATTTCTCAACGTTGAAAAAGGACCCATGGGGTCAATTTTCAACGGGGTCAATATTTAATGTTACACCGGCACGAAGTTCCACGTGAACATAGTCAAACACTTCGCGCGAAATAAAATCGTGGACAAGCACCTGATAAAAACGTAGACAAAACATACAATCCTTGCTTTGTTATGTTTTCTTAATTATTTACTTATTTTTTGTTTTACATTTTTACTCTTAATATATATACCTGGACTAATAATACAACATGTTTGTGTCATTCTTATAAAAATAATGATAAAATAAACAATTTGTACAAAATAAATCTTCAAACTCCTCATAATCGTCGCCCCTTCCAAATCTGTAAGTTTTTGACTCGTAGTTGCAGTGATAACTGAGAAGAGTACCAATGGGGAAGTAACCCTGCTTTAACTGTCCAAGTTTTTATCATGTGCTTGTCCGCGATTATATTTCGTGCCAAGTGTTTGCATATGATCACGTGGAACTTCTTGCCGGCAGGGATTTGAACGAGCTATTCTCGGACTCAGTTAAATCTCTGCGAGGAGGTTGGTCTCCCGTATATAGTAATTTGCGCTATCTCTTACACACCGGCTACATTCCATTCACCTCTGTAGTTGGCTCGGAAAGTAGTCCCAACTCACTTGCTTTTAGTCACATGATCATAACATTCAAAGCGCAACGCAGAATTATGGAAGCGTCCAAGCCAGGTGTAAAATTAAAATTAAATAACACACACAATTACTCAATATTAACACATCTCATCGCGTAATTACGACTTGTAAGCTCGTAATTACGACTGTTTATATCGTAATTACGACGTAGCATCTCTCAATTACGCCTTTTTTATGTCGTAAATTAAAAAGTCGTATACGACATGAGATACTATGTCGTAATTACGAGATAAAAAGTCGTAATTAAGAGATAAAAGTAGTTATTACGATATAAGTTGTTTAACATCGAGTAATATTTATTTATTATTATTTTTTTACACCTGGCACCAGAACGCTTCCATACTGAATACCATCCACATAGTCCATTTTGTTTACATCTGAGAACTGATGCCATCTGCGTAAATGGGCATGAAAATAGTTCCCTTAATAGGATTCAACATTATTACTTTTTCCCCATCTAGGATCATTTAAACACCATTTATTTTTTATTGCTATGCTTCTGGTCCTAAAAATCAACAACAATGTGCGTTAAATACATTGTTTTCGTTTTCACAAGATTCTTGTCATTGAGCCCGTTGCAGAGGTATATGGTGAGAGCAACGAACGACAACTCTACTAGGAGATTGAATTTTAGATACAATATGACATATTTATTGTTTCTATGTAATGTTGTAGCGCATAACCATTCTTAGAAAGATCCATGCACTATATTGTTAATCGCTCGTTACATTCAATAGCAACAAAGGCAAATGCGCGTAGGAAAACATAGAATGCAGTAAGGAATGGTATAAATAACTATTACAATATTGCAGGAAGCAAATTAAAAGGTTGAAAGCACTTGTCAATGACATGCAAGAAAAAATGATATTCATGATGGGATTGTTAACTTAGCATTAAGAAGCATACAAGATGAATTGCTTGTACAGCATATGCAAGGAACTTGAATCCAGTTGCCATGTAGAAGAACGCACAGCAAGTAAATAACATAACAATGTTATATTTAACAGCATGCATGTACTGGCAGATATACCCTTCCATACATCGCAATAGGTTTAGGTGAATGGAAGGTTAAACAGAATTCTTGCTCGTTTACGACGTAGGCAAAATGCAGTAATCCTCGAAAGTCTGACATTTGTATCACAGTTATGATTGTTTTTGTGCGCCTAACATATGTTAATTACCTTCATTAGCCTTCTGATAATGATATCCCGTGTTAATAGTTGGAAGCTCGACCCTTTTTGCAAGCACAATTTTACCTACATAAATTATAGCACGCTAATGATTTACCGTTTATCTCAAATATCTGCCAATAATACTATCTGCCGTGGTACGTCGTTGAATTTCACGTGCTTGTTTTGTCTATTACAATCAATCCCGGGCGTAGTTTGAAGATCACAACTTTGTTTATTGGCAACGCGGTTGCATACTGCAATGAAACGTATACATTTACATATTTGCATATTTATTATATTACCGTATCTGATTTGCAAGTTTGTTAGCACTTTATAGCTCATTAAGTTGTATTATTTGATTGTTATTTAAATAAAAAATAATCTGATTTCAAAGGGCGGTGTGCCCTTTGAAATCAGATTAGGACGGTGTGCCCTTTGAAATCAGATTATTTTTCATTTGAATAACAATTTGGCTCTTTGTTTTACATAATTCTGCGTTGCGCTTTTTGTTTCATATCAGCAATATTTATCTCAAATCCCAAAGTCATTGAAATATTTTAGACAATACCGTTTGTATAAGTTTATCTTACAAAACCTTCTCAACTTAGTTTGCCATTTAAACGAACATTCCGACAAAGTTTAAAGTTAGTTTCATACCTTTTATTGAGGCTCTAAAAAGGTGTCTGTAGCGCATAATACCTTTTACTACTATTATTTTAACAGCCACCGAGGTGGGGAACCAGAAATCTTAAAAATCTCATTGGATATTGTTAGTAAAAGCTGCCTAGAACTTTCTTTTATGCATACTTCAACCGACAGGGTCTCAAGTTGGAGCATTGAAGGCTATATTCCCTGTCGGCATGTGTGAACAAATGTCAAAATCTTTAAATTTTCTCCTCTGTTATTGCATAACACAAATATTGTGCAGTACACATGTACATATTAGTATTATGCATGTTTTAAGTTTTAACTACTATTTGCTTTTTTATTCAGAGAATTATAAATTCTCTACTCATGGCATTCATATATATGTCTTTACATGCACCATTTCAATAAAAGCTACATCTACATCATGTAATATTGAAATTTGTGTCTTAGTGTACTGTAGCCTATATCATAGGCATAAGATTACTTCTATAAGTTCCATACTCACTACATGGAACAAAATGTGTCAATTCAAAGACGTATTCTCTCTGGACATTGTTCACCGCATAGGTATCAGAACCTTATTTTTGTATATAAAAACACTATAAATTTATTTTATTAAATACCACTTTGACCCAGTGGTTAAATTTTTCTAACACACTTTTTTAGATAATTAAAATAGCCTTATACCACTAGTTAAGGCATTGTTCCAGATACCTATGTCTAAAGACTCCAACAACCTCTATGAATTTTCGATAGATTCATAGGGTTTAATAACTTGATGAAGAACCGTGCATACACTACCCCTATACAGGCCACTTATTAAGTTATTTATTCCTCTAGGCAGCCAACAATCATTATAAATAACAGACATACTTAAAAAAAATAATATTTCCATGTACAAGTGTATTTTTTATGAATTTTTGGTGAACCACACTCATTTCGATAGTAAATAACACATTATACATGTGCTGTGACCTTCAGAAACATGCCTGTTTCTGATTGGTCAACAGTCACTAACGCCCAATTGAAGTAGGTCAATCCGTTTTAGGTAAATTTGTCGTAAATTTCGACTTTAAACTGCTATTTCCATCGTGTGGCGGATCCGTGGTCTAGTGGTAACGCACTGGTTTCACAGCTCAGGGGTCGCAGGTTCGAGCCCCCGCTACACCCTAACTTACTAACTCGTCTTTCGCATGAGACGTTAAACCGAGATGCAGTGTACTAGGTGTGAAGCACCGGGCACTAAAAGACCGAGAATCGTCTCTGGAACGGGGCGTCTCCTGTATCTTGCACTATCCCTCGTAACCCAACTAACAAGTCTTCTGGGGGCGATGGCCATATGGGTGCACTAATTAAGTGTTTTCATATTTGATACATTTTCTTTTTAGTTTTTTTTAAATAGAAATGTCTTTATGATGATGACCATGGGTTGTCAACGTTAAGCTTATAATTAAGGGTCCATCGATTCATATTCCAAGTTTCCTAAATTATAACGCATCAAATTATAAAATTTACAATTTAAAACATATTATCGCGGCATTAAAACACGCGTAACAAATTGCACATACAATACAAGTGTGAAGTATTGCTTATTTCTATCCTACCAACATATATTGTTATATCGTGAACTTAACCGTCATTATTTACTTTAAATTAAATGTTATATTGAATTATAACATGGCAGTTTACTGTTAGTAAAAAAAATGTATGCAAATGTATGAATTATAACATGGCAGTTTACTGTTGGTAAAAAAAAAGTATGCAATATATATAATTATTATTATTATGACAAACCAGGATATTGTTTGCTATAGTGAATATTGTTATGTATTGTATATAATGAAAAACACGTGCTTCTTTTGAAATGACTTTATTACGAAAGCACAATACATAAGTAAGTTTCAGTGGAAATGTTATTTTAATATGTGAATTTAATATGGTTTATTCATAACTGTAACCGGTATATAGCCAGGGACGAAATGACTATATTCTAACATGAAAATATGTCCTAATGATCAATTACACTATGCAAATATTTCAAACGCAAGATAAAGAAAAAGCATCTACTAACAGAAAGTAAATTTTAGATTTAAATTTAAATTTATCAGAAATACAGACATAACAGACAAAACACATCCATACACAGATATATAGACTTATTTTTGCATGCAATACTCAATTTATTTACTGTTATTGCAGACAGACAAAAATACAGAACAGCTAAATGACAGTCTCTAACATGAAAGTATGGCATAATGATTAATTAATTACACAATGAAATATTTAAACAAAATTCAAAATCGTCTAACTATGATTTTGATTTAAATGTAAACTTAATATAAATACAGACATACAAACGGACAGATAGAAACACACTCACTCACACACACACACACAAACGCACGCACACGCATACGCACACACGCAAACACAACTATATGTTTGGATTGACCTTTTTCATTTAATGCTCAATTTACAATTAATTAATGAAGACTGATAGACAAAAATACAGAAGGAGACAACAAGACAGACAAACGATAGATATGTAGATGCGTTCAATGTATCATTTTCGCATTTGTATTGGTGCATATTCCTGTGTACGTCTTGCTATGCACAGCATGTCAAGTTTTTGTTATACAAATACACGATTGAACATGTGAAAATAAGCTGCGTCAAGCAAAAAAGGGCCATTGCCTCTTCTTTATTTAAAAATAAAATACCATAAAAGCTAAGTATTATCCTAGACAAGCCTGTCCGGGACGACACTTTTTGAAGAGGCATTAGGTTTTCTCGACGCAGCTAAAATGTTGCTTTTAAGAACATGCGTATGTAATTCAAACAATTGTATTATATGACTGATGTCATATTTAATGGCTCATTTTAGTCTACCTATTTAAATAAAAATATGTTAATACTATTGATATTAATATCAAATTATGTAAAAGTAGCGCTTTACGTCTTAACAAATACTAACAACAGACCAGATAAAACTCACACAAATACTACAAATATTTTTTTTTTTTTATCCACTAATCTACATATGGCTTCATTGATAGGAAAAAAAGGCATAACCCATTCACCCCAAAACCCCAACCCCTACCATCCGATTTTAACGGTCCTGTACGAATCGCAGGACTGATCCAAAAGCCAGAAATCCGGCTCAAGTCGTAATTCTGTTCAGGCCAGAAAACTGCCAGGCCTGAAATATCCACCAATCCGCCAAAGATGACGGAATGACAAAAGCCTGGCAATATCCGCTGGGGCAGTTAGTAACAATGGTTATGTGAAAGTTTGGTCGAAATCCCTTGAGAAATGAATGATGAGTTGCGCTCTAACGAGATTGCTCACAATACATTTCGTAGGTGTAAAATAAACAAAGGACTATCATTCTGCCCAATATGATGGAATCACAAAAGCCCGACAATATGCGCTGGGGCACTTGGTGGTAATAGTTATGTAAAAGTTTGGCAGAATCCCTTGAGAAATGTAAGAGGAGTTGCGCTCCGAATAGATTGTTCACAAACCCGCCGCCATTCGCCAATCCAATAACCGTTTTAACCAGGAAAACCTGGTTAAAATACCGCGGAAAACCTGGTAAAAATACTGCAATGGTATTCATAATATTTTGTTGTTTGTGTTTGTATTGTTCAAATGTTCTCCCTTTTATCACACTATCATCTTTGTCTATTTCCGAGTGTATTTACGACTACTGTTTACGTAACCACTCAGACTTATATTTGAGAACTCTATTAGCCTCGTCGACACAAATATTAAGAAGACGCCGCTGTATAAGAATGGATGCTGGGTAGGATGTTATCATCGAAATAACACTGCCAAGAAGTGGCAATACTATTTTAAAGACCTCTTCAACAGCCTCTTTCACAATTATGCCAGCACAAAAGTTTACAAAAGCCACCTGCGATCTGAAAATAAGAGATGATTGCATTTCTAGTGACATTTTTAATTTGTCTAACGAAATCCCATTTCCTTTCGCTATATTAGCTAGTGTCTCATCGTCTAGTCCTAGTTGCTGTTTGTACAATTCCGTTTCGTTGCGCATTAAGACACAATCTACAGCGATACCGGTACCAGGAATAGGGATCGCAGAAGCAAGCGAGGAAACTAAAGCAATTTTGTAGATCCTTGACTCGAGCACTCTCCGCTTTTCATTGAGTATTTCGCCGGAAATCGCCGACATTGACAAAATAAGGGATTCTTTCTTCATGTCAGGTGCATCAGATATCAGTTTACTGAGCAGTCTATTAAAGTCGAATTTTTTTGGTTCAAAGCTGTTGACAAGAAAAACCTGTGGATCAGTCACATTAGCCTTCTGTAGTTGTGTAATGCAGTCTTCTTTTATTTTTTCTAATACTTTGTTAGGAGCGTGTGATTTTGCATTCGCCCTTCTGTCATTCGTGATATCGTTATCAACTTTTGTCCTTACAAAGTAAAATCGTTTATTAATTGAGAGTATGGCGTTCGCTAACCAGGCGTCATTCTCTTTAAATCTAGACGCGCATGTCAAAATAAAGAAGTCAAATTTCTCGAATTCAATAGTTTTCAAGTATGTATTCTTTGGGAAATTTGGTGTTCCGACTCCAGGAATATCCCAGAGTTCTAGATTGGAGTGTTTTGGGTGTGGGTAATTTTTTATTTTCATAGTTGTTTCGGTTGTCCCAACTTCTGCACCACGGTCTTGGTTAGCTGTTAACCCGAGAAGTGCGTTAATGAGCGATGATTTGCCTGTTCCTGATTCCCCTATTACAGCAATTTTAATTGGACTGTGTTTCCAAGCATTGAGCGTCGTATTGATGTCATCACCAGCTGCAGATTTTCCACGGTTTTGAATCATCTTAGCGGCTTCAGTCAGAGCGCTTTTTACAGCAGCAGTGTTCATCCAGTCCTCCTGCAATACATTAGTAATGAGTGTCTTCTTGAAATGCTTTTAATTATGATATGACCCAAATATATACAGAGGAGAAACTATTTTTTCTATGATAACGAGTGATTTAAAAATCGATATTCTACCAAAACCAACACGTTTTCTTTTTAGTTTATGCTTTTTACATCGTTTTGTTACATTTTAAGTGCTATCTTAATGCATTTTATTTGAAAAATATTGCGGGAATTATAACGTCATGACGTCAAAATAACGACGTCAGTTCACAATTTTGAGTTTGGCATTGTTGACGGTCCGCTTCATTTACTGTATTAAATCGGCAACCATTGTGAAAACAGTGAACATTACCAGAGTGGTTATTTTCTCTGTTTATTCAGTGAATTACCAATTTTATTTCACTGATATTTCCCTATAAATCAAAATAAATGTTCAGCATGTGTGTATAGACTTATACAGTCTCAACCGTACAAAGGTGAGTTAGATAAAGGGTAAATGTCTTACCACGGACAGCGTGCTTGTTTCTGCCGCAACATCTATGGATAACACAAAAGCAAATAAAAGCAACACAATTTAAACCATAAGTCAGTGCAGCATTTGGGGTTATCAGTTTATTAGTAACTAGCTCGGTATTGACATTATAGCAAAGTACAATGTACTTAGAAAAAATATATAATTGTGTACTGGCCAGTGTAGGCTCTGCATTGTAATTTATTGTGCAATGGGTTTGTTTTCCAGCGATTACTTCCTGAACAGCCAAAAAAGCGAAATTTTTAAACACACATGTTTAACGACCCTCTCGAAAAAATTGTCATTTTTATTAAAATTGATAAAACACTGTTTGAAAATGGTATTTTGTTCTCGATGACCAAATAGATACGCAATTTTCTGGTTTCTGTTGTCCATTTCGATGTCTAATATTCACTTCCGTTGACAAGCCTCTTTTGTCATACTTTATTACATTATAAAAATGTGCTACTCAATTTGTTAAAGAAAAAAATTACAAATGCATTTAGTTAGTTATTTGGCTTACAATAATTATATGAAATGTACATCGACGCTTCAAAGTGAGTAGATACATACTTTCTATGTTGTCTGTTTCCTCTTTCTTTCGCGGAAAAGCGCCTGGGTCGTCGGGGTCACAGCCTGTAAGCCCACCGCAGTCTGGGCAATACTGCATGGTTGGTTTGACGCATTCGTTACATTCCTGACACTTGTACTTGTCCTGTGATCCACGGAAGCAACACAACATGTTGTCCTATTCTAAAGTGGTAGATCTATCAGACAAGATAAATGTTCAACCTTAACCTGTTAATGAAATGAATATTTAAGCTGCTCTGATGATCGTCAATAACATTTATATAATGCAAAATATATTACCATATCAGGAGAAATACGTTCACTGTATACTATCACTCCAAGTGTTCCCTTCGCTGCAAACGGACTGAATGATTTAAATACACTTCGCTAACAAGTATGCATAACAATAACCAATCACATGTTTTAAACCTTATACCGCTTCAATTCATTCGATCAAAACAACGAAAATATCAGGTTCCGTTTTCGGTTAATTCATAGTAATGACTTTACAAACAGGTTGTGTGTTTTCAGTTTCGTAATTACGGTAACTAACATATAAACGAGTCTTCAACAAGGTTTCTGATTACCGGTATTTTGTCGTGCTTGCATACCGTTAAATCGACTCTGTTTCCTTTTCTTTTAAGATAATTTTCATTTAATATTACAGATGTATACAATTATTATTTTTATTCAATTTTAATTTGTATATTTTAAAAATATTGCCATTTACTGCAAAGCTGATTTTTTTCACCAAGTTTAGGGTAAGCTTTTCGCGTAAGTTAACCTACAAATTATTGTATTTTTGACCGCACATGACCCATTCCTCAAATGTTGATTTCATTTTTATAGTGATTCCACTGGTGCAATTTATCTGACCAGTTGTCAAGATGATCTAAAGTTAAATATTCATTCTCGTAGTATTTGACCTCGTTTTGGACCAAAATGACTCCTTACGGTAAATCGACAGGATTCCATTAAATACATCAGTCGGAAAAAGACTGAGGCGGTTCTGATGAAAAAAGTAGAATACTGAGTCTTTCAAATAACAGTCGTGCCGAACTAGCTCACATCGACGGAAGACGGACATATCGTGATATCACAAATATGGCAGATCAAGACAATGGATTAGGTGAAGAATGAAACATATAGAACAGAACAGAACAGAACAAGACTTTTATTTTTACCCAAGTATATAACATATACAATTAGGGCAATATAACAAAGCAAAATTGTTAGTAAATTAGTAACTTCCGATAATTTTTACATTAACACAATTGTATAGATGATATACGGGGGGTATTTAAATAATAAGATACATAGCCAGAACATATGATAATAATAATAATAATAATAATAATAATAATAATAATAATAATAGCAATAATATGAGATCTATAATCAAAATCAAAATACCAAAATCTTAATGAAATTATCAAAATCACAATCATTATCATATCATATTCAAAATCATCATACTAATCATAATAATCATAATAATGATAATCGTCATAGTTATCATAATCATCATAATCGTGGCATTTAAGAAACAAATAATAGTACAGTTCTATAAGAGCATTTTAATACTAGCACTGGTAAAAATAATTAGTGGTGTGTGACCATAGTTGTGCGGTGATGTATTTTCTTTTGAACACGGCGTTTCGGATTGAGAAATTGAAACGACTACGCGTTTTAAAAGGTTTATATTTTGCGTCAGAAATTTAAATCATTATCAATACTTAAAAGACGTTTTGTTGCGAAAGACTTTTTGCGTTAGCGTTTATGGTGTTGGAGCTAGCTTTGTAACGGTTTCAATCAACAACAGTTATTTTTGTCGTAAGAACAAGAAACAATATAATTGTTTTATTCAATCATGTATGATAAGGTCTGCATTAATAATTACATGGTTTACATATATTAATTCAAACCCATTGGGTCTGAACTAAGGTGTGTGGATTTTCGTTAGGAAAAAAGCTGATTTTGAACGAGACTAATTTAAATCTGAGTAAAATGGAAACAGACTATTCTGGACAAAATACGTATTCAATCACGCATTAATTTAAAACACATTATCACAGATAAATAAATGGAACAATATAGACACATCTGCACGGATTTGTGTATACCGTATTTGACTTCAGGAAAAAAATCAACGATAATATGTGGATAAATGATAATGAAATGTTATTATAAAACTACTTGAGTAAACATCTATAAATAATTTGCTTGTATTTGAGTATTACCACAAGTAAC
This sequence comes from Congeria kusceri, assembly GCA_027627225.1. Lineage (NCBI taxonomy): Eukaryota > Metazoa > Mollusca > Bivalvia > Myida > Dreissenidae > Congeria > Congeria kusceri. The sequence continues at coordinate 88,121,915 of CM051024.1, forward strand.
ACTTTTTGACAATAGATACAAGATCCAAGAATTTCATTATTTCTTAATAAACGATTGTCAACGCATGCACTATAATTTCCATCTACAAACCATGTAAATACAATTTGAAATAACTGTTAATTTCTACTGAAAATGTCCAGCACTTAAACAATCTTGATATCAAAGTACAAGAGTAGCCATATTTTGAAATAAACTGAGACCACAATGTTAATAAACTCCCTAAGTAGAGAATCATTAACTAGCATTTCTGCCGAATTATAACACATTTACACCATTCTTAGGCCAGAGTTTTTTTTATTTATTGGTTCTCGCAAATTTTTGGAAAAGTGTCCGGTTAGAGGAGAGAGAAAAAAATAAAAAATAACACAGACTTGAGTAAATTAATGACTAGAATTTCACAAATGGAAATGGGCAGCGATATTAAAATCTGTATGAATTATTACTTACACAAATCATATAACACAACATTAACTTAATCACTGCATGATAGCCATGACATTAATACCATGCTTCGAGCATTCTATAATGTAATGACTACAACTAAAAGAGATAGAAAAAAGAAAGACATAGTTTAATTTTGCTTCTCACTGCAAATTGCATTACAACACATGACAAAAATGTGCCATATTTTATAAATAAAAAGAGGGCCAGGATGGCCCTATAAGCGCTCACTTGAATACTGGCCATGACAGAGAGCAGCTTTAACATCTGAATGTCATCGCCTACAAACTGACCCACGTCAGACAGACATCTTAGTGTTGTTGACCAGGCATGTGCACTGCCGATGCCTAACCGGCCTACTTCTGTAGTTAATCGACAGGCGTTATTCAGATGCCTGTCCGGCCTACTTCTGTTATTCACCTGGCAATCGACAGTTGCAATACAGATGCATTTACTGTCAAAACTGTTGGGACCAAGACAAACAACAAGCAATCGGTGATATGTTTACCATGCCCAATCACACTTACATTTCATCGAGGTTCATCAAATCTCTGCAATCACATGAGGTTAAAACATCAAGCTGAATTCCATACATGGTGTTTTGTTCTTAATTCTACATAACAATAATTAAAACAGTCGCAAGTGACACAAATAAAGATACCTGTCAGCTTTACATATATCAACGATTAGGAATAGTCAATCAAACAGACTATCGTACTGGACGTATTTGCATTTTAATTGCGTGTTTAGGTCTTATATACAATATTAAGTCTACCGGTTAACAGCTCAAATACAAAACCAATTATTCGGTTACTGAAATACTATTTGTTGCCATCCCTAGCATCCCTAGTGAAAAATGAAGTATATGATATGATTCAATGAACAATGTAGTTTGTACACAAAATATTGATCCAGAAGTTAATTGTCGTGATGCGGATGCAATTGTTTTGTTTATAGCAACAGAAAATAATGACACAAATAAATAAATGCATTTTATTAAATTTGAATAAATTTTTTAAAAGCATTGAATAATAATTATGTTTTCTAAATCTAGTTGTTTTTTAAGCTATGGTACAATGTCGGCTAAACATATTTATTTTTTTTAAAACATTCTTGTTATATTTAAAACGCCAATTTATTTTTGTATAGATCTGCCAGATTTTTGTACATGATATTATCGCGGAATTATTGTGGCACCCATAATAGATGTCTTGTATATTTTCTACTAATAATGAAATTGAAGGCCAGTAAGAATTAAAAAGTTATTATATTATTGTTTAAATTTGAAATGTTATTGTTTATTGCTCATGTTGCAAGAAATACATGTACAATATGTCTGTTATCTCACGTTAGTGATAAAATATTGCATGATCAATTTGTTTGGTATAGGGTTAACACGGCCCCAATATAAACCGGGCCTGGTCCGATTCGGCCTGGTATATCTCGGCCTAGTATTCAAACGGCATGAAAGAGGTTTGTTTTATGAAGGTAACTATAAATGTTGATTGCACTTGGTCGGTATGAAAGTCGGAATGTTATTAACAAGTTTGTTAAGGGATTATAATTAATTTCATTAAATCTTCATTAAAAGTAGATATGTTTCATGAAAGTCGGTATCTTATCAAAAAGTTTGTTAAAAGATTATAATTATAATTAATTTCATAAAACGTGATAATTAATTTATTTAAAGAAGTAAACACATTTGAGTAAATAAAAACTGTAAATATAGCTTTTTTTGTTATATATAGTACAATTTGTATTTGTAATTTTTATATTTATGTGGAATATTTCAACTATCGTTTGTGTTATTAATATCGTGTGTGCGTGTGCGTGTGCGCGTGTGCGTGTGCGTGTGTGTGAGTGTGGTGTGTGTGCGTGTGTGCTTGCGTACGTGTGTGCCGGAAACATGCATTACCCGTGTATTGCGTGTGGGAGAGAGGTGATCAGTGGCGTACCTGGCCGTGTTTTAAGTATACGCACAGTTATAGAATACAGGTCGTTATTTTGTCTGTCTCCTCATCTGTCAGAAAATATAGAAAAATGCTTGTATTTACATTTATTACTTTACGTAAAATAAAGTGTCTATTTGAATTTCACTAACAGCACAATCATATACAAAATGTATAACACGTTTCAATTAAAGCACTTACTGTTTCCCTTGTTAACTGCATTGATCTACATTTTAAACAGAATAACAAGTTTTGCAGCTCGCAGAAATGTCAACCACATGCACCGCATTAATGTCTATTTCCCTATATATGTTTTTCAATCCAAACCTGAACAACCTTGCAGTCCCAATCGTAGTCCTCAGGTACGTTTTCACTATTCGAATGGTTGAAAACGATCGTTCTGCTGTTACTGTCAATAGGACATCCAGAACAACTGGACAACGCCGTATAGTTGCATAAGTAACTTGTGAGGCATACGCTAAGCTGGAACCTACCTCTTCTTATCGATTTGGCGATTTTTCAAGAGTCCCTGCGCTTATCAACAAAGATTAATGTGTACAGAGCGGAAGTTGTCTCCACTCTCATGTATGGATGCAAAGCCTGAGTTTTCTACCGAAAACAAGTGCAGCTTCTTGAACGATTACATCAACGATGCCTCCGCCCCATCATTGGCATCAAGTGGCGTGACTATGTGACAAACACCGAAGTTTATGAGCGAGCCAACGTCCCCAGCATCGAGACCATGCCTCTGACCAAACCGCTCCACTGGGCTGGACGACTGTCACGAATGCCTAAAACTGTGTTATATGGAGAGCAAAGCCAGGGCAAACGTAACAGAGGCGCCCCACAAAAGCGCATCAAGGATCAGCTGAAGCGCCAACTTATAACTAAGTTATTTGAGGAAGCCAGGAGAAAAGCTGCTGAGACCAAGAGCGCTCGAAGGAAAGCAACATAAACCCAGATTCCACTGGCCACAGGTTCCCTTGCCCAGCGTGTGCCAGAGTGTGATGCTCGAGGAGTTAATATATGGCTCACAGAAGATAATCCATGCACATGCATATGTTTCTATATATATTAAGAAGAGGAATAAAACACTCAGAAAAGAAATGGAAGGAACATTATTTTTCTCTACATTCGTCTTGTCATGTCTTCTGACCTTACCCCCATATGGACATCATTTTCAATGCATTTTTAAGTTTTTATCATTTTTATTTTTTTCACATGAGCGTACCGAATAATACGCACGTGCGTATAGGAGTACGCCCAGTGCCGCCCCTGGTGAGGGAGCGACAACAGGCGGTTGGTTGTGATTGGTGTCACCGATGGCAACACAGGACATGTGGTACAGGTAAGATAAATGTCTCTGTTTAAATGCCAATTATATTAATTATTTTAAGTATCTTTATAATATATTGATGCATATGATATCTGATATATGATATGTATATGCCAAAATAATATTGCATGTTAATTTTAAGTTCATTATTAGAATAACTAACTAGTATTGTTTATATATATATGTATTCTGTAGACGGATGTATAATTATAAAATGCATATGATATAAATATAATGCTAAAATAAATATGATATAAATAATAAAATAATGCGACATATAAATAATAAACATATTTGTATCCTATTTGTATGTGATGTATGCTCAATATTTCAGGCTGGCACCATCGTGAACTGGTAAGGCTGTGCGTCGAGAATGGGAACTTGGAGAGGGCAGCGGTCAGCTCCAGGAAAGAAAAGACCTTGCATACCTGCATGACTTAAATCTTGTATATATGTATATATATGTCTACATTTATGTGGAATGAACATTGTGTACTTCATATTTTATTGCTGTTACATAAATATGGATATGTTGAACAAGTGAACTGTATATACTGTTTAAATATGTATTGGTGTGCTTTTTGGTGTACTATGCATATGTATAAGATCACTTTTATGTTGGCAAAATGTATATGTATACTTAGATTGAAAATTAAAATGTTTATGCACACATCATTTGATTTGAATAAACGTATAAAGTATAATGATAATATAACAGTGTCATTAGTATAATTAACAGTATTCTATTCCAATATTATCTGTCAGTAAATTTGTTGTTAAATATGCTGCTTGATCCTATTACCAGTGTACTTAACATTTGAATACAATTGTGAATTGTATGGTCTTATAATATACACAAATTGTACCTATTTTAAAACATAATATATGTTTTATTTAATAAATAAATCTTTACATATGGATATTCTATCGTATTTCGTTTATTTTGACTAGTTTTCTAACCATGTCATGGCCGCCATATTTGTTTTTGTTGTTACCTATTACCGGTGCATATATAAAATTCACAAACACAGTGCACTAAACTTCTGCATGCTGACACATTTAGAATACTGCAGAAAACAACTAAGATTATGATGTGTCATTTTGAATTTATATTTGTGATCTTAAATAGAGAAAAAAGGACTTGTTGACTATGTGGGTTGAAAAGGTTCTGTCCCTCAATTTGGTTTCTGGAAAACCAGACACTCTGAACTAACGATTTTATTCTAGATAAGGCCATGAAATCAAATCAACACTGTACATACTCAACTGATGGGGTTTTCATTTGTTTTCCAATAGCTATATGCTGCAAATACAAGCAAAATAAACATAAAATCATTTCAGACTTCCTACCTTTGCATGGTCAAGTTGACATTTGTAATTGAAATTTGTGAGAATGCTCGAAGTTTAGTTCAGTAGGATAAGCTGCTTTATGCAAATGAGGTAAGTGCTTAATGGGATTTTATTACGACATAGAGAAATTTGGAACGCTGAGATGTGGTGTTTTGTCGTGTACTTTATAAAAATGGAGAAATGTTATGCCTGAAACACAATCATTTGGAATAAAAATAGAATAGCTTAAAGTAATGATTGCTATTTCTTTATCTATTTCCATTTTAGGACAACATTGTTTCCATTTTTTGTTATATAACAGCTGGCGCGAACGATTGTCTAAAAACGAAACCGGGCATTTTAAACACGAAAATCGGAATACCCCGGTAATACGTATACACCGGTAATAGGGTCATTGAGATTGTTTTAAGATATAATGGTGCAATCACATTTGCTAGTGATCTTTTAATATATACTGGTGCAGTGCCTAAATCCGCCACATTTGGGAGATATGTTTTATGATATTTTCAAAATGTGTTTATTAATCGACAGTATACAACAAATTCCGCGTGTACCGTTTGTTTTCATTTAGGGGTTATGTACTAAATAATTCTATTAAATATTCAATAACTCACAAATCAAAAAGAAAACTCGTCAGCGTTGTTAAGGAAAAGTGTCTGCTTGTTCGAGATCAACAAAATCGTATTCGCCGGTAAACAAAAGTTTGTTTTTATGGCGTTTTTATGACTGAATTGGACACCATACTTTACATGTTTTCATTTAATGACGTCATTATAAAAAGTGCGCAAGATTACCGGACACCTGAATTGTATAAAAATGAGGTGAGTCGTGTTTGTTTTGATTTCGATTCGGATAGTTCTTTGATGAAATTTTCCGATTTCTTTGTGCTTCTTGACACAGGACAAGCTGATTTACATGTTCAGTACAAATATTCATTACTTTACTTATTCGATTCGATGTTTATCCAGCAAATGATCCTTAACTGCGCAAGATTACCGCATAGTATCGTAAATGATCATTAATAAGATATAATAAAAGAGAACAAAAACTTATTATTTTGTGCCATATTTTCGTATTGTGAACACCGATGGATTTGGGCCGTCCTGACATGATACCATTTTGTCTTATGACCGATAATACTGAGACGACCCCTAGAAGGAAGCGGAAACGGGTCAGTCGAAGGCTTGAATTTTGTTCAGCGTTGCTTCCGATCAGTGTGCCAAGCGCCTGCATGTTGACAGAAATCGGACTTGACACGAAGCAAATTTTTAAGTAACAATTTTAAACATGACCACTCCAGGAATTTTACCCACGCATCAACGCTATGTCAATGGCGTCCCGATTCCTGTCGGAAGAAAGTCGCTCCGCATGCGTGAAAAATACATCATCTTGCTGGTATTCTTGACTTTTGGAATGGTTTGTTTTGGAGCATTCTTTTTCTTACCAGATCTCAGGGATAGAGTAAATGTGTCAGAAATGAGGCGCCAGATGCAAATCGGCGGCGCAGAAGTATTTGTTCCAGGACTTAATGCACGGGGAGGAATGCATTTAGATAATCACGGTGATCTGGTTGATATGCACAAACTAGATGACAAGGCGAAAATAGGTGCTAAAATAGCAGAGGACTGGGCCCGTCAGAAGGCTATTGAAGAGTTGAGTAATAAACTTCAAATGCCTAAAGATGATACATTGAGAGTAAAAGAAGAGATTGAGAAGGAAAAACAGAAACATAAAGAGCAAGAACGGGTTAAAGACATGGCTATACAGGAAGAGAAGAAAAAGCAGGCACTGGAGCAAGTTCACAAGGAACATGAGGGCGGTGATGGAACAAGAGGTGGAGAACCATCTGAACCTGAAGTGAAACAGAAGAGGGATAAAGTAAAAGAGGTGAAGTAAATGATTATCAAATGTTGCCACATATTAGCAGCTATATCCCACCTGAACAAGTTTTAAACATTAAGCAGAGCTCACTCTGACAATCGCCAAATTAGCCAATGGCTGCAACTTTAAACATTTGGCTCAAGAAATTTCCATTTGGCTACAACTTTTTCTTCATGAAACCTTATACAATACCAAAAATAAGAAGGATTTCAACAAAGACTGTAAATTTGGCTATAGACAATTTTTAGCCAGGGGGAGCCCTGATTCTGATTTTTGTGTTCACTGTTCTAACAATTAACAATAGGGTTTTGATATTTATATTGTATCGATCGGGATTAGGTACGGTATGCGGTTTATGGCAAAACCGGCCCCAGTCAAATCCGGCCCTAGTCTAAACTGGCCTCAAAAAAGCAAAACCAGCCCCACATGTGATTGCATAATGACTAAACTGGCCCCAAGATACAAAAAGATAGTGTTATGTTTGGATTTTTTTTATTTTATTTAGTTTTTACTATTCTCGTATATGTAATTCACATATTAATTATCAATGACAACATGATTGACACACAAAGTCACCACCACCTATAAAAAGTACTGGTACATGGGAAGACGATGATTGGATCTTAAATTTGCAATAATATTTCTAAATTTCGAATTTTACATTTTGTAGTAAACCGATTTTTAAAAAACGGGTTAAAATTCTTTGTAAAGAAACAATTAGGAACGTGAAATCATTTAAATCGATTCGTCAATTTGAAATAAAAATATATTGTAACCTATTTCGCAATATAATAATAATACGGTTCAAGTTAACTGATTCTGGGTATGCTTCTTTATTTTATTTATGAATGTAACAGAATTCACTAATAAACAGCATTTATACGTACTTTAATGCATTTTAATCTATTTACAAAATGTATAGTGCATGCGCTTACTACATAAAGTAACTCATTGATGACATTACCCCGAAATGTGTGAAAAACATTGCATAACATTACGTCACAATTTGAAATGGTATGACCATAATACAAATTATATTTATTTTAATGCACTTGGAAACACAAAATGTCATCTAATTCTGTATCATACAATACAAGAATAATAAACAAACAACTTCAAACATTTTATTTCAACGTAATTATATACGAAGTAATGTCCACTTTGTAATAACACAACCTTTTTATGGTATCCGGACAAAACGCCCCCCCGGACAAAAGCCCGCTCAATGTTTTTGACACCCCCAGACTAAAGCTCGCTTAATGTTTTTGACACCCTGGACAATAGCCAGCTCGTTACTAATAGGTGAATTCTTTAATTAATTATCCCCCACACTTAGTCGGCTTGCCGTGATTCAAACAGGTTTGATTTTTTAAGGGGCAAAATAAAAAAAAATGTTAAAAATAATAACAATCATTGTGTTTGAATCACAGCATGAGCTGTAATTAGGAGTTAATTATAATTAATTACTTACAAACTGCGGGTGATAATTATAATTAAAGATTTACATGTTTTTAACGAGCGGGCTTATGTCTGGGTCATTACAATTACGAGCGGGCTTATGTCCGGGGTGTCAAAAACATTGAGCAGGCTTTTATCCGGGGGTGCTTTTGTCGGTATTTCCCTTTTATAGTTGCTCTATAATTAGTTGCTAATTCATGCAATAATTAAGCCTCATTTGGTGTTAAACTGATACGCAATATAACAATTAACCAAACGCCGCACCAAATATTTTATTTTAACATACAAATACATAAAATAATATCCATTCAATTCTTAGATAAACAATTTGGGGCCGGATTTACACCATTGAGGCCGTTTTTGCTTAAATGTGGGGCCGGTTTTGCTTTTTTGGGGCCATTTTAGACTGGGGCCGGTTTTGCCTGCTCCCTAGGTATTCATCTACTGGTTGTCAATAAATATTTTAGAAGTACTTTACCATTGATTAGTACAATAGACCTCAGGTGAAACCAATATCCCGTTAGCCATTGCCAATTTTCAGTTCACGTTTACTTGCTGTGTAAACACAAAATTATGCAGAGGGGTGACTGACACCTGCCACGGAATTATGCAGCTTAACTGAGAGTGCGTTTGCTTAGATGCTTGATACAGATTGACACCAAGTAATTCCTTAGCAATATTTTGCAAAGTAATCTTGACTTGCAACTGATTTGATCACCCAAACACCATGAATCGTGAAATATACTTGTTTCTCATAAGCCATACTATAATTATGCGTGTGGACAGAATCTGATGGGACCTGTTCTCAAATCGACGAATTCACGTTGAATTTACATTTTTTTCAATTTTTTGTCACATATTCCAGAACTAAAAGAATAGTGTATATAATGGAACGAAAAAACACTTCGGTCATATAAATATACTGTAAATACCATTTTAGTAATGAATAATCCTCAGTTAAACTTGGTAAAATTATAAAGCATTTGTAAAGCTAAACGATGGATTAATTTGAAGAGTTTCTGTTGTTTTTGTAAATTTTTTTGACAAGACGTGGATCACTTACATAAAGTAAAAAATATGGTACTGAATATAGAAATCGGAATGGCTGAGTGGTTAAGGCGATAGCCTTTTGATCCAGCGGTCTGAGATTTGAACCCCGTAGGGAGCAACTTTCTTTTTTTTTATTTTATTTTTTTTATTACACCTGAGCTTTTTAGTTCCAATCTTTCAAGTTAAGACATTTAATGTTATACTTATAAACATACACAAATCTGTGAACAAGTTCCTTCAAATCACTCCAAACAAGCTGCATCATTAGGGGATGATCTACGACCATAACTTTCATACATTTATTCCCTTTTTATCTGATTATTTGTTACTTGTACAAGCTTGGAATGAAAACATTAGGGGCCGTGTTCCAGAAATATCTCAAGTAGTTTTTTATTCGTAACCTTAAAGTCATAATTTCATTTAGCTTTGTATTTCATGCGCATACATGTAGTACATTGTGCTTAGTATTATTGAATAATCAGCTATATTATAAACAAATGTTTGTGTAACTGTAGAGATTCCCAAATTTATTGGTGGCTTTGAACGTATAACATTTTGAAATTTTTAACTTAAGGTGATAAGATGTTTCTGGAATATGGCCCCACATGTCTCAGATTAATAAAAATGTTGGGCAAACATTCTGTTTTTGAATTATATAAAAGGTTGTTAATTCTTAAACCTTGTACCATCTGGTCATGTAGAGGAGTTTTTAAATTTAATTTGTGATATTACATGTACGTGAATTGATAAGCATGTCTATATTACTTAGAAATGATCAGCTGTTTGCTTAAAATCTCTAGTTTTATGATAGTCATAAAGCATTGGGCATTTATTTTGAGTCAATGTGTGTGATGTTAAATGATTTATTAAATTAAAATTTTGTTGGCTCACATGTTTCTGTAAAAGTGATTAAAAATTGATAAATAAGATACTAGTACACAACTAAGGAGGAAATATACGATAAATATGTCTGTCAAACAAGGAAACATATTTTATATCTTCTTTCATAAACCTTACATTAATTTGTTGTGTAATCTTAAATTAAAAATGTCATTTCATTTGATGACTATGACAAGTATTGTATTTTATACAAACCCTCTAGTATGTGTAGATGTTTTTGCTTTAGGCAAGGTTTCTTCTTACAGATGAACACTTACATTTTGCATGTATGTACAGTACACGTAAAATAACCATTTCAGCCCCCGCCACTGGCTAAATTAGTGTAGCGAAATGTTCAAATTTGTAGCAAACTAAAATGACTCATTTGGTGAACGGCAGAGTGAGCTCAGGAGATGTACAATGAACACCAACAAAGTTATCAACATCCAATATTAATCTCTACAATTTTCAAATTCTTAGTCTATCATTTTACTTCAGGTAAAATCATCTTTTTGAATTGTTATAAAATGCATGATTTACATGCATATTAATTGAACATATTAAAATTGTTAAAAAATAAACATTCATGTTGTTGTACATGTACAAAACTGTTCTAATTCATAAATGTAGATGATGAAACATGCCTGGGACAGCTACAAGAAGTATGCGTGGGGAGCGAACGAGTTACAGCCCATCTCCAAGAAGGGTCACAGTGCCAGCATATTTGGGTCGTCAAGTCTCGGGGCCACGATCATTGATGCCCTGGACACCCTGCACATCATGGAAATGGACAAGGAGTTCAAAGAGGGCAGAGACTGGGTAGCCGCATATTTCCAGTTTGAAGGGGTAAGCCAGGGCTGTTTTTCCTTCTATAGTTGGGGCCATTATAAGGTGTCATCCCCTCAGAAAAATTCTTTCAAATCATGCAGTTTTCCCCTAAAACTGATCTTACCCCACGATTTTTTATTCCCCTGCTATGAAAATCTTCCCCCAAAATGCACAAAAATAACGCAATTTTCCCCCAAAATGAGGGCAAAGGGCCCCATCCCCAAAATGTTAAAAAAAAAGCCCTGTGAGCTAAGTTGTTGATTTGTTAGCACTCTGAGAAAAATCACAAATTTCCATTAGTAAGCTAAGTGGTTGATTTGATAGCATGCGGAGAAAGATTAGGGATCTCAGAAAAGCAAAACCAAGCGTATTTGGACGCATACTTTTTCAAAAGGACGCTTGTCAAAACTAGACAAAGAGTCATAGGACGCATGCATTTCTGCTTACTGCGTATACCCTGTTACATAAAACGTTGGTACTGTTCGAGAATTGGTACCCTGAGGCTACGTAAATGCCTGCAATAAACTCGGCAGTATTGGCGATAAAATCAATTATCGGCCCCGAGTACACACTGCAGCTGTCACAGTCAAGTCACTTGGTTCTGCCCAAAGCAGTCTCAAAGCTCCGCCCACACCATTCAAGACAGTTACTGTTAACTTTCATTGGTTAATTCTTATTTCACCCATCAGTTAGCTTTAATTCACAAGTGAATTAGAATGTGCGAAAAATGTGACAAAAGGCGTCCGTAATTCAGAACAATTAGCACATGGTTGACAACCTAAATCAAACAGCATTGTTAAAATGAGTGAAAAACAGTTTGAAAATCACTTAAATGTCAATAATACGATGATAGCAGTTTGTGTCTTAGTCTTATTTATAAGACATGCAACGAATTTAGTGTTACTTTTTATATAGGGATAAATTCTTGGAACGCTGCAGGCGTATATTGCCCATATAAAAAGAAGCTCAATATACGCCAAGCGCTAACAAGTTTTGCTATTTTGGTCTTTGACAGAAATTTCGTACGAAAATCCAGGGCGGAATTTTGACAGAATTATAAATGCATAGGTCAGTAAACATACATTAAGGAACATTCTAGTGTATTATATATATTAGAAGACATAAATTAACAATATTTGTGATAATGTAAGTTCAAAATTTTGCAATGTCACATATTTTCGCGACCTTGCAAAAATTATCGTTGCCGATTCTACATGTCACAAACATTTGTAAAACACATATAAACACACTGGTGTTTAATATCCCTAAAATAACTACTCCTTGTCGGGCTTTTTGTGTTTTTCACATGTTTCCAATTACAAGTGTGACAGTAACTTATGATTTTGTGCATGCCTGCTGTTCTGTACTGTAATCAGCCACATCATACATTTTTAATAACCAGGCCATTCAAAGCAGCTCACAAGGCAAGACCATCAATTACCTGATTAAAATTAAACATTGGTAATAATAGTGTTTTATTAGAAACGATCATTAAAGAATTATATATAATCATTATGATTTACATAGCCTAATAATAATAAATTAATAATAATTATTATTATTATTAGAACTGTCATATATTGTTTAATATTAAACAAATCATTTAATGTCATGCGTCACATGCTGGACTTACATTTTTATTTCTTTTATATTTGGGACTCCTACTTTTTAAGGGGAAGGAGTCCCAGGACTCCTATTTTAAAATCCTAGGGGGATCCCTGAAGATAACAAATTTCCATTTTAAAGGGCTAAGCTAAGTCATTGATTTGTAAGCACGCAGAAAAAAAACACAAATTTCTATTTTGAACAGGGACGCTAAGTCACTGATTTGTTAGCACTCTGAGAAAACCACAAATATCCATTTTGAAGGGGTAAGCTAAGTTGTTGATATGTTACCACTCTCAGAAAACCACAAATATCCATTTTGAAGGGGTAAGCCAAGTCGCAGAGAAAGATAACAAATTTCCATTTTGAACCGATAAGCTAATTCATTGATTTGTTAGCATGCAGAGAAAACCAAAAATTTCGATTTTGAAGGGGTAAGCTTAGTCTTTGATTTGTAAGCACGCCGAGAAAACCACAAATTTCCAGTTTGAACATGTAAGCTAAGTCACTGATTTGTTAGCACTCTAAGAAAAACACAAAATTCTATTTTGAAGGGGTAAAGCTTAGTCACTGATATGTTTGAACTCCGAGGAACATGTTTTTATAATGAAAGATGTTACCAACAGGGGTCAGAAAATGTGATATTGCCTTATTTGTCCATTTTTATGCCGCCTTGTCCGTCCTTCCGACCGTCCATCTGTCCCACTTTTTTGTCCGGAGTATTTCTCAGCAACTCGGAATTCAACGAAACTTCATGGGAAGCTTCATAAACAAGAGGAGGTGTGCATATTTCCAGGACGTTCCGCTTCAGTGATTTTTCTCAGAGTTATGGGACTTTGAATATTTCTAAAATTAGTACATAGTGCACATTTCTTGAATTTCTTGTCCAGGCTATTTATCAGAAACTACTAGCCGTAATTCAACGAAACTTTATGGGAAGCTTCTTTATGAAGAAGAGGTGTGCATACTACCAGGACTTTCCGCTTCAATGATCTTTCTCAGAGTTATGGGAAGATTTCTGAAATCAGTATATAGTGCACAATTCTTGACTTTCTTGTCCGGGCTATTTCTCAGCAACTACTGGCTGGAATTCATCGAAACATTATGGGAAGCTTCATTCCCAAGGGGTTTTCATATTACCAGGACATTCCACTTCAGTTATTGTTCTCAGAGTTATGGGACTTTGAACATTTCTGAAATTAGTATATACTGCATAAATTCTTGTCCGGGATATATCTCAGCAACTACTGGCCTGATTTCAATAAACTTTTACGGGAAGCTTCATTGCCAAGAGGAGGTGTGCATATTAGCAGGATGATGATTTTTCTTCGAGTTAGGGAACTTTGAAAATTACTGAAATATAGTATAATAATAATAATTATCGCACAAACACGTTTGTTTATTTAATTTTAATACACTAAACGTTTCGGCATGATGCCTTCATCAGTAGTAATAAAATAATAAATATAAACAAAGGAAGTGACGTCGACGTCATACAGTGACGTTACGTCGTTTGGCGGAAAAATGATGACCTGTAAAATAGCATTATGCTGACATATATAGAACACATAATCATGATAGTATCAAATGATGGATCAGAGTTGATTCATCAGCCTATTAATTATAATATAATAAAAAACATAGTAATAGGCAAACATCGAATATATGTCAAGTATGTGAACGTATTATATATCGTACAGCACTTTGTTATTAAGACCGTTAGGAAGCATAGTCTTTAATTTATGTATCCAAAACGTTTCTTTACATAAACGGTCTAGATTATTATGAATTGGAACAAAAGAGAAATCTGACAATGTACAATTATTGTTTAGAGACCCAAAATGGGTTGCAACATGTGATACAGGATTTATTGAACAGTTTCTTATATCAAATCTATGGTTATTCATTCTACGGGAAACACTTTGATTGGTTTGTCCGACATACTGTTTACTACATTTTTTACATGTAATAAGATATATAACATCACGTGAGGTACAATCTACATCATTGTGCAAATCATATGTTAAAGCAGTAACGCTACTATTGAATTGAGAACATACATTGATATTATTGCAATGCGTACATCGTGGTCGTTTACATTTACCCGATGAATGTAGTTTAGTACTGTTATACACTGAACATCTAACAAGACTGTTTTGTATATTCTTAGGTCGTTTATAGGCCAAAATAGGCTTAAAAGAATGTAAAGACTTTACACTCTGTCAGATAACAGTAATAGATCCCAGTATTTGTGTATAATATCAGCAATATTAGGCAGTGATGTGTTAAAACATACAGTAAATGGTATCACAGAATTAGTGCTTTTCTGCGTAACACGCAGTGCGCTATCCTGCGACATATTTTTCACTTTTGTAAATCCATCTGCTATAACATTTTTAGGATAATTTCTATTTTCGAAATATTGTTGTAGATTAGCTAAAGACTGATTAAATACACCATCATCGGAGATAATACGTCTGTAGCGTTTAGCCTGACTATATGGTATACCCCGTTTACAAGACATGGGGTGAGATGATGTAAAATCTAAGTATAAATGCATATTAGTAGGTTTACAAAAAACATCTGTTATAACAGTTTCATATTCACTTTTAGATACAGATACATCGAGGAAAAAAGCAGACTTTTGAGATATACAATATGTAAATTTTATAGTAGGATGAAATTTATTTATAGCAACTATAAAAGTATTAAGGTCTTCTGAAGAACTATTCCATATCATAAAAATGTCATCTAAAAATCTAAGCCAAATATCGGGTTTTAGAGGTACATTACTAAGAAAATCTTCTTCTAATTTTCCCATAAAAAGTGAGGCATAAGAGGGCGCCATAGGGCTACCCATGGCTGTACCCATAGTTTGTAAATAACTCTCATTGTTAAAATCAAAGCAGTTATTTTCAAGAATAACTTTAAGTAATTTGCTAATGTCTTCAGCGTTAATATTATTGTTAACATTATATTTTCTAAGAAAATATGAACAAGCTTCTGTTCCCTCACTGTGTGGAATTTTAGTGTATGATGATGACACATCCAGAGTTACTAAGTAAGAGTCTTTTTTTAAATGAATATTCTTAATCTTGTTAATAAAGTCTGTGGTATCTTTAATGTATGATGGTAAAGTCTGCATAACTGGATTTAATACAAAGTCTAAGAACTTGGAGATATTTTCCGAGCTGGAATTAAACGCAGATACGATCTACAATGATGTAGATTGTACCTCATGTGATGTTATTACATTATTAAAATACATTGTTTTTTTTTGTTTCGTTTTTTTGAAATATAGTATATAGTGCTCAATTCTTGTCCATGCTATTTCTCAGCAACTAATTGCCAGATTTCAATGAAATTTCATGGGAAGCTTTATTGCCAAGGGGAGGTGTTTGTATTAGCAGGATGTTCCACTTCAATCATTTTTCTTAGAGTTATGGGACTTTGAAAATTTCTGAAATATAGTACACAGTATGCATTTCTATTGATTTTTAGTCATTTTAAATATCTTTACCCTTCTCATTGCATTTATATTGCTTGACAAAGCGCATTGGGTAGCATCCATCACTTTTACTGATATCCTTGTTGACAAACGCCGTATTCCACTTGTCAATACAGAAATTCCATGGTAAATTCTGGGAAATTTTCCATTGTCCGTATATGCTCTGAAACAAGCTGAGCAATACGGACACTTGACAGTAAAAGTGAGTTTACCTTAGTTGAAGAAATCAATAAGTGCTTTTATTATACCTCATGTGACTGTTCTCTATGTATTGTGTCCATAGACCAAAAGTAATGTCACAGGGTGATATTTGTTCATATCACCCTGCTAAATATAGATTCCTTCTTAATTGTTCTTAGAATGTAGAATTTTGAAATTGGCATCATCATTGTGCCAATGGAAAAGTTACCTAAAGTAAATATGTTATGTAAGTATTCAGAATATAATTTATAAATGTTTAACTTATGTAGTATAGTTAAAACTGTAGTACTCATACGAATGATGGAGCACATAAAATGACGTCACAAAAATGAGCAAAATGACATCATTTGACTGTGCATGTTTACTTGATCCATCAGTGTTGAACGAATTGTGTAAATATCTTAAACAATTTGTTCGGTATATTAAAATAAATTATTCTACTGCCTCGGTCGATATAACATTTCTCGGGTTGATATTATTTCATAGCACCCTCTCAGCTATGCGTCATTTATATAATATTTTGCATTTCAGATATTGACTTATTGACATAAGGTGATGCATTAAGTTTTGATTTCTCCAACCCTGACTTATTGGAGGCATCAAACTGTTGTTGTCCTCTGTTGTTCGTTTGTCATTGAGAGCACAAGTCCTCCATAAATGTATTTGGTCAAACATGTTTTAGTACAGATAATTGTATGAAAATAACTGTGAAAAACATGTTTGAAATGTCCATAAATTGTTTCTCTCCAGTTATAGTGTATTAAATTTATGGCTTTAAAACATCTATTGATTTTATTACATAATTTAACACTGTTCAAGCATTGAAACATCTAGTTTTGCTGTGGAAATTATCACAAGAGTTTTCCCAACATGTAACTGGTATTATTATTTATTATTTGGTATCACTTGAATAATTATAAATAAACATGCATACATATAAATGCCATTGATTTTTATGATCAGTGTCAAGTAGTATACTATTGTTTTGTAAGGAACAACAAGAAGCCGTTGCATGTCATCAAACGTTTATAAGACTGGTGCTTTTAGAATATTGATCATATACATGTACATACCGGTATATGATAACCCAGGCTGCCACATTATAAATTTTTCATTACGTTTGAACACATTGATAGGGAAAGATCTAGTATCACAAAAGGTACAGGGTGCTGCTAAAAAGGAGCAGGATGGAAAGCCAAACCAGTTTGTTTACATGTTCTGATATGTCGCTTCATCCAGGATTTCATGAGTTTAATGCTTCTGTTTAAGGTTTTTAAGCATTGCCTATTCCTTTGTCATTGAATATTTGCAAAAATATATTAAATTTCAAAAGATATTCAACATTTCTGTGTTGAGGAGCCCAGAGGGGCAGCAGGGGGAAACCCAAAAGGAGCAGGGTGCTGCGCCATGCTATTTTGCCCTAGATCTTTTCTTACATTGACATATTGATTGTTTGATATTATCACATGTAATATTTAACAGTTTGTGTACATATTTCATAGTTCTGTGATTTTTGAATAGCACCTCTTTCCCAACCTTTACTGTTCCCAGGCCTGGAAAGATCTTTGCCGTGTTAATTAGCTGTGTCTGTTGTTGTTGTTTTTACAAAGCTACATTCCACTTCACTTGTCTGAATGGTAATCATAATACTGGATATAACTTCTGATGTATTACTCTAATTACACTAATTTAGCATTTCTATGCTTGCTCAGGAACCAGCTGGGGCCAAAAAAAATAAATTGTGTGTTTCGGGAATGCAAGAAAGTTTTTGTAAAGACCCATTTTGTTAAAAAAAATTGATAATTATAAAAAAAAAAGGATAATTATCTAAAATCTATAGAATAAGGATTTTATGGAAAACAATCGTCGCTAAAAGCATTAGGGTCGGGGAGGGGGGATTTCGCTAGGTAGGGTCGGATTGCCGGAAACAGAATTTGTATGTTCAGCCCAGGCAAATTGACAGTTGATTTCACCAGCACTGTGAGTTACTCAAATCTGCCTTGGTATGCTCATGTACACTATGGTTTGTCTTATTTAAATATCAGTGTTATCTCCTTCCAGGGCCCTCAATCTAAGATTTTTTCCGCCGAATATCGGCCCCACTCCCCCACCTGAAGATTATGTTTTTTTCCCCTAAAAAATGGAAAAATTCCCCATAGGAGGTCTGCCAAAAAAAATACAAAAAAATAACAGAAAACCTAGTTAAGATGCCAATAATCTTCCGCATCATAAGTATAGCCATTTTGGTCCAGATCTCTACATTGCTAATATTTTAATGACAACTGTTATGTGCGATAAAAATAAACCGATCCGTTCAACATCAAGTGAAACAGTTTGACGTCATCAGCTTATATCGCGCGTGCCACCCATGGCAATGTCCTTTCACTGCTGTCGCTTTAATTAGCAGCTGAATTACACACTGTCCACATGGAGGGTGTACACAGTACCTGTATGTCATAAATCAATACTGACCTATCTGAACGACAATAACGTTATCGATACGGCAAAAGTATTTGTGTGTTTAAGAGGAAATGTTAACTGCACATTGATGGCGATACAAAAATTTGGTTCGTATGCGCATGAAACTTTTATTCAAAAGTAAAGATCTCACAGTTCTCTGCGCTAAAAAGTTTTTATGTGGCCATCAATACACCCACGCTTTCCATCCGGATGATGGGACGTTGTACATGTTAGCATAATTTGTGCGCGCTTTTCTAACCGAACAAAGGCTTTTCATGAAGTACATGTGTATTTGAACTGTACATAAAATTTGTGTTTATGACGTGTGAACAGTAAAATTCTAACGGCGTTTCGCATTTCGATATAGTATATGTGTTGTGATAACTGATTTAAAATTAAATACCAGGAACTATATAATATTTTTATATACAAATAGAATGTTTTACATATGGATTTTACACATTATGGATGTAAACAACAATGAAAAGGTGATTTAATTACATTTACTTTTTGAGATAGCGAAAATAGGCTTGTGTTTACATGTATATGCACATGAATGGCCTGACAAGTTATATTGCGATTGCGATCCATGGACCCCTCGAATCACGATATAATGGAGTTGTAGTGTATTTCCATCTTCTGTCTTTTAAATGAATACATTAAATTAATTAATAATTTTAAAAGCTTGACTGCGAATTACTTTTACAAAAAAATATGTGTTGCATATTGATATTAATTATATTAGTTTCATATCTCCGTTATAAAATCATGCTGGGCTAGAAAAACGCGCCAACTATTTATTAACGCCGGCGAAATCATGAAAAACTCGTGGAAATGATGCGTGTATAGCTGCAATGTTACATGTATACCATAGCCTAGTCCAAATTTTAAGCGTTATCAGTAGATTCTGAGCTATGTTTTTTTGTGCTAAAAAATAATAAAAGTTATATTTATAGGAGTTTTCTGTAAAAACTTCCATATTAAAATATTCCCCAGGTCAGTCAAAATTCCCCCTCCAGAGGGCTGTGTAGCCCTTCCCCCACAACTGATTGAGGGCCCTGCCTTGTGTCTGACATGTCGTGTTCAAAAAAGGCCCTATCAGCTGTGCATGTGTGGTAAGGTCTGAAATGTTAATGTCCTTGACCTGTTATAGTTGTGTTGTTCCACACTGAATTTGTTTTAGAGAGTTGATTTTTAGCTCGACTTTTCGAAGAAAAGGCAAGCTATTCTACTTGCCCCGGCATCGGCGCGGTGTCCAAGCTAGGTTAAAGTTTTTCGGTAAGCTGGTCTCTCAGGAATGGCTTGAGGGATTTCATTCAAACTTAAAACATTTATTCTCCACATTAAAATGAACCTATAGGCCAAGTTTGGTAACTCTAGATTGAAATTTGTCAAAATTATGGGCCTTCTTATACTTCAAAATAATCATATGGACAGGTTAAAGTTTTTCGGTAAGCTGGTTTCTCAGGAATGGCTTGAGGGATTTCATTCAAACTTCAAACACTTATTCTCTATATTAAAGTGAACTTACAGGCCAATTTTGATAACTCTAGTTTGACATTTGTCAAAATTATGGGCCTTTTTACACTTAGAAATTTTAAATATAAGCTATACGGACAGGTAAAAGTTTTTCGGTAAGCTAGTTTCTCAACTTTTCGTTTCCGCTCTTTAACTCGAGAACAGATTAAGCGATTGTAATGAAACTTCAAACATAGATAGATACCTTATAGTGAGACCTCGCTTGGGATTGCATATTGGGTGGGTGGGGTCAAGGTCACTGTTACTAAAAATAGAAAAACATTCATTAACTTGAGAACGTATTGAGATATTTTATATAAAACTTAATACATAGATACCTTATATCAAGACCTCACTTGCGATTGCATGTGGGGTGGGTGGGGTCAAGGTCAATGTTAGTAAAATAGAAAAATGGTTTCTGCTCAATAACTTAAGAACGTATTGAGATATTTTAATGAAATTTAATACATAGATACCTTATATCGAGACCTCGCTTGGAATTGCATATGAGGTGGGTGGGGTCAAGGTCACTGTTACTAAAAATAGAAAAAAAATGTTTCGCTCAATAACTTAAGAACGCATTGAGATATTTTAATTAAACTTTATACATACGTAACCTTATAATTATAGCAATCTCACTATACATTGATACCTTATATCGAGACCTTGATTGGAATTGCATATGGGGTGGGTTGGGTTATGGTCAAGGTCACTTTTACTAAAAATAGAAAAATGGTTTCTGCTCAATAACTTGATAATGCATTGAGATATTTTAATAAACTTAATAGATAACTTATATTGAGACCCCACTTGGGATTGTAGATAGGGTGGGTGGGGTCAAGGTCATGGTCTGTGTTACTTAAAATAAAAAATGGTTTAAGCTCAATAGCTTGATTGAGATATTTTAATGAAACTTCATACATTGATATCTTATATCTAGACCTTGCTTGGGGTTGCATATGGGGTGGGTGGGGTCAAGGTCACAGTTACTAAAAACAGACAAACAGTTTACTCTCATTAGCTTGAGAAGACATTGAGATTTTTTCTGAATATTAATAAATAGATACCTTATATTGAGACCTGGCTTGGGATTGCATATGGGGTTGGTGGGGTCATGGTCAAGTTCACTATTACAAAATTTTTTATTGATGTGCTGACTTCAATGCATTTTGTTGGAAAAATGTGGTTTTCGTGGCATTTCCATATTTCTTGTTTTAGAAAAAAAATGCCAGTAACTCTGACAAGCACAAGAAAAGTCGAGCACGCTGTCCTCCGACAGCTCTTGTTTTCTTCAAAATTCCTACAAGATATAAACGGAGACGTTTTGTCTTTTACTCGCAGTGAATTTGTTCACTGCTTTGGGTATGGGTTCAGTATACGTCACATTGGAAATTTGGCGTCATTCAATCTTGCTTATAGGGAAACATTTAAGAAAGTAATTTATGAGTGAATTACTTAAACTAGTGTTACGGTGGTTGAACTTGGTATTTTATTCATAACCATACGAGCAATTTCATGCTTTACAACTAGTTGAACTTGGTATTTTATTCATAACCGTACAAGCAATTTCATGCTTTACAACTAGTTGAACTTGGTATTTTATTCATAACCATACAAGCAATTTCAGGCTTTACAACTAGTTGAACTTGGTATTTTATTCATAACCATACGAGCAATTTCATGCTTTACAACTAGTTGAACTTGGTATTTTATTCATAACCGTACAAGCAATTTCATGCTTTACAACTAGTTGAACTTGGTATTTTATTCATAACCGTACAAGCAATTTCATGCTTTACAACTAGTTGAACTTGGTATTTTATTCATAACCATACAAGCAATTTCATGCTTTACAACTAGTTGAACTTGGTATTTTATTCATAACCATACAAGCAATTTCATGCTTTACAACTAGTTGAACTTGGTATTTTATTCATAACCGTACAAGCAATTTCATGCTTTACAACTAGTTGAACTTGGTATTTTATTCATAACCGTACGAGCAATTTCATGCTTTACAACTAGTTGAACTTGGTATTTTATTCATAACCGTACAAGCAATTTCATGCTTTACAACTAGTTGAACTTGGTATTTTATTCATAACCGTACGAGCAATTTCATGCTTTACAACTAGTTGAACTTGGTATTTTATTCATAACCATACGAGCAATTTCATGCTTTACAACTAAGATCCACTTTTTCTATGTATTAAGGATTTTGTTACTTTAGATTTAGGAATTGTTGTTCTGATGCGTGGCTATTAAACAACTCTGGCTAACGCCTTGCGGTTTAATTCCTACTCATCAGAACTCCAAATCGTTGTTTATTGTCCGATAAACAACGATGAATAGAAAATTGTTTCTTAATTAGAATACAGTAAATTACATGTACTCCTTGGTATTGATAATCATATAGTTTAACACAGTCAGAACTCAAATTTGAAATCATACCTAGCATATACGATGACCTTAGTGAAAATATGGATCAATAGTTTATTAAAGAATATTGGTCAATCCCTAAATAGAGATCATAAATGTAAATGGTGTTTACCTCTTGATAGTCGATACAACACTGGTTTATGGTTTCAGTGCTGTACATGATTGTATGAATATTTAAACAGCAATTATTATGTAATTGATTTATATTATAATTCAATTTGATATAGTATTAGAAATCCAATTTTAATTTAAATTGTTTAAATTGAGCTGAAATAGCAAATGTGGTTTCTGTTAAGATTTCAATGTTAATCTTATTTTATTTTCTAATGGGTATTTTCAAATGTTACACAATATTTACTTAAATCTTATCTGGAGAACTTGAAATCACTTGGCACAAGATTATGTAGTACAAAAGTGTGTCATGTCACTAAAATGTCCATTGCAATGCCACAGCAATTGTTCAGGGTTATATTAAAGGGACTCATTCACAGATAGCTGAAGCTTTGAAAACATAAAATGTTAGCTGCAAAAATTAACCCATCTGGAGTAGCTAACCCAAATACTATCAGTAATAGCAAAGCAAACGTCAAGTTGTGGCTCCACCGGGACAAGAACTTAATAACCTCTGCCTGAGGATCAAAAGTCTGTCCTGTTGACCACTCACTCTGCCATTCTCCACATTAACCAATGGCTACAAACCGAAATATTTGGCTAAATAATTTTTCATTTGGCTACAACTTTTTCTTCATAAAACCCTATAAAATATTAAAGGCCAATTTGGCTAAAGACAATTTTGAGCCAGGGGGAGCCGTGCACGAGCCCATACAGACTTCTATGCATGAACATATATTCCAAAAGCTATGTAGTGATTAATTATTAATGAATTTAATTTTCATTATAGATTTTGCCAATCAGCAATATTTTATTATTCAAACATTCGCAAACTTGGGTATTGCTCATTCATAGTACTTGTATAGAAAATAATTGCTGTTAAATGTTTGCTGTCATTTGCATGTATCTCATAAAGAAGTGTAGAATTATTGCTAAAAACCACATTCAGATCCATGTGTTAATGTCGTATGTTCCTTAAGTCCATGTATCGCAAATACAACATATACCTATAGGCACAAATATATAACATTATAGGCACAAATATATATTTTTGGTACATTATTATGCCTACTGGTTAGTGACCAATTTTTCGCTCGTACCAATTATTCGCCCACTACTGAAAACCAGTCAAAACCACAACAAATACTTTTAACCATACTGGAGTCAATATGCCTTGTTGTTTTGTTATCTTCATCCGATTATTGCAGGAATCCGTAAGTATTCCGTATTATAAAATCCATGTAAACAAACAATGCACTACTGGTCTTGTTGGGAGCACGCAGGGGATGACGTC
Source organism: Congeria kusceri (assembly GCA_027627225.1). Taxonomy (NCBI): domain Eukaryota; kingdom Metazoa; phylum Mollusca; class Bivalvia; order Myida; family Dreissenidae; genus Congeria; species Congeria kusceri. The sequence goes on from CM051024.1 coordinate 88,146,223, forward strand.
ATCACACATGCGCTCATTTGTTTGAGGCGCTGGAGGGGGTTGTTTTTTCCAGAAGGCATTTTACTTCCAGACGCTTTTTTTGTTAGTGAACCATTAATGACTCTAGATTTGTAAATGACCCCTTCCAGTTTTAACTAAATATATTTGAATTATTAAACGTGTAAAAATAAAATGATACTTGTACTAACACTTCAGTACCCCTGTTCGGGCCTCAATTGTTGCTATTTATATTTTGTAAGTGTGGCTTACGGATATAAGCATATTCTTCAGAAGTGAAATGTAAACACAAAGGATGTGTTTTATAATGGTGTATCATCCTTAAAATAGAAAAATACGCAGTTTTTTAATAAATATATTTTGTTGAGTATCAAGACAATTGTTCACTGCCTCAGTGTTGAGCATGTTCAGGTGTGTTACATAGTGATTGTGTGCACTTTTGAACATAAAATTATCTCACAAAAGCTTTTCTAAAATGATTTAATATTACAAAAAATATTTTAAACTTCGCTTTTGAAAATAACACGTGTTTTTAAAGGTGGGCGAATAATTGATACAGTTGTTAATAATTATGCATTCAGTTATAGGTGTTTTTCGCACGTGATATAATTTGATTTGTGTGAATGGATAAAAAAAAAATGTTATTGTTTATTGTATATGGTGCCTAACATTGCTTGTGCCAAGTTTCATTACAAACTGTTAACTAAGACGCGTGTAAGACGCAAAAAAAACCTCCATTTCCGTGCGAAAATGGGTTGCTAACCAGTACAGCAATATAAGATAGGGATGGCATCGAATACCAAAATCCGTATTCGAATATTAGCTTTTTCATTCAATAGAATATTCAAATATTCCCATAGATTGGTATTATCTATTTTAAACTTTGTGTCCTAGTAGACATAATAGTTATTTTTTGTATGAGGTTCCGATAAGCCAGTACCGTCATATTTTCATTAACAAATTGCGCTTTCTAATTAACATACTTATTGCACAGTATAAAAACATAAACAACTTCAGTAACCATTTTATTCATGCAGGTATTAATTTAGACCTGTTGATACAAAAGTATGCCTGTAGGTACAATTTTGTACCCGAAGGTACATCTATTTATAGCTGTTGTGTACATTTACTTTTTACCCAGATTGTTGTTGTTATTTTCAGTCCACTGAAGTGTCAGTGTTCGAGACAAACATCCGATTTGTTGGCGGTCTGCTGTCTGCCTATGCGCTTTCTGGGGACAAGGTAAGGCTACATTACACTGTTGGATAAATTTTCTGTTTCAAGGAAGTCTCTTCTAAACATAAATCCACTGTAGGCGGAAAGTGCCGTCCCGGATAAGCCCTGCTGACTGCACAGGCTTATCCGGGATGACACATGCATTAAGCCCGGTTTTCCCATGACACGCCTCTTTTATTTTTAAGTAATTTTAGTGTTTGTACGGCCTAAGTCATGGTTTCATTCAAATAAGAAATCTGGTACTATGAGGTTCTTCACAATGATCAGAATGTACTGGTACACACATTTAGCATACATGTGATCTTCTAACTGTACAGTCTTTCACAGACTGTACATGTATTTGGCATAATCTGCAAATCTGACTTTATGTGGCTTTAGGTGCCAATGATTTTTTAATGATAAAATCTAAGGCTTGAGTCTGTTTCCATAAAACATTTCGTCTTTGCCATTATTTGTAGTATATGGCTAGTTTAGGGAATGAATAATGCATCTCTTCTCTGCATTTATTGGGCAAATGTTGTTGCTAAATACTACTTTCTGGTAGATAATCAGACCTTAGGCTGAATTTATGTCTGATTGTTTCTTGCATTGAATTATATATTTTATATGAGATGCTATATTGATGGTGGTTCTTTTAATTTGGCCAACAAAATAAATTCTGTGCTTCTGGCAACAGTCTCAAAAGGTTTGGTAGGGTCGGTTTGAGGGTTTTATTTGACTCTTTTTGAAGACACATTTCGGTCAAAAAGCATTCTAAAATCTGACGAATACGGATTTTATTGAAAATAATCGTCACTAAAAAGTTTAGGGTTGGTGGTTTTCGCTGGATAGGGTCGGGTTGCCTTAAACACAAACAATTTTGTTTTGGCCTTGCTTGAAGTTTTTTTTTTTTTGGCACAGATAAATATTTTGTTTGCTCAATAAAGATTTTGATTAAAAAGCAGAAGTAGCCAGAAACTTTTTTTTCAGCATAGCTGTCTAAGATCACTTTTGACCTAGATTTCTTGTGATAATTTTCTGCAGCGGGAAAACTGAATGCCAATAGAATTGGGCAAATTTTCTAATTTCAGGGAATGCAAACTTACAACAGTGGTTTGATGTCTACCAATAACTATTGCTTATTTTGGGGGATTAAAATTTACATAATTGTTTACATAAGCGGTTAAAATAAAGTTAAAAACATATCTTTGACATACACTCAAGAACTGAACATAATTATGAAAAATTCTACTCATTGTATGTCATGAACAGAACGTAATATTCATGCACATAATGAAATAATTATTTTGTTTAGCCTACATCAGCGGCACGCTCTATAAATAGCAATTACAATGATCCCATTGGTTGACAGATATCTGTGCTCTGATACATACGTAGATATTTATTCAGCGAAGATTGGTATGAAATGGTCTATTCTAGCGTAGTCAACACATTCCAGAGAACGGGTGCAGCATTTTAAAACTAACGCGCAGTATAGCAGTGCTAATACTCATTCATCAATTAGCGTCCGTAGAATCATAAACCCGAGAATTTCAATCGATGGGGAATTTATATTTATAAACTTACTGCGCATGTTATTTTATATTTGAATTGCGGTTGCGTTTTATTAAGTATTATTTATAATTGCACCTTTCTATCAACTTCTCCAGTAGATGTTATTCAATCTCTAAAATAGTTAACATAAGCTTCGTTCAATTCAAGCTACTTCATTTGCATAGCATGAATACACATTTTGCAAAACTAATGATGCTTATAGTATATTATTTAACATAACTATGTACACTTGTCTGATATATAATAATTTTCATTGCGATTTTCATTCCTTACCGCAATTATTTTCTGACAATGCTTTTTTGTTAAATTTGCCTGACTAATTCATGTAACAGTTACAGTAATGTAATTTACTAGCATTTATGTTATTCATTTATCACCAGTGAAAACATAGAAGGAATAATCGGTTTATTCACGGTACACATATTAATAATGTTTGAGGTTATCTCAAATTAATTTTAGGTCCGATAAGTTTTTTTATGGTGTCCGAAAAAATCTACAGTCTGCGAAGTATAATACTTAGTGGGGACTAAAAAAGCTGGCGTCAGAGAAGTCATGTAACCGATCATTTTGGCCCCCTTTTATTATGTTTCGGAATAAGAATGACATCTCAATATAAATTTCAACACCGATTGTCTTTTTTAAAGACATTTCTTGTTTTAAATACCAGGGTAATATTTCATTATAATATAATAAGTGTTGCGTAAACATTGGTATTATTAAGAAACAATCTTTCTGGAACTTCAACTAACATTCCAACTGATTGACATTGGTTCTAGAAAAAGTGAAAATGTGTTGGTAATAGTTTTCAGTGTTCTGCCTTGAATTTGGACTATTGGGTACAAGGGCCCTCGAGGCTTGAAAAAGTCGGGACAAATTACAAAAATGTAGGGACACAGACAAAAAAAGTTTTTCACCTCATGAATATTCCCAAAGCAGATTTTTGTTTTGAAAAGTAGCTGTTTTCATTCATGTTTGTTTTTATTTTCTGTTCAAAAAAGGATTAATACATAATATGAAGTTCTTAATTACTTCATAACGTTCTGTTGATCAATGTTACACTGCATTCTTGCATACCTTATAACCTTGCATTATTAATTCCAGTTTGAACAAACAATAAAATCCGTTATAAACACAAGGCGTTAATAATGAAACCGGTTAAAACTACAAAGTGTAACAGTGTGACATCATCAATTAGCCGGGCTTCCAAAACTGTAAGCCGTTAGCAACACCCATAGCAACAGTGTCGGTTAATTCGACTTCAAAAGTCTTTGATGTGTCTGCCGAAATGCAGTTGTCGTCTAGCAGTTTGTCGCTGAAAAGCGTGTTTCACGCTTTGCATGTGGACTGCGTATACATTTATCGATTGATACTACTGTATTTGAACTGCTCAAGCGCTGCCGATAGAGCGTTAATAAATTAGTGTTTTATGGAAAAAATTAGTTATAAAGTGACGTCACGATCAGTGATTTAACTTTTACTAAATAACCCTAATGATTTACTTGTAAATTGTGTGCGCCCGCGGACCCGCTTACGAAAATTTTGTGGGGACAAATCATTCATTTTTGCGCCAATGGCGCAAGGCCGCATCCATGGCAGAACACTGAGTATTTCTTCTTTTACTGACCGTCTTTATCCTGAAAGTGATACATTCAAATAGCTGACATGTTTTCAGTGAACCAAAAAGCTCCATGGTGCTGTCTGACACAATAAGCACTTGTCTTAATACGTCATTGATCTGCTTCATAAAAGAATGCACAAGGAAGGTGTCATATATTTCTTAACTTCCTTGAAACACCATTGTTTTCCTGTGAGAATTTTTCATAATTTAGTTGTGTTTATTTTTCATTCAATTGACAATGCTTTAGACTCATTTGACCACTAGCCATGAAACTTACCACCATTAAAGCAAGAAGCCCTTAAATTTGCTTTTGCCTCCTTTCAAGTGATTTCTGCTGTGATTTCCTCTGTTTTAATGGCAGATTTTTTCAAACAGATTTTAAATTTGCTGGATTGGTTTGGAAATTATGAGTTTAATTGAGCAATTTTAGGGGTGCAGGATAGCTCCCCCCCCCCTGAAGTGTTTATCATATAACACTCCTGTGGTTATTAATATTAATGCAAAGTTGAGTGATATAAATTATTATGAACTTTTGGGCTAGTTGTCAGTTAATTGTAATAATTAATTTATAAACAATATTGATATATTATTTTTTGTTACTTTTGAAGTTTTCTGGTTGTTTACCCATATTTAGAGTTAGAAGTATTGTGTTATAAACATTGATTTAAAAACATACAGAAAAAAAGATACATAAATGCCAGTCAAATACCAGCATTCACATTTTACTATACTTAAAGATAGATTGTGTAAGAAAAAAAAAGGTTTTGATAAAGAAACATTGTAAGTGTAGCCTTAAGACATATAAATGTTACTGCACATTTCATAATCAGACAAACTAATGCACTTTACTAGCAGATGTTACTTTACATATGTAATACAATTTACAATCTGCGTTATAACAATGGTAACATCTTTATGCTGGATAAAATTTAGCAGCATCAATTGATGCAATTTATCCCATCACACCAGCATTGACGTAATAATACGCTGTGGTATAAAGCAAACACGCATAGTATAATGACGTCGTTTTGTTGATTTTCATGTTTTTATGGTGTTTTTTTTTTATTTTCAAAATGAAGACAGAAATTGATGAGATAAATAGAATACTAGGTAAGTGTTGATGAAAGATAAACTTATTGCTTGGCGCAAAAGCCAGAACCACTTGGCAATTTAAGGCTTGTGGTTCATGTTTTCTTAGCCTCGCTAAATAAATGTATTTGTATTCAACACTTACCTAGTATTCTCCATTTCTCATCTCTTGCACTTTTTAGCCTGTGAATATTGTATGTACATAAGTATAATTATTAAATATAAAAGTGCAAGATTGTAAAATATTGTAAAGTTATAATTTTAATTATTCAAAGTTTTAAATGTTATCTTAATTTAACTACGACAGTTTGTCAAATATAAAAAAATGAAGGTATGAAAAAACTTACTTACAGTAAACTCTGCTTGTAACGATATTGAGCGGACCGCAGAATTTATATCGCTATTTCCGAATATCATTACATCAGTTAATAGGCAATGAAGAGCATGGACATACAAGTATATAAAAGAAACACAACACTGATCATTTTACATGTATACTTACTTTTAACGTAGAACTATGTACAATGAACACATATTAAGAAATGCAATCAATGTATAATAGTTTTATAAATATTGTTGATTATGCGTGATGTCACGAAATTCTGCCAGAACTACGTATGGTCTACATTCTAATGTTCATGTTGATTGTGCCTGATGTCACTAAATACTGCCAGAACTACGAATGGTCGTTTTATAGAAAAAAATGTCACAACTTTTCTCTGAACCGTTTTTACAAGCCAGTTATGGGGACAGTCACACCCAGCACCAATTGTTATCAATTCTATAGCTGTATGTACCTGGATCAATGTTTTTCACACCTGTGACAGACCCTAAATATTGTAACAAAAGGGGAATATTTGCGACTGGGCTGTGAAAATAACTTTGTTATACACGAAACTTTGATGTACTTTCATGCTGAGTTTTTTTATACGTACACAATTTTAAAACGGGGGAAATTTTCAGCGTAAGGGGGAAATGATGCTGTTCTTGCTGGCAATGCAGTCTAAATTTGGCTGAAAATAAGGGTAATTTTGAACATGTAATGGGGAATATGACAATGCAACCTCATTTCGGTTGCAAAAAAGGCAGAGGTGAGAATCGTGAGTGTAGCAGCGCTTTCCCTCACAACTTCGTGAATGGTGCCAGTACCAGTAAAATTGGGAAACTTAGCATTGTTTTCAACCAAATTGGGAATTTTATCACTTTCAGCAAAAACAGTCAAAAAGAATGTGAAAATAGTAAGTTACAATAAATAAACTCTTAAACAACTTTTTCACTTGTACTTGTGGTTCCAGGAGGTAAAATAAAAGTAAAATATAGGTACATACATGTAGTGAATCTTTTTTGGGATCGTTTTGGGTTAGTTTCCCCGATATTTGAGATTTTTTAAACTTCAAATTGGGAAAAATTGAAAGTAAATTATATTAAGAAAGTACCTTTTGAGAGTACCAAGTTTATACAGAGTAAAAGCGCTGGTGTAGCCACAACCCTGGCTATCATCCATCATTGTCCCATTAGATAAAGCCAGATATTTACAGAAACACTTAAATGGGGACTTCAGACAGTGGTCTTCAGTAAATATATGGGCTTGTTTGTTCACATGTATTAAGGCCCAACCTGACATCTTGGGGTTGAAATAATAACATCTCTATGGGAAGAAAGGTCAATTGACTCATGCTTTAATCTTTACTTGTTATCGACCCAGTTTTAAAAATTGTGAATTTTCTGCTCTATTATTTGTACAGATATCAAGGTCCTGACTGACATCATCAGGTTGAAATAATTTAATTTACATCTGTAACGGAAGAAGATATGTCATGTTGTTGTCTTTAGTTTCTATTTACCTACATTGTAGTTTAAACAATGTCAAGTTTGCTATTCATTTTCTGATCCATTATTTACACAGATAGTCAATAGCATGCTCCACACCACTGCATAATAAATCTATTATGTTGAAAGATATTGTAATTATATTTATAATATTGGAAACATGAGATCTTTAAATATTTGTATTAATTAAGCACCAGTTTAGCACTGAATTTTACCACCACTAATTGTTATTGATAATATAATGTATGTCATAAGAGGTGAAATAGAAAATACCGTAAAACGCCTTGTATAACGCGCAGTCATGTATAACGCGCACCTACTTTTTAAAGCAAAAAATCGGGGAAAAAAATATTTTAATTGAATTTTGAAAAGCTGAAATAAGCAGCTGTGTGCTTTTGCAGGTGTTTTTTTTATAAAAATGCACACAATTGCTAAGAAAATCAGTTATATTTACATCGCCGTCTCCTGCTTTATTTTCCCAGCACCTATTTGATATAGAGCAAAGGTTACATTACACCAACATGTTATTGACAATTTCATATAATTCTTTCAAGAATGTGTGCGGCCCTAAAAAGGACCTTTGTTGCTGTCGTCATTGTTCTCGGTGATTAGTCTATGACATGAGACGTGAACAGCTCAATCTTCTCACCACCATTATCGACACTAGCCGTGACAAACAGAAACAACGAAAGTGTAAAATATTTATTAACACCTTTGAATTGCAAAGAAAACTGTCATTCACACATTTCGACAACGGCCCCTAACAGAAATGCTATCGTAAATCGACAGTGGCCCTCAACAATGTTGGTTGTTACAAAGTACAGTAGGGCATAGTATTATCAATACAACAATAACATTTAAATCAAAATGGCTTCCTTTTGTTCGGTTTTGTCTTCAAATTCATTGTTTAAAATACTGGATACGTACCTGAAAAAGATACTACAAATATTTTGTATCATTATAAACTTTGGCCCATCTATTTTTAATCATAAATAGAATATAATTATGTCAACAGTTGTATTTACATTACCGGGAAGCAATATGTCGTAAGTTACACAATGCAGTGGAAGATTCCTCTTACTTCGTTATAGTAGTGTATAACGCGCATCAAATTTTTGGAAATGATTTTGGGGGCAAAAAACTGAGCGTTATACACGGCGTTTTACAGTAAATGAATAAAATATGGCTGAAAATGACTGTTGCTGTGTTAAACGCATGTCAATCTCTGATAGCCCAATTTTAGGGTGAAAAGTGAGCGTCATACATGGTCTTGTATGGAATATTGCATGATCTTAGTGACACTGTCTTGGGTGATAAAATTCATTACTGAATCTCCATCTTAATATGAGGCGCGTCGTGGGAAAACCGGTTTTAATGCATGTGCGTAAAGTATCATCCTGGATTAGCCTCTTTTTAGAAGAGACTTTCTTGAAACAGAAAATACCATAAAAGCGGAAAGTGCCGTCCCGGATTAGCTTGTGCGGACTGCACAGGCTGATCCGGGACGATACTTAAGCACATGCATTAACTCCGGTTTTCCCACGACGCGCCTCATGTCTGTTTATTTTCAAGAAAAGGTCACAGATTTACTGTGACCCAATAGGCCCTTACAAAGATGAAAATGTCTGTCTTTAATTAGGTTGTATGATATGGTATTTAGTTACAGTGTGTACAGAAACATTAAGGATACTGGTAAGAACAAATTAGTCTATTGCCTATGTGAAGATCTGAAGATTTTAAACTTTATTTTCAGATATTTAAAGAAAAAGCACTGAGTGTGGCTGAGAAGTTGCTTCCGGCGTTTGACACTCCTACTGGGATACCGTATGCAATGATCAATATCAAGACGTAAGTTACGTATTACCAGCAGTATGCTAGCTTGTGCTGTTAACTAGTTACTGTTAACCAAGATTTCTACAGTTGCTATTAGGCAAGAAGACATATACTACAGTGTTTTCATATTGTGTATTGTGACTGTGGTCATCATAGCATTTTTAATATGGACCATTTTTGTACCTACATAAACGTCTATTTTGAAAAACAAAACAAATTTTCCAGGAAATTTGAAGAAAATCTTTTTGGCAAACATTTTGCTATAAATGAACATAATTATTGTTTTGTAGGGGTCAGAAGACTGAATCCGAAGTTTGCATATATAAATTCATTGCAAACTATGTTTTAAATTCAGACCAGCTAGCTTTTCGCCAAAGTTTTTTTGGGGGGGGGGTATATAGGCGTGACATTGTCGGTCTGTCTCTGTTGGTTTTTTGGTTTCCGGATGATAACTCAAGAAAGGCTTGACATATTCAAATAATTTTTGGTACACATGTGTAACATAATAGAATACAGGTCAAGTTCGACGTTGGTTACAAACCACTAAAGTTTGACAGAGTTATGGCCCCTTTTCGATTTAAATTCCCTAAAAACATGGTTTCCGGACAATAACTCAAGAATGGCTTGACATATTGAAATTATTCTTGGTATACATGTGCAGCATCACAAAATACGGTTCAAGTTCGACTTTGGTTATGAACCACTAAATTTTGACAGAGTTATGGCCCTTTATTTGACTTAAATTCCCTAAAAACATGGTTTACTGAAGAAAACTCAACAATTGCTTGACGTATTTAAATAATTATTGGTACACATGTGTAGCATCATACAATACAGGTCAAGTTCGACTTTGGTTGCAAACCACTAAATTTTGACACAGTTATGACCCCTTTTTAGCTCACCTGAGCACTTTGTGCTCATGGTGAGCTTTTGTGATCGCCCGTTGTCAGTCGTCCATGCGTGCATGCGTGCGTGCTTGCATGCATCTGCCCGTCGTCAACTCTTCATTCAAACAATGAATGATCATTGGGTGACCCTCTTTCAAAGTTGTTCAAATCGTTACGGTCAACTGCATATGTAGGTCACCAGAGCTAAACATAGATTTCAAAAGTGTAAATTTAAAAAATCTTCTTCTCTAAAACCCCATGGCCAAGAGGTTTCATATTTTTCCAAATACACTGTTGAACATTCACAAAATAATCTTTCGAATGGATGCCATAGTTTGTGACAAGGCCATATTGTGGGGGTATATCTGTCACTCATGTGACAATTCTAGTTAGACCAACAGTAAGCACTGTACAGATGTTCAGCTTTTAGTGCCCAATAGACAGAGTGAAATAACAGTTGTTTCTTGGAAATAAAAAATACTTCAACCATATAATAATCTTACACAACACAGTACACCCCTATATTTTATTACAATGTTTCAGGGGTAGCATGAGGAACTGGCGTTCGGCGTCCGGTGGCCCAACCATGTTCTGATCATACTAGATAGCACAACCATGTATTTTATTTCCAATGTATCTCTACCCCAGGGGCAGCACCAGGAACTGGGGCTGGGCATCCGGAGGCTCCTCAATCCTGTCAGAAATTGGCTCCATGCACCTCGAGTGGGACTACCTGTCTAACGTCACCGGCAAGGGGGTGTTTGCTGAAAAGGTATGCCACTGCTGTTTTGTGGCAAACCCCACCCCTACCTAAAAGTTAGCCAAATCAGTCTTGTTATTATCAAATGAAACAAGTGATGTCTAGGGGTTCCTTTGTGAAATTATTGATTGCAATTTTAAACAACAACAACTGATTTTCTCACGATTTTAATGATCAGGGGTGTAAAATATCACTCGCCCGCTCACATTGGCGACTTAAATTTTGCTACGGGCAAATACAATATCCAAAAACTCGCTCAGTCGGGCAACCGCATGTTAAGGTCAGTCAGCACTTTGATTTGTAACAGGTGCTTCTCTGGTAGCCGCGTGATTAGACTGTGTCGCCTTTAATACTATTATAAATAAATGCGTTGATGTTCCTAACCGTAACCAGTCAACTTGTGTGCGCCTGGGGGTAATATTTACATTGACACCATTTATTTTCCCGCAAAATGTCAGAACAGCTTGATATTCGCAATTTATTTGGAGCAAAAACATGTCTTGGTGGGGGTGACAGCGAAAAACGTGAATTGGAAAAGGCACACAAAAGAAAGGCCCAACAAAAAATGTATGAACCAACAAAAAGAAAGCGTGAGGTAAACAAAAACTGATCCGTTTTCATGTCAGTGTACATGCAACTAAATTAATTTATTCTATCATAGACTTACAATTAATATGTTTCATCAACTGTTCATGTGTTGTTATAAGAAAAGGGGTAAATAAAGTAAAAAATCTCAATAATCTTTACATGTTTATTTACACAGTAACTCATTACAAACATAACAATTTCAAACATAATTTGAATGATGAGTTCTTAAGTTTACAATGGCAATATAATATACATGGATTATATAATACTGTAACCAAAACTAAGGACGACCACAAAATTAGTTAGGGCGACCTGATTTTGTCAACTGATAGCCCTGCAGGGCTAGTTGCTTTTAACAAATGTTTACATCCCTGATGATGAATTCGATAGGCAATCGGTTTATAATGACAATGCTGTAATAACAACATTACATTGAAATCCTACAAAAATTTGATGTTTTATAGGGTTTTATGAAGAGAAAGCCAAAACTTCTTTAGCCAAATTTGTTTGTTTGTTTGGATTTTTCGTCGTATTCAACAGTATTTCAGTCATATAACGGCGGTCAGTTAACCTACTCACACTTTTCCTGGGTAAGCTGGTTTACCAGTACTAAGTGCACATACTTATGCCAGTAACTGACAACTGCCCTACTTGAATCAGAGGTAGGGGGAGAATGGCCATATTATTAATTTCATGACCAATCCCCACAAAAGTTGTGGCTGGGCTGGGAATCGAACCCGCGATCCTCGGATTTGTAGTCCAGCGCTCTACCAACTGAGCTAGCTGGCCCGGCGTTTCAATTTGTAGCCATTGGCAAAGTGAGCTGTGTGCCTAAATTCACCAGCCCATTCTTAGCCTTAAGAATAAGAACAGACTTGGACTCCAGAAAATATACTTCTGTTTTTGCAAATATTCTTTGTAGCGCTGTTGCTTATGTCATTATAAATCGTTCTAAATAACAAATGCTGTAATTAGAGTGGGTAAATACTAAGTAAGATTCAAATTTACAGTACTTGTAGAACATAATAGTTTGCAAGAATATTATTTTTTCTTTGTCTTAAAATAGGTTGGTGAATACGGGCCCTGGAAACAATCTCAGTTTTTTTACTAACTATGCCAAGAATCCTGTTTATACAGTACAGCTAAAGCAAAACAAAAATTTAACTTGCAGTGTTTTTTTCACCTTTGGGGGAAAGGTGGCAGGGCCCTTCAGATGGGGAATTTAACGGCAAAAGGGGATTTTTTTTTTTTAGAAAAGCAGTATTCATTCTACTTTGTTATAAAACATTAATCAATTGTTTTGCAACAAATGATTACTTAGTATATGCACTAAATTGGTTTGATGAAAAAATGTTGAGATTGTTTATGAAAATTCCTCTATCTTAGTCAATTTTTGTCCGATTTTTTTTTTTTTGTCAAATTAAAGCATTTACATTCTGAGGGGATTTTAAGGCAGATTTAGGGGAAAAATATATACTTTTAAAGCAGAGGAATAGGGCCGAATTTCGGCCCCAAATTGGCCCTAAAAAAAGCACTGACTTGCGTTAGTGGAGTCACAGTTTTCGACGCAAGTAATTACTCGGGGTATTTACACAGAATTACGCAGTGGAGTAGATGATGCCTGCCATGAAATCTCGAGGCATATCTCCTGAGTTTGGGCATAACTGATAGCTGATGCCAAGTGATGCCAAAACATGATTGATATTTCGGACAATACACTGTTATACTCAGCTTTGATTTGATTGCCCAACTTCTGCAAATCGCGTAGCATGTTTGTTTCTCATGAGGCCATACAAATTTGATTTTATGTTTAGCGTCATCGGGGTAGTAGGTTTTTGGATGTATGAACGGAAAAAAGTAATTTTGACAATGTGAAAAAAGCCGAATAAAAAATTTGGAAAAACCCCCAGAAAACAACAACAATTTTAGGTGTTTTTACCAATATTTGTAAAAAAAAAAAATGTGCAACTAGTCAATTTACACAGTTAAAATAATGTGCAAAAGTATGTTTCCAATATGAAGAGGATATATAAGTTTTGCAAGTAAACATTTGCTTTAGCTTGGACCACTGCCATGAATAAGTTTTGAAAGAAGAATGTTTTTTAATCCCCCAACACGAAGTGGGCGCAGGGTTACAGGAATGCCCTTCGTCCGTCCGTCCCTCGGTCTATCCGTTACATTTTCGTGTCCGCTCCATATCTCCTATACCCTTTGAAGGATTTTCATGAAACTTCGCTCAAATGTTTAGGTCATTGAGACGATGTGCAGAAGGCATGAGTCAGTCATGCCGGCTGAAGGTCAATGTCACACTTGAAGGTCAAAAATATTCGAGCCTCCATTTTGTGTCCACTCCATATCTCCTATGCCTTTGGAAGGATTTTCCTGAAACTTGGCTAAAATGTTTAGGTCATTGAGACTATGTGCAGAAGGCATGAGTCTGTCACGCCGGCTCAAGGTCAAGGTCACACTTGAAGGTCAAATATTCGAGTCTCCATTTCGTGTCCGCTCCATATCTCCTATGTCTTTTGAAGGATTTTCATGAAACTTGGCTCAAATGTTAAGGTCATTGAGACTATGTGCAGAAGGCATTGGCCTTTCGTGCCAGCTCAAGGTCAAGGTCACACTTGAAGGTGAAATGTTGGAGCCTCCATTTTCGTGTCCGTTTTTCGTGTCCGCTCAATATCCCCTATACCCTTTGAAGGATTTTCATGAAGCTTGGCTCAAATGTTTTGCTCATTGAGGCTATGTGCAGAGGGCATGAGGCAGTCACGCCACCTCAAGGTCAAGGTCACACTTGAAGGTCCAATGTTTGAGCCTCCATTTTTGTGTCTGCTCCATATCTGATATGCCCTTTGAAGGATTTTCATAAAACTTGGCTCAAATGTTTATCACATTGAGGCAATGTGCAGAAGGCATGGAGCAGTTTTGCCACCTCAAGGTCAAGGTCACACTTAAAGGTCAAATGTTTGAGCCTCCATTTTCGCGTCAGCTCCATATCTAAATTTCTGAAACTGTACTTTCATATCTGGTCCAACTGTGCCAGATTAACGTCAGTGTGATACTTCAAAGTCACCTTTAAAATCTAATGAAGTATCACGTCGGGGTATATAGCTGTCCTTTTGACTGCCTTGTTATCAACTTAATGTTTGTTATTTCCTGCCTGGTTGGTAGGTTTCGAAAATTCATGGGGACGCGAAACATAGAATAAAATTTGTATGGCCTGAGCGTTACTGTACATGTAGATAATGCAGGTTTTTGGATTGTTAGAATTTATATTTGGGCCTGTATTCAGGAAGCCATTCTTAGTCTTAAGAAGAATATTATTGAACCTGTTATGTTCTATTTTAGCATTCTATATTTAGAATGAATAATTAATGACGTAGACAGCAATGATACATGGCATATTTGCGAACGCACAAGTGTTACTTCTTGAGTCTAAGTCTATTGTTTATTCTTAAGTCTAAGTCTAGGTTGGTGAATACAGGCCCTTATATTAAATTTATTTGGTTGGTGTTGATTGTTTATGAATAAGGAGTTTGCTGTTTTATTTAATGCTTAGTAGTGAAATATAGAATAATATCAGTGAGATATATCCCTATATCACTCACAGTGAGGGACTACAAGCGCTTGTGAAAGTATTAATTGTCTCCCTTTACGGTGATGATATCAGGCGTTATCACACCGAAAACAAACAAATATCCTCTATATATTGTTTTTGAAAATACAGTTGCTATTTAAAAATAATAAAGTGCAATGCTTATGTTATTGTAGATTGCCAAATAATGTTTACCTTTTAAAATGTTTAAAAAATCTATTTCATATTTATTTATGCATTTTTTTAGTAAAATTGTTTAGAAACATTCTTTTGTTATAAATACATTACTGAATTTGTTTACAAGAAGCATGGGTCTTATAAGTAGCCGTGTATTACTCAATTATCAGACAGATACCAAATTGTGTTCATAGATTCATAAAGGTAAATTTTATATCTGTTGTTGCCATTCTTATTCAGGTGTACAAGATAAGAAATTTCATGAACGCGATTGAAAAGCCAAATGGACTCTACCCCAACTACATCAACCCCAAGACTGGAAAATGGGGACAACGTAAGTCAGTTGTAATTTTTCTAAACTGTATTTGAGGCGCGTCGTAGGAAAAGCGGTCTTAATTCATGTGCGTAAAGTGTCATCCCGGATCAGCCTGTGCAGTCCGCACAGGCTAATCCAGGATGGCAATTTCCGCCTACAGTGGATTTATGTTTAGAAGAGTCTTATTTGAAACAGAAAATACCATAAAAGCGGAAAGTCCTGGATTAGCCTGTGCGGACTGCACAGGCTGATCTGGGATGACACTTTACGCACATGCATTAAGTCCGTTTTTCTCACGACGCGCTTCATTTGTTTGTCAAACACTATTGAAACTGTTGTACAATGAGAGCCACACAAAAGGTGGAAATGGCCCATTTCAGACTGTACAATAAAATGTCTTATTGTCTGCCTTAGCATATGTTTACGTTAGTATTATAGCCTACGTTAGAAACATTTGGCTTGCTGGATACTGTTTGCTGCAAAAACACTGATCCTCCAATTAAAACTGTTTACAAACACTAGCTTTATTTACATTCGAATTTCGTGGCGATGCAGATTAAATCCTACTATTTTCCGTTAACATTCGGCGGGCTGCACGATATTCTCCATAAAACACAAGGAACTTCGGCTATTTTGTAGTGTAGTGTGGTAATTTCGAAATGACTGCATTACATAGAAAGTTTGACATATCAAAAAATTTGAGTTCAGAGCTCGAGTAAACTATTTATATTTTTTTATATAAAATAGAAAGGAAGCAAGTTGAAAATTATTTTCCACTTAATCATATTCAGAACTTCGATTCAAGCTGAGAGTTTGGCTGTATGTCATGTATCTTCTTATCGACTTACGGTTTCTCATAGCCATATTGCAACAATCTCTGTTTACTACTGTAGATCATACTGCTATCGGTGCGCTGGGTGACAGTTTCTATGAATACCTGTTGAAGATGTGGATACAGTCCGGCAAGACAGACCCCGTGAGCCGCAAGATGTATGATGATGCTGTCGATGTAAGTTATATTGCATGCATATTGAACGGAATGTGAAAAAAGTGTGGTTTTTTACCTTTCCCAGTGTTTTTTTTCAGTGATTTGTGAATATGCCCTTTTCTGTGAAATTGTGAAAAATGCATCGTAAAACGCCAAACTTTTGAAAATATGTCTTATCATTAAAACAGGGAAATACAAACAAGTATCAAATAATAACTAGTGATTTTGTTGTATTTAATGACACTTAAAGTACACACACATGATATTAAAGTGTGATCTTTACATTCATGAAACCTTACCATGAAACATTCCAGTTAAATTTCTCTCTTTTGCAGATTTGATATTGTCAATTATTCTTTAAATTTGCAAAATGTCCAATGGCTTCACTTGAGTCAGACACCAGTCAATAGAAATGTCACATGATTGAGATGTAAAAGGCTAAGGGACAAAACAGTGGTTTCATCGATGTTATTTTGGTCACCACTATCAGTATGTGAATCTGACTGACTTGCACTCCTTACTGACAGTAAATCTACTTGTGAAGACACTAAAGTTAAAACTGTTCAACTGCAGCACAAATTGTCTTCAGGGGCTTCACTTACTGTTTTCTCGCTTAAAATTGCCTGTTGAAACGATGACTCCTTTTCCTGTAAGTTAAGCTTGTCTTTTATAAAAAAAATTCACGTAGTACTGAGAGTTTCATGAAAAATGCATTGCGATTACTTAAAAAAAAAACAAGAAGAAGAAAATAATCCGCAGTGTTTACATTTTAAAAATCCTTCAAACGCTTGATTCAATACAGATTATAACCCAATGAGCGTTTACAGTGACCCGGATGAGCACATGTTTCACCAACCGACTGGTTCACAAAAATATCGATAAAACGTGACACGAGTCGTGTTGAAATCGAGTAACCTTTCAAAGCGGTGTGTACATAAAACTATTACAAAAATTTTATCCTGTGTAAACAAAATTCACAAAATTAATTAAGATTTCGTATTTTTCATCCACTTTTCCATTTGTGAATTTTGGGCCAAAAATTGTGAAAAAAGTATACTTTTTGGCTTTGTGAATGGTACCGAATATCGGCATGAAAACAAGGCAAAAAAAAACGCTGTTTCCATACATGTTTAAGCGTTACCTTTAGCCAAAATAGCGGATGGCTGCTGAAATGTTGGTAATTATTGTTATATGAGGCAGATTTCCATATTTTCTGGGACAAATATTTCCAAATAACAGGTATTTTTGCAAAATCAAAAAATGTGTCTAGAAATCTGTATATCATAGTGCTACCCTAACTTAAGTATATGATAGGTTATACAATGTTTCTGATAACACAATTTCTTGAACATAAAATGAACTGACGGTCTTAATAATTATTCTCTTTAATATTTCGTCTAAGCTTTTATGTGTCTGTTGTTACCATTTTGAACTAAATACTTCGACACGCTTATGCTCAAAATGTGTACTCAGTGATAATTCACTGACAAGCAGTTGAAAATTATGCATTAATATACAGATCAGAAATTTTGTAAGCTGCAGTCATTAAAAGAGTTCTCTTTTGAATATTTTACTTCTCCAGCGTTGTCCGTATGCCATCAACTATATGGACCGTTATCGCGATAAAGACTACATTTTTAGCTCACCTGGGCACAACGTGCTCATGGGGTGAGCTTTTGTGATCACCTTTTGTCCATTGTTCGTCGTCTGTCGTACGTCTTCAATATTTACCTCGTTAACACTCTAGAGGCCACATTTATTAGCCAATCTTCATGAAACTTGGTCAGAACATTTGACCCAATGATATCTCAGTTGAGTTCGAATCTGGGTCATGTGGGGTAAAAAACTAGGTCAAATTGAAGAAAAAGCTTGTTAACACTCTAGAAGTCACATTTTTTTAACAATCTTCTTGGAACTTGCGCTGAACATTTGTTCTAATGATATCTCAGCCGAGTTCGAAAATGGTTGCCCTCCGTTGAAAAACATGGCCACCAGGGTGCGGTGCAGTTTTCCTTATATGGCTATATTGAAAACTCTATAAAGCTTGTTAACACTCTAGAAGTCACATTTTTTTCCCAATCTTCATGAAACTTGGTCAGAACATTTGTCCCAATGATATGTTGGCTGAGTTCGAATCTGGGTAATGTGGGGTCAAAAACTAGGTCACTAGGTCAAATTGAAGAAAAAGCTTGTTAACACTCTAGAAGTCACATTTTTTGCCCAATCTTCATTAAACTTGGTCAGAACATTTGTCTCAATGATATTGCGGCTGAGTTCGAATCTGGGTCATGTGCGGTGAAAAACTAGGTCACTAGGTCAAATTGAAGAAAAAGCTTGTTAACACTCGGTCACATTTTTTGCCTAATCTTCATGAAACTTGGTCAGAACATTTGTCGCAATGATATCTCGGCAGAGTTAGAATCTGGGTCATGTGGGGTCAAAAACTAGGTCACTAGGTCAAATTGAAGAAAAAGCTTGTTAACACTGTAGAAGTCACATTTTTTGCCCAATCTTCATGAAACTTGGTCAGAACATTTGTCTTAATGATATCTCGGCCGAGTTTGAATCTGGGTCATGTGGGGTCAAAAACTAGGTCACTAGGTCAAATTGATGAAAAAGCTTGTTAACTCTCTAGAAGTCACATTTTTTGCCCCATCTTCATGAAACTTGGAAAGAACATTTGTCTCAACGATATCTCGGCTGAGTTCGAATCTGGGTCATGTGGGATCAAAAACTATGTCTCTAGGTCAAATTGAAGAAAAAGCTCGTTAACACTGTAGAAGTCACATTTTTTGCCCAATCTTCATGAAACTTAGTCAGAACATTTGTCCCAATGATGTCTCGGCCGAGTTTGAATCTAGGTCATGTGGGGTGAAAAACTAGGTCACTAGGTCAAATTGCAGAAAAAGCTTGTTAACACTCTAGAAGTCACATTTTTTGCCCAATCTTCATGAAACTTGGTCAGAACATTTCTCTTAATGGTATCTCGGCCAAGTTTGAATCTGGGTCATGTGGGGTCAAAAACTAGGTCACTAGGTCAAATTGAAGAAAAAGCTTGTTAACACTCTAAAAGATCCATTATTTGCCCAATCTTCATGAAACTTGGTCAGAACATTTGACCCAATGATATCTCAGTTGAGTTCGAATCTGGGTCATGTGGGGTCAAAAACTAGGTCACTAGGTCAAATTGAAGAAAAAGCTTGTTAACACTCTGGAAGTCACATCTTTTGCCCAATCTTCTTGGAACTTGCGCAGTACATTTGTTCTAATGATATCTCAGCCGATTTCGAAAAAGGTTGCCCTCTGTTGAAAAACATGGCTGCCAGGGGGCGGGGCAGTTTTCCTTATATGGCTATTTTGAAAACTTTATAAAGCTTGTTAACACTCTAGAAGTCACATTTTTTGCCCAATCTTCATGAAACTTGGTCAGAACATTTGTCCCAATGATATCTCGGCCGATTTTGAATCTAGGTCATGTGGGGTGAAAAACTAGGTCACTAGGTCAAATTGAAGAAAAAGCTTGTTAACACTCTAGAAGTCACATTTTTTGCCCAATCTTCATGAAACTTGGTCAGAACATTTGTCTTAATGGTATCTCAGCCAAATTTGAATCTGGATCATGTATCATCAAAAACTAGGTCACTAGGTCAAATTGTTTATTTAATGTTGACCTAACTTGCACAGTTTGTGTATGACCATAAAATCTCGGATGGGATTGTTATTGGGTCAGATCTTGATGCAGGAGGCATATATATATTAAGCGTCCTGTCGGGTAGATTTTACCGTTTCGTCTAGCACCAACACCCCTTACTACAACACTTTGATACTTACACACTTGCTGCTTATGACCAATTCCCTATCCACCCATATCATCCAACCTTACTTTGACCTTGACCTGATTTGGACTTATAATAATTCAAAAGTGCAATTTCTTGGTTAACTAGATATAACTGTTTCGTCTAGCACCAACACCGCTTAATACAACACTTAGATATTTAACAGTTGTTACTTATGACCATTCCCAATCCACCCATATCACCCAACCTTACTTTGATCTTGACCTTGACCTAATTTGCACTTAGAATAATTCAAATGGGCTGTTTCTTGGTTAACTAGATTTTACCATTTCGTCTAGCACCAACACCGCTTGCTACAACACTTGGGTACTTACACAGTTGATGCTTCTGAGTATCCCCTATTCAACCATATCACCCAGCTTTACTTTTACCTTGACCTTGAACTAATTTGGACTTACAATAATTCAAAAGTGCCATTTCTTGGTTAACTTCATTTTACCCTTTCGTCTAGCACCAACACCGCTTACTACAACACTTGGATATTGGCACAGTTTTTACTTATGACCGTTCCCAATCCACCCATATCACCCAACCTCACTTTGACCTTGACTTTGACCTAATTTGGACTAAAAAATGGGCTACCCAGCACCGACCGGGGGCATGTGTGTTTATCAAACATAGAATCTTGTTATTTTCTTTTTTTTTTCAACACTTTTTAGCTCACCTGAGAACGTGATCAAGGTGAGCTTTTGTGATCACCTTTTGTGTGACGTGCATCGTCCGTCATGCGTCAACATTTTCATTCAAACAACATCTCCTAAATCGCTGGGCAGATTTTCACAAAACTTCACAGGAATGATCCTTGGGTTACCCTCTTTCAAAATTGTTCAATTCGTTTCAGTCCGCTGCATATATAGGTCACCAGAGCTAAAAATATACTTTAAAAGTGAAAACTTCGAAAATCTTCTTCTCTCATAGTTGGTATTTGGCATCCTCTAGTGGTCTCTACAAAAATTGTTCAAATGATGCCCCTGGGGTCAAAATTGGCCACACCCCTGGGGGGTCACATGGTTTATATAGACTTAAATAGCAAAATGACTTTAAAAATGTTCTTTTCTGAAACCGCAAGGCCCAGAGGTTTCATATTTGGTGTGTAACATTGCATAGTGGTTCTCTACAAAGATTGTTCAAATGATGCCCCTGGTGTTAAAACTGGCCACACCCCGGTGGTCACATGGTTTATATAACCTTAAATAGCTAAATGACTTCGAAATCTTCTTCTCCGAAACCGCAAGGCCCAGAGATTTGGTATTTGGTTGGTAACATTGTATAGGGGTCCTCTACAAAGATTGTTCAAATGACACCCCTGGGGTCAAAACTGTCCACGCCCTATGGTCACATGGATTATATAGACTTAAATAGCAAAATAACTTTAAGAATCTTCTCCTCTTAAACCGCTAGGCCCAGAGGTTTCATATTTGGTATGTAACATTGCATAGTGGTCCTCTACAAAGATTGTTCAAATGATGCCCCTGGTGTAAAAACTGGCCACGCCCCGGGGGCCACATTTGTCTATATAGACCTAAATAGCAATATTACTTCAAAAGTCTTGTCCTCTGAAACCACAAGGCCCAGTGGTTTCATATTTGGTATGTGGCATCCTCTAGTGGTCCTCTACAAAGATTGTTTAAATGATGCCCCTGGGGTCAAAACTGGCTATGGCCTGGGGGTCACATTGTTTATATAGACTTTAAAAGCAAATTGACTTTAAAAATCTTCTCCTCTGAAACCGCAAGGCCCAGAGGTTTCATATTTGGTGTGTAACATTGGATAGTGGTCCCCTACAAAGATTGTTCAAATGATGCCCCTGGTGTAAAAACTGGCCATGCCCCGGTGGTCACATGGTTTATATAGACTTAAATAGCTAAATGACTTTGAAATCTTCTCCTCTGAAACCGCAAGGCGCAGAGGTTTGGTATTTGGTTGATAACATTGTATAGGGGTCCTCTACAAAGATTGTTCAAATGATACCCCTGGGGTCAAAACTGTCTATGCCCCTGGGTCACATGGATTATATAGACTTAAATAGCAAAAAGACTTTAAAAATCTTCTCCTCTGAAACCGCTAGGCCCAGAGGTTTCATATTTGGTATGTAACATTGCATAGTGGTCCTCTACAAAGATTGTTCAAATGATGCCCCTGGTGTAAAAACTGGCCACGCCCTGGCGGTCACATGGTTTATATAGACTTAAATAGCTAAATTACTCTGAAAATTTTCTTCTCTGAAACGTTAAGGCCCAGAGGTCTGTTATTTGGATAGTAACATGTATAGGGGTCCTCTACAAAGATTGTTCAAATGATGCCCTGGGGTCAAAACTGGCCACGCCCCAGGAGTCACATTGATTGTATAGGCTTTAATAGCAAAATTACTTCAAGAATCTTCTCCTCTGAATTTGCAGGGGCCAGTGGTTTCATATTTGGTATATAACATTGCTTACTGGTCTTCTTCAGAGATTGTTCAAATGATGCCCCTGGGGTCAAAACTGGCCACGCCCTGGGGTCACATAGTTTATATAGACTTACATAGCAAAATGACTTTTAAAATCCTCTCCTCTGAAACTGCAGGGCCCAGAGGTTTCATATTTGGTATGTAACATTGCATAGTGGTCCTCTACAAAGATTGTTCAAATGATGCCCCTGGGGTGAAAACTGGCCACGTCCCGGGGGTCACATGGTTTATATAGACTTTAAATCTTCTTCTCTGAAACGGCAAGGCCCATAGGTCTGTTATTTGGTTGGTAACATGGTATAGGGGTCCTCTACAGAGATTGTTCAATTGATGCCCTGGGGTCAAAACTGGGCACGCCCCAGGGGTCGCATTGTTTGTATAGAAAATAATTGGCAAAATTACTTCAAGAATCATCTCCTCTGAATTCGCAGGGGCCAGTGGTTTCATATTTGGTATATAACATTGCATACTGGTCTTCTACAAAGATTGTTCAAATGATGCCCCTGGGGTCAAGACTGGGATGCCTTAACTCAGGTGAGCGACCTACGTCCATCGTGGCCCTCTTGTCTTGTTATTATACCTGAGCTTTTTAGCTCCGTTGCTTAAATCTGTCAAGTTACGACATTTAATGGCATACATAAAAAAATGCGAAAATCTGTGACCAAGTCCCTTTGAAGCCAAGATTTTCCTGTTCATTTCACATACCACGTAACAGCTTGGTTGTGATTATGATTGTAAGATACTGATCACAATTCATCATCAGTGATCCAGATAAGATTGGCTGAAGAGGGTAAATGTACACTCAAACCAGAATTTATGTGTGTGGGGGGGAGAAGGAAGGAACAAGGAAACTATTATCTTAGGTGTGTATGTTTGTGGGGGGTGGGGAGGGGAGAAGGAAGGAACGAGGAAACTATTATCTTAGGTGTGTATGTGTGTGGGGGGGGGTGGGGGGGGAGAAGGAAGGAACGAGGAAGCTATTATCTTAGGTCTGTATGTGTGTGGGGGGGGTGGGGGGGGAGAGAAGGAAGGAACGAGGAAACTATTATCTTAGGTGTGTATGTGTGTGTGGGGTGGGTGGGGAGGAGAGAAGGAAGGAACAAGGAAACTATTATCTTAGGTGTGTATGTGTGTGTGGGGGGTGGGTGGGGGGGAGAAGGAAGGAACAAGGAAACTATTATCTTAGGTGTGTATGTGTGTGTGGGGTGGGTGGGGGGGGAGAGAAGGAAGGAACAAGGAAACTATTATCTTAGGTGTGTATGTGTGTGGGGGGGGGTGTGGGGGGGGGAGAAGGAAGGAACAAGGAAACTATTATTTTAGGTGTGTATGTGTGTGGGGGGTGGGTGGGGGGGGAGAAGGAAGGAACAAGGAAACTATTATTTTAGGTGTGTATGTGGGGGGTGGGGGGGGGGGGAGATGGAAGGAACAAGGAAACTATTATTTTAGGTGTGTATGTGTGTGTGTGTGTTGGGGGGGGGGGTTAATGTACATTTAGTCATAAATGTATAATGGTAATATTAATGTATTTCAGTCAGTAGGTTATTGGCCAGTGCAAATAATGAAATGGGGTCACCAGTAATAGTGAAGTAGACATTACAAAAAGGTAGTAAAATGTTTTAAATAAGGAATTGCTAGATATTTACACCTGTAACAGTGGGATATCATGTACGGGTCTGTTTTTCATTTCCGTTTTTTCCCCAAAAAATTGAAACTGTGTACATAAATGTTCACGCTGTGTGTACAAAAAAAAAAGACATTTTCTATGTACATGTACACCCTGATTTTATATTCTGTGAGTATCTTTAAAATATTCCTTGCATAATTTACACACAAAACATGCATTATCTTGCTGTAGGCGATTGAGAAGCAACTCCTGAAGACTTCCCCTGGAGGGTTGAAGTACATCGCGGAGTACAAGTCTGGCAGGCTGGAAGCAAAGCTGGACCACCTGGGCTGTTTTAGTGGTAACTGATTTGTCTGTTAGAGGAACATGGCAATTCAATAGTAATGATAATAATGATAACAATGATAATGATAATAATAATTATGACAATAATAATAATAATGATAATAATAATAATAATGATCATGATAATAATAATAATAATAGTAATTGTAATAATGATAATGATGATAATGATAATGATGATAATAATAATAAATATGACTGCTAAAGCATAGGGTAATGATTATAGTTTATTCCAGTTTTATAGTTGTTTACATGGCTTTTCAAAATAAATATTTCTTTTGAACAGGCCATTTTAAAAATAGTCTTATAGCACAAAGAATTGAAAACAGTTTTTTTCTGTGTTTTTCATTAAGTTAAAATCCGTAACCTTTAAGTTTCTTCATGGCGCAACATGTGGACAAGAATTATTAAATAGTTAAACCAAAAATAAAAATAGCGAAATTTGCCATAGTGCCTATCCATCTATCCATGGTCTATTTATTGACTTATAAATTTTCAGTTTTGACATATAATTGACCAGTAGATACTTGTCAATCAAGGATTGAGTTAACCAATTATGGGTTTATATGTAAGTGGAAAATAAAGCACATGGTTGCATAATCCAATCAATTTACTTCAAATCGTTGGACAAACAACCTTAGACAAACAGAAAGGTGGAGCGATGTATGTTTTTGCTACTGGTTAATGAAAATACTTTCTGTTCTTCTTCAGGCGGCATGTTTGCCCTGGGGTCCCAGGGTTCTTCAGATCCTCAGAAGTACATCCAGCTGGGAGCAGATATAGCACACACTTGTCACGAGTCCTATGACAGATCAGGTGGGGTTGCAGTCAGAAATTCCGAAAAGTGTTTGGGGATAACTGGACATTCGGTCCTGCTACCTTAGATCTTTTGTAGTACCTGCTGGACAAATAACTAGTCAGGTCCTTTGCTGAGACACTTTTTGAAATGTCTGGTTGTAGTTTCACATTATTTGATGGTTTTAAGCGAAAAGCCAAGCTAGTGTATTATTTCAACAAATACATACTTGTTAGCATTAAGCAAACATGTACTTTTGTGTTATTCATTGAAAAAAAATCCTTAAAAACTGAGAACACTTTTGTTTAAGAGCTATTTTATACTTATTTTGATAATATTTATAACCAATAATAATGATAATAATAATAATAGTGGTAAAAATAATAATAATAATAGTAATAATAATAATAATTCTAATCGTATAAGACATTAAAATAGATGAAGAACAACGAAAGCCATTTCAAGATGTTATATTGATAAACACGCTTTACGATAATGTGACGTCATACGAAACATAACAAAAGGGCGCATCAATCAACCGTGACACTCAAAATGGCGCGCTAAAACATAATTTCAAAAACAAATTGTAATGGTAATGATAGTAATAGTGATGATAGTTATAATAATAATTATTATGATGATTATTATTATTATATTTGAATTTATTTTAAAGCCACCAAGCTTGGTCCAGAGGCATTTAGGTTTGACGGTAACACAGAGGCGAAGGCCGTGCGACAGAACGAGAAGTACTACATCCTCAGACCTGAGGTTCTGGAGACCCATTTCTACATGTGGAGATTCACCAAGGACCAGAAATACAGGAACTGGGCATGGGAGGCTGTGCAGGTGTGTGGTGCTTGAGAATTAGTGTTAATTCAAAATGGTTGTGTTATCGGATGTGCATTGGTTGTAATTTTTACTCGAATACTTAGAACCTTGGGAAATAATGTTGATTGCTTGTGTTATAGGGTTTGAATTGTTGGACATTTTTACTCGAATATCTACAATCTCGCGAATTTTTTTTTAATTATCTGTTTATATAGGATTTGAATGGTTGGTAATTTTTACTCGAATACCCACAATAACTCCTGAAGTCCGTCCAAAATTGCTAATTGCTACGTATGATTTGTCAAATATTGTCAGTTAAAAAGCCCTCAGAAAAACAACAATATATTTCCTACTAGTGTTCTATTTACTGGGAAAAAAGGTCGGGTATACAAAACTTACCTGCTGTGCATTAGAATAATTTACCCATACATCGATAACTCTAGCACATGTCAGTTTTAATAACGACATGGTTAACAATATTTGTATTTGATAAATTCAAAAAAATATGTTTATGTCCTAAAACAAAATGTTGTTGCATAAAATAATTAAATTATTACTTCGATTTTTTTTGCTAAATTATGAAATTATGGTTTTATCATTCACTACATATTAAATATGTGCAATTATTTTTCTTACAGTTTTCCTGCTTTTACATTTAGTAGTTCGTTATTTAACTGCTGAAAAAAAAAAACCACACAAAACAGTGTAGTTGCTAAGAAAATAGTTGCATAACAAAATGCATTATAACAGAATGAGGACACTGTGTAGTTCAGTAAACTACTACAATTCCATGTCTGTATAGATTTCAAGATCTTATGATTCTGCTTGCCAAATTTGTTACGACATAAAACCATTTTCTCTTAGCCTCCCTTCATTTATGACATGATTATTTAAATGTTGTAAATGATTAATTTTTCCATGGATGTGAAATAGCAGTAGATTTATATAATTATTATAGCACAATAAATTTTATAAACTTTATAAACAACAAAAATGCATCACATTGTCAAGTTCTTTAAGTAACTGGTACAATTTAAATATATCAGGCATGTCGTGGGAAAACCGGGCTTAATGCATGTGCGTAAAGTGTCGTCCCAAATTAGGCTGTGCAGTCCGCACAGGCTAATTCAGGACGACACTTTACACTTTTGTGGTATTTTCTGTTTCATGGAATTCTCTTCTAAACCTAAATCCACTGTAGGCGGAAAGTGCTGTCCTGGATTAGCCTGTGCGGACTGCACAGGCTAGTCCGGGATGAAACTTTACGCACATGCATTAAACCCGGTTTTCCCACGACACGCTTCATATGCAATCATACTTTTATTTCTAGGCTCTGGAGAAGCATTGTCGCACTGATGGCGGCTACACGGGTATCCGAGATGTGTATGTGGAAAATCCACAGCAAGACGACGTTCAGCAAAGTTTCTTCTTGGCCGAAACGCTGAAATACTTATACCTCATATTTTCTGATGACAGTTTGTTCCCATTTGATAAGTGGGTTTTCAACACGGAGGCACATCCATTGCCTGTTAATTACGTTTTCAAGTCTAATAGTTTACCGGTACCGGTAACTGTACCGGTACAAACTAGTTGATGAATGAGTTATTTATAAGAAGTGGACGCATGTTTCAGTTCGTTGTGAAAACAGCATTCTTGGTCTATATTTTGACAAATTTTGTGTCATGTGTTGTATTACAATTTTGCAGTGAGAAGCAAAATTGAAATATGTCTTTCTTTTCACCATCTCTTTAAAGTTTGGTCATTAGGTTATCGATTATTTTAAAGAAAGAAGTCCACAAAATCAGTAAAAATCACTACCTATACTTAATTGTTCATTACTTATCTATCCGATAAATGATGTAAACATCTAAACAGATTTAGGAACAATTTTAACTAGACTCTTGACATAAAATTTTAGAAGATAAATGTAACCACAAAGGCCATTATCATGAACATTTGATATCTAAATCACTGAAGACAGTTTTCGTTACAGTTAATTATTCTTGTTATTTATTGTTAAATCGTCCTTCAACACATTAACAGACACATTTGAATTAGTTTGAAAATAATGGCAGACAGCTGACCAGTATTCTGTGTAAGCTAAGCTTATCATTGATATATGAAGCGTGTCGTGGGAAACTCGGGCTTAATGCATGCGCGTAAAGTGTTGTAATGGACGACGCTTTACGCCTACAGTAGATTTATGTTTAGGAGAGACTGCCTCAAAACAAAAGATAAAAGCTGAAAGTGTCATCCTGGCTTAGCCTGTGCAGAATGCACAGGCAAATTAGGGACGACACTTTACGCACATGCATTAAGCCTGATTTTCCCACGGCAGCATATGTATAATCTGATTGGAATTGTTCTGCTGTAATTGAGGGAATAAGGAAACTATTATTTTAGGTGTGAACAAATATTGCATGGTGCGCAGTTTATTTTCCTGTTAATATTCTTAACAACTGTGCTGCTCGTATACATTGATTTGCGCAATAATCGGTGTCTCAAGCATTCTTTAAAGCGACATTACTATGAATATTCCTGTGCTAAATAATTCAATTGATCTTCTTCAGAAATGAATATTCCTGTGCTAAATAATTCAAAAAGATTGTGTAACAGTGTCACTAATTGTGACTGGTATTTGTATTTTAATTGTATAAAGTTTACTGTTTGATTAGGTCTTGGGGAGTAATTTATTAGATGTCTAAGTTAATTACTTTAAAAAAAACAGTCATATCTCACATGTCTGTATGAGAACATGTTTCATTTATCATCATTGTACTAGTATTTGAGCTCATGATAGAGTTCTAAAGGAACACATGACATGTGTTTGTTTGTTAATCATTTCCAATGATTGCTTGCAAATTCCCTTGTTGTCCATAGTACCATATCAGTTTATGTATGTTGAGGATTGAGCGTGAAACTATTGTATCTGATAAAGAAATGTTAAGCAGATACATTAGTGTCATCCTCAACCTTTGATGTGTTGTTGTGCACTTCTCTTAGAGCTAGTTTCAGTCATCTACTGTAAGTTTGTGTTCTGCAAAAAAGCAGTGGTAAGATCATCCATCAGCAATTTAAACAACATTGCATTGCTTTGTGATCAATAATTATAAAACTTAAAATCTGCTTAATTGTTTAATAATTTTAAAACAAAACAGCAACTTAATCAACAAAAATAGCATGTGCCTAATCATCAGTAAGTTTAAAACAAAACAGCTGCTTTATCATCAATAATTTTAGACACAATACCTGCTTAATCATAGATACTTAGAAGAGATATGGCGTGTACATCAGTCTCCAATAATGTTAATCATTATAAGCGACTCATTCCATTGTAAAAAATATCTGACATCCACTTAAATGAGAGAGCAATAATTTTAAAGCATAACAGCTGCTTGTTAATCAATTATTTGATTATTAATTAGTTATTCGAATTTTAAGACATAACAGCTGTTAAATCAAAAATAATAATTTCATGACATAACAGCTTTTAATCGCTTGTCAGACAGTTTAAGACAGCAAATGCTTACTAAATTCCCAATAATGGTAAGGCTAAATTCCCAATAATGGTAAGGCATAACATTTTAATTATTAACTAATCAACGATTTTCAGAATTTCTTGAATAGTATTATTTCTTGTAGTTTTACAATAATTCCAAACTTAGTAAAGATATTTAAAAAGATTTCAGTGACAAAGATGTCATCCTCATTTTACAATCCACAAATTCATGGAATGTTTACCTCACAATTTGTGTCCAAGGATGTATACATTGCTATGTTCATGACAGACTTGAGTTCGTAAAAATAAGATTTTGTAGGACTCTTGTACTATAAGGATCCATATACATCCA
The DNA here is from genome assembly GCA_027627225.1 of Congeria kusceri. Taxonomy (NCBI): domain Eukaryota; kingdom Metazoa; phylum Mollusca; class Bivalvia; order Myida; family Dreissenidae; genus Congeria; species Congeria kusceri. The sequence continues at coordinate 88,176,441 of CM051024.1, forward strand.
TTGTTAAGAATTCAAATTTATTAAAATATTCCACTGAGAGTTTAGATATAGAAGTAGAAGTATTGTTATCTCGGTGTGTAATAACCATACAGTAATTGCCAGGCGATCCTTAAAAAATTGTTTGTTTTCGGTAATGCGACTGACTTACGAAATTTGGCCCGACTCACAAGTTTTTATAGGCTTCCGTGAAGCAATTTTTTTTCTATTTGAAAATTTAAATTATATATTCATCATATTTTGTTCGTAATTAATTAATTACGTTTTTTTTGTATCAAATAAACAATGCGTTCTAATTACTCTAATAAAGCTGAATTTTCAGCAGTGCTAGTATCCTGATGCCACTGGTATACACTAAATTAAGCGATGTGATGAGGTCTTGTGTTTTGTGTTAAGGTATATTGGTTGGTGTCTAAGAGTCCTCTACATTTTTTACCACCCCCAAACAAATAAAATAAAATATAAAATAAAAATCGATCTACCTATCCACCTTGAAAATTCTGGGTCGCATTAGCCCAAACAAACAAATTTTTAAGGATGGCCCCATTTAAGTATTGTATATCTACTTCATTTAAAACATGTACGTAATGTATAACGCATGTTAAATGATAAATATGCATTCAGTTTTGGTTGTGTTTTAAGTGAGTATTGGTTTTTTAATTGCTTTCTGTATTTATTTTTGTTATAATTTACTGTGTAACTGTAGCAAGCACTTGTGTACTAGATTATTAGTGTTGATAAGAATAGTGTAAAAGTGTGATAATACGGAAGAAATGCAATTTAATGATTCTCTGATAGGCAGTTTATTAACATTGTGGTCTCAGTTTAATATTTTAAATTATGGCTACTCTTTTTTCAGTTTAATATTATTTTCGTTTATGTGCTGGACACTTCGAGTAGCAATGAATTGTTATTTGAAATTTTATGAACATGTTTTGTACATAGAAACTATAGTGTATGCGCTGACAATCTTTTTGTTAAAGAAAATCTTGGAAGTTCTTCCACTGCATAATGGGGTGTCAAAGTTTTGCTGATCAAAACATCCAAATACAAGCAACTTTGTTTAGATGTATTTACTCAAGTGGTAGTATAGTTGCATTTCCTTTCTATTTATACACATACTCGTACAATGATAAAGTGGGGGCATAACAACATTATGGCCTATAACTTCGTCCTGATAAAGATGTTTCATTTGAGATAAATTAAATTCTTGTTGATTGTTTTTCTTTGCTTATGTCAGTTAGTTAAGTAAACTGTGTTTTTGTTTCATTTTAAAAAGAAATAGAGAATATTTGTACACCAAAATCAACAAGTTTTCTTTTTATTTTATGCTTTTGGACAATAAATAAATAAAATTGCGCGAGATAAGCTTTAAAAACGTCACAAGTTGGTGTATTCTGACGTCATAAAAATGATATCATAAATGATTTCATAACTGTCACTCGCTAGTATGGTGTGAAAAAAGTGCCATATTGTAGATTGATGCTATTTATGGAAAAATAGTCCATTTTATGATATATTTTCACTGCAGTGAAAATATAAAATCTTATATTTTCACTGCTCCAGAAGTGAAAATATAAAATTTTATTTCACCAATAAAATTCGATATTTCACTGAAAAGCATAAAATAAATTAAACTCTTGTTGATTTTTTTTTTTTTTTTTTCATATATGGTGAGATCTGCAAAATGTATTTTAAACATTTGGTATTGTTCTTGATAAGTGGATCTAGTTTGTGCACAACTGCTCACAAATCATGTGCTACAGTATTGACTCAGTAAACAATATTAGTTTAATTCATTAAGACAGAATGGTGAATCTTTATACATAGATAATGTTTATTTGGGAACGGCCTTGCAAAAACGTTCTAGAGATTGTTGTTGTTTTGTTGAACCATTTCCATTTCAAACAATACCTAATCATTGTCCAGAGATCAAGTTGTGACTTTTTTTCTTAATGTTATACACATAATTGTAAAATTTAAATTGAAAAAAATATCTATTGCACTTAAATTTAAATCATGTACACACATCACACAAATATTAATTCATCTGACAGTATCATTACACATGAGTACCAGGTTTAATGTATGCACACATGTGGATCTATGTTTAATTCATATACATATTGGTTACTATCTTGAGGTTGATAGTTTAATCCCCACTTTCAAAATCATTTGTATACACTGTCATTTTAGCATTGCAAGTCATTTTCAGTCCTCAACTAACTGATCAGCAACTTTCCAAAGTTATGTTTCTCATTCTATGGGACTTGAAATGAGGAGTGTCATGGGAGAACCGGGCTTAATGCATGTGCGTAAAGTGTCGTCCCGGACTAGCCTGTGCAGTCCGCACAGGGTAATCCAGGGCGGCACTTCGCCTACAGTGGATTTATTCTTAGAAGAGACTTCTTTGAAACAGAAAATACCATAAAAGCGGAATGTTGTCCCTGATCCGCACAGGCTGATCAGGGACGACACTTTACGCACATGCATTAAGCCTGGTTTTCCCATGACAAGCTTCAGATATTCTTTTTGTTGAATAAGTTGGTGTTTCATGCCATTATTTAAATAGTGTTATATTATTATAGTTTCAAAAGTTTATCTTGAGCCTCTCTATATAACAATGCTCGTAATGATTACACTGTTTTAATATGCATTAAATGTCAAGTTTTATTTGACATAAGTTCTATGATGGTAATACTGTGTCGTGTTGAACAGTGTTGTTAACATTTGTAAATATGTAACTAGCATCATTTAAATATTTGATTTATTTTTTTTAAATCTTAAGTGTGTAATTAAGTAAAAGTATGATCTTTGAAATCAAATTACCTGATTATGTTAAGCTCATTTGGCATGTTAAATGTGTATATGCTTCTGTAAATGTATATAAATATGTGTTTGCATGATGTTTTGTCAAACAACACGATTCAACACTGATGCCAGTGTTAATCGTTGTCACATTTTGATAAAAAAATTAGACTAATTGGTGAATTCTGAGCTGTTTTATGTAACAGAATCAACACTACTTATTTTTTATGATATTAACAAAAATACGGTCATTATAAAACACTAAAAAAAAAATCATTGCAAAGTAATGTATAATTATGAAAAACTAAATCAAACGCATATTTATAGGAGTATGGCCGATGTAGCTAAATCATTTCTTTGACTTGTAAGCTATAAAAGAGACTTCAAAGAAATGACAGTTACGTTTATATTAATACAGAAACTAAATTATACTATGATATACGTGCGATGGTTAATTAGAATTAGGTCATTATGAACTTGATTCAAACTGTGCATTGGCCACGAACAACTAACATATATAATTTATATATTTGTTTTCTTTGTAAATTTCAATGACATTTTAATATATTAAAGGTAATCATGTTTTAAAATATGTTTATCATGTACTACCAGTAACAGATTAACTGTGTATTCATGTCTTATGTTAGATTGCGTGTACTGACTTCATTTTATTGTTGGTAATTGATATAGTTTTGTAAGCGAAGTGTAAATTTATTTATGTGTACTGACACTTATGCAGCTGTTAACAATGTTTTTAACTCTCCAATCTTTACTGATCTTTCGATGGCATCATAATAGGTTGTAAAATAAAATACACACAGAAAATGATGGTGATCCCAAATGCGGTTGACAACATCGGCTGTGTACCAACTGATTGTGTAATTAAAAGCATACATATTTAACATTGATCATTTTGAGGCTATACCCATTGCATATACTAAGAATATACACAAATAGGTGCATGTGTCTATATTGTTCCATTTATTTATCTGTGATAATGCGTTTTAATGTATGATTTAATATGTGTTCTGTTCCGTAAGGTTTGTTCCCATTATTACATTCATAGTTAGTGTCTTTCTGGACTCAGTTGCTCAAAACCAAATCTTTAAAGACAAATTAGCTAACAGCCGTTAAAATTTGGATGAATTTATTAAATTAAACATTACAATGTGGTTTTGTTCAAATAGTTTTCAAATGCTTTATAAGCAAGTTGCTTGTAATATTAATTTTATTTACATCAGAAGTGAACGGACTGTTAGCTTTATTTGCCATTTAAGTTTTGAACGACTGGGCCCAGGTTCTGTTATTTATTAATGAAAATCCACACAGACCCTTATTCAGCCCCATGAAATTCTTTGGTTCAAAAGATATAAACTATGCATTAACATGTAGACTGAATCATTTATGATTGAATAAAGCTATTATATTGTTTCTTGTTACCGGTATTGTCGTTTTTGTCTAAATCAAATCCATAGACTTCAATCATTTTAGCTCATCTGACCACTATGCTGTTGTGATCGGCCTGTGTCTGTTCCCCGTTGTATTGCTGTTTTGTTAGAGCGTCGTAAACCGTTGCTTCAAAAGACTCCACAGATTATATTTTGAATCAGATAAACTGCAGACTTTCCGATGGATGTTCTCAAAGAACCCGAGCTCTTTAATGATCATGTAATGTGGGCTCAAATACGAACATTTCCTTTCCATGGCAGGTGGCACATTTCAGATCAGATCACCTTGAAAATTTGCCAAATTAATTTGCATCTGATATCTAGCAAAAAGTCGGCAATGGGGAATGTGCGGTAAATAAAATATATTTTAATAGTATGTCAACGCCCGAAAACTCTTGTGAACGGAGAAGTTGCATTTTTGGCAGACCAACTTGAAATGTTGCCAGTTTAATTGCCTCATTAAAATCTAGGAGAATTACAATACTTTGTAATTATGGTCAAACAAGTTTATGCACAATGCTTGTTTATGTTCTAATAGCTACAGAACTCCAGATAATACAAACGATAATAGCACAGGCTGCTATGAATGACACAGCATTGGGGTCTTTAAAACAGATATTCCCTACATTATCCGATGAAAGGACGGATCATGAATGAAATCATATACAAGCATCAGACGTTTAGAATAAAATGGAGGAAATAGGCCTCGCCCATTTCAAAATATGTTCCATACAAAACTGAAATACTTTTGAATGACTGAAAGTCTGAGGAAAAGCTCACGATTAAAAGGAAGATTAGTCACAACACTCGGAGACCCAAAGACGAAGATCTCACATTAGAACACATATGTTGAAGATGGTCATGTAGTAAGGTTGTTTCAGGTGAGGTGAAGCCACCAACCGACTCAACCAAAGTGATAGTGTGGAAGGCAATGCATCGGTCGCTAAGGCATATGCACTTTGTGTCCAGCGCTGGAGAACAGCAAAGGAAGCGGGGAAACGAGCATTGGTGCCACACGATCAGTGAGAACAGAAGACAAAATATTCGGAGTTATTCAATCTACATGGGCCAAGCGGATCACCATGGAAAGAAACATTACATAACACGAATTTTGACAAGAAGGACATCTTTCAAACCCACATGACCGAGAGATTGGTAAGTCCGATTAGTGTTAATGAAGATATCTCTTGTGAGACTGTCAGCGGGCAAACATGGGGGGAATCAGATCAGTCGTTGGTTGAAAGCAATTGTTTCTTTAAAAAAAAGTAGGAGAATGATATAACTGTATACATAAATAGCCTTATATGGTGTACATATTTTTCATTATGTTGCGTTATTTCAATGCTGTAACTTAATCATTATTTAATCTTATAGTTTGAAAATAAGTTATGTTTACCATCATCGTTAAACAGAATGATGTGATGTATAAGGAATTTCGGTAAAGGCATTTAATATTACTTTAAACCAAAATTATAAGGGATTTCGGTAACTGGACGTTGAAAACGGGAGAAAGCAAAAAGAGATAACTCCCTTCGTAATTAACGAAATCCCTATTAATTAACGTACTCAACGTTATTTAAACCGTTAACGCAATCAAAGCGATGCATATATATTCATTTATATATAAAGATGTGTACCCTGTATGTGTACTTTTGTTCAATCGCAACTGCAGTCATTTCTGGTTACGACTGGCCGAAATCCCGTGAATGTTGAAAGACTTATATAATTTTACAGCAAACTCCGCTCCGCTTGTAAGTACCCGGCGAAATCCCTTTAATTAGTTAATGCACCACATCATATTCACCATATGAAAGTTATGCATATATTTATGAATAGTCTCATTTCACAGTTGCATCTAAAATGTTATTTTACTTTAAACCAAAATAAGAAAGGTACATCCGCTACTGAAAACTGAAAACAAGGGAGAGAACTAAGAATTCCGATCGTTAATACAGAAATCAATAATACCGTTAATTTAAAAATGATATGCATAAATTTCACTTTAAAGTGACTTACCTCTTAAAATGCATTTAATAGTTAATACTCCTTTTAACCAAACTAAAAAGGTATTTTGGTAACTACAAGGAATTAAGTTTTCGATATGAAGATGGACGCATATTACGAAAATCGCACTATATCTGAACTAGTTTTGGCAGGACGGTCCAGCATATAATTTTGCAATTAAAATTTTAAATTATATATATGTTTCCACATTAAATTGTAAATGAATTGTACAAATTCAGCAAATATACATAATTTTCTTCTATAGTCGTGAAGTCTTGATGACATACGATCAATATTTTATATTTGCATTTAAAAGAAAGATTCGACATAGCATTCAAATGACAAGATTAGCAGGCAAGTTACATAGAAGCAACAACTTTGATCAAATACTATAGATATTGGAACGCATGCCAAAGAAGTTTCGGAAAACACAATCTAACAGTTGCCAGTGTAAAATCGGCATGAAGTTCCACGTGACCATAGTCAGAACACTTGGCGCGAAATAACATCGTGGACAAGCGCAAGATAAAAACATGGACAACGTAAAATCCTTTGGTTGTTATGTTTACCTTATTAATTGATTAATTATTTTTTTTTTTCATTTTAACTCGTAGTATATACATGGACCAATAATGCAACATGTCTGTGTCATTGTTGTAAAAGGTTTTGGGCCGGTTTTACACCATTGGGCCGGTTTTGCCTAAATGTGGGGCCGGTTTTGCATTTTTGGGGCCGTTTTAGACTGGGGCCGGTTTTGACTGGGGCCGGTTTTGCCTGCTCCCTTATCAATAATGATAAAATTGAAATTTTGTATTAAAAAAATATTCCATCTCCTCATAGTCATCTCTCCTGAATACTTCAAAATCCGTTAGTTTTTAACTCGTGATGGCAGTGGTAACTGAAGAGTAGCAATGGGGAAGTAACCACTGTGAGGAGTTTGAGAACACGCACGTTTATCACGAGGCGTCCGTGCCTTGCTTGTGTTGACATACTGTTTTCGCGCGCTTTTGTTCCTGGAAGCACGCTTTCCGCACAGAGATGCAAGGATTTTATTTTGTTGGTTTAACACTGTAATAAATGATTAGTGAACACGAGGGATTTTCAGAGTTTTGATGTTCGGAAATATAATCATTATAAATGTAATTACAATGTATAATTACTATTAGTTCGCCTAAAAACGACGAATTTAATACGTTCGATGTCGGACAAAGTAATGATGCCTTGTAGTTCAAGAAATTATGTGCGGGAAACCCTGACTGTAAGTATTACGAATCGCTCCAAAGAAAGAAAACATTTCATACAAGTTGTTCTGCTTTATTAATTTATTGTATATAGCAAAGTGAAAATTAAGCAGAAAACGTGAACAACCTAAGGTTGCATTTCAATATAACGTACAGACAAGAAATACACTAGTACACATTAAATACATTTTATTCCAAATATTAACTAAACATTTATTTAAATCAAACAAGTTATTCAAGCGTTACACAATTGGTTAACACCCTGAAAACAGAAAATCACAAATTAATTAACAAATTCATGAGACGCTTTTCAATAGCTTATATGGCCACCGTGTGCAGCAATGAAAGCACGGCATCTAGCCCTCATTGATATTATGCATCTATGAAGGTAGTATTGTGGGATAGATGTCCACATCGGACCCACGTCACTTGTAAGTTCTGTGATATTATGCTGCAAAAGCATGGATCTGACCTTTCTCTTCAGCAAGTCCGAAAGGTGTTCTATAGGGTTCATGTCAGGGCTTTTTGCTGTCCATGTCAGTACTCGCTCACGGTTTGCTGCTAGCATATTCTAAGTTTCCCTTGTAAGCAGCTTGGCAAGGTAAACTATCCTGAGCCAGTTTCATACCAGTTGTGTAAGTGTGTAAGCACAATTGAGCTGTCCTGAAATCAGGTCATATCTCTTCTTTTAGGACGCCGTCAGAAGTCAGCAACACTTCCGGTTCGTCTATTTTCAACCACAGCTGTCGAATAGCAGAATGTCGCCAGTACAAATAATGATGGAAGTTATTTAGAATGATACTTAAATGCGCTATAGATTTATTCATTGCAAAACTTACATTAACTATCGATTTTAATGACAATACTTAACATACGTGCCTAATGGAAGTGCCTGGTTCAAGCATTATGACGTCTCGACTGCATTCAAATGAGTACTAAGGCCTTTTTCTTTGTTTTTCCTAAATTTTATACCCTTTGTTCATACCTTTCACAAAAGTAATACCTCCATCTTTTACAATACTGAGTGGAGCCATCGTGGACTTCTTTGTTTGTAATTATAATAAAGACATAACAGCTTTACTAGAGACAAATATTAGTTCTACAAATCATATTAAAATATATAAAGGTATACAATTTATTAGTGATTGGAATCAGGCCTAACAATATTTGTTGATTAATCAGAGCCAAAAGTGACTGATTAATCAAATAATCATAACTAAATATGTAGATTCTATTGTTCAGAATAAATATTGTATCAAATCATTTTTTACCAACTTAAATTTTTGTCAATTTATTTTGTTAAACTTGGTCTTAAATTAAACGAAAAAAATTTGAATGTGCAGATTTGCTCTTGTTAAAAAAAAAGGAATTCTAACTGCTTGACTTAATTATTTATTAATATTTACATAATATTATATGTCGGTTTAACGTAATTTAAAAGACATAATGTTTCGAACTAAACGACAAACTTTTTTTAAATGGATGTACATGTACATACGAGAAGAATACATTTTTATGATTTTAAAACCAGAGGCAAGAATTTGCTTGTGCAAGGTATATTACATAAATGAAATATAATAAATCATTAACCAAACCATACTATTAAAATGCATATAAACTCATTAAAATCCTTAAGTTGACACAATGACATTGTATATTGCATTAGATGTACAATTTACTAATATTTTATTTATAATTATATTTAACAGTTTAGACTTGGAAAACACTATTTTATTTTTCACTACAGAATACCATTTTTTAACCAAAAGTAGTACCAGTGACATTTATAAGTTTTTTTCGATTAATTTTTCCCATCGTCATCATCACGTCATGGCTCTGTTCGTCATGATTACTTGACTAAATGATTAATCAGCCCATCACTACAATTTATTCAGTTGAACAATGTATTTAATTATATGTGCTTGTGTGTTATTTAATTATACTATTTGGTCACCGAAACATATAAATGAATCGGATCACTTGTTCAAGTTAAAAGAAAGGGATTGGAATTTTTTTAAGAAAGGAAACTCATGCATAGAGATCTTCAATTAAGCCACAAATCCAAAATCTTAATCGTCTCATTAATCATTACCTATTAGATTGTTACTGATTTTTAGCGTACTGAATCAAAATTAGGTCATACGATGCGTGCTCTCGATTTTCCATACTTCCGTTTAAAATTAACCCTTTGCAGTACTTTGTTGTCAAAATATTAAGAATAAGAATCGGTAACAAGAATGACACTTTCACAATGAGTCGAAAATAAACGATGTAGCGCATTAATGTAGTGGCCTTATTCCAGGACACCCAGGTGAATATTTCGGTTACATTCAAGTAAAGAGTGCAAATTGGCGTGTCATTAATTTGACGTAACATTTTTAATGAATTGACTTTTTTAGAAACTGTAATTGTAATAAATCACATGATATACACATTATAATACACCTGACATACATTATCCCCATATAATAAAATGCTGAGAAAACATTTGTGAATTTTTGCTGTTTTGTAGAAGGCTCTTTTTAGGATTGGATTTACTGACTTTTAGCCTGCAAAGAAAGGAAGTAGTCTTCCGTGATGCCTGTTTTGGAAATTGCCCTCTAAAAAGACCGTTGGCTTCTGCCAACAGTCTAACAACAGCATGGTAAATGTTACAGCATTTATATCCATCAAATATATGAATGCTGATTGAGGGCAGTGGGTGCAGTGGCGTAGCTAGGCCATGCTCATGTTGTAGGCCCGGTCATAAGGTCAAGATAGGAAGTTAGAAGTGTGTCAAAGACAATGCTTTAACTTTATAAATATGACTATGAATTATGCGGATAAATGTAAAGTATAAACAGATAAATATAAAACAAGTCCATGCTCTGGTTACTTAATAGCCATCATCAAATTCATTAAGTTTACAGGTCCTTCAAACATTTTTGTTTGTTTGGATTTTTCAACAGTATTCAACGGTATATCAGTCATATAACGGCGGTCAGTTAACCTACTCACACTTTTCCTGGGTAAGCTGGTTTACCAGTACTAAGTGCACATACTTATGCCAGTAACTGACAACTGCCCTACTTGAAGCAGAGGTGGGGGGAGAATGGCCGTAGAAACAATTTCATGACCAATGCCCACACAAGTTATGTGGCTGGGCTGGGAATCGAACCCTCGATCCTCGGAATTGTAGTCCAGCGCTGTACCAACTGAGCTAGCCAGTCCTTCAATCAAAATAGTTATAAACAAACATATATACATGTTGTGATGTAGAGCGTATATCCTGGGCCTTAACTATATGCCTTTACGTCTGTTGCTTAAAGTGTTAATTATGGCTGTCAGCACTTTTTAATATTACTCCATTGTACGACTTTTGACAGCCGCAAAATGTATTAATGACTTTTTCAATGTCAATAGCTTTCTCCCTGTTTATGCATCATTGCAAGGCTTGGAAGTCTGTCTGTTGTCATGGTTGACCTCAGATAAGTTTTCAGCCTCTTTGTGCAACTTTACTGCCGATGTTGCTGATATAGTAAGCAGAAGCTTTAATAATCCAGCAACGCTTAATAATCCGCTTGCGTCTGTTTCTATTTTTGTCAATGGCAAATCTCATAAATAAAATGTGTTATATTTAGATCGTCTTTTATTTGATCTCTTAATAAGGAATTAAATTGTTCGACCCTATACCCCCCTTAGCCTTCAAGTTTTATTGCATTTTTAGGCCATTTATTGTTGTCACTTTTGAGAACAAGTTGTAGGCCCGGGCCTACATGTAGCTACGCCACTGAGTGGGTGTATAAAAATACAATTTTTTAATATTTTTAAAGTCAATACATGTATTTTATTGCGACTGCAAAATAATTGTAATATGTTCATAAAGCCCTTTCTTTCTTCAGGCAGGTTAGTTTTTTAGCTCACCTGAGCACAACGTGCTCATGGTGGGCTTTAAGGATCGTCTTTTGTCCATCGTGCGGCGTGCGGCGTGTGTCAACGTTTTCATTCAAAGAACATCTCCTCCTAAACCGCTGGGCAGATTTTCACCAAACTTCACAGGAATGATCCTTGGGTAACCCTCTTTCAAATTTGTTCAAATCATTCCGGTCCGCTGCATATGTACGTCACCAGAGCTAAAAATAGATTTCAAAACTGAAAACTTTAAAAATATTCTCCTCTGAAACCACAAGGCTTGGAGCTTTCATATTTGATATGTGACATCTTCTAGTGGTCCTCTACAAAGATTGTTAAAATGATGCCCCTTGGGTCAAAACTGGCCACACCCCGGGGGTCACATGGTTTATATAGACTTGTATAGCAAAATTACTTTAAAAATCTTCTCCTCTGAAACCGCAAGGTCTAGAGGTTTCATATTTGGTATGTAACAAGTATAGTGGTCCTCTACAAGTATTGTTCAAATGATGCCCCTGGGGTCAAAACGGCCACACCCCGGGGGTCACATTTTTCATATAGACTTGCATAGCAAAATGACTTTTAAAATCTTCTCCTCTGAAACCACAAGGCCCAGAGGTTTCATATTTAGTATGTAACATGGTATAGTGGTCCTCTACAAAGATTGTTCAAATGATGCCCCTAGGGTCAAAACTGGCCACAGCCCGGGGGCCACATGGTTTATATAGACTTGTATAGCAAAATTACTTTAAAAATCTTCAGCTCTGAAACCGCAAGGCCCAGAGGTTTCATATTTGGTATGTAACATTGTTTAGTGGTTCTCAACAAAGATTGTTCAAATGATGTCCCTGGGGTCAAAACTTGCCACACCCTGGGGCTCACATGGTTTATATAGACTTAAATTGCAAAATGACTTTAAAAATCTTCTCTGAAACTGCAAGGCCTAGAGCTTTCATATTTGGTATGTTACATTGTATAGTCGTCCTCTACAAAGATTTTTAAAATGATGCCCCTGGGGTCAAAACTGGCCACACCCCGGGGGTCACATGGTTCATATAGACTTGAATAGCAAAGTGACTTTAAAAATCTTCTCCTCTGAAACCTTAAGGCCCAGGGGTTTCATATGTGGTATGTAACATTGTTTAGTGGTTCTCTACAAAGATTGTTCAAATGATGCCCCGGGGTCAAAACTGGCCACACCCTGGGGCTCACATGGTTTATATAGACTTAAATTGCAAAATGACTTTAAAAATCTTCACCTCTGAAACCGCAAGGCCTAGAGATTTCATATTTGGTATGTAACATTGTATAGTAGTCCTCTACAACGATTGTTCAAATAATGCCCCTGGGGTCAAAACTGGGTACACCCTGGGGTTCATATAGTTTATATAGACTTGAATAGCAAAATGACTTTAAAAATCTTCTTCTCTGAAACCGCAATGTCCAGAGGTTTCATATTTGGTATGTAACATGTTATAGTGGTCCTCTACAAAGATTGTTCCAATGATACCCCTGGGGTCAAAACTGGCCACACCCTGGGGCTCACATGGTTTATATAGATTTGAATAGCAAAATGACTTTAAAAATCGTCTTCTCTGAAACCGCAAGGCCTAGAGGTTTCATATTTGGTATGTAACATTGAATAGTGTCCTCTACAAAGATTGCTCAAGTGATGCCTCTGGGGTCAAAACTGGCCACATCCCGGGGGTCACATGGATTATATAGACTTAAATAGCAAAATGACTTTAAAAATCTTCTCCTCTGAAACCGCAAGGCCCAGAGGTTTCATATTTGGTATTTAACATTGTATAGTGGTCCTCTATAAAGATTGTTCAAATGATACCCCTGGGGTCAAAACTGGCCACACCTGGGGTCCACCAGGTTTATATAGACTTAAATAGCAAAATGACTAAAAAAATATTATTTCCTGAAACCGCAAGGCACGTAGCTTTCATATTTGGTATGTAATGTTGTTTTGTGGTCCTCTACAAAGATTGTTCAAATGATGCCCATGGGGTCAAAACTGGCCACACCCCGGGGGTCACATGGTTTATATAGACGTAAATGGCAAAATTATTTTAAAATTCTTCTATGAAACCACAAGGCCCAGAGGTTTCATATTTGGTTAAAGCAATATATCGAGACCTGGATTGGGATTGCATATGGGATGGGTGGGGTCAAGGTCAAGGTCACTGTTAGTAAAAATAGAAAAACGGTTTCCGCTCAATAACTTTCGAACGCATTGAGACATTTTAATGAAACTTAATATATAGATACCTTATATCCACAGTTGCATGGAATTGCATATGGGGTATGGAATTGCATATGGGGTTGAAGGGGTCAAGGTCACCGTTATTAAAAATAGAAAAATGGTTTCAGCTAAATATCTTGAGAATGTATTGAGCTATTTTAATGAAACTTAATACATAAGTACCTTATATCAAGAAAAGCTTGGGATTGCGTACGGGGTGGACGGGGTCAAGGTCACCGTTACTGAAAATAGAAAAAGTTTTTCAACTCAATAACTTAAGAACGCATTGCGATATTTTAATGAAACTTAATACACATATCTTATATCAAGACCTCACTTGGGTGTGCTTATGGGGTGGGTGGGGTCAAGGGCACTGTTATTAAAAGTAGATAAATGGTTTACTCTCAATAACTTAAGAAAGCATTGAGATATTTTAATGAAACTTCATACGTAGATACCTTATATCGAGACCTTGCTTTACGTTTGTGGTGGGTGCTGTCAAGGTCAAGGTCACTGTTACTAAAAATAGAAGAACAGTTTTTGCTCAATAACATGAGAACGTATTGAGATATTTTAATGAAACTTCATACATAGATATCAGGTGAGCGACCTAGGGCCATCATGGCCCTCTTGTTTAATAATTGTGCATGATAAGTTTAACAGTCTAAAAATGGCCATATTAGAAAAACTGACAATGGGGAATTACTCTGTAAATAATGTCGACAACGTTATAATTTTAGTGCACTGCACTGCGCCTAACAACCATCTATCAATGTATGAAGTTTGAAGTTGATACCTGAAAGGGTTTGAAAGTTATGCTTCGGACAAAAAAAAAAGACACACAGACAACCGGACAGACAGACAGATAGACAAGCTTATTCCAGTTGTTCATACCCCCCTTACACATTTGTTGTGCAGGGCGTAATTTTTTTTGTTTAATGGGGTGGGGGTGGCTATACGATACAGGGGATAAATTGACTGAACAGTTATGTACACAGAACATGTACATATGCAAGATGTGTTATCATTTTGACAATCTTACATAGGCAGTATAATATTCATTGTACGGATAAGCTGATAAATACCATGGAGACAGGCCCCATCAATGAAAGATCAAGTGGGTATTCATTTATATTTAGACTTGTACATGCCTCTGGCATTTTGTTTAGTACTTGACTGAGTTCTGGTCAGTTTATGGTAAACTGTGAAAATTAGACTTGGCCATTCTGAACATTGGTTATCTGGATATTGAATTGAATGGATGTGTTTTGAATCTGATCAGGCAAATAAATAATTATATAATCATACATTAATAAATTATATATATTTTTTATTACATTTCTTTGTAATACAATTTACAATAATGCTCTACAACATAGTTATGATTTTAATGGTAAATTTTGTGAAAATTTTCATGTTCAGAATAATGGTCAAAAATTTGTCTGAATGAATAACACTTTGTTTTTACTAAGGCTTAATTGTACTTGAACAATTTGCTTTTCAGTCAACAGTTCTCCACCCATCTGGATAATGCCATCCCTGGATGGTTTGTTTCTGGTTCTGGTAAGAACTCGGCTGTGTAACCATGGTGATACAAGAGCTGTGTTGCCATCTTCAGAGATTACTCAGTTTGCACAGCCTCGATCAGTACTGGAGAACTGCCTTCATACCACAGAGTGTTACCATGGTGTTACAAGATCTGTGGTGCCATCTTCAGAGATACACTCAGCATGCACAGCCTCGATCAGTACCACAGAACTGCCCTCATACCAACGAGTTGAAATGATGCATTTCCTGCCACTGCTGTGATGCACAGGTACGGGTCTCCAATGATGCATTTCCTGCCACTGCTGTGATGCACAGGTACGGGTCTCCAATGATGCATTTCCTGCCACTGCTGTGATGCACAGGTACGGGTCTCCAATGATGCATTTCCTGCCACTGCTGTGATGCACAGGTACGGGTCTCCAATGATGCATTTCCTGCCACTGCTGTGATGCACAGGTACGGGTCTCCAATGATGCATTTCCTGCCACTGCTGTGATGCACAGGTACGGGTCTCCAATGATGCATTTCCTGCCACTGCTGTGATGCACAGGTACGGGTCTCCTAAGTTTTAATTACTGCAATAAAATGTGCACAATTTTATATATCATGTGATTAATTTCAGCCTCAATTATTGCACTAAATTTCACTGATTATATGTAATGTGTTTATGCTTACAATTTTTTCAACAAAATATTCACAGCAATAGTATGGCTTTTGTCTTAAAATACATTGAGATATATACTGATGAAATAGTAAGATAATGCAGTATGACTATAGGCAAACCTTTATTGAACTGTGAAGGGTGTCCAGGTATTTAGGGTGTCCCAATACTTAGGGTAATTACGGTAAACAGAATAGTACCCAACATTGCACAGCCAATATCCATAAAAAATGTCACATAGGGGCCTAGAGCAATACTGTGCTGGAGCATGGTCTTCTCAGTTAGGCTTCCCAATTAATTACCATAAAGTCCCCAGCAAGAAATAATTGATCATCAGTCACCTATAAATATTCCTTCTAATTATTTATAATTAAATATTTAATATATTTTAGTAAGCGATTATTATCCCAAAGAAATAAAAATAATTAATTGGTTCAAGCCATAAGTATTATGCAGAATAGATTGTATCATATATTGACCTAAATGTTGGGACACAATTTTGAGAATTATTTTTTTATGTCCCTTAATATTGGGACAATAAAAAAATTAATTATTTTAAGTGTCCCAATACTTAGGGTAATTACCATATTTATTCATTAAGATTATGTCCTTAAAATAAAAATATTTATAAAAAACATCTCATTTTTCCCATGACATTGATTTAAACTAAAAACCCACTCAATAACAATTCCATTATCTATATTTAGCATTTCCACAACCCGATGGAAGTAGATGTATCGGAAGCTCCGCCAATGAAGACGAACGCATTCCAGATCCACTGCACGACCGGAATCCATGATACATATGCCAGCGTCTTTCTGATTCATAGACTTTAAACTGTGGACTGTGTTCAATGTGGACTTTACTGTGTTTGTGATATTCCAACGACTGAGGGAGCACCAGTAAACGTGCCCCCGTGCTGTGACAATTTCCCCTACCAGCCACCTCAAAGCATGATTGCAGGTAAGTTTTACAAGTTACTGTTACTGTTTTTTTGGACCTATTCACAGATGTTTTTGATTTGCTTTAAAGTGTATATGTACGAACTCACAACAGATATAGTGGCATAATACAATAAACCAAATAAAGTTAATTAACATATATTTCTATTTAAAATGGAATAAATTAAAATTAAGAATAAACATTGTTTTTAAATGCACAATAAGCCAGTTTTTAATCACCGAATAGTTTTCGTTTGTACATACGGAAACTCAAATTCATGTATATACATTTACTTGACAGTTGGTTTAAGTTACACAACACTAATAAACGATGCAACAACTAGACACTAGTACTTGTTGATTTATATTGAAGTGTTTCCTTTGTCATTTTTATGTTTTTCTGTTTGCTTTCAAGATTTAATGTCACTTTTACCTGCGGTTTTGAAAATAAATGGTATGCAAGATCGTACATACAAACTTTAAATATAAGCCTTATTTACTGCCAAATCTAAAGCATCATTAAATAAATAAAAAAATGTTGAGAAAGAGCATAAAAAAGTAAAGGCTGCAATACCAGGGATTTACCTTGTGCCAAAAGTCTGACATGCTTATCATAATAGGGCACGCTGACTTGGTTAAAAAACAGAAGTAATTTTCAAATATGAATGATTGATTATTGATGACACATTGTCAATTTGCACATCTTTGAACAGGTCCTGTTATAGTCTGTTATTATTGTGATGACTGAGTTCCTCTGTTTAGTTTGATATAGTATTTATTTACTATGGACAGTTATATTTCTTCTTGCCGGGCCCGGCTAGCTCAGTTGGTAGAGCGCTGGACTGTCATTCCGGGGATCATGAGTTCGAACCCCAGCCGGCTACATAACTTGTGTGGGAATTGGTCATGAAATAATTTCTACCTCTTATTCAGTTACTGGCACTTAGTACTGGTAAACCTCTTAGAAAGGCTAAGCTTGCCCAGGAAAAGTGTGAGTAGGTTAACTGACCGCCGTGATATGACTGAAATACTGTTAAAAACTGCGAAAAATCCAAACAAACAAACAAACAGTTATATTTCTTGAATTTTATAGCTGCTATACTTCTTTCGATCTAAGAATGGTAACATGTTCTGTTCTAACAAATTATTTACGTAAAACATAATCTCATTGAATGTAAATGAGTCCCTATTATTTAACTTTTTTCATTAGCTTATAGGAAGTTAATGGCCAGTATAAATAATGCAGTGATTTTCTTCATTCTTTAGACAAGTCCCAAAAAATCCATAGAAAGCTGATTTTTCAACTCAGAATTTGAAATAAAATGCTGATTGACCTTAATATTAAATTGTATTGTGTTAGCATTTAGCTAAATTCTTACTATTTCTTCACAACTGGCAAGACTGGGTGACTCAAATTTCACACCATAGTTGGTAACAGACCTGTTCTCTAATCCATGAACAAAATCACTGTAATAGATAATTGTATGACATTCGTAATTTGATAATTTGACATTAAGTTATTTAAACAAACGCATGTTAATTTATACCATAGCAATGGTTTGCTTACAAAGTGATAGTTTATTGTTAATCATATTGTCAATTATATGGTTATAATGATTATAATATATCAGGGACTTCCCCAGGCCATTTAAGCGCCCCGGGACCGGGACGCTTGAATTTTAACTTGAACATTCCCGGGACGCCTTAAATAAGTGTTGCACTTATAAACATCACCCAGGGCGCCTGTATTTTATCAATTAATCAGCTATGTTGACTGAAGTAGATTGACAGTACCTGCTGTGAAAGCTAATCTCTTGCGTCATAAAGGCAGTTTTCACTCTATAAACATGTACACCCACTCAACCAAGTCGGTGAATGATCAAAGCGTGTGTCTCTTCCCCAAACATTTTAATGATTTGCAGCTATTCTTAATCCGCAATCAATCACTGTGAAGCCCCGCCCCTGTAGGCGGAGTTTCATTACGCAGTAAAATCGATATAAGCCAATAGAAACGCTCAGGTTATCTTAGCTATGGAACGACATTATCATTGACGAATCGGCGCAATCAGCATGTATCCACACACAAGTAACCTCATATTCAAGTCAAAACAAACCCTCGCCCTTTTGTATTTTATAATATCCACACTTATTTATTTGCTAAATTTAATAACTACAATAACAAAATAAACTGCAAAATCAGTCTTAATTGCGCTAATATGAAATGGTAATCAGAAAAGCCTATCCAGTGTTACTGTTGTAGTTTCGTAAAATAAGCTGTTTTATTTTACATGCATGCCATGTAAAACCCGTGTTTTCTACAAAAGAGCACGAAATGTCTGCTGACAACCATGACGTCACGTTCCAAGCATGGAAAGCGTGCCTGTACGAACCATGTGCTTTACTAACATTTGACGCGCATAGGCACGACGTGCATGAGGAAATTTTCCCGCCATTTTTGCACAAACAAAGCATGTATTAAATAAATGTATAATTTTAATCAAGATCTTTACAATTCACCAATTTTCCAGTCAGTACAATGTTCAACAGTTGTAACGATTAAAACAGTGTAAAAACACTAAATGCATGCCCATATGATGTTAATTAATCGAACAAAACAAGACTCTGTAAGTAGATCGAGTGTAACCTAAATATTCGAGAACGACGATTTGTTGGTTTGATCATGACGTCACTGTGCGAAAGGGATGTGCACTGGACATAAACATCTTGAAAACATTATGAGCTACTTTCAATTTCCTTCAATTTCCCAACAAAATTGATACCCGATGCTTCTAAAAGGCTCGGGGTATACCGTTTTAACTGTGATGTTTCGTTTATTTCATGTTGTTTAAACGTTTTCAAAAAATGAAAAGCTGTTTGCCTTTATTTTAAGAGCTAAAACGCACCAGATAACGTCATTTGACACATGCCACAATTTTTTTTTCCACCCCTCTTGGGACTGGGGCGCCTGAAAAAAATTCCTAGGGAAGGCCCTGATATATCTATATCATGAATTGTTTAATTATTAAACTAAATAATGGACATTTATTATTGGTTTAGAAACATCCAATATTGTTATTGGAAGCATCATTGGAGTAAATGTCAATTGATTTGAAAATGCATGTTTGGAATTTCAAATATGAAAAAAAAATAGAGAGAAAACACATAAAAATGCATCAAACACTAATAGTCAAACCTAAGACATGTATACAATATTGTTGGTCTAGAATTTGTCTAGAATGTAGACACTGTCTGCAGCTCAACAGATGGCGATGGCGGCCGATGGCGGAACATGTGACTGGTATGTACTTTTATTAGTTTCAGGGCTTTAATGACCTGTGCCCTAGCATTGAGGTTAGGCACCACTATGTTATCCATAGGGGTTAGGAAACATTAGTCTTGTGGTCAATAATCTTAGAATTATTTGACAATTTTGTGATTATTGAGTCATGTCGTTGTACTTGATGTCCACTTTGCAAATATATGCAGAAGAAAAGGCTGATCCTTATGTTAGATTTATATAACAGTAGTTTTTTTTTAAAAACAAAAACAAGTAAGCAGTAATGAAAACTAAGAGGATATCTTTTGGTCACACTGGTTGATGATCATAATGATGATGACAATGATGACTATGTTGATCATGTCAGTCAGAGGAGGATTGTATTCACTTCTGACTACTGGATAGTAATTTCCAGCAATAAATCCCCACAACAAAGAGACCGGGAGCTCTGATGACATTGCGGGATTTATGTCTATGAATTATAAATAATCATTCCAATTCAAATAAGGTAGTAATTAAATAATGATGATTATAATAATAAAATAATAATCATTATAATAATGATATTACTCTATAATTATAAACTAATAATTATTATATTATGATAATAAGAATAATAATTCTTATTATTATTCTACAGCATGAGAAAACTAGTGAGAGATGCATAAGCTTTTTAACCAAATTTTTCTATGAAAGATTTCGGTTATTAGGTTGGGATATGACGTTGGGTGGGCTGGCGAGCGGGCGGGCGGGCAGGCGGGCGGGATGGCGGCGTCACCTTTCCGTTTCCGCTCTCTGACTCAAGAACGGATTGAAATATTTTAATGAAACTTCATACATAGATACCTTATATCTAGACCTCGCGTGGGATTGCATATGGGGTGGGTGGGGTCAAGGTCAAGGTCACTGTTGCTAAAAATATAAAAACGGTTTCCGCTTAATAACTTCAGAACGCATTGAGATATTTTAATGAAACTTCATACATAAATACCTTTTATTGAGACCTCGCTTGGGATTTCATATGGGGTGGGTGGGATCAAAGTCAAGGTCAAGGTCACCGTTACTAAAAATAGAAAAACGGTTTCCACTCAATAACTTGAGAACGCATCGAGATATTTTAATGAATTTCATACATAGATACCTTATATTGACACCTCGCTTGGGATTGCATATGAGGTGGGTGGTATTAAGGTCAAGGTCACTGTTTCTAAAAATAGGAAAACTGTTTCCGCTCAATAACTTGAGAACGCATTGAGATATTTTAATGAAACTTCATACATAAATACCTTTTATTGAGACCTCGCTTGGGATTGCATATGGGATGGGTGGGGTCAAGGTCAAGGTCACTGTTACTAAAAATAGAAAAAAGGTTTTCGCTCAATAACTTGAGAACTCATCGAGATATTTTAATGAAACTTCATACATATAAACCTTATATCGAGACTTTTCTGGAGATTGCATATGGGGTGGGTGGGGTCAAGGTAACCATTACTAAAAATAGAAAACGGTTTCTGCTCAATAACTTGAGAACGCATAGAGATATTTGAATGAAAATTCATACATAGATACCTTATATCGAGACCTTGCTTGGGATTGCATATGGGGTGGGTGATGTCAAGGTCATCATTACTAAAAATATATAAATGGTTTTCGCTCAATAACTTGACAACGCATAGAAATATTTTAATGAAACATTATACATACATACCTTATATTGAGGCCTCGTTTGGGATTGCTTATGGGGTGGGTGGGATCAAGGTCTCCATTACAAAAAATAGAAAAATGGTTTCCGCTAAATAACTTTAGAAGCCATCAAGATATTTGAATGAAACTTCATACATAGATTCCTTATATGTAGACCATGCTTGGGATTGCTTATGAGGTGGGTGAGATCAAAGTCAAGGTCAATGTTACTAAAAACAGAAAAACGCTTTCAGCACAATTACTTGAGAACCCATTGCGATATATTAATGACACTTTATACATAGATTCCTTATAACGAGACCTCGTAGGGATTGCATATGGCACCCAGAACTTTCGTTCAGTATTGTGCTGACTTTTATGCATTTTGTTCGAAAGATTTGGTTTTCGGGGAATTTCCATGTTTCTAGTTTTCTTGATGGTTCAGTCATAAAAATCAAAATTTAATAAATAACTGTCTGCAATTGAATGTGCTTGCACTGGTGATCCAGTCAGCAAACATTGCCCATTGTTGAGTGCATACATTTGAAACAGGCTAGGAGTTATGAACATGACATACTTTCAGTGACTGCTTGCTAGCAATTAACTTTTATTGGTCTACATCATGACTGTATATATCTCATAATATGCTGCTTTAATATTGAAATATCACAGTTGTAAGAAGAGTAATAATAATAATGATTATAATAGTAGTAATAATAATAATAATAATAATGATAATAATGATAATAATGATAATAATAATAATAATAATGATAATAATGATAATGATAATAAAAAATAATAATAATAATAATGATAATAATAACAATAATAATAATAATATTGATAATAATGATAATAATGATAATAATTATAATAATAATGATTATAATAGTAGTAATAATAATAATGATAATAATGATAATAATGATAATAACGATAATAATGATAATGATAATGATTATAATAGTAGTAATAATAATAATAATTATTATTATTATTATTATAATAATGATAATAATGATAATGATAATAAATAAATAAAAATAATAATAATGATAATAATAACAATAATAATAATAATAATAATAACGATAATAACGATAATAACAATAATAATAATAATAATAATAATAATAGTAATAATAATGATAATAATAATAATAATAATAATAATAATAATAAAATTCCTAATAGTGATATTAATATTAAAGGAGGAGGAGGGAAAACTTAATAATAATTATAATACCATAATACAATTTATAAAAATATAATAATAATAATATTATTATTATTAATTGAGTGAGAGAGGTGGCAGGTAATGGGGGTGAGTGAGAGAGGTGGCATGTAATGGGGGTGAGTGAGGGAGGTGGCGAGAAATGAGGGCGAGTGAGAGATGTGATGAGTGATGGGGGTGAATGAGGAATGTGGCAGGTAATTGAGGTGATTGAGAGATGTGGAAGGTAATGGGGTGAATGAGGGATGTGGCGGGTAATGGGGGTGAATGAGGTATGTGGCGGTTAATGGGGGTGTGTGAGAGATGTGGTAAGAGTCAGGGGTGAGTGAAAGGTGTGAGTTAGAGATGTGGTGAGTGAAAGGTGTGAGTGAGAGATGTGGCAGGTAATGGGGGTGAGTGAGAGAGGTAATTAGGGTGAGTGAAGGATATAGCAGGTAATGGGGGTGAGTGAGAGATATAATGAGTGATGGGGTTGAATGAAGGCTGTGGCGGGTAATGGGGTGAGTGGAAGATGTGGCTGGTGACAGGGGTGACAGGTTTGGCGGGTGATGGCGGTGAGTGAGGGATGTGGTGAGTGACGGGTGAGTGAGAGATGTGGCGGCTGATTGGGGTGAGTGAAAGATGTGGCAGCTAATGGGGGTGAGTGAGAGAAGTGGCGGGTGTTGGGGGTTTGTGAGAGATGTGGCGCGTAATGGGGGTGAGTGAAGCATGTGGTGAATTACAGGGGTGAGTGCGAGATGTGGCAGGTAATGGGGGATGAGTGAGAGATGTGGCGGGTGATGGATGAGTGAGAGATGTGGCAGGTAATTGGGGTGAGTGAGAGATATGGCAGGTGACAAGGGTGAGTGAGAGATGTGGCAGGTAATGGGGTGAGTGAGATATGTGGTGGGTGACAGGGGTGAGTGAGACATTTGGTGGGTGACGGGGGTGAGTGAGATATATGGCAGGTAATGGGGGTGAGTGAGAGATGTGACGGGTGACAGAGGTGAGTGAGAGATGTGATGGGTAATGGGGGTGAGTGAGATATGTGGCAGGTAATGGGGTGAGTGAGAGAGGTGACGGGTGAGAGGGGTGAGTGAGAGATGTGATGGGTAATGGGGGTGAGTGAGATATGTGGCAGGTGACAGAGGTGAGTGAGAGATGTTGTGGGTGAGAGGGGTGAGTGAAAGATGTGAAGGGGGAAAGGGATGAGTGAGACATGTCGTGGGTAATGGGGATGAGTGAGAGATGTGTTGGGTGACAGGGGTGAGTGAGACATGTGGTGGGTAATGGGGGTGAGTGAGAGATGTAGGGAGTGACAGGGATGAGTGAGTGATGTTGCGGGTTACAGAGGTGAGTGCGAGCTGTGGTGGGTAATGGGGGTGAGTAAGAGATTTGGTGAGTGACACGGGTGAGTGAGAGATGTGGCAGGTAATGGGGGTTAGTGAGAGATGTGATGAGTGGTGGGGATGAGTGAGAGATGTGATGATTGGTGGGGATGAGTGAGATATGAGATAAGTAATGCGGGTGAGTGAGAGATTGATGAGGGATGGGGATGAAAGAGAGATGAGATAAGTGATGTGTTTGAGTGAGAGATGTGATGAGGGGTAAGGGTGAGTGAGAGTTTGATGAGTTATGTGGATGAGTAAGGGATGTGATGAGTGATGAGGGTTAGAGGGAGATGTGTCTGGTAATGGGGGTGAGTGAGATATGTGGCGGGTAATGAGGGTGAGTGAGAGATTGATGAGAGATTAGGGAGAACTGGGAGATGTGATGAGTGAGCGGGAGAACTCGGGGGTGTGATGTGTGAATGTGAGGACTGGGGTGTGATGTGTGAGCGGGATGACTGGGGGTGTGATGAGTGAGGGGAAGAACTGGGCAATGTGGTGAGTGAGTGGGAGGACTGAAGGGTTTGATGTGTGAGAGGGAGGACTGAGGGGTGTGATGTGTGAGCAGGAGGACTGCAGGGTGTGATGTGTGAGCGGGAGGACTGAAGGGTGTGATGTGTGAGCAGGAGGAGTGGGGAATGTGGTGAGTGAGCGGGAGGTCTGAGGGATGTGATGTGTGAGCGGGAGGACTGAGGGGTGTGATGAGTGAGCGGAAGAACTGGTGGGGTGTGATGTGTGAGTGGGAGGACTGAGGGGTGTAAGAGGGAGGACTGAGGGGTGTGATGTGTGAGCGGGAGGACTGAAGGGTGTGATGTGTGAGCGGAAGAACTTAGGGGTGTGATGTGTGAGCGGGAGGAGTGGGCAATGTGGTGAGTGAGCGGGAGGACTGGGGGATGTGATGTGTGAGCGGGAGGACCGAGGGGTGTGATGAGTGAGCGGAAGAACTGGTGGGGTGTGATGTGTGAGCGAGAGGACTGATGGGGTGTGATGTGTTTGCGGGAGGACTGATGGGGTGTGATGAGTGAGCGGGAGGACTGGTGTGGTGTGATGTGTGAGGGGGAGGACTGATGGGGTGTGATGTGTGAGCGGGAGGGCTAGTGGGGTGTGATGAGTGAGCGGGAGGACTGGGGGTGTGATGTGTGAGCGGGAGGACTAGTGGGGTGTGATGAGTGAGCAGGAGGACTGGGGGTGTGATGTGTGAGCGGGAGGACTAGTGGGGTGTGATGAGTGAGCGGGAGGACTGATGGGGTGTGATGTGTGAGCGGGAGGACTGATGGGGTGTGAGGTATGAGCGGGCGGACTAGTGGGGTAGAGTGAGCGGGAGGACTGGGGGTGTGTGATGGGCGAGCAGGAGGACTGGGGGTTGTGGTGAGTGAGCTGGAGGACTGATGGGTGTGACAAGTGTTTGGCAGGACCGAGATATGTGATTAACGATGCAAAGAAGTTCAGGACATGATGAATAGATGCTAGAGCTAACAAGTTCGTGAACATTGAAATCAAGTGAGGAATGCTGTCTAGCAATGTGAAGAATTAAGTGGCATTGTGACTCATTGTAAGAAATAAGGGACTTTATGGATGCAGGGAGGAATTTAGGGCTTCAGTCATACAATCATATATTGACTAATTTTTTACCCATCTTTAATGTGAACCTTTGGTTTCATATCAGTAACTTTATTAGTTTTCTAATACAGTTTACTATTGTTGATTTTGTTGTGGAGTGTTACTCATTTTTCTAAAACAAATGCATAAAGAGCTTACAATTTTTATTACATATATCCAAGTTAAGAAAGGAAAAACAATAATGAATATTCAAAACAGCATACATTCCATGTGAGAAACATGTGACCACAACATAATTAAACCTTTAATTGGCTACCAAACTGACCAATGTTTATCAATTTATAATAGTAATTGTTTGTTACTTATTGGGTTGTTTGGGTGAATTCTGGTGGTTCTTGATTTAGTAGTTTGTTGGTGTTAGTTAGTTGATTGGTCTCAAGTTCTTGGTTAATTAGTGTCTTATCCTCATTCCACAAACAACCCAATGAAAAATTATTTTAATGCCATTTTAAAATAGTACATTATATATTGGTTAAAATGATAAAACAAATAATTATCAAACGTTGATAAACACGTGGTTAAGAATAAGTCACAAATGAATGGGCCCTTTATTTTGTGATGCAGAGATTCAGGTTTTTGGGATTGTGACATCTCAACAGCCCTTGAATCACCTGCCACATCCCAATATCAACTGCTGCTTTGTAACTCATTTAGCAGTTGCCCAGTTGATACTGGGGCTTTGGAGTGCCATAAATGGTGTTGATTCATTGCTTGGTTTATTTGTTTCCTGGATCATGTGTTGTTTTTTTGAAATATTCATTATTTAACCTTATTCGTGTTATACTGACATGTTATTGTAAGGATGCACAGCAACAAACCAGCAATATAAACATGATTAAGAAATATAAAGTCATTTATTTGTTTCCATCCAATCCGTAAGTCATTAAGTCAGTCATTCACGAAGTTCTGTATTTCATCCAAAGCCTTCCGCTGACGGTTTCAGTATTCATGCAGCTCTTCTCTTCATTCATCATGTCAATCTTTCCATCACTGATCATATCTTTCAGATCTTCCTCTCACTCATTCCATCCTGCAGTTCTTTCTCTCACTCACCCCATTCTTCAGTTCTTCCTCTCACTCACCCCATTCTACAGTTCTTCCTCTCATACATCCCATCCTTTAGTTCTTCCTCTCATACATCCCATCCTTTAGTTCTTCCTCTCATACATCCCATCCTTCAGTTCTTCCTCTCATACATCCCATTCTTCAGTTCTTCCTCTCATACATCCCATTCTTCAGTTCTTCCTCTCACTCACCCCATTCTACAGTTCTTCCTCTCATACATCCCATCCTTTAGTTCTTCCTCTCATACATCCCATCCTTTAGTTCTTCTTCTCATACATCCCATTCTTCAGTTCTTCCTCTCTTACCCATCCTTTAGTTCTTCCTCTCGTACATCCCATCCTTTAGTTCTTCCTCTCATACATCCCATCCTTCAGTTCTTCCTCTCATACATCCCATCCTTTAGTTCTTCCTCTCATACATCCCATTCTTCAGTTCTTCCTCTCATACATCCCATCCTTTAGTTCTTCCTCTCATACATCCCATCGTTTAGTTCTTCCTCTCATACATTCCATCCTTCAGTTCTTCCTCTCAAACATCCCATCCTTTAGTTCTTCCTCTCATACATCCCATCCTTTAGTTCTTCCTCTCATACATCCCACCTTACGTTCTTCCTCTCATACATCCCATCCTTTAGTTCTTCCTCTCATACATCCCATCCTTCAGTTCTTCCTCTCATACATCCCATTATTTAGTTCTTCCTCTCATACATCCCATCCTTTAGTTCTGCCTCTCATACATCCCATTCTTAAGTTTTTCCTCTCATACATCCCATCCTTCAGTTCTTCCTTTCATACATCCCATCCTTCAGTTCTTCCTCTCATAAATCCCATCCTTAAGTTTTTCCTCTCATACATCCCATTCTTCTGTTCTTCCTATCACTCATTCCATTCTTCAGTTCTTCCTCTCAATCATCCCATCCTTCAGTTCTTCCTATCATTCATCCCATTCTTCAGTTCTTCCTCTCATACATCCCATCCTTCAGTTCTTCATCTCATTCATCCTTTAGGTGTGTTTGGGGTGAGAGAGAGTTGAGGTGAGTGAGAGATGTGTTAGGCATGAGTAAGAGGTGTGTTGGGGGTGAGTGAGATATGTGATGGGGTGAGTGAGAGGTGTGTTCGGGTGAGTGAGAGGTGTGTTAGGGGTGAGTGAGATATTTGTTGGGGGTGAGTGAGAGGTGTTTTGGAGGTGAGTGATATATGTGTTGGGGGGGGGTGAGAGGTGTGTTGGGGTGAGTGATAGGTGTGTTGGGGGTGAGTGAAAGATGTGTTGGGGGTCAGTGAGAGGTGTGTTGGAGGTGAGTGTGATGTGTTTGGGGTGAAAGAGAGGTGTTTTATGGGTTAGTGAGAGTTGAGGTGAGTGAGAGATGTTTTGGGTGTGAGTGAGAGGTGTGTTGGAGGTGAGTGTAATGTGTTTGGGGTGAAAGAGAGGTGTTTTATGGGTTAGTGAGAGTTGAGGTGAGTGAGAGATGTTTTGGGTGTGAGTGAGAGGTGTGTTGGTGGTGAGTGATATATGTGTTGGGGGTGTGTGAGAGGTGTGTTGGGGTGAGTGAGAGGTAGTGATGGGCTGATTAATAATTTCGTCAAATAATCATGATGAACAAAGCCATGACGTGACGATGACGATGGGAAAAATTAATCGACGAAATCTGTACATTTCATGGATCCTATTTGTTATGTATTATGTAGTCAAGCAAGTAGTGTTTCCTAGTTTTAAACTGCTAAATATACCTGTATTATAAATAAAATACATTGTACATTCAGTGCAATACACAATACTATTAAACATTCCTTCATAGGTTGTCAGTGTGTCAACTACAGGATTTTCATAATTTTATATGCATGTTAGCACGGATTGGTAAATACTTTATTGTTGAACATTTATGATATATACATTGTGCAAGTAAATTCTTGCCTGTGGTTTTAAAATCGTAAATTATGTATTCTACATTTGACATGTACTTCCTTATAAAGAGCTTGTACTTCCTTTACTGTCGAGATGACAACCTATTGATGCTGTCCCAGTTTTCCTGAACTTTTAATATAAATTAGCGTCCATAGTTTCCCATTGTAATTTGCAATAGCAAAACCAGTACTGTTCATAATTTTCCTACTGTGTCCGAACTTACCCGGTTTTGGGTGGCCTCGTTTCTGACTCGGTTGACGTACTTTAGACTACAAATAGATATATGGAATCTACAATAAAATCCGAGGAAGACAGGGATTTTCTGATTTCGTCATCATTATATGGTGATTTGGGGGTAAGTGAGAGGTGTGTTGGAGGCGAGTGTGATGTGTTTGGGGTGAGTGACAGGTGTGTTGGAGGTGAGTAAAAGGTGTGATGGGTGTGAGTGAGATGTGTAAGGGGTGAGTTTGTGTGTTGGGGGTATGTTAAAGGTGAGAGTTAGGGGTGAGTGAGAGTTTGGGTTGAGTGATTGGTGCAAGGTGTGTTGGGGGTGAGTGAGATGTGTGTTGGGGTGAGTTAGAGGTGTATTGGGGTGAGTGTGATGTGTGTTGGGGGTCAGTGAGAGATGTGTGTTGGGGTTAGTGAGTGAGAGTTGGTGGATGAGTGGTGAGTGAGAGATGTGTTGGTGTGAATAAGATGTGTGTTGGGGTGGGTGAAGGTGTTTTTGTGGTGAGTGAGTGTTGGGGTGAGTGAGATATGTGTTGGGGTGGGTAAGAGATGTGTTGGGGGTGAGTGAGAGCTGGGGTGAGTCAGTGATATGTTGCGGGTGAGTGAGAGATTTTATTAGTGATGGGGTGAGTGAGAGATGTCCAATATGTTTCATTGTAAATGTTCACCTCTAATAATATTTGTTGATGGTAAAAATTATTATATGACAAATTAACATATTAATTTAAGAGGAGGAGGAGGAGGAAGAATAATAAATACATGTAAAAATAATAAGAATTATAATTAAGGTTATTATTAGAAGCATCAGTAATACCAGTTATAATAAAAATAATATTAATAAGCAGAAGAAGAAAATGAAGAAGAATATGTTATTGTTATTAATATTATTATTATAAATAATAATAATAATAATAATAATAATAATAAAAATTAGACAAAAATAGAACACCAAGAACAATAACAAAAGTAATAATAAGAGATGCTGTCACTATCAGGTGACATATGCCCCCGAATGCACTGTCAGTAAGTGCGACCTTCGACACCAAAATAAATCTTTGTAAATAAAAGTGAATGATAATAATAATAATAATAACAATGATGCAATTTTTACAAAGTGGACATCACATCCATTGCACCAACTGTGAGTTTCAATGGCTTACTCCCTTACAATTTTGATTGAGATATACATTGTACTTAATTTTAGTAGTAGGACCCATAAAATTAATTGTGTGTTTCGGGCAACAGTCTCAACAAATTTATTTAGGGTCAGGATTGATTTTTATTTTTTACTTTTTGGTAAAAAAACTTTGAAAATTATCGAAAATCTGACAAATATGAATTTCACGGAAAACAATTGTTGCTAAAAACTTTCGGGTCAATACAATAGACAATACTAGACAAATTTAACTTAATTAAACAAGACCAAAAAAAGGCCTTAGAAATTATGGAAGAAAAGTTAAAATCCACCATAAAAATGAATGAAGAAACCAGCAAACGCTCAAACCACAATGAGCAATACTCAAGAAAGAACAATATTAAAGTGATGAATGTGAAGGAAGATCAAAGTGAAACTGTAGCAGAACTGTCAGACAAAATCATCAAACTATTCAAAGAACAGGACATAAACATCACACCAGAACAGATCGTAGCAATACATAGAATCCCCACCAAAAAAGGACAAATACGACCAGTCCTGATAAAACTGCGTAACAATAACGACAAAACCATAGTTATGAGGAAACGAAAAGAGATGAGAAACTCTGGCCACCGACTGGTAGATGATGTCACGGCAATGAACACCGCACTGATGAACCGACTGCATCTCCACCAGGGCATTGACTCTACCTGGTTCTTCAATGGATCAGTGTTTGCCTTAACAAAACAACAAGAACGTATTAAGTTCGATCTCTATGATATCATTGACCTCGTTATTGAAGAATTTCGTGCCCATCGCAAGTAACATTAACTTACAGTGTATGTGAACAGTATAAATCACTATGTGAAGAAGAATTCAAAACCAGAAGGGGAAGAAATAAGAAGACAGACGGTGAGCATCCTAGTCCTCTTTGTTCACTAAAACTTACTCTGTAATAATCAAATTTGAAAATTTTCATATCTTTGAAATTCATAAAACAAAACTTGTTATACATAATTTGTTTAAAACAAATATGTTTAAATTAAATTATACATCTTAGAATATATAATAAATAGGAAGTTCTATTTAATGGATGTACACTTGTCTATGTGTAAGTGCTTAGTATAAAGATGCTGCATAACTTTTATTACCGTGTATTTTACAACAACAAATGCTCCTCTTGGATAGAAGACGTAAATATTTATTACTAAACAAATATGTCATATATACATGTGGATTTATTTACGGTATGAAATGAACATGTCTTTCATGACATAAATGCAACAACAACAATAAAGCTACTTGCAACGTCTATATTGTAATATCTCTTATCTTAACATATTACAAATTACCTACATATATTACCTACATATTTAAGGTTGTAACTTTTATGTAATAGTCTATTTATTGTTAGTATGTATGTTGGCAATAGAATAAACCCCTTTCATGACATAAATGCAACAATAAATAGTCTATTTATTATTAGTAATATCTTTTATCTTAACATATTACAAATTACCTACATATATTACCTACATATTTAAGGTTGTAACTTTTATGTAATAGTATGTTTAGCCAGTGTTATTTATAGACACAGTAACATTGTAGCATTGTTTTTGTTCCACAACTTTCATATAAATAGCCTATTGATTTATATAACGCTATGATTAAATAGCAAAAAGTATACAACATAAATTGGGCATACCATGTGTCGTACTAGAATGTTTTTTGAAACTATATTATGTCTAACAAGATAACTGTCTGTCCATCATGTCACTACAAGGATGTCTGTCTATTTTATCAATAACTAATGATGTACCTGTTGCTGTTCTGTTTGTCTAATTGTTTTCTTTTTCATTTGAGTATTTTGTAATAAGCGTATGTGCTTATAAATTAAGGTTGATCCTTTTTGTAGTTGTTTCAATGTTTATTTGTTCTGTTGTTTGTTTGGACAAAGATAAAATGTATTGCTTGTTATTTAATATACATGTGTATAGCAGGGTAATACAACCAAATAGCTGTGACAAGTACGGACTTGTCTTTTTGCATGTAAATGAAATACCAAATGAAAAGATAATCATTTACATAGACCATGGATAATGTAAAAATTGTTTCCTACAATTGCCGTGGCCTTAATGATATCGCGAAAAGGGATGATGTCTTTAATTATTTAAAAACAATAAATGCGGATATTTATTGTTTACAAGACTGTCATTTTACTTCTTTAATGGAAAAACAGATCTACTCACAATGGAACGGTGAATGTTATTTTAGTTTTGGCACTTCAAACTCAAGAGGTGTATGTATTTTATTTAAAACTAGACTACCCACTAAGGTGCATTCCATAGAAAGAGATATTACTGGAAATTATTTGATTTTAGATTTAACAATTGATACACATCGATTTACATTGTGTTCACTATATGGGCCAAACAAAGATACTCCTGTGTTTTTTAGTCACATTTTCAATGTAATTGATACAATAGGAAATGACTCTTATATGATATGTGGAGATTTTAATCTTGTACTAAATGTTGACATTGATTATGTCAATTACAAAACACTAAATAATAATAAAAAATCTAGGGAATTGTTATCTTCCGTAATCAATGATAGAAGTCTAATTGACACTTTTAGGTTTATTAATGGCGATGTGAAACATTTCACATGGCGAAAGCCCAACACTGTCCAGCAAGCCAGATTGGACTTTTTCTTAGTCACTAGTAGCTATATTCAGCATATTAGAAATTCTAATATACATGCAAGCTACAGATCTGATCATTCTCCTATAACTTTGGAATTGAATTTTGGCAAGATAGAACATGGAAAAGGATTATGGAAATTTAACAACTCTTTACTCCATGATATAGAGTACCTAAATTGTATAAAACTTAAGATTGAAGAGATTAAGATGCAGTATGCTCTACCTGTCTACAATATTGATACTTTAAATTCATTAGAAAATGATCTTATACAATTTTCTATAAATGACCAACTTTTTTTAGAAACTCTGTTAATGGAAATCAGAGGTAAAACCATATCATACTCAAGCTACAAATCCAAAATGAATAAAGAAAGAGAGGGTGATATCTTAAAAGCGGTTGAATTTATAAAAAAAAAACTTACAAACGAGAATATGGAAGAACTAAATTTATTGCAACAAGAACTTGAAAATATTCGAAATTTAAAAATGAAAGGCTCTTTTATAAGAGCTAGGGCAAAATGGATTGATGATGGTGAAAAACCTTCCAAATACTTCTGTAATTTGGAAACACAATATACTACTAGTAAAACTATTCCATTTATCGAAAATGACGAAGGCAAAAAAATATTTAATCAAAATGATATTCTAAAAGAAGCGGCACAATTTTATAAAATGTTATACACAAAATCTGTACATAATGAGAATTATAATATACATGAAGACCTTAATGATATACAAACTGGAAAATTAAGTAATGAACAATCACAAGTACTGGAAGGCCCCATCAAACTGGATGAAATCGCATTCACATTAAAAAATATGAAAAATGACAAAAGTCCTGGATCGGATGGTTTCACCGCAGAATTTTTTAAAGTCTTCTGGAAAGATTTGGGCCACTTCGTTACTAGAAGTCTTAATTATGCTTTTGCCTCTGGCTATATGTCAATTACTCAAAAACAAGGAATACTTACTTGTATACCTAAAGAAAATAAACCCAGACAATTGTTAAAAAATTTACGTCCCTTAACACTTTTAAATGTTATTTATAAACTTGCATCTGGCTCAATTGCCAACAGACTTAAAACTGTCCTTGATACTCTGATTTCTAAAGACCAGACAGGATTTATTAAGGGCAGGTACATTGGAGAGAATACTAGACTATTGTATGACATAATGAAATATACAGAGGATAACGATATCCCTGGACTATTGATGACGATTGACTTTGAAAAGGCATTCGATACCCTTGAGTTTGATTTCATAGAAAAAACTCTAGAATATTTTAATTTTGGAGTAACATTCAAAAAATGGATATCCCTTTTCTTGTATAACACCATGATTTTAATTCAAATCAATGGATTCTTATCAGATTTTATTACTATAGAAAGAGGTTGTCGACAAGGAGACCCGATAAGTTCGTACATCTTTATTCTTTGCGCTGAAATACTGGCAATTAAAATTCGGAACTCGAAAACAATTAAGGGAATAGAAATTGATAATATAGAATATAAAATCTCTCAGTTTGCCGATGATACTTCTCTTTTTTTAGATGGCTCGGAAAATTCCTTAAATGCAACTCTTGATCTGTTACAAGACTTTGCTTCATGTTCTGGATTAAAAATAAATTATGACAAAACAAACCTAATATGGATTGGCTGTAAAAAGTACAGTACACATTCAATAAAAACTAAGTATAAACTAGTCTGGGGGACGACAACTTTCAAAGTTCTAGGAATTATATTTCATGTTGACTTGAATACAATGATAGACATGAATTTCTCCAGTAAAATAGAAAAACTACAAAATGTCATAAATTTTTGGAGTAGAAGACACTTAACACCCCTGGGAAAGATAACTGTTATCAAATCATTATTACTCCCCTTGTTGACGCACCTATTTATTACCCTCCCTAATCCAGGAGAAATAATACTAAAACAGATAAATAACATCTGTCATAATTATGTCTGGAATGGGCCTGCTAAAATTAAACATAAAGTTGCTATTAAATCTTATGATGATGGAGGTATTTCTATGATAGATGTCTATGCCTTTGAAAAAACAATGAAAATGACATGGTTAAGGAAAATTGTATTGTGTACTGGAAAATGTTTCCTACTGGTTTATTCATTGTTTGATGTTAAAAAATTGACGAATGTGGGAAAAGATTATGCTGAAAAAATAGTAAAAACATTAAAAAATTGTTTTTGGAAAGATGTACTTACATGTTATATTGCATATATCAATAAACAAGGTGTTAGTAGGCATGAAGATATATTAAATATGCCTTTATTTTATATCCACAACTTTAAAATAGGTCTGAATAGTATTTATAATAAACATATGTATGATAGAGGAGTTAGGTATGTTAGAGATATAGTAAGCTCATCTGGACTATTTGTGAGTAAGGATTTGTTAGAATCTTACATTGGTATACAAATTAATTTTCTATTTTATGAAGGCTTAATTAGAACAGTGAAGAACTTTATAAAAATGTCAGGCTTTGATGTTATAAAAAAGCCAGATATAGAATGTGCATTTACATCTTTTTATTTAAATAATATAGTCTTGATGCAAAACCAAAACAAAATTGTATATAAAACGTTTACCTCCAACACCGATATACCAACTTGCCAATCGAAATGGAATATATCTTTCAATAACATTGAATGGAAAAAAGTACATAGACTTGTTTTTAACATTTCCAGAGATACATACACCCAGTGGTTTCAGACAAGAATTGTGCACAGAATCCTAGGAACTAAATCTTTACTGTATAAAACGAATATTGCACAGGATAATTTATGTACTTTTTGCAAAGAACATGAAGAAACTATTATACATTTATTCTGGGACTGCTACTTTACACAAATTGT
Source organism: Congeria kusceri (assembly GCA_027627225.1). Taxonomy (NCBI): domain Eukaryota; kingdom Metazoa; phylum Mollusca; class Bivalvia; order Myida; family Dreissenidae; genus Congeria; species Congeria kusceri. The sequence continues at coordinate 88,212,322 of CM051024.1, forward strand.
TGTCAATTATGTTATTCAATTTTTAAGGTCACATAATATGCACAAATATTCTGAAATTTGTTGTCAAACTATGATACTTGGCAGTACAAATGAAACCATGAGTGAAATAAATATTTTTATCTTAGAATTGAAAAAATATATATTTATGTGTAAGAAAAAAAGGGTCCCACCCACTATACTAGGACTAAGTAAAAGTTTACGATTATCATGGGACATTCAAAACAATGGCAAATGTCAAGAAAAAGAAAAGCAAAAATGGGCAATTGTACAGCTACTTGCCAATCCAATCCACGATGAAGTAGTGTAGTGTATCCAATATCATAATTATACTAGTTTTTTATTGTTCTAATACTTACCCGATACCATTTTGCTGTATGTCTCGCAATGATTTCAAGATTATATTGTCAGAAGTCCAAACACGATTCTCTGTGTTGTTTTTATTTTTATTTTTTATTTCCTTTCTTCTTTCTTTCATATTTGTGTTCGTATGTATGCAGAAAGTGAGTGTTTTTTGCTATTTTGTTGTACATGCATTCAGATAAACATATTTATTTTGCCTCTTCTATAACATTATCAGTAATCTATAAAGATGTTAAAGACAACTCAACAAATATTATTATACACTAACTTTTATTGTATTTAAACTGTCTGTCTACTAACATCAAACATTGTAAGGTATGGAGCAGGATGACCTCGACCTGCACATACCTATGGACGAGGTAAATAAAGAATCGGATCACAAAAAAAAAAAAAAAAAAAAAAAAAAAAAAAAAAAAATTCGGGTCAGGCGGTTTTTGCCAGATAGGGTCGGGTTGCCCAAAACACAGAAATTTCTGTTTTGGCTTAATTAGCAATGCTTTGTGAATAGGACCCTATTTTTTAGGTTTCTTTGCAATGTGAATAGGACCTTAGTTCTAAGTTGATACTTATTATACCCCCACAAACAAAGTTTAGGGGGGGGGGGTATACTGGAGTGAGCTTGTCGGTCTGGTCTGTCAGTCTGTTGGTTTTTGGTTTCCAGATTATAACTCAAGAAAGGCTTGAGATATTAAAAAAAAATTGGGTACACATGTGTAACATCATAGAATACAGGTCTAGTTCGACGTTGGTTACAAACCCCTAAATTTTGACAGAGTTATTGCCCGTTTTCGACTTAAATTCCCTAAAAACATTGTTTCCGGACAATAACTGAAGAACGGCTTGACATATTCAAATAATTTTTGGTACACATGTGTAACATCATAAAATATGGGTAAAGTTCGATGTTGGTTGGCAACCACTTAATTTTTACAGAGTTATGGGGCCTTTTCGACTTAAATTCCCTAAAAACATTGTTTTCTGGACGATAACTCAAAAATGGATTGACATATTCAAGTAATTCTTGGTATACATGTGTAGCATCACAAAATACGGGTCATGTTCGACTTTGGTTACAAACCACTAAATTTTGACAGAGTAATGGCCCTTTTATTTACTTAAATTCCCTAAAAACATGGTTTCCTGACAATACCTCAACAATGGCCTGACCTCAAAAATAAAATTTATTGTTAAATACAAGGTAGCATATCGCTTGGTATAATCAGAATTATTATACCTCACTTTGTTTTCCCATTGTTAACCATCTAAAACATAAGACATACAATTTTCCATGTACCCAGTACTCTTTTAAATGACAAAAATGGAAAATTCAATTTATGGTTATATACAAGGTAGCATATCACTTGGTATAATCAGCATTATTATACCTCACTTTGTTTTCCCATTGTTAAATCCCTTCCTTGCATATTTAATAAGCCATTGCGTTGGTATGTAACATACCCTGTGCGGGGTATATTTTGTAATACACCCTGCGTGTGGGCCAAAAAACAGCAACTGCTGTTTCCCAAGAATTCCATATTACCTAATAATCGGTAGGCACACAGCTAATCCGGGACAACACTTTACATACATGCATTCAGCCTGATTTTTCCATGATGCAACTCATATACAGTCTGTTTTGGTACTGTCCTTACTCACAGAATAGTCTCATAGAATCTGTTGTCAGTCACAAATTCAGTTCACAGCAAAACTTCAATGGATACAGTTTTTTTGTTTGTTTGTTGTTTTTTTTTGGGGGGGGGTACTGTTCTTCTTTTCCCAGCTTTTTAGCTCACCTGAGCACAACGTGCTCATGGTGATCTTTTAGGATCGCCTTTTGTCCATCGTGCGTCGTCCATCGTGCGTTGTGTGTCAACATTTTTATTAAAAGATTTGTTTGTGTGGATTTTTCGCCGTATTCAACAGTATTTCAGTCATATAACGGCGGTCAGTTAACCTACTCACACTTTTCCTGGGTGAGCTGGTTTACCAGTACTAAGTGCACATACTTATGCCAGTAACTGATAACTGCCCTACTTGAATCATAGGTAGGGGGAGAATGGCCGTAGAAATAATTTCATGACCAATGCCCACACAAGTTATGTGGCTGGGCTGGGAATCGAACCCGTGATCCTCGGATTTGTAGTCCAGCGCTCGACCAACTGAGCTAGCCGGCCCGGCTTCATTAAAAGAACATCTCCTCTTAACCCACTTTGCAGATTTTCATCAAACTTAACAGGAATGATCCTTGGGTGACCCTCTTTCAAAATTATTCAAATCGTTCCGGTCTGCCGCACATGTAGGTCAACAGAGCTAAAAATAGATTTAAAAACTGAAAACTTTAAAACTCTTCTTCTCTCAAACCACAAGGCTTGGAGCTTTCATATTTGATATGTGACATCCTCTAGTGGTCCTCTACAAAGATTGTTCAACTGATGCCCCTGGGGTCAAAACTGGCCATGCCCCTGGGGTCTCATGGTTTATATAGACTTGTATAGCAAAATGACTTTAAAAATCTTTTTCTCTGAAACTTCAAGGCCTAGAGGTTTCATATATGGTATGTAACATTATATAGTGGTCCTCTACAAAGATTGTTCAAATGATGCCCCTGGGGTCAAAACTGGCTACACCCCGGGGGTCACATGGTTTATATAGACTTGTATAGCAAAATGACTTTAAAAATCTTCTCCTCTAAAACCGCAAGCCCCAGAGGTTTCATATTTGGTATGTAACATTGTATAGTGGTCCTCTACAAAGAATGTTCAAATGATGCCCCTGGGGTCAAAACTGGCCACATCTGGGGCTCACATGGTTTATATAGACTTAAATAGCAAAATGACTTTTAAAATCTTCTTCTCAGAAACTTCAAGGCCTAGAGGTTTCATATTTGGTATGTAACATTGTAAAGTGGTCCTCTACGAAGATTGTTCAAATGATGCCCATAGAGTCAAAACTGGGCACACCTCGGGGGTCACATGGTTTATATAGACTTGTATAGCAAAATGAACTAAAAAATCTTCTTCTCTGAACCCGCAAGGCCCAGAGGTTTCAAATTTGGTATGTAACATTGTATAGGTGTCTAGTAATAATATTTTTCAAATGATGCCCCTGGGGTCAAAACTGGCCACACCGCGGGGGTCACATGGTTTATATAGACTTGTATAGCAAAATGACTTTAAAAATCTTCTTCTCTGAACCCGCAAGGCCCAGAGGTTTCAAATTTGGTATGTAACATTGTATAGGTGTCTTGTACAAATATTTTTCAAATGATTCCCCTGGGGTCAAACTGGCCACACCCATGGCTTACATGGTTTGTATAGACTTAAATAGCAAAATGACTTAGAAAATCTTCTCTGAAACCGCAAGGCCCAATGGTTTCATATTTGGTATGTAATGTTGTATAGTGGTCCTCTACAAAGATTGTTCACATGATGCCCCGGGGGTCAAAACCGGCCACACCCCATGGCTCACATTGTTTATATAGACTTAAATAGCAAAATGACTTAAAAATCTTCTCCTCTGAAACTGCAAGGCCCAGAGGTTTCATATTTGTTATGTAACAGTGTATAGTGGTCCTCTACAACGATTGTTCAATTGATGCCCCTGGGGTCAAAACTGGCCACACACTGGGGGTCACATGGTTTATATAGACTTAAATAGCAAAATGACTTTAAAAACCTTCTTTTCTGAAACTGCAAGGCCAAGAGGTTTCATATTTGGTGTGTAATGTTGTATAGTGGTCCTCTGCAAAGATTGTTCAAATTATGCCCCTGGGGTCAAAACTGGCCACACACCCAGGGCTCACATTGTTTATATATATGTAAATGGCAAAATGATTTTCAAATTCTTCTTCTCTAAAACCACAAGGCCCATAGGTTTTATATTTGGTTGGAAACATTATATCGAGACCTTGATTGAGATTGCATATGGGGTGGGTGGGGTCAAGGTCAAGGTCACTGTTAATAAAAATAGAAAAATGGTTTCCGCTCAATAACTTGAGAACGCATTGAGATATTTTAATGAAATTAATTGTATAGAATACCTTAAATCGAGACCTCGCTTGGGATTGCATATGTGGTGGATGGGGTCACGGTCACTGTTACTAAAAATAGAAAAACAGTTTCTGCTCAATAGCTTGAAAACACATAGAGATATTTCAATGAAACTTAATACATAGATACCTTATATTGAGACCTGGATTGGGATTGCATATGGGGTGGGTGGGGTTAAGGTCATGGTCACTGTTACTAAAAATATATAAATGGTTTCCACTCAATATCTTGAGAATGCATTGAGCTATTTTAATGAAACTTAATACATGAATACCTTATATCGAGACCTTGCTTGGGATTGCATATAGGGTGGGTGGGTCAAGGTCACCGTTACTAAAAATAGAAAAATGGTTTCCGCTAAATATCTTGATAATGCATTGAGCTGTTTTAATGAAACTCAATACATAAATACCTAATATTGAGACCTTGCTTGGGATTGCATATGGGGTGGGTAGGGTTAAGGTCACTGACACTGAAATTTGAAAAACGGTTTACGCTCAATACCTCCATCAGCATTGAGATATTTTAATGAAACTTCATACATAGATACCTTATATCGAGACCTCGCTTTGGATTATGTATGGGTTGGGTGGGGTCAAGGTCAAGGTCAATGTTTCTAAAAATAGAAAAACAGTTTCACCTCAATAACTTGAGAACGTATGGAGATATTTTAATGAAACTTTATACATAGATATCTTATATCAAGAACTCGCTTGGTATTGCATATCGGGTGGGTGGGGTCAAGTTCACCATTACTAAAAATTTGGTTTTCGTGGAATTTCCACATTTTTTGTAATTGGTATTATGTAACATTGTATAATGGTCCTCTACAAAGATTGTTCAAATGATGCCCCTGGGGTAAAAAATGGCCACGCCCTGTGGGTCACATAGTTTATATAGATTTAAATAGCAAAATTATTTTTAAAATCTTCCCCTCTGAAACCACAAGGCCCAGTGGTTTCATATTGGGTATGTAATATTGTTTCATACGTGCAATAATTTTTTCAGGCCAAAATGGGACATTGCCATAAAATCGCCGGGACATTTGACATTTGACCGGAACACATTAATATTGTCATTTTGTCCGAAAAAAACCCGAGGAATAATAATAGTTTATCGTATCTAGCCTATGTCCTAGTCCTTTTCGTGGTCTATATATTTTAATCATTTTTATTCAATAATATAAATGATAACATGTATTTTTAATTATGACATCAAAGAAATTACACGAAACACACAAATATAAACACTGATTGTCATATAAACAAATTTAAAAGGGAGACTACGCTAGCAGACTTATACCTGGGCTACGTTCCACTATACACTGCGTCATTAACTGCATCAAATTTTGCCATTTCAACAAAACGAATTTAAAGAAAGTAATGATTGTTTTTGCATCTTTAATTCTCGAAAAGTTCTCAATTTATTTTCATACTTACCTTCAAACGTTACCAAACTAATTATGTGATAACACCTATTCTATTTAAATTCAAAATAACAACAAACACAGTAACTGTTCCGTTTTTATTCCGAAAGAATGCAACAATCAGCAGCAATTAGCGACCACGGATATATGACCCCCATCCCGCAAAAGTGTGACAAACGATCAATAAATCGCTAATGGGGTATCATTACTGCTCCTCTTTGACACGCGGCTAGCGGGTATTGTTGTCATAGGGACCAATAAAGGTATTAATGATCTGAAGTTAATTGTTGGTCCAATGTAAGTTTATGGTACACTAACATCAATTTTTGTGATTGACCGGGACAAACTGCATCTCACCGGGACGCCGGGACAGACCTCGCTGAACCGGGACAATCCCGGTGAGACCGTCCCGTATAGCATGTATGTATTGTTTTGTGGTCCTCTACAAATATTGTTCAAATTATACCCCTGGGGTAGAAAGTGGCCATGCCCTGTGGGTCATGTGGTTTATATAGACTATGCAAATTTTCTCCTGAAACTGCAAGGCCCAGATCTTTATACTCAGGTAAGTGCTTTAGTGCCCTTTGGCCCTCTTGTTCTAAGCCATTATGATGCCTTTTAGTCAGGTGAGCGACCTACGACCATCGTGGCCCTCTTGTTCAATCACAGAATGTGTTGTTGTTTACAGATTCAATTCACAGAAAACATAGCCATAGAAATGTGTTGCTCCTGGTACAGTGCTGCAATGGTCATACTGCAGTTATAAAAAAGTTAGTTAGGTGTTCAATCATGAAATCACATCGTAATGCCTTGCGCAGACATCTGGCCATGTGCCTGAAATAATGAATGTTTTAGGTAAATTCAATTTTTATTGTGATATGCAAGGCCACCGACTGCCCATACACAAAATGTACAACAAATTTATGGGCAGTCGGTGATGAGAGTATGCAATAAACACACCACAATCCTCTGGTGGCAATAATAATAACAATAATATAATAACAATATTAATATAGTGGGTTAATTTATGTTATGCAGACTGCTGACCGCCTGTCATGTCATACTTGAAAGGGAGAATTTTTTTTTTTTTTTAATTTTATGGATTTTCAAATAACTTGAGAGAAGTAATAAGCATTGTGAGATGGTGTGTCAAGGTCACAGAAAAGTCAAGGTCAGACTTTAGAGTCAAAAGTCAAATATTTGTCCAGATCATAACGATGTGTGGCATGGAGAGATCTCCAAATAAGGTAGAAATGTTTAACATCGTGAGTTTATGTTGTGAAGCATTCAAGAACCTTAACTCCTAACCACCCAAAAGTTTTGATTATCCTCATTTCTTGCTTTTTATCAGGATTCTTGATTTATACTTGCAGATGGGATATTCTGTTTTGCCTGTTTTTATTTGTTTCCCTCTTGTCATTGAATCATTATCCCTAATAAGCACTTTTGACAGGCATACTTTGTGACATAGGCACACTTGTAAATTTTAAAGAAGTCCATGCTTCGACCATTAAGGACAAAACATGAAAGTTGCAGTCAGTCAATTCAAAATTACTTCTTTATGGAGTAAATATGTCAAAGAATTTTTCTTTGATGATTAACACCATCATTATTAATTGTACATGTAAAACTACATTTATAATGTTAAAAATGTTTGTATTTTGATCAATTCATTTGTTGGTGTTTTTTTTTTTCAAGAGAATCCGGAAAAAAAAACATTTGGAAAATTTATTTTTCATGACAGCAGCAGCTGCGCTAAAATCAACAGCCAGACCAAAGCATCTGGTCCTTCTTGTCTCCGGAAGTACGAGATGCTGGAGACTTGAGTCTGACGTTGGTGAATATTACAGCTGTCTGTGAAAACATGGATGATCTGTCTCACCCAGCACGTAGTGTATAGCAGCAGTAGATTTCCTAGTGGTAGGGCAGTATTAGTCTGGTACTGTAGAGTTAGGACACGTCACTCTGTAGACATCTTGCTAGGAAGACATCCATGTGGGAATGCTTGATTGAATTCATAAAAATAAAGCTGTTCGGGCAAAATAATAAGTATGTTTTACATGTACACTGAATTAATATTGTTAATAAAATTACAAAGAATACTAAATGTGTACCGACTGACTACCTCTGAGTATTGTCCACAGAAAACTCCAATAGGATGATAAAAATATTTAGCAATATCAGTTTCCATTTAAATATTTTACCAACAACAACAACAACTACAAATTTTATTGGTAATGCAAGGCCACCAGCCCAAAATACAACCAATAATACATCACATGTGTCAGCGTAGTTGTAAATATAAAATATATGTTAATATAAACAATATGATATTAAACAAGTGAAAAGAAAGTATAATTGATAGAATATGACTGCAAATGAAAACTTACAACGCATAAGGAAGTCATTTATGGACAGTGTAAATTAAATGTCCCATATGTAAGTGCTTAACAGAATAATAACATGATTTAAATGAAAACACCGGTATCTTCTCTCAACGTAAATGCATTTTCTAAATACTTGATTAGGAAATAAATTCTATCACTTCTAGTGTCAGACATTATCGATATAAATAACTGATCACTGATAATGCCGGACAACCAATCGGCTGGAAAATAAATTTGCCGAAGGTCATTTTATAATGGGCACACAATAAGAAAGTGAATTTGGCTTTCAACTGTATAGACGTTCCGCATAAGCAAAACTCGCAAAATCTATAGTCTCTATCTATATTCATATGTCGTCCTTTTTCAATCATGAGGGTGTGACTCGAGCAAGGGAAGTTAGACAATCGTCTGTTGGGGGGATATGTTAGTGGTATAGACAAGTATTTTTCCGGGGTTATTACACTCTTGTAACGTTTGTATGTCAGCGCTTTCGCTGAAGAGTTCACATCGGATAGTACTGTCTGTAATGCACAGTCTTTAAGTCTTTTAGTGAACATTTGCATGAAGACATTGGAGTCCCCGACTTCATCAGCAATCCATGCGTAACCAAAACTGTGTTGGAATAAGAGATGTTATACATGCATGTGTTGCCCATGTGGTACTAACAGCATCGTCTAGTCGCCGTAGCATACTGTAACACTGTCTGGGATAGCGGTCTGCGGGCATCGTAATAAGTTTGGTCCAGTACTTAACACAACGTGACATAAAAGTAACAAACATAGGAAGTCTCCCACATTCACTTAGTGCAAAAAAGGAAGAGACATTTTGATTTAGGCAAGTCACCTTTTTAGCTCGACTTATCGAAGAAAAGGCAAGCTATTCTACTCGCCCCGGCGTCGGAGTCCGAGCTAGGTTAAAGTTTTTCGGATAATCTAGTTTCTCAGGAACGGCTTGAGGGATTTCATTCAAACTTAAAACATTTATTCCCCACATTAAAATGAACCTATAGGCCAAGTTTGGTAACTCTAGTTTGAAATTTGTCAAAATTATGGGCCTTTTTACTCTTAGAAATTTTACATATAACTATATGGACAGGTTAAAGTTTTTCTGTAAGCTGGTTTCTCAGGAATGGCTTGAGGGATTTCAAGATTTAAAGTTTTTTGGTAAGCTATTTTCTCCACTTTTTGTTTCCGCTCTCTAACTCGAGAACAGATTAAGCTATTGTAATGAAACTTCAAACATAGATACCTTATATCGAGACCTCGCTTGGGATTGCATATGGGGTGGGTGGGGTCAAGGTCAATGTTACTAAAAATAGAAATACAGTTTCCGCTGAATAACTTGAGAACATATTTAGTTATATTAATAATTCATAATACATAGGTACCTTATATCAAGACCTGACTTGGGATTGCATATGGGGTTGGAGGGGTCAAGGTCGAGGTCACTGTTACTAAAAATAGAGAAATAGTTTCCGCTCAATAATTTGAGAACGCATTGTGATATTTTAGTGAAACTTAATACATATATACCTTATATCAAGACTTCGCTTGGGATTGCATATGGGGAGGGTGGGGTCAAGGTCACTGTTACTAAAAATAGAAAAACGATTTCTGCTTAATAACTTGAGAACACATGGAGATATTTTTATGAAACTTTATACATATATACCTTATGTCGAGACCTCAGGTGGGATTGCATATGGGGTGGGTGGGGTCAAGGTCACTGTTACTAAAAATATAAAAATGGTTTCCACTCAATAACTTAAGAATGCATTGAGATATTTTAATGAAACTTAATACCTTATATCGAGACCTCACTTGGGATTGCATATGGGGTGGGTGTGTTCAAGGTCAAGTTTACCATTACTGACAATTTTATTGATGTGCTGATTTTAATGCATTTCGTTTGAAACATTGGTTTTCGTGGAATTTCCATGTTTCTTGGTTTCGAAAAAAAATGCCAGTAACTCTGACAGCTTTTGTTATGTACTGGTGCAATGAGGCTTTCGCACCACTCCTTGGGAAAATCGCCATTCATTAAAACTGCATTGAAGAGCTTGTTTAAATAAGGCAGTGTGATGTGAATTGTAGACTTATACATTTCAATACATGTTCCGTCTATACCACAAGCACATCCGTTGCGAAGGGAGTAAATGCATTTTGGAAACACTGCACAAAGTTCTCCTTCATGGATTTGCGCCATTTAAAACACGTATATGTATACAGGTTCTCTTTTGTGTGTACATTTGTCGTTTAAATTGTCGATTGGAATTGATCTTTAAGCAGCACTTTACTGGAAAGTGGTCTGAAATGTCTAGATTGTCGACACAGAAATCAATAATATATTCGAAAATACATACAACCAATCTAGAATACATCTGCTGGTTGCATTAGTTGTTCCCCTTAAAAGTACAAATTATTCATTAGCTCACCTGAGCACAACATGCTCATGTTGAGCTTTTGTGATCGCCTTTTATCCGTAGTGCGTCGTGAATCATTCGTTGTCAACATTTACCCTGTGAACACTCTAGAGACCACATTTATAGGCCAATCTTCATGGAACTTTTTTCAGAACATTTGTCCCAGTGATATCTCGGCTGAGTTCGAAACTGGGTCATGTGGGATCAAAAACTAGGTCACTAGGTCAAATTGAAGAAAAAGCTTGTGAATACTCTAGAAGTCACATTTTTTGCCCAATCAACATAAAACTTGCTCAGAACCTTTGTTCTTATGATATCTCAGCTGAGTTTGAAAATGGTTCTGGTCCGTTGAAAAACATGGCCTCCAGTGGGAGGGGGTGAGTTTTCTTTATATGGCTATAGGAAAAGCTTGTGAACACTCTAGAAGTCACATTTTTTGCCCTATCAACATGAAACTTGCTCAGAACCTTTGTTCTGATGATATCTTGGCCGAGTTCAAAAATTCCGGTCTGGTGAAAAACTTGGCCGCCAGGGGAGGGGGGCAGTTTTCCTTATATGGCTATAGGAAAAGCTTGTGAACACTCTAGAAGTCACATTTTTTGGCCCAATCTTCATGAAACTTGGTCAGAACAATTGTCCCAATAATCTTGGCCAACTTTGAATCTGGGTCATGTGGGGTCAAAAACTAGGTCACTAGGTTAAATTGAAGAAAAAGCTTGTTAACACTCTATAAGTCACATTTTTTGCCCAATCTTTATGAAACTTGGTCAGAACTATTGTCCCAATGATATCTAGGCCGACTTCGAATCTGGGTCATGTGGGGTCAAAAACTAGGTCACTAGGCCAAATTGAAGAAAAAGCTTGTGAACACTCTAGAAGTCACATTTTTTGCCAATCAACATGAATTTTGCTCAGAACATATGTTCTGATGATATCTCGGTTGAGTTTACAAATGGTTCCCTTCCGTTGAAAAACATGGCCGCCAGGGGGTGGGGCAGTTTTCCTTATATGGCTTTATTGAAAACTTTAAAAAGCTTGTGAACACTCTAGAGGCCACATTTATTGCCCAATCTTCATGAAACTTGCCCAGAACATTTGTTCTAATGATATCTCGGACAAGTTTGAAACTGGGTAATGTGGGATCAAAAACTAGGTCACTAGGTCAAGTTGAATAAAAGCTTGTGAACACTCTTGAAGTCATATTTTTTACCCATATTGTCTTGAAATTCGCTCAGAACATTTATTTCAATAATATCGCGGTTGAGTTCAAAACTGGGTCAAGTGGGGTAAAAAAATAGGTCACCAGGCCATATTGAAGAAAAAGCATGTGAACACTCTAGAGGCCAAATTTATAACCCAATCATCAAGAAACTTGCTCAGAACATTTTTCCCAATGATACCTCAGATGAGTTCAAACCTGGGTCATGTGGGGTCAAAAACTAGGTCACTAGGGCAAATTGAAGAAAAAGCTTGTAACCACTCACTAAGTCACATTTTTTGCCAAATATTTTCTTGAAACTTGCTCAGAACATTTGTTTCAATGATATCTCCGACGAGTTTGAAACTAACTCATGTCGGGCCTTATGGCCCTTTTGTTTATCTTTACCTGTTTCTTTATTATTTTCTGTTGCTCTTACAGTATTAAAGTTTAAACTCTTAACACTCTTAGTACTGTTCACTTTTTTTCAGAAAAATATAACTTGAAATGTAGCTTGATCAGTGGGCCAGTTTCAAAACATCTAAGAAGTACAAAGTCAATGTTAGTTATATGGGTCAGTACACAGCTAATCTTAGAAAAATCGTAATTTAAGTGTAATATAAGATCAAAGTGCAAAATTCAGTGTTCACAAAATATAAAAAGAAGTTTTAAATTCCTCTAAAAAGCACAGTTGAAAGCCAATGATAGTTATATGGACAAGCTTCTTAGAAAAATAGTGAAAATAAATGAGCATTTTAGATTGTAAATAAAATTCTAAGTTCACAAAATAGCAAATTAGGAAACAACTGTTTAATCTGTTACTTCAATGAACACACCACTGACTTTAGTAATTTTATGGCGTCAAGACGTTTACTTAATGAAGAAGGCCGATTTGGGGCCAAAATAGAGATCCATTCTCCCATATTTAGTATATATGTATCTTCCCCCCAAATCTTTAAATTTCCCCTCGATGTCTTCAGTGGTTGTATTATAAGGAAACCAAAAAATCATCAGTATTTTTAAGTTAAAACTGTGGGAAAGAGCTTCATGGATTGTTTGTATAATTTTAGGAAAAGTTGATATGAAATGACTTTTGTTAAAATCTTTGTTTTGTTGAATTTCTAAATGTTTGTTATTTCCTCTCCCTACCACATTGATTTTCAAACTGCCGCCTTTTCCCAAATGGCTAAAAAACTGAGAAAAATAGTAATATAAACCCTGTTCCGCAAGTACAAAACCATTTACCTTGCCTATATTGATGACTCGATATTCCAAAAACATGTATGAAGTGCATAAGAAAATAATAAATAATGATAAAAACAAATAAACTTGATAATCCACCACATTCTGCTGCTGAGATCAGTGTCTCCCATTGTTTCAATGGCTGCTCCATCAGTTAAAACCAAACTCTAGTGAAATGCTAACATTTATTTGACAGTTATAAATACTGCCTTCTGCAGTTAAAAGTATTGTCTTTTGAAGTTTTAAATACTGCCCTTTGCAGTTATAAATACTTCCCTTTGCAGTGAAAACACTGTCTACTGCAGTTATAAATACTTAACTCTTTGCAATAACAAAAACTGCCCTTTGCAGTTATAAGACTACCTTCATCAGTTGTTAATACTGTACTTTGCAGTTATAAATACTGACATTTGTAGCTTACCTTCAGTTTCATAATAGTGAACAAGAAAAGGAAAGAAACCAAAATCAAGGGAAAAAGAGTGAAAAAATTGCTAACAGAAAGGATACATTTGTTTGAATGAAATTGAATTTCTGAAAAAATTGTTACACAAGACAAATCATACTACTCCCTTATTTCAGCATCTTGGTAGATATATAGGTTTGTATGCAAACTACTTAAACACAAATGCAATAATATGCATAAGAATCAACATGTTGACGAATCCTGAATGGGCCGCGAAATAGCCATTGGAGAGTATAATTTTGGGGGTATCGATTGTTAGTGCTTTGTAGCCTGCAAAGTAAAAAGTAGATCATGAAATTCAGTCTCAGAATTTCCCTACTTAAGACCATTGGTTTCTGCCAACAGTCTGAAAACAAAGAAATTTAAAACACTGCCTTCTGCCAATATAAATACTGTTCATGCTGCTGCTCAAGTGACCAATGTAGGGCCATCCTCTCCCACTTGTATAGCATGTTCTTGTGCAAAACAAATAGCTAAAATTAACAATCAGATCAAGGTAACACCTATTAACTGCAAATGAAAAATATTCTATAACACCTTAGAGGATTATCCTAAAGAAATACTTCATTATCCCAAAGAATATTATCAATTCTACATTGTGAACTAAGATGTTTTGTTTTTCAAAACAAAATTAGAACTGTAAAACTTGTGGAATCAGCCCAATATGAACCATCTAAAACTTGATACATTTACTAGTCTAGTATTTCACAATTCCTCAGTCAATATGGAAGGGGCTGTACACTGTCTGTCCAGCTGATGTAACTGTAAAACAGAAGTTATGTCCCATGTTTGAAAACCCTACAAGGACTGGCTACCATGTAAAACAAGCAACCAAACGGCATTACTTATGCCTTATGCCAAATTCAAAGCAGTAAGTGGATTTCAAATCATAGTTGGCATATTACCCACTGTGCAACTGAAACTTTCTTTCCAGAAAATGTATCATAGAAACAAGAATCCCTTGTCATTCTTACCAAAGGAAGTAAATATTAATGTGGTATTTTGCTAACAAGTAATAATTACAGACATTGTCTAAAAATTACTTTAAATGACATAGTTACACCATATCAAAAATATGTATCAAACTTCATCTATTTGAGCATTGATAACTCGGACACCTATTATATTACTTTAACAAACCATATATTTTAGCAAATTGACATAATACATAATTATATTAATGTTCTTTTAGCGTAAGCATTAATGCCTTAGGCGGGCATTGACAGTAACATTTTGTCCAGAGCATAACTATGTCCAGCATGGATGGATTTTCAAATAACTTGAAGCTAAAGTGACAAGCATGGTGAGATGGAGTGTCATACACAAGAACCAGATCCCTAGGTCCAAGGTCAAGGTCAAAATTCAAGGTCAAAGGTCAAATATTAGAAATCAATACTTAACACTTTGTCCAGAGTATATCTTTGTCCAGCATGGATGGATTTTCTAAAAACTTGGCAGAAGTTACAAACAAGATGAGGCAGCATGTCATGCACATTAAGCAGGTCCCTAGGTCCAAGGTCAAGGTCACAACTCAGGGTCAAAGGACAAATATAAGAAATCAATCCCTGACACTATGTCCAGAGCATATCTTTGTCCAGCCTGGATGGATTTTCAAATAACTTGGCAGAAGTGACAGGCATGCACAGAAAGCAGGTCTCTATGGCCAAGGTCAAGGTCACAATTCAAGGTCACAGGTCGAATATTCAAAATCAATACTTAACGCTTTGTCTGGAGCATATCTTTGTAGTTTCCTATCACTTAGCAGAAGTTACCAGCATGTAGAGGCAAGGTGCATGCAAGAACCAGGTCCCTAGGTCCAAGGTCTCAGTTCAAGGTCAAATATAAGAAATCAATCCCCGACACTTTGTCTGGATCATATCTTTGTCCAGCATGGATGGATTTTCAAATAACTTAGCAGAAGTGAAAAGCATGGTGAGACAGAGTGTCCCCCACAGGAAGAAGGTCTCTATATCCAAGGTACAGTTTAAGGTCCAAGGTCAAATATAAATAATCAAGCCATAACACTTTGTCCAGACCATATCTTTGTCCAGCATTGATGGATTTTCAAATAACTTGGCAGAAGTGACAAGCATGTCGCGCACAGGAAGCAGGTCCCTAGGGCCAATGTCAAGGTCACAATTCAAGGTCCAAGGTCAAATATAAAACATCAATCCTTAACACTTTGTCTGGAGCATATCTTTGCCAGCATGGATGGATTTTCAAATAAAAGGGTAGAAGTGATAAACATGGTGAGACAGAGTGTCACACGTAAGAACCAGGTCCCTAGGTCCTAGTCACAATTCAAGGTCCCAGGTCAAATATAATTCAAGCCTTAACACTTTGTCCGGATCATATCTTTATCCAGCATGGATGGATCACAAGTAACTTGGCAGAAGTTATAAGCATGGCAAGACAAAGTGTCGCAGGCAAGAACCATGTCCCTAGGTCTAAGGACAAGGTCACAATTCAAGGTCAAATATAAGAAACAATCCTTAACTTTTTTAGCATATCTTTGTCCAGCCTGGATGGATTTTCAAATTACTTGGCAGAAGTGACAAGCATGATGAGGCAGTGTGTCACGCACAGGAAGCAGGTCCCTAGGGCCAAGGTCAAGGTCAGAATTCAAGGTCAAAGGTCAAATATTAAAAATCAATACTTAGCACTTTGTCTGGAGCATATCTTTTTTCAGCATGGATGTACTTTCAAATAACTTTGCAGGAGTGATAAGCATGGTGAAATGGCATGTTGCACGAAAGAACCAGGTCCCTAGGTCAAGGTCACATTTAAAGGTCAAATGACAAATATTTGCCCAGAGCATAATATTGTCATGCATACTGGGATTTTCAAATATTAAGTTTGAAGAAATTAATGCCATCATGAGATGGGGAAGTGAATCATACAAGAACTATAACTCGTAATTACCAAAGTTTTAATTACCCACCTTGATTATTTTGTCATTTTGATGAAATATTTAAGAATGTATATGGAATAGTTTTGATACCTCAGTTCACCACACAGAGAGAGGCTATGATCCCGAATTAGATGCACAAATACCATGGCTCTACCTTATTAGTTTGAAGAAATTAATGCCATCATGAGATGGGGAAGTGAATCATACAAGAACTATAACTCGTAATTACCAAAGTTTTAATTACCCACATTGATTATTTTGTCATCTTGATGAAATATTTAAGAATATACATGGAATAGTTTTGATACCTCAACTCACCACACAGAGAGAGGCTATGATCCCGAATTAGATGCACAAATACCATGGCTCTACCTTATTAGTTTGAAGAAATTAATGCCATCATGAGATGGGGAAGTGAATCATACAAGAACTATAACTCGTAATTACCAAAGTTTTAATTACCCACATTGATTATTTTGTCATCTTGATGAAATATTTAAGAATATACATGGAATAGTTTTGATACCTCAGTTCACCACACAGAGAGAGGCTATGGAGATGAATAAGATGCACAAATACCATGGCTCTACCTTATTAGTTTTTGAATTGTTTCTCTTCAGTCATTAAATCTTTACCTCAACAAAGTTTCTTTGACGGGCACATCTATGTGACAATGACACTCTTGTTGCCCACTGGTAAATATGGTAAAAGCCCATACTCCTGTAAAGAGGTAAACAAACTACAATGCGTTTTTATCTTTACACCATGTCACATTTTCCTTATGAAATACTGCCTACAATTGTGTTTTTAAACTGTCTCAATATAGAGGTATGTGCCTGTGACGTGACTGCTATTTATAGAATGGAGCTTTGAAGGCTGTTACTGTATATGAAGTTACTCGCCCAGTGTGTCCACTCCATGTTGAAGGCTGTTACTGTATGCCCAGTTACTTACCAGTTGTGTCCACTCCATGTTGAAGGCTGTTACTGTATGCCCAGTTACTCTTCCAGTGTGTCCACTCAATGTTGAAGGCTATAACTGTATGCCCAGTTACTCACCCAGTGTGTCCACGTGGTCCATGTTGAAGGCTGTTACTGTATGCCCAGTTACTCACCCAGTGTGTCCACTCCATGTTGAAGGCTGTTACTGTATGCCCAGTTACTCACCCAGTGTGTCCACTCCATGTTGAAGGCTGTTACTGTATGCCCAGTTACTCACCCAGTGTGTCCACTCCATGTCGAAGGCTGTTACTGTATGCCCAGTTACTCACCCAGTGTGTCCACTCCATGTCGAAGGCTGTTACTGTATGCCCAGTTACTCACCCAGTGTGTCCACTCCATGTTGAAGGCTGTTACTGTATGCCCAGTTGCTCACACAGTGAGTCCACTCCATGTTGAAGACTGTTACTGTATGCCCAGTTACTCACCCAGTGTGTCCACTCAATGTTGAAGGCTGTTACTGTATGCCCAGTTACTCACCCAGTGTGTCCATTCAATGTAGTTGTTTGGCACAATATGACCACCACTTTCCCCGAGATTCAAACCTTTTTTGCCTTGATTCCCAAAACAATTACATGCTACGCTTTTTGATTATCAGCCGGAGTGAAGCCTGGTATCATATTATGACTTTTCTTTTGAAATGCAATGTAATGTGAATTAATTATAATGTAGTAATATCCCCTATCTACTAAGAATAAGTAGGCGCTTATTAGAATGTATTTAAAAAATCAGTGACGAAGAGTGCTTGGTTTCCAACGTGTGATATTTACTCTACCCTCAACTGCCTATTGTATTTATATAATATAATAATAATATAGTATAATATAATATATTATACAATACAATACAATATAAAAAGTGTGATTTTCTAATGACATATGCGATATAGCCACAGCATGGTTTGGCTTGCATTCATTTTGGTGACTTAGATCCATTTTAACTGATAACTAATACCAGAAATGGTCTTTCCTTATTAGGTATGTCTTATCTATATCTGTATGACTATGTTTTCCTTTTCATTCTTTTTCTTGTTTCATTCCAATTTCCTTTAACTTTAGTGAGCTGGCTAAATTTCTTTGT
Organism: Congeria kusceri; assembly: GCA_027627225.1. Taxonomy (NCBI): domain Eukaryota; kingdom Metazoa; phylum Mollusca; class Bivalvia; order Myida; family Dreissenidae; genus Congeria; species Congeria kusceri. Next base: position 88,230,858 of record CM051024.1, read on the forward strand.
AAATTTAACTATAAACTGGCCTCCTAAACCCTTCTTTTGCAACAATCGACAATACCTCAAAATGCTTCTTGTTTGTGACCAGCCTCCTGCCGCCCCCCTCCCCATCAAAAAACAACGAAAAACAAAAAAAAACAAGTTAAAGAAACAAAAATAACCCCATAGTGAGCTTTTGTGACCGCCTTTTGTCCTTAGTCTGTAGTGTATTGTGCATTGTGTGTCTTCGCATGTGGCAACATTTTCATTCAAACAACATCTCCTCCCAAACCTCTGTGCAGATTTTCACCAAACTTCACAGGAATGATCCTTGGGTGACCCTCTTTTAAAAATAAAAAAATTTCAAATTGTTCCGGTCCGTTGCATATGTAGGTCACCAGAGCTAAAAGTGATCATTTTAAAAATCGTCTCCGCTGAAACCGCAAGGCTGAGAGCTTTCATATTTGATATGTGACATCCTCTAGTAGTTCTCTCCAAAGTTTCCTTAGGTTGAAACTGACCACGGCCCGGGTGTCACATGGTTTTTATAGACTTACATACCAGAGTGACTTTAAAGATATTCTCCTCTGAAACTTCAAGGCCCAGTGGTTTCATATTTGGCATATAGCATTGTATAGTGGTCCTCTACAAAGATAGTTCAAATTATGCCCCTGGGGTAAAAAAGGCCACTCCCCAGGGTTCACATGGTTTATATAGACTTAAATAGCAAAATGACTTTTAAAAAATCTTCTCCTCTGAAACTGCAAGGACAAAAGAATTCGTAGGCGGTATGTAACATTGGACAGTGGTCCTCTTCAAACATAGTTCAAATTATGCCCCTGGTGTACAAAGTATCCACACCTTGCGTATCATTGTTTCTATAGACATTTGGCAAGTGGGCTTTAAAAATCTTCTCTGAAACCACAAGGCTCAGAGATAAAATATTTGGCATGAAACATTGTATAGTGGTCCTCTACAAAGATTGTTCAAATTATGTTGCTTGGATAACAAGAGGCCACGCCGCGGGTTCACATGGTTTATATAAAATTAATTAGCAAAATGACTTCAAAAATCTTCCCCTTAGCAAGGCCCAGATCTTCATACTCAGGTGAGCACTTTAGGGCCATCGGGCCCTTGTTTTCTCAAATCACGACAAAATTTTATTATGGCATGAGTTTTCTGACAGCATTTTAGTGATGTTAGCAGCGGGACTCACAAAGATCAAATGTTGTATGGAATGTGTAACATGAAGTCAAACTTAAACAGTATGTCATATAGTGCCAATAGTGCCATATTTATGCAGAATATTACGCTGATTGGTATTAATTTAATTGCATTAGCAGCAGCTTATTCTTGATAATTAGCAAGTACTTGTGGACAGCACTACCTATGCATAGCCATAGTTACAAAACAGATTTGCAACATACATATGGTGCAGATATATGCATCAAAATATTATGTTTGATTTCTATTGAAAATGAGAAATGCACCTCAGTCATGCCAAATACAACTATCATTGATTTGTTATGAATATTCATTTCTGAACCTCTCAATCAAGCCAAGTACAACTATTTTTCTAATTGTTTTATTTTTATTTCTTAAGTTTTCAATCATCCAAAAACAACTTTCATTCAATATGTTCCTTTCTAAACCTCTCGGTCATGCCAACCACAACTATACTTCTATATGTTAATTTAATAACCTCTCATTCAAGCCAAAACAAATATCCTTGTACATATTCACTTCTTTATTTCTCAATCAAGCCAGATACAACTTTCATGCTATATGTTAATTTCTGAACCTCTAAATCAAGCCAAATACAACTATTCTTCCATATAGCTATCATATTATTAGTTCATTTGGGAACCTTTAAGTCACTCAAATACAAATGTGCTTCTGTAAGTTCATTTTTAAACCTCTCAGTCAAGCCAATTACAACTGTCATTCTCTATCTTCATTTGTGAACCTCAAAATTAAGCCAGATACAACTATCCTTTCATATGTTCATTTCTTAACATCTAAATCAAGCAAAATACAACTCTGATTCCATATAACTATCCAGTTATTAGTTCATTTGTGAACCTATTAGTCAATCAAATACAAATCTTCTTCTGTAAGTTCATTTTAAACCCCTCAGTCAAGCCGGGCTGGCTGGCTCAGTTGGTAGAGCGCTGGACTACAAATCGAGGATCTCAATCAGACAAAACAACTATAATTCTATGTTCCATTTCTTAACCTCTCAAACAAAATACAACTATCCTTCTTTATGTAAATTTCTTAACCTCTCAATCAAGCCAAAACAACTCTCCTTTTATAAGTTCATTTCTTAACCTGTCAATCAACCCAAAACAACTATCCTTCTTTAAGTTCATTTCTTAACCTCTAAAACAAGCTAAAATCAGCTATCATTCTATGTTCATTTCTTAATCCCTCAATCAAGCTAAATACAGCTATCCTTCTATATCTTTATTTATGAACCTCTCAATCCAGCCAAATATGACTATCCTTCTATTTGTTTTATTATGAACCTCTCAATCCAGCCAAATATGACTATCATTCTATATGTTCATTTCTTAACCTCACAATCAGTAAAAAACAACTATCCTTGTATATGTTCATTTCTTAACCTAAAACAAGCCAAAATCAAGCATCTTTCTATATTTTCATTTCTTAACCTTTCAATCAAGCCACAACTGTCCTTCTATATCTTTCTTTCTTGACAACTCTATCCAGCCAAATATGAACATCCTTCTTTTTGTTCATTTCTGAACAGATCAGTCAAGCCAAATACAGCTATCTTTCTATTATGTTCATTTCTTAGCCTGTCAATCCAGCCAAATAAACTATCCTTTTATATCTTCATTTCTTAACCTTTTAATGAAGCCAAATACATCTATCCTTCTGTATGTTCATTGCTAAACCTCTCATTCAAACCTAATACAACTATTTTTCTATATGTTCATTTCTGAACCTCTTAATGAAGCAAAATACAACTATTTTTCTATATATGTTCATGTCTTTACCTGTCAATCCAGCCAAATACAACTATCTTATAATATCTTCCTTTCTTAGCCTTTCATTGAAGCCAAATACATCTATCCTTCTGTATGTTAATTGCTAAACCTCTTAATCGAGCCAAATACAACCATTTTTCTGTATGTTCATTTCTGAACCTCTCAATCAAGCCAAATACAACTTTCCATCTGTTTGTTCACTCTGAACCTGTCAATCAAGACAAATACATCTATCTTCTTAATGTTCATTTCTGAACTGATCAGTCAGCCAAATGCAACTATCCTTAATATGCTCATTTCTGAACCTCTAAATCAAGCCAAATACAACTATCATGTTATAAGTTCATTTGGGAACCTTTACATCACTCAAATACAAATGTACTTCTGTAAATCCATTTTAAAACCTCTCAGTCAAGCCAATTACAATTGTCATTCTCTATCTTCATTTGTGAACCTCTCAATTAAGCCAGATACAACTATTTTTTTTATGTTCATTTCTTAACCTCTAAATCAAGCCAAATACAACTATGATTCCATATAACTATCCTGTTATTAGTTAGTTTTGGGAACCTATTAGTCAATCAAATATAAATCTCCTTCTGTAGGTTCATTTTTTAACCTCTCATTCAAGCCAATTACAACTATCATTCTCTGTGTTCATTTGTGAACGTCTAAATTAAGACAAATACAACTATCCTTCCATGTGTTTATTTCTGAACCTCTTAATCAAGCCAAATACAGAAGCAGTACGACGACTGTATTCAACACATGAACCTCTCAATCTAGTGAAATGTGACTATCCTTCTATGTGTTCATTTATGAACCTCTTAATCAAGCCAAATACATATATCTTCTTAATGTTCATTTCTGAACTGATCAGTCAGCCAAATACAACTGTCCTTTTATATGTGCATTACTTAACCTCTTAATTAAGTCAGATATAACTATCCTATGTGTTCATTTCTTAACCTCTCAAACAAGCCAAGTCAGCTATCCTTCTATGTTTTCATTTTTATATCTCAATCAAGCCAAATAAAGCTGTCCTAGATGCTCAATTCTTTACCTCGCAATCAGCCAAAAACAACTATCATTATATGTTCAGTTTCTTAACCTCTCAAACAAACTCCAACTATCCTTATATATGTTAATTTCTTAACCTCTCAATCAAGCCAAAACAACTCTCCTTCTATAAGTTCATTTCTGTCAATCAGCCCAAAACAACTATCCTTCGATAAGTTCATTTATTAACCTCTCAAACAAGCTAAAATCAGCTATCATTCTATATGTTCATTTCTTAATCCCTCAATCAAGCCAAATATATCTATCGTTCTATATCTTTATTTATAAACCTCTCAATCAAGCCAAATATGACTATCCTTCTATTTGTTCATTTATGAACCTCTCAATCAAGCCAAATACAACTATTATTCTATATGTTCATTTCTTAACATCTAAATCAAGCAAAACACAACTATTATTCCATATAACTATCTTGTTATTAGTTTTTTTTGTTAACCTATTAGTCAATCAAATACAAATCTCCATCTGTCAGTTCATTTTTAAACCTCTCAGTCAAGCCAATTACAACTATCATTCTCTATGTTCATTTGTGAACCTCTAAATTAGGCCAAACACAACTATCCTTCTATGTGTTTATTTCTGAACCTCTTAATCAAGCCAAATACAACTCTCCTTTATATATATTTATTTATGAAGCTCTCAATCTATTGAAATATGACTATCCTTCTATTTGTTCATTTGGAAACCTCTTAATCAAGCCAAATACATCTGTCTTCTTGATGTTCATTTCTGAACTGATCAGTTAGCCAAATACAAATATCCTTTTATGTACTCATTTCTGTACCTCTTAATCAATTCAAATACAACTATCCTTCTATGTGTTCATTTCTTAACCTCTCAAACAAGCCAAAGTCAGCTATCCTTCTATGCCTTCATTTTTTAATATCTCAATCAAGCCAAATAAAAAGATCCTTCTGTACCTCTCAATCAGCCAAAAACAACTATCATTCTATTTTCAATTTTTTGACTTCTCAAACAAACTACAACTTTCCTTCTGTATGTTAATTTGTTAAATTCTCAAGCAAGCCAAAACAACTCCTTCTATTAGTTCATTTCTTAACCTGTCAATCAACCCAAAACAACTATCCTTCTTTAAGTTGATATCTTAACCTCTCAAACAAGCTAAAATCAGCTATCATTCTATATGTTCATTTCTTAATCCCTAATTCAAACCAAATACAGTAGATTCCACTTAATTGAATATTTTGCTTAATTGAATAAAGATTGAAAACACCAAACCGTTTGCATTAATTCCCATTGTAAAAACACCGCCTAATCTGATAGAAAATATGGTGTCCTCCGGTTAATTGAATAGCCAATTATCAGTTGTAGGTGTATAGTCCGCTCGATAATCTCATAATCTCCGAGGATACGCATCATATCGCAAGTTTTGACAGTCACGCTTCTATGACCACCTTTGTTATCATTTCACACCATGCATGAATGCAGCGTCTGTTGAATGTCACGTGACTAATAATTGAAATATGACTGATTCCGCATATATGAATACTCCGGTTATTTGAATATTCGGACGTGACAAATGGGCTATTCAGTTAAGCGGAATCTACTGTACAGCTATCCTTCTATATCTTTATTTATGAACCTCTCAATCCAGCCAAATAGTTTTGTTTTTTGTTTTTTGGTTCTATTTGTTCATTTATGAATCAAGTCAAATACAACTATCCTTCTATATCTTTATTTATGAACCTCTCAATCCAGCCAAATATTTGTTTTTTTTTGTTTTTTTGTTCTATTTGTTCATTTATGAATCAAGTCAAATTCAACTATCCTTCTTTATAATCATTTTTAAACTGATCAATCTGCCAAATACAACTGTCCTATATAACTATTCTTATATAAGCCAATTACTAGTTCTTTTCTAATCCTCTATCACAAAAAAACAAACTATCCTTAAATTTGTTCATGACTAAACCTTACACCCAAGTCAAATAAATATAAGCCCATTTGTGAACCTCTCAGTCAAGCCAAATACAGTTATCCTTCTGTATGCCAAATACAACAGTCTTTTTATTCATTTCTAAACCTCACAATCAAACCGAATACAACTGTCCTTTTATAAGTTCATTTGTGAACCTATCAGTCAAGGCATTAATACAACTCTTCTTCAATAGCGTTCTATATGTTCATATATAAACCATCAAGCCTAATACAAGTATCTTTGTTTAATTATTTTCTGTTTGTGTCAATCCAGTTGAATACAACTATCCTTCCATATGTTTTCATTTACGAACCTCTTAATCAATGTAAATACTAATATCCTTCTATATGTTTATGATTGAACCAGTCAGTCAAGCCAAGTACAACTATCTTTCTATATGCCCATTATATTTCGAATTCATCTCTATTTCGAACTAAAATTCCAGTCCCTACTATGTTTTTCACACGTAATCAACAGTGTTTATTTCAAAGTCACACCTAAGCCAAAGATGTCTATTAAAGATGTGATGACTAGGCGGTCTTTGCTTGGTTAAGTTTTCACCCATTCTATTGTTGTCGGATTTACCAAGTGATGACTTACGCGTGGGATGTATTCTATCATTCTGTATGTATATTTCTTAATCCCTCAACCAAATACAGCTATCCTTCTGTATCTTTATTTATGAAACTTTCAATCCAGCCAAATATGACTATCGTTCTATATGTTTATTTATGAACCTCTCAATCAAGCAAAATACAGCTATCATTATATATGTTCATTTCTTAACCTCTCTATCCATAAAAAACAACTATCCTTCTATATGTTCATTTCTTAACCTCAAACAAGCCAAAATCAGCTGTCCTTCTATATCTTCATTTTTTAACCTTTCAGTCAAGCCAAATACAAATATCCTACTATATATTTCTTTCTTGATATCGCAATCCAGCCAAATACAACTATCCTTCTATGTGTTCATTTCTGAACCTCTCAATCCAGCCAAATACAACTATCCATCTGTTTGTTCATTTCTGAACCTCTCAATCCAGCCAAATACAACTATCTTTCAATATGTTCATGTCTTAACCTGTCAATTCAGCCGAATACAACTATATTTTTATATCTCCATTTCTTAACCTTTCAATCAAGCCTAATACATCTTTCCTTCTATATGTCTATTGCTAAACCTAATAATGAGGCCAAATACAACTATTTTCCTGTATGTTCATTTCTGAACCTCTCAATCAAGCCAAATACAACTATCCTTCTGTATGTTCATTTCTGAACCTCTTAATCAAGCCAAATACAACTAATTTTCTGTATGTTCATTTCTGAACCTCTCAATCAAGCCAAATACAACTATGCATCTGTTTGTTTATTTCTGAACCTCTCAATCAAGCCAAATACATATATTTTCTATGTTCATTTCTGAACTGATCAGTCAGCCAAATGCACTAACCTTTTATTTGCTCATTTCTGAACCTCTAAATCAAGCCAAATACATCGAGTTTCTTAATGTTCATTTCTGAACCTCTCAATCAAGCCAAATACATCTATCCATCTGTTTGTTCATTTCTGAACCTCTTAATCAAGCCAAATACATCTATCTTCTTAATGTTCATTTCTGAACTGATCAGTCAAGCCAAATACAACTCTCCTTTTATATGCTCATTTCTGTACCTCTTAATCAAGTCAAATACAACTATCCTTCTAAATAATTATTTTTAAACTGATCAGTCTGCCAAATACAACTCTCCTATATAACTAGTCTGATATAAGCCAATTACTAGCTTTTTTTATCCTGTATCACAAAAAAACTGTCCTATTTGTTCATGACTAAACCTTACACCCAAGTCAAATAAAATTATCGTTATATAAGCCCATTTGTTAACCTCTCAATCAAGCCAATACTGTATGTCTGTATGTCCAATTTGGATGTACTCTGTCAAGCCAAATACAACAGTCTTTTTATTTATTTCTAAACCTTGCAATCAAACCAAATACAACTGTCCTTTTATAAGTTCATTTGTGAACCGATCAGTCAAGAAATTAATACAACTCTCCTGCTATAAGTTAATTCCCTAACCTCTCAGTCAAGCTAAGTACAACTATACTTTTATATGTTCATATATGAACCATAAAGTCTAATACAAGTATTTTTGTTTAGTTATATTCTGAATGTGTCAATCGAGTTTAATACAACTAGCCTTAAATTTGTTTTCATTTCTGAACCTCTCAGTCAAAGTTAATACTAATATCCTTCTATACGTTTCTGATTGAACCCGTCAGTCCAGCCAAGTACAAATATCTTTCTATATGCCCATAATTGAACCTCTGACTGAAGCCAAATACAGCTATCCTTCTTGAAGTTTATTTCTGTATCGTCCAATTTAGCCAAAGACAATATCCTTCTATATGTTCATGTCTGAACCTCTCATTAAGCCATAAATTATACAACTATCCCATATAGATCTATGTCTGAAGCTTTCATCAAGCACAACTATCCTATATATTTAAGTCTGAACCTTTCATCAAGCCATAAATTATACAAGTATACTATATATTTATGTCTGAACCTTTCATCAAGCCATAAATACAACTATCCTATATATTCATGTCTGAACCTCTCATCAAGCCATAAATTATACAACTATCCTTCTATATATTTATGTCTGAACCTTTCATCAAGCCATAAACTATACAACTATCGTATATATTTATGTCTGAACCTCTCATCAAGCCATAAATTATACAACTATCCTTCTATATATTTATATCTGACTCTCTCATCAAGTTATAAATTATACAACTATCCTACATTTTTATGTCTGAACCTTTCATCAAGCCAAGTTTAGCAATCTTTCTATAAGTCCATTTGTAAACCTCTCATAAAGGTATTTTTCTGTGCATCCATTTCTATACCTCTCAATCAGGTCAAATAAAACTATCCTTCTTTATGTTTATTTCTGAATCTCTTAGCCAAGTCAAACACAGCTATCTTTTTATAAGTTCATGTTTGAATGGGTCAGTCATTCCAAATACAACTATTCTTCGACAAGTTAATTTGTGAACATTCCAATGAAGCCAAGTGCAACTATTCTTTATGTTGTAAATTTTGGTAAATCTCAGTCAAACTAAGTACAACTATCATTTTATATGTTTATTTTGTGAACATGCCCAATCAAACCAAATACAACTGTCCTATTTGATCATTTCTGTACCGCTCAGTCAAGCCAAGTACAACTATTCTTTTATATGTTCATTGATGTACCTGCCAGTCAGGCCAAATACTTCCCTTTTATATGTTCATTTCTGTACCTGTTAATCCAGTTGATTACAACTGTCCATCTTTATGATCTTTCTGAATCTCTCATTCAAAGCTAATACAAATATTCTTCTTTAAGTTTATGTTTGAACCTCTCAGGCAAGCCAAAATACAACTATCCTTCCATATGTCCAATAAGACCTTGAAAATAATGCTTAAACATAGAACTTAAAATTGTAGACCAGGAAAGGACCATTTTAGCAGCAGCCACATAAACTCTGTTTAAGTCCAATAAGTGTCCTTATCAAGATGGTGTATTGTTGATGCAGGTGGAAAGTTTGATGGGTGTGCATTCCCTAATTCCATCATTGCACTTGTACGAGGGCTGTTCATTTAATACCTGGACAGCCGCTATATCTTAAAAAGTTATAGGTGTTCATTTAATACCTGGACAGCCGCTATATCTTAAAAAGTTATAGGTGTAATGATAAACAACTGAAATAAATTTACATAATTTCTGTATTCACATACAAAATTTCAACATGATCCAACGAAGTGTTCGCAAATAAATAACATTTGAACATGTACATGTAACTACGGTCAACCCAAGTCAACGTCAAACCATTATGATGTTACTCCACACAAAACGTCACTCTTTTCGAAGTATCGGCCAGACTCTGCCACGCACTTCTCATGTATACGCACTCATGAGGTGAAAACATCATGAAACCACTGTTTATCATAAGAAGCAATATTTCTCCAGTAGTTACTCTACAATAAGAGTCCAACAATTATTACACTAATGGCAGTTTTTGACTTCTGATGTTTGGCTGGCCAGGCCTTGGATCGTGTGTTGATTCTCTGCTACCATGAAAACGTTTATACCATGTATAAACAGTTGTTCACTTAACCGAGGATTCCCGGAAGACATTTCTAAAAGATTTATCGTTTGAAATGGCGTATGTCCAGTACTTTTACAAAACTGTATTATAACCTGTTGTTTTAAGCTCACCTGAGCACCTGAGCATGAAGTGCTCGGTGAGCTAATGGTATAGGGGACCTCTCCTGCATCGTCCGTGGTCTGTGTGCCGTCAACAATTTGTTTCGTTCTCACGCTGGAGCCTTCACTTTTAATCCAATCTTAACCAAACTTGCACAGTTTGTATAACCATAAAGTCTCGGACGGGATTGTTATTGGGTCAGATATCACCAGTAACACCAGAGTTATTGCCCCTTTTTCATGCAAAAAAGTGCACAAGTACCTTTTTCCAACATATAGACTTTATTTTCCATCCAATCTTAACCAAACTTTTACAGTTTATGTATAACCATCAGTTCTCAGAAGACATCAAAAATGGGCCAGATCGTGTTTCAAAGTTATTGCCCTTTGTTTATTAAAAAAATATACAAAAATGGACATTATTCAGGATAGAGAGAGACGTTGTTTTCTAATGTTCACCAATCTTGCACAGTTTGTCTATTTCCATGAGATTACAGTTGAAGTCGAATATAAGCAAGATCGGACCAGAAACACCAGAGTTATTGCCCTTTGTTTGTGAAAAAATATACAAAAATGGACATTATACAGGATAGAGACTTCTTTTTTCATCCAATCTTTACCAATTGTGCACAGTTTGTCTATGACCATAAGATTAAAGGTGAAGTCGAATATAAGCAAGATTGGACCAGAAACACCAGAGTTATTGCCCTTTGTTTGTGAAAAAAATATGCAAAATGGACATTATTCAGGATAGAGACTTCATTTTTCATCCAATCTTCACCAATCGTGTATAGTTTGTCTACGAGCGTAAGACTACAGGTGAAGTAAAATATAAGCATGATTGGGCCAGAGACACCAGAGTTATTGCCCCTTGTGTTTGGAAAACAACATCAAGTTATCAATGATTGGCTTGCACACACGATTTTTGATTCAATGTTGACCAAACTTACACAGTTTTGCACATGACCATAAAAATTGATTGATAAAATTGATTTCCAACAGTTGCAAGACTTGCATGCAGTTATTTGTACATGCAACTTTGATGTCTTCAGAGCCTGCATTAACATCATTTATCATCATTGGAAAGAAAATTATCAAAGAAAAAGCAAAACTTTACCTTATAGCACAGCCATCACAATTATCGCATTGCAACTAGTTTACCAAAACTGTTTGCGACAAAGACATCAAAATCTACTGTTTGTGCATTTTCCAGAATTGTTCATGACTTAATGAAACAGGGTCAGGTAAGAATATTGTGAAAAATGATTTGAGAACCATTAGCAAAAAAACGCACATCCACTACCCAATTCATACTTTAGTTAGCCAATTGCACTTACCGATGTTTTAAATCGAAATTGATCCTACCCCCACTGTGTATTATTCAGATACCTTAATTTTCAAACCTGTCACAACAGTATGGTCTTCATCCCAGGTGAGCGCTTACGGCCATCATGGCCCTCTTGTTATTCTGTAAGCCCATTTCCAAAGTCTCAAACCAAATACAATTATTATTCTATAATTCATATTGTTTACGTCGATTACGGGCCGTTACATTTAATATAATTGGCCTCGGCCGATTTTTCGATAATCAAAGAGAACCTGATCGCGCAACGTCAATGACAACGAATGGCGTATTTAGTAAATGGTTAAACGGTTATATCCGAAAATGCAAATACTGAATATTAACGAAAGTTTGTAGTTAAATTGATTAAATATATAGGATCTATATGCATCTTTGAGTTTGAGAAAAAGAATCATTGAACAAAATTGAACAGATCGGAAACGTTTACTGTACCTCAATTTGAATCCATTGCTTCCAACAATTAAAATCCAATAATAAGCACTTCAATTCCCTTTTCTTGTATCCATAAGCCTTATTTTTAACAATCATAATATTAATTGCATGTGAACCATTCTGACCAAAAACACGATTTACGAAATCGCAATGACTGGTCAGAACGTTTGCGTTTATTCCTATTCAAAGTCTGAAAATATATTATTTATCCAACTGACACATTCATCATTCAGAATTCGTCCAGGCACGATTTATTAAACTAATTGTAATGTATTTTTTCTAAAAATAAAAGCAAACACAACAATCGTTGTCACAACAAAACTGAGATTCCAGCGAAAACTGGTTTGTTTCGTCACTGTTTTTCTGTTTATAAATGACGTCATTCGTTAGAATTGCGTCATGTATTGCGTAATTAGTTAAATGTTAATCAAAGTCTGGAAAGTTGGTTTGGTGTTTTTGTTAACATTTTGTGTAATAAAGAAAGTAACATGATTCTTTTTTTGTGACAGGATAATATGTATTATAAACGATAATATACGGCAGAGCTGGGCCGGGCGTCTATAATCGGCCCTAGCCGTTATATCGGCAGCATGCCGATTATAGATGCCCAGCCCAGCTCTGCGATATATTATTCTCTAAATAAGCCTGGCATCTCAAACTTGGCAAACCAAATACAGCTTATTTTTTATAACCTGTGTTCAGCCTTTGAAAAAAAAATACAAAGAATCTGCTATAACACATTATCAGCCTCTCGAACCAAATACAACCATTCTGCAATAAGCCCATTTTAACCTATTAAACCAAGCACATACAAATTTACCCATCGACAATAATGAATAGTTTTCAAGAAGCCCTATTCATTGAATACAAACGTAAGTGGCATGAAACAGTTAATAGAGAACATGGATAGATGCGTACAGATATGGGAAATAAACTGCGGAACTATAAACAATTTGAAACTGAATTTACTGTGGAATCTTTATGTAAAGTGAAGCATGATCAATCGAGCACAACGAAGTGCCCTTGCAAAGTTCCAATGTGGTGTTGCCCCTCTTCGATTAGAAACAGGCTGCTACCAAAACATACCTTCCCACGAACGTTATTGTTTTATTTGTACAAACTGCGTAGAAAATGAACAACATACATTGTTATTATGTTTGCTATATGCTAATATAAGAGCTATTTTAACAGAAAAGGCATTGATTATAAATCCCGGTTTTAACCTTTTAAACCCAACATAAAAATTTAACTTTTTGATGTCAGATGATCGTATCATTAAATCCACAGCCAGAGCCTGTCATGGTATTTTAATTAAGTGCCAAAACCACTTGTATATATGATCTTATTTGTTTAGTACTACACGTTACGCTAGGATTTCAAAACATGGAGTTCAGGACTCCTTCCTATGAAAAGTTAGCGTCCCAGTATCTAATCGTCAAAACAGACCCCTACCCCAATCACTTAAAAAAACACAACTACAACAACAATACTTTGTGTCAAAAATCTTATTTAAACAAACTGTTTATTAACTAACCGCAATTAAACAATTAAATAGGACTTTATTCATTAAAAAGAAACAACTCAACATTTTTTATAAATTGGAACAAAAAGAAAAGGACGCTGACATTTATTTACTTTCACTTTCGACAAGTACTATAAACTGTCGCTAACTTTCATTCAAATATTGCCTCAGCCAAAGTGTTTGCATATAATCTGTGTACAGTGATGACAGTGAAATAGATATTTTATTAATAAACTCTAGTAGTTGTAGTTTATTTAACAAATGAAGACGCGCGCTTGACGCGATCGGTGTATGCAAATTGTCAAGTTACACAGATTCATCTTAATTCTTATAATTTGTAAACTGTTCATTTCGCATAAATAAAAATTCTTTAAATTTGTAGCAATTTATTTAAAACGCGGGTGTTAATAACACGCACATAACATAACGCATACCTAACGGGAAAGTGTTACAAATCACTTACACCTTTACTAATTCAAATTAGATTAAGGGTGTGATTAACTTTCTATGGACGACACCCATTTGCATACTCGTTCTTATTGGCTGACTGGTTAGCTGTAGTTAAGCTGACACCGCCTGCGTCTTGATTTTATCAATAATTGACACACTGGTGCAGAAGGGGAATATGTTTATTGCCGTGTTTATTACCGAGTAGGCATTCTTTGTCTTGGGAAAATATGCGTACGCCAGAGAAAAGTGTTGCGTCCTAGAATCTAACACCGAGATTTATGGCGTCCGTTTCATAAAAGTATGCGTCCAAATACGCCGAATTACGCGTTACCGAGAACTACAGAACAACTACTTCTTATACTTACATAGCGATCCATTTGTTGTACATAGTTCTATGTTTTTTTTAAATTCATCGTTTTAAGATTACTATTTATTTTTGCATTGAAGATCATACACATCTTCATTTTTACATAACATTACTATTTTACTAACCTTATTGTATTTTTTTAAATGTTTTTTAGAATGTTCGTCTCTCATAACTCTATTATGAGTGGTTTTGTACATATATGTCATGTTTTTATATTGTAATAGTCCTTGTTCTATGTACAAAAGTGAGACGTTAATAAACTATTCTGTCTGTCTGTCTGTCTTCTATAAAATCATTTTATATCTGACAAAATCCAGCTATCCTTAAATAAGCCTGCTGTTTTCAGTGTAGGCCAAACTATTTTTGTGTTTGTTTTGGGCAACCCAACCCTACCTAGTGAAACCCCCTGTCCCTAAAGTTTTGAGCGACTATTGTTTTCTGTGAAATCTGTATTCGTAGATTTTAGATAATTTTCAGTGTTTTTTTACTGAAATGTGTCTTTAATTTTTTTTACAAAAAACAACACAATGCAGACCCTACCTAACTTTTTTGAAACCATTGCCCAAACACACATTATATTTTTTGGCCCTTGCAAACGAAATACAACTTTTCCTCTCTACGCATGGTCAATCTCAGAATTTCTGCTC
This sequence comes from Congeria kusceri, assembly GCA_027627225.1. NCBI lineage: Eukaryota > Metazoa > Mollusca > Bivalvia > Myida > Dreissenidae > Congeria > Congeria kusceri. The sequence continues at coordinate 88,245,907 of CM051024.1, forward strand.
AATCTTTTAATATAATTGGCTAACTTCTGAACCTATATCCTCTCAGAATTTACATAGGCGTAGGTCAGTGGGGTGGCAGGGGCGGCAGTCGCTGCCCCAATATTTCGGCAAATCGCCGTCATATTATATAATCACCGCTCCAATATTCCAAGGTCGCCTCAAGCATCTACCTCACTGAAGACTTGTATCGATATGCGCGCGACAAACACGCTAGCAGACTAAGTGATTAACGACTGCGAATAGCCTTGGGGTGTTAAATGCACTGATATCAGACTGCTTAAAAAAGGGCGCACAACATACACTCTGGCAGTCAAGGGAATTAACTACTATGTTCAATTGCCGAGTGTTAATTTCACTTTATGTATATTGTTTTTATTTCACAAATGATGGACACCTTTATCTATTGTATTCTTCTGCTTCATTTAAAACTATAATTAGCAACCTGCGTTCAAAACTTATCAAGTTCAATGCCTTTTGTCCAAACAATTCACTATTAATGCATTTAGTTTATATGATCAGTCACGAATGTTCCGAATCCGCCAAAGAAATATGCATTTCCAAAACGTTCCTTTGCAGTGTCAATGAACACCTAAAGCTTTGCAGGAAGTTCTACAAAGGGGATCTGAAGAGTGATGATCTGGCGTCCCAGCTGACTGAGTGCTCAGTCTGCCATATAAGTCATAATTTTTTGTATGTCTGCTGCTATGCTTTCTTCACATTATTGAAATGTTAGATATTTATTTTTCTGAAATAACTAAATGTTTTATATATGCAGGATCACAAATAAACTAAAGAGTCTTTATACAATGACTACAGCATCAACATATTGTTAGATCTTTTAATTTCAAACAATATAATTACTTTAATTATATCATAAATTTTCCGCCACCCCAATATTAAAAACCTGACTACGCCGCTGATTTATGACCAATTACTGCATTTCCTTCCAATCTCTGAATATTTCGCCAACCTGATTATTTCTAAACAATCTCTGAATATATTACCAATCACATAATTTATACTCAATCACTGAATATATGGCATATCTATGATTGTTTTGCCAATCACAGAGTGTATGACAATCTCTGAACATATGGCCATTCTCTAATCTTACCAATCTCTGATTATATTACCAATCTCTGACTTTTTCTGACCAATCTCTAAACACATGTTCATTCTCTTAATATCTTACCAATCTCTAAATATATTACCAATCACACAATTTCTGGTCAATCTCTGAATAGATAGCCAATCTATTATTCTCTGACATATGATTACATGGCCAATTTCTTAATTTCTTACTTATCTCTGAATATATCGCCATCTCTGAATCTCTTACCTCGCTGAATCATCATATGTCCAGTCTCTGAATTTCTGACCAATCTCTTGATATATAGCCAATCTCTGAATGTCTTACCAATCTCTGAATATATATCGCCAATTTCTGAACTACTAATGTATATTAAAGGGGCAGTACTGAGTCTAAACTTTATAACTGTAAAACAGTAGTTATATCCCTTGATTAAAATCATTTCATGCCATGAGACTACAGGAGTACGATAATACGCCGTACTAATGTTAAAACAAGCTCTTGTTTCTTTTAATCAAATTTAAAAACAATTTATAAATTAGAGAAAATGAAATACACTTTCCTTACAATTAAATTTCCTAAATGTGTTATAACCTCTGTCCAAACCAGTGGTAAGACACCCTAGCTGTTTCTTTTCAGCTGCCCTGAGTACGACATGCTCATAGTAAGCTTCTGTGATGGCCTTTTGTCGCTCGTTCATCTACTGTCGTTCTTCGTCAACATTTTGCCTTGTGAACACTCTATAGACCAGATTTATTGTCCAATCTTCATGAAACTTGCTCAAAATGGTATCGGACATGTTCAAAACTGGGTCGTGGTTTTAAAAACTAGGTCACTAAGTCAAATTGAAGGAAAAGCTTGTGAACACTAGAGGCCACATTGTTTGCCCAATCAACCTGAAACTTGCTCAGATCAAGTCTTGTTATGATATCTTGGTTGAGTTTGAAAATGGTTCCACTCTGTTGAAAGACATGGCCACCAGGGGGCAGGATTACAAAGTTTACCTTATATGGCTAGATTGAATACTTTAAAAATCTTCTTGTCTGTAACCACTTTCATAGAAATGGTCCTGGGAAGACCATTTACCAAATTCCTTCAAATCTTTTTGATTAGTTAAAACACATGGGCCACAAGGGGGTGGGGCAGTTTTTCTTATATGGCTAAACCACTTTCTGGATTTCAAATTAATTTCACAGAAATAGTCCTTGTGTGACACTCTACCAAATTCCTTCAAATCATTTTGATATATTATAAAACATGTCTGCTGCGTCTTACAGCGTTGTAAACACTCTTAAGACCACTTTTGTACCCAATCTTCATGAAAACTTGCTCAAAACATTTCTTCCAATGATATCTCGATGAGTCTGAAACTGGGTCATGTGGTGTCAAAAACAAGGTCACGTGGTCATATTGAAGAAAAAGCTTATGAACACTTTAGAGGCCACATTTTTGCCCCAATCAACATGAAACTTGCTTAGATCATGTATTCTTATGATATCTTGGTATTGTGTTTGAAAACAGTTTGGCTCTGTTGAAAGACATGGTCACCTGGGGGTGGGGTTACAAAGTTTTTCTTATATGGCTATATAGAAAACTTTGAAATTCTTCTTGTTGGAAAACGCTTCCTGGATTTCAAATTAATTTAACATAAATGGTCCTTAAAATTGGGTCATTCGTTCTGACGATAGAGAATTCACTTTTTATCCAATTTTGAACAAACTTGCGCAGTTTGTGTATGACCATGAAGTCTCAAACAGGATTGTTATTGGGCCAGATTGCACCTGTAACACAGTTATTGCCCCTTTGTCATGCAATAAAATGTAAAAATGCCTTATTCCAACATATAGACTTCCAACATATAGACTTGAATATCCATCCAATCTCGACCAAACTTTCTCGGTTTGTGTATAACCATCAGATCTTAGTACAAGCCCAAAAATGGCCCAGATCCTGTTACAAACACCAGAGTTATTGCCCTTTGTTTGTGAAAAAATATACAAAAATGGACATTATTCACCAATATTGCACAGTTTGTCTATTACCGTAAGATTAAATGTCAAATATAATCAAGATCGGGCCAGAAACACCAGAGTTATTGCCCCTTGTGTGTGGAAAAAACATCCAAATGTTATAAATGATAGGCTTGCTCATGCGATTTTTATTCAATGTTGACCAAACTTGCACAGTTTGTGTATGACCATAAAAGCTTAGTTTGGATTCAGTGGATATGGGCCAGATTGCACCTGGAACACTAGAGTTATGGCCCCTTATCCATAAAATAAAAAACTATGCAAAATTGCCTATTTTCGAAAAAAAAAGACTTTATTTTCATCCAATCTTGAGTAAACTTCTACAGTTAATCTTTGACCATCAGATCTCACAAGCCAATACTGGGCTTGATCGTGCCACAAACACCATAGTTATTACCCCTTGTTTTGAAAAAAAAAATGCAACAATGGTCTTTCTGTGGGATAAAGACATCCAATCTTAACCAAACTTCCACAGTTTGTGAATGACCGTACGGTCTGAGCAGAAGCCAAACATTGGCCAGAATGGACCACAAATATCAGAGTTATAGCCCTGTCTTTGTTGACGAAAATGCAAAAAAATTATACTACTTTATGCAGGATTGAGATTTCATGCCTCATCCAGTCTTGAAAACAAGCTGGTGAGCATGCATGCACTGTTTCCATTTTGTTCATAAAAAATGAGTGACTTTATTGACCTTGGTAACAAACCAGATACTATCACAGATTTTTGCAAATACATGTCATATTAAAGTCTTAAATTTGCTTTTTTTGGTTGAAAACGGATGAAATTGGATTTCCAACAAGTGCAAACCTTGCATGCAGTTATCTGTACATGCAAAGATAATGGCTTCAGAGCCTGCATCAACATCGTTTATCATCATTGGACAGAAAATTATCAAAGAAAGACAAGAAAAGACAATTTATTTCATAATAAAAAGGCCTCTGGCCCAAAATACAAAATACAAGTCAGTCAAACTATACATGAAAGAGTTGTGATTTTTTATACTTTTTGCATAATAGTATAAACAAATACTACAATTTTCTTTAATGTTAGTTCATTTTTCGTTTTCATCAAGGTAATAAAACCATTTAGATCTCTGTTTCCGTTATTCCAAGAAAAAAGGTATATATTACGTTCTTCGTGAAATTTACAACAATGAAAAACACGTGAAATTTGTTCTCAATGACGTTACTGCTTTCTACATTTAAAAATGTGTACAATATCTAAGTTCACGCTCTGTACCGAGGTGTTTTCCGGTTTTAATAAGGAACTTATTATTCGAGCATCGAAACCACGCAAACTTGACCTTATAGCACAGCCATCGCTATTATCACATTACAACTAGTTCTCCAAAACTGCCGTGAAAAGACATCAAACTCTACTGTTTTCCAAAACTGTCTCTGATTTTTAATTTTAAAAAAGGCTCAGAAAAGAATATCGATAAAAACGATCTGAGAACCATAGGCAGAAATACAGTACCTTCACTATCCAATGCGTACTTTAGTAGCCCATTGCACTGACCCAGTACCTCCACTATCCAATGCGTACTTTAGTTAGCCCATTGCACTGACCCAGTACCTCCACTATCCAACGCGTACTTTAGTGAGCCCATTGCACTGACCCAGTACCTCCACTATCCAATGTGTACTTTAGTTAGCCCATTGCACTGACCCAGTACCTCCACTATCCAACGCATACTTTAGTTAGCCCATTGCACTGACCCAGTACCTGCACTATCCAACGCGTACTTTAGTTAGCCCATTGCACTGACCCAGTACCTCCACTATCCAACGCGTACTTTAGTTAGCCCATTGCACTGACCCAGTACCTTCACTATCCAACGCGTACTTTAGTTAGCCCATTGCACTGACCCAGTACCTTCACTATCCAACGCGTACTTTAGTTAGCCCATTGCACTGACCCAGTACCTCCACTATCCAATGCGTACTTTAGTTAGCCCATTGCACTGACCCAGTACCTTCACTATCCAACGCGTACTTTAGTTAGCCCATTGCACTGACCCAGTACCTTCACTATCCACGCGTACTTTAGTTAGCCCATTGCACTGACCGATGCATAAAATGAAACCTTTCCTAACTTCCTCTGCAGATACAGGTGTATTTATCAGATACATTTGATTTTCAAACCTGTCACAACAGTTGGTCTTCATCTTTGCCAGTACTCAGGTGAGCACTTTGGGCCATCATGGCCCTCTTGTTTTTATTTGTCCGGAGCATAACTTTTAAACCCATTGGGATATCAACTCCAAACTTTATACATTGATAGATGATTGTTAGGTGGATTGCAATGCACAACATTTATTACTCTATCTGCATTATTCACGAAGTTATTTCCCTTTCTCAGTTTTCCTTGTCTTGCAATTTTCTCAATGATTACTGAAAGGATTGACGTCAAACTTCTTACATAGGTAGATGATTTTAGGTTGAGTTAAGTAAGAATTATAACTCTTGCTGAATTATTTATGGAGTTATTCCCATTTGTCATTTTCTCAAAACCTACTGATGGGATTGAACTCAAACTTCATACATGGACAGACGGTTGTTGGGCGGAGTGCAGTGCTCAAGAATTATAACTCTAGCTAAATTATTGATGGAGTAATTTCCCTTTGTGAATTTTCATTGTATGGCCATGTTTTTATTTGTTTGGATCATAACTTTCAAACCCTTTAAAATCATTTAGGGAGTTCTAATTCCCCTTTGTCAATTTCTTTCCCCATTTTATACGGTGTTCCATTAGTGCCACTCGTTGTTTCGCATTCTTGACCTTTGGATTACAAGCGCGAGAACGCAATAACATTATACGATGAAGGGAAATCACGATGCCAGATTTAGATGCGAGGTCACGAAATTAATATCATGATCTCGCATCGTAATCTCTCTCCCTCGCATCGTGTTTTTGCATTCTAGACCTTTGGATATACAAGGGCGAGAACGCAAAAACACGATGTGAGGGAGAGAGATTACGATGCGATATCGCGATATTAATTTTGTGACCTCGCATCTAAATCTCTCATCGTGCGTTGTCTACATTGACCTTAAGAACACTCTAGAGGCCACATTTATTGGCCAATCTTCATGAAACTTGGTCAGAACATTTGTCGATATCTTGGCCCAGTTTGAATCTGGGTCATGTGGGGTGAAAAACTAGGTCACTAGGTCAAATTGAAGAAAAAGCTTGTTAACACTCTAGAAGTCACATTTTTGGCCCAATCTTCATGAAACTTGGTCAGACATTTGTCCCAATGATATCTCGGCTGAATTCGAATCTGGGTCATGTGGGGTCAAAAACTAGGTCACTAGGTCAAATTGAAGAAAAAGCTTGTTAACACTCTAGAAGTAACATTTTTTGCCCAATCTTCATGAAACTTGGTCAGAACATTTGTCCTGATGATATCTCTGCCAGGTTCGAATCTGGGTCGTGGGATCAAAAGCTAGGTCACTAGGTCAAATTGAAGAAACAGCTTGTTAACACTCTAGAAGTCATTTTTTACCCAATCTTCATGAAACTTGGTCAGAACATTTTTCTTAATTGTATCTCGGCCGAGTTCGAATCTGGGTCATGTGGGGTGGAAAACTAGGTCACTAGGTCAAATTGAAGAAAAAGCTTGTTAACACTCTAGAAGTTACATTATTTGCCCAATCGTCATGAAACTTGGTCAGAACTTTTGTCCCAATGGTATCTCGGCGGAGTTCGAATCTGAGTCATGTGGGGTAACAAACTAGGTCACTAGGTCAAATTGAAGAAAAAGCTTCAACTTCAATATGTACTTCCCAAATTTTGAATGTCTGTTGTCAGTTAAGTTTTTCAAACCATGATGATTAAGGACGCATTTCCATCAGTCTGTATCAGTATATCCATATCCGTATACAAATCTAACACATGGAAAATTGTTCGACTAATGAAACTCAGTTGAGTGACCCAGGGCCATGTGGCCCTCTTGTTTTGGTGTAGCTGTTGATCCCAACTTTTGACGTTCGTAATGTGCACTCAAATGCTGTGAAAATTTCCTGTGAGTAGTCCTGAATGAATACATTCAAACCTTACATTAAAAAAACAACAACACTACATTTGTCATAATAGAGTACGTGTAACATCCCCCAAAATGGCAGACAGATTCATAACAAGTTTGAAAAACTGATGGCAAATTCAATAATGGCATAAAACAGTTAGCACAAAATGAAAGCTTTCGTATATAAGCAAAATATTTGACATGTTATTTATGTGTTAAAGAGCAATCAAAGTGTCGTTTTGCAACGATGTAAATGAATGCACTTTGCTACATTTGAGTGCCTTCTTTTATTTTTATACATTGTTCATACCACCTGGACTGCGCATATAGCTTGGACACAATGTCGCCGGATTGACCCATTGCTCGTGGCTGTAGGTCATTGTCAGGTCTATCTTTCTGTGATAGGTCTATCTTTCGGTAGACGACTTTTGTTTCGGCTCTCTAACTTCAACAGTTTTCATGTGATCTTTACCAAACTTCATAAAAGTGTTTGTAATAATAATATCTAGGTCAAGTTCGATAATCAGCCAAATCGCCCCAGGAATTGTGGAGTTATGGCCCTTGAATTGTCTAAAATAAAGCAGTTTCCACTCTCTAAGTCCAGTAGTTTTCATCCAATCTTCACCATACTTCAAGAAAATGTTTGTAATAATAATATCTAGGCCAAGTTCAATAATCAGCCAAATTGCTCCAGGAATTGTGGAGTTATGGCCCTTGAGTTATCTGAAATTTGCATTTTTAGCAGTTTCCACTCTCTAAGTCCAACTGTTTTCATCCAATCTTCACCAAACTTCATAAACTTGTTTGTGGACATAATTTCTTGGCTAAGTTAAATAATTAGCCAAATCGCCTCAATAATTGTGGAGTTATGGCCCTTGAATTATCAAAAATTAGCCGTTTTAGCAGTTTCCATTCACTAAGTCAAACAGTTCATAGCCGATCTTCACCGAATTTGGTGAAGATCTTTGTGAACGTATTATCTCGTTTAATTTTGATAATCAACCAAATCATACCCGGCCCTGTGGAGTTATGGCCTTTGATTATCTAAAATCTGTTTAGCTATTTCAACGTAGAGGGGGCATAACTGTTTTACAAACAGCTCTTGTTGACATATTCTTTATACCTCACCAAATATTATCTAACCATAAATATCTTAATACATTGTAATGCTCTTGCATACTTTAATACAAACAACTACTTGTTTTGCCCCCTATCAAAGAATATGGGAGAATATGGTGGGGTATATTGGTTTGCAGATGTCGGTCAGTCTGTCTGTAAGTCAGTCTGTCAGTCGGTCCAACAGTTTTCATCAGATCCTCACCAGATTTTATTAAATGTTTGTGGCCACGATATCTCGGCCAAATTCGATAATCAACCGAATGGCCCCTGGAATTGTTGAGTTATGGCCCTTAAATTATCTAAAATTGGCATTTTTATCACAAAAAAGACTACTAGTTATGCCACCAGCCAAAAATGTCAGGGTATATTGGTTTGCTAATATTGGACATTGTGTCGGAAGTGTTGGTCGGTCGGTAGACCAATTTCGTTTCTGCTCTCTAAGCCCAGCAGTTTTCATCCAATCCTCACCAAACTTTGTAAAAATGTTTCTTGCCACAATATCTCGGTCGAGTTCAATGATCAGCCAAATCACCCCAGGATTTGTTGAGTTATGCCCCTTGAATTATATAAAATTGGCATTTTAGCCATTTCTTCTCTTTAACTTGAATAGTTTTTATCCAGTCTTCACCAGACTTGCTGAAAATGTTTGTGGCCATACTATCTAGGTCAAGTTCGATAATCAGCGAAATGGCCTCATGAATATATATGAGTTGTGGCCCTTGAATTATCTAAAATTGGCATTTTTTTGCCGTTTCCACTCTCTAAATTTGACAGTTTTCATCCTCTTCGACAAACTTGCTGAAAATGTTTGAGATTAATACAAGATCTTATCCAAGTTCGATGATCTACCAAATTGCCCTAGGAACTGAGTTATGGCCCTTGATTTATCTAATATTGGCCTTTTTAGCAGTTAACACTCTATGTCCAGCAGTTTTCATCCGTTAGTGATGAAAATTAATATTTTATAGATTACTTATAACCTAATGGGGGCATAACTGTTTTACAAACAGTTTCTTGCTGTGTAAGTACCAATTATTTAATGCATATTTACTGTCTTTGCATCATATTCTGTATGCGTGTTGCTGAATACTGGTATGTTGTTTTTATTCTGAAGAGCATTCATATTTTAATACTTATTTATAATGTTTGTGAAACAAACTGTCAGAAAAAAACCCATCAAATATAATATTATAATGTCAGGATGCTTAAAGTATCATTTGGTATTCGAGTATTGGGAGCATTCGGATCTAGTCCAGCATGCGACCGAATAAGTGAATTCTATTTGTAAAAACAGACCATTATTTTAATGGTTTTAAATATTTATGTTGGAAGTCAATTTACATTACTTTTTTGGCACAATTACCACAGACGCTGAATATCTTTTTAAAAGATATTTCTTGTTTCTTGTTTTTATCACACTGGTTAGGAAAAACGACCGGCCTCCAGTTTACAGAAAGGGTTCTCGCTAACGTAACGTGAGACCTCCCGAAAAAATGGCCGATAATGTAAAGATTTCGAACTTTTGTATTCAATATTTGTATATGTGTCGGCTTTTGCATGAAATCTTTTCAAATGAGTGCCCTTACGGAACAGCCATATGTGTTCCCAATAAGCGTAAATGATTTAAATGAGAAAATATATACAATTGTAAAAGTTGAGCTTGATACAGTTTTATGTGTAAATGAAAACGTGAAAATTAATGTAATTTGCACCCAGACACACACTTTGTAACAGTCTTTCACAACAAATTACTGAGTTTAGCGTTGTTATGTTATATCCTGACGAAATCTTTCAAAATGTCGTACACAAACTTAAATTTGTAAGTTTTGAAATACAACGAGTGTGACTCCCATATATTATATAACACATAGCCTCCAAAACAAGAATACAATGCTAGATTACTAACAAAACAAATCACAAAAAGGACTATAACACTGACCATACAGATAGTTTTTAAGCAGGAATGACTGTTCTATATTTTAATAGTTAATTTTAACCAACTTTTTAGGCTAAAAATAAAGCGTATTACCGAATTTCTTATAATTTCTAATAATGCTACATTATCATTTGTTGTCATAAATTACCAAGGAGAATAATGACAACATTTTCTTGAGAGTGTATGGTTAATAAGCTAAATAGTATTGTTGACGAATGAATACACAATGCAAGTGTTTATACTTGTTAGTTGTTGAATGTTTCCATTGTTTGCACGCATTTAAGGCTATTACAAAAATAGACAATTAAAAATAAGATCACTTGGCACATCATGCCTTTTAGATTCATTAATATGTACTATTATTTGCAGTAATTCAAGTACAACTACTTTTAAGATGAAACATGAATATAAATGGTAAACATATAATGTATTTAAGTATACAATGCACAATGCTTAGTTTGTATTAAATTAACAAACTAAAATGCACGTATTGAACAATGGTTATATGTAACTAGCACAAATATAATCGACGGACTGAGATATCACAATTAAGTATTGCTTAGTTAATGTAATGAAAAGAACACAATCATCATGCAAATAATAAACGCGAAAACTCGCAATAATCTCATCTACTTCAGAAAAAGGATGACACAGAAATAACATCATCTTAATTCAAGAAAAATAAACATTTATAAGAATGTCCAGATAAGTAAAACTATGTGATAAGCATATCGTGCATCAAACGCATGAAATGAAAATACACACATTCTCATTCAAAGGCAGTTACGTGTGACTGGCAAAAAGTATAACAGCCATACTCAGATATCACAATGAACCTATTGCTTATCTTTTTTAAAATAGGAACAGCAAATTATAAATGCAATCATTCACAAGAATCATGTAAGAAGTAAGTTTAAAATGCAATTTAATTAACATAAATTTAAAGATGTTACTAATATTCTTCATATGTTCTTTTAGTTCCTATGCCATTGCAAATAGTTTATAACAAATATCACGGGTGTATGCCCTCTTGACCCATTGTGTATACTTGTGTGTTTCCAGAAATAGGAAATAATTTCCATATTACACAGAATGATTTAAAACAAGAAATGTCTTTTAAAAAGACAATCGGCATTGAAATTATCATATCAGATATCATTTGTATGCCCCCCGAAGAAAACTTCAGGGGCATATAGTAATCGCATCATCCGTCTGTCTTTCCGTCCGTACGTCCTGAAAGTTTGTGTGCTCAACTCCTCTTTAACTGCTGGGCCGATTTCGCTCAAACTTTCACCTTAATGTGTAGATGATCATAAGGGGAGGAATTTTGGCTGCGGCCAGTTTTGGCAGAATTATGGCCCTTTGTTGTTTTTCGGCATAGCTGTCTAAGATCACTTTTGACCTAGATTTCATGTGATTATTATGCAGCGGGAAAATTGAATGCCAATAGAATTTTGCAAATTTTCCATTTTTAGGGAATGCAAACTTACAACAATGGTTTAATGTATACCAACAACTGTTGTATACTTTTGGGGATTAAAATGTACATGACTGTTTACATAAGCGGTTAAAATAAAGTTATAATCATATCTTCGACATACACTCTAGAACTGAACATAATTATGAACATATTTTCTCATTGTATGTCAAGATCAGAATATCGTATTCGTTCTCAGAATTAAGCCACTGTTTTGTTTAGCCTAGCGGCACGCTCTATAAATAATCATGGATTCTAGCGAGTTCAACACACTCACGATAATTCTAAAATTAGCGCCCGTTTAGCTGCCGGTGTATTGCTGTTATAATATACATGCATCAATTTATAGCGTCCAGAGAATCATAAGAGCGGATATTTCAATAAATGGGGAATTTATGTTTATAAACTTACTGCGCATGTTAATTTGAAATTGAATGACGTTTGCGTTCTATTAAGAATTTAATAGAATTGCACATTTCTATCAACATCTCCATTAGATGTTCATCAACCTATAAAAAGATATCTTTCAATAAATAAACTGTGGTAAAATAAGTAACGGAATACGTCAAACTGTTATTCATGTTACTTTTACTTCGTTTTCGTAGCATTAATACATTATTTGCCATACCAATTATACAGGTAAACCCTTGATACATCATATTTCTACCGAATATAATTTTAAATTGCCATAGTCTAATGAAATTTAATGTTTCTTATAAAAAATGGAAGTCAGCATTATTTAAAATGCGCTGAATGTTCCCTGAAGATTGCTTTTCATAAGGATACTTAGTATAAATGATCAACTGACTTAAAAATGTGTATGTATTATGCATAGATAACTCCAAGATGAAGGTAGGGTATATTACTTAAGAATAACTCTAGAAGTCACACATTATTTGCCTAATCTTCATGAAACTTGGTCAGAACATTTGTCCCAATGATATCTCAGCCAAGTTCAAATCTGGGTCATGTGGGGTCAAAAACTAGGTCACAAGGTCAAATTGAAGAAAAAGTTTGTTAACACTCTCGAAGTCACATTTTTTGCCCAATCTTCATGAAACTTGGTCAGAACATTTGTCCCAATGATATCTCGACCGGAGTTTAAATCTGGCTCACGTGGGTTCAAAAACTATGTCATTAGGTCAAATTGAAGAAAAAGCTTGTTAACACTCTAGTAGTAACAGTTTTTGCCCAATCTTCATGAAACTTGGTCAGAACATTTTATGTGATAAGCATATCGTGCATCAAACGCATGAAATGAAAATACACACATTCTCATTCAAAGGCAGTTACGTGTGACTGGCAAAAAGTATAACAGCCATACTCAGATATCACAATGAACCTATTGCTTATCTTTCTTAAAATAGGAATAGCAAATTATGAATGCAATCATTCACAAGAATCATGTAAGAAGTGAGTTAAGATGCAATTTAATTAACAGAAATTTAAAGATGTTACTAATATTCTTCATATGTTCTTTTAGTTCCTATGCCATTGCAAATAGTTTATAACAAATATCACGGGTGTATGCCCTCTTGACCCATTTTGTATGCTTGTGTGTTTCCAGAAATAGGAAATAATTCCATATTACACAGAATGATTTAAAACAAGAAATGTCTTTAAAAAAGACAATCGGCATTGAAATTATCATATCAGATATCATGTTCATGCCCCCCGAAGAAAACTTCAGAGGCATATAGTAATCGCATCGTTCGTCTGTCATTCTGTCCGTACGTCCTGAAAGTTTGTGTGCTCAACTCGTCTTTAACTGCTGGGCCGATTTCGCTCAAACTTTCACCTTACTGTGTAGATGATCATAAGGGTAGGAATTTTGGCTGCGGCCAGTTTTGGCAGAATTATGGCCCTTTGTTGTTTTTCCACTTTAGAATTTTGTGTGCTCAACTCGTCTTTAACTGCTAGGCCAATTTCGGTCATACTTGCACAGCTGAAGAACCTAATTGTGTAGATGATCGAAAAGGAAGGAATTTTGGCTTCGACCGATTTTGGCACAATTATGGCCCTTTGTTGTGTTTTCCACTATAAAATTTTGTGCACTCGACTTCTCTTTAACTGCTTGGCGGATTGCGCTCAAACCTTCACAGGTGAACAACCTAAACGCGTAGGTGATCGTAAAGAAAGGAATTTTGGCTGCAACCAATTTTGTCCTTTTTTTCCGCTATAGAATGTATATGAAAATAAACTTGTGAAGGCAAAAGTTAGTGTTGGACCTTTGTCTGTGTCCAAACATGCATCATGGGGGCATCCATGTCTGTGACACATCTAGTTACTTGTGGCTTACAATAACTAATTGTGTGTCCCAAATCACCTAAATGATCTTTTATTGGGGGCATCCATGTCTGTGACACATCTAGTTACTTGTGGATTACAATAACTAATTGTGTGTCCCAAATCACCTAAATGATCTTTTATTGGGGGCATCCATGTCTGTGACACATCTAGTTACTTGTGGATTACAATAACTAATTGTGTGTCCCACATCACCTAAATGATCTTTTATTGGGGGCATCCATGTCTGTGACACATCTAGTTACTTGTGGATTACAATAACTAATTGTGTGTCCCAAATCACCTAAATGATCTTTTATTGGGGGCATCCATGCCTGTGACACATCTAGTTACTTGTGGATTACAATAACTAATTGTGTGTCCCAAATCACCTAAATGATCTTTTATTGGGGGCATCCATGTCTGTGATACATCTAGTTACTTGTGGATTACAATAACTAATTGTGTGTCCCAAATCACCTAAATGATCTTTTATTGGGGGCATCCATGTCTGTGACACATCTAGTTACTTGTGGATTATAATAACTAATTGTGTGTCCCAAATCACCTAAATGATCTTTTATTGGGGGCATCCATGTCTGTGACACATCTAGTTACTTGTGGATTACAATAACTAATGGTGTGTCCCAAATCACCTAAATGATCTTTTATTGGGGGCATCCATGTCTGTGACACATCTAGTTACTTGTGGATTACAATAACTAATTGTGTGTCCCAAATCACCTAAATGATCTTTTATTGAGGAGGATGTAAAGGCAGCTACATCAAGAGATTCTCTGCTTGCATTTATAGATTTTGTCCCATCTTGAGGAGGATGTAAAGGCAGCTACATCAAGAGATTCTCTGCTTGTATTTATAGATTTTGTCCCATATTGAGGAGGATGTAAAGGCAGCTACATCAAGAGATTCTCTGCTTGCATTTATAGATTTTGTCCCATATTGAGGAGGATGTAAAGGCAGCTACATCAAGAGATTCTCTGCTCGTATTTATAGATTTTGTCCCATATTGAGGAGGATGTAAAGGCAGCTACATCAAGAGATTCTCTGCTTGCATTTATAGATTTTGTCCCATATTGAGGAGGATGTAAAGGCTACATAAAGAGATTCTCTGCTTGTATTTATAGATTTTGTCCCAACTTTCATCTCATCTGGCAATAGCAATGCTTTCTTTAAGAACAGATTCAAAAGGTTTATTGAGACTGTGTCTAAATGAAAATCTGTCTACAGTTTTGAATATTAGAAATCAAGAATAAAATTCAATGACTGTTATAACATTCATTTGTACTAGTAGTTATTGAAAATGTTCGTGCACTCTTCAATATCATAGTGTCCGATGGATCTTATCGACTCGTCCAAATAACTTAGAACAATATGAACTTAAGACCCGTTATGGTGTGTTTTGCAGAATGTTTTGCAAATATATTGAAAATACAATAATAATAAAATTGTATTTTAGAACCAGTAAATAAAATAAAATTGTATGAAGTCACTTAAATGACCTATTCTAAATGATCATATAGTAACTTAAAATGAAAACCCCGACGCTTTATCATGGACAATCTGGGCAATTAGAGCGGTATACCATATCATATGTCACCTTAAATACAGTGGTTATAAACTTATATGTTTTATTGGTAAAATATCATAGTTGCGTTAATAGCTCGTTCAGTGTTCTTATGTGAAGAAAATAAAAATGACTAAATTTAAATTCTGGTTAAGAAGCCAGAACAGCAAAAACGATGTGCTATACATGATATTATGTTCTTTAAAAAAAAAAGTCAAACATTATATGAAAATATGCGTAAAACTTCATTTAGCTGAATCCTACACTCACATTATAAATAGAACTTGAACATAGACATTGCTTGGCGATTTATAATCTTCAAAATGCGACGTTAAAATAGATATTGCCACGTAATAAAATCAGATTTTAAAATATATATCGCCATTGTGTAGTTAGGTTAGTCTTTTCTCTCAATAATGCCGATTTGAATTGTATCTGTTGTCAAATGTGCAGCTGATGAATTGAGGTCCATTGCAAAACGTACACCACTAATTAAAACGTTAACAGGTGTGAAAACTAGACAGTCGCTTATTGCAGCTAACAATACTATATACAAATTATATATATAAGGCCTGCCAAAACAACTTTCAATTGAAAATGAAAAATATTGTCGGGCAAGAAACCTAATTAGCCAAATTCTTTGTCCAGTGTACAATATCATGGTCTTTCTTTGGGCTACAAACATAATTATCTTAATTTTAATGACATTCCAACATTCTGTCATTTAATTTTCATAACCAACACATTCTCCGAATGTACCTACCTGGTATATAGTGAAAAATGATGGTTATCAGATTTATTACCGGGCAGTCTCTGTGGAAGACAGTAGATTAATTTGTCGAAGATAAATAACTAGGGCTCAACTCAATTACTAAATGTTAACCTTAAAAAAATGGCTATGTTAAATATTAAAAATATTTAACATTATTATGAATGCAATGACAGTGTTACAAGCTTTTCAACCGTATTGGCAAAGGTGTTGTGCAGTAATGTTTGATGATGTTTTAAAATGCTTAAAGTTACTCACAGAGTATCATATTTTAGAAATGTCTTCTTTTTGCAATTAATAAAGCATCTGGAGTAGCAAACCCTTACATTCTGTGGAACAAAAATAAAATAAATAAAAGTGAGAAAAAAATTCCTGCCTCTCATAGGAATCAAACCCCGACCACCAGAGTGAGAGTCTAACGCGTAAAACAATCGCCCATAGAGTCTGTTCCCAAATCCAGTGTAATTTTCTGATAAGGTTACTGGAGTGTAACCGACTGCTATTGCTAGTACCTTTACCGTGTAATTACCAACAAACCGTGTGAATTCCATTACGCTCTTGATTATTATTATTACGACAAAGTGAATAATATAATAAGTAACAAAATAATTGTAATAAAATTAATTAATCATGAACCACTCAACAACTAAACTTAACATGAGTTGGCGATAATGAAACAAAAAGGTTACGATTAGAATGTCTATGTTTCTTCTCGGCTTGCTTCGAGACCCGTTGTGTTCATTTTAATTCATGGTAAAATGATAAGTTACACATAAACATCTTAACTTGCATTGACAATAAGCGAGATTAATATGTTAGGATTATAACATGTCCATGATTCTACTTGGCTTGTGATCTAATTAAAACATTTATCAATTACTTCCAACGCTGCATAGTGGGCTACTTTCTTCCGCGATTTTTAGTCACAAAATTTGATCCTATACTGAAAGCTGTGACTTTTTTAGCTCCTCTGAGCACAAAGTGCTCATGGTGAGCTTTTGTGATTGCCTGTTGTCCGTCGTGCGTGCATGCATTGTAAATTTTTCATTCAAACAACATCTCCTCCTAAACCGCTTGGCAGATTTTCACCAAACTTCACAGGAATGGTCCTTGGGTGGACCTCTTTAAAGTTGTTCAAATCTTTACGGTCCACTGCATATGTAGGTCACCAGAGCTAAAAACAGATTAAAAAAAAGATCATTCTATAGTGGTCAACTACAAAGATTGTTCAAATTATGCGCCTGTGGTCAAAACGGGCTACGCCCTAAGGGTCACATGGTTTATATAGAATGTATAGCAAACGACTTTAAAAATAATCTCCTCTGAAACCGCAAGGCCCATAGGTTTTATATTTGATATGTGACATTTTCTAGTGGTCCTCTACAAAGATTATTGAAATTATGCCCCTGAAGTCAAAACGGGCGACGCCGCGGGGGTCGCATGGTTTATATGGAATATATTATAAAAGACTTCAAAAATGTTCTCCTCTGAAACCACAAGGCCCATAGGTTTCATATTTGTTATGTAACTTGTATAGTTGTCCTCTACATACATTGTTCAAATGATGCCGCTGGGCTCAAAACTGGCCACGCCGCGAGGCTCACATGGTTGATATATACTTAAATAGCAAATGACTTTAAACATCTTCTGATCTGAAACCGCAAGGCCCAGAGGTTTCATATTTGGTATGTAACATTGTATAGTGATCCTCTACAAAGATTGTTCAAATAATGCCTCTGGGGTCAAAACTGGCTATGCCCCGGGGGTCACATGGTTTATATAGACTTAAATAGCAAAATGACTTTAAAAATCTTCTCCTGAAACTGCAAGGGCCAGAAGTTTCATGTTTGATATATAACATTGTATAGTGGTCCTCTACAAAGATTGTTCAAATAATGCCCCTGGGGTCAAAAGGGTCATGCCCTGGGGGTCACATGGTTTATATACAATATATAGCAAAATGACTTTAAAAATCTTCTCCTCTGAAAAAGTAAGGCCCAGAGGTTTTGTATTTGGTTGGTAATATCGTATAGTGGTCCTCTACAAAGATTGTTCAAATTATGCCCCTGGGGTCAAAACTGGCAATGCCCCAGGGTCACATGGTTTATATAGATTTAAATAGCAAAATGACTTTAAAAATCTTCTGAAACCGCAAGGCCCAGAGGTTTCATATTTTGTATGTAACATTGTATAGTGGCCCTCTACACCCGATTGTTTAAATGATGCCCCTTGGGTCAAAACTGGCCACGACCCGGGGGTCATGTGGTTGATAGAGTTAAATAGGAAAATAATTTTAAAAATCTTTTCCTCTGAAACAGCATGGCCCAGAGGTGTCATATCTGGTTTGTAACATTGTATATTGGTCCTCTACAAAGATTGTTCAAATGATTCCCCTGGGGTCAAAACTGGCCACACGCTGGGGTCACATGGTTTATATAGAATTAAATAGCAAAATGACTTTAAAGTTTCATATTTGGTATGTAACATTGTATATTGGTCCTCTACAAAGATTGTTCAAATTATGCCCCTGGGGTCAAAACTGGCAACGCCCCAGGGGTCACATGGTTTATATAGACTTAAATAGCAAATTGACTTTTAAAATCTTCTCCTGAAACTGCAAGGCCCAGAGGTTTCATATTTGGTATGTAACATTGTATCATTGTCCTCTACAAAGATTCTTCAAATGATGCCCCTGGGGTCATAACTGGCCACGCCCCAGGGGTCACATGGTTTATATAGACTTAAATAGCAAAATGACTTTTAAAATCTTCTCCTCTGAAACTGCAAGGGACAGAGGTATCACATTTGGAATATAACATTGTACAGTGGTCCACTACAAAGATTGTTCAAATGATGACCCTGGGGTAAAAACTGGCCATACACCGGGGGGGAGGTCACATGGTTTATATAGACTTAAATAGCAAAATAACACACCCCGGGGTCACATGGTTTCCATAGACTTATATGGAAAGTGGGCTTTACAAATCTTCTCCTTTGAAACTGCAAGGCCCAGAGGTTTCATATTTGGCTTGAAACATAGTTCACTACAAATATTGTTTAAATTATGCCCCTGAGGTAGAAAGTGGCCACACTCTGTGGGTCACATTGTTTATTTACACTATACAATTCTTCTCCTGAAACCCAGATCTTTATACTCAGGTAAGTGGTTTAGTGCCATTGGGCCCTCTTGTTATCAGCTATTATGATGCTTTAAACTCATGTGAGCGACCTAGGACCATCGTGGCCCTTTTGTTTTAATTTGTTTTAAACATATTATGTTCTAGTCAGATTCTTCATCAAAATGATGGATGCATTTGGGAACCGTTCGTGATATTCCAAATGGCACTTTTTACTGTCGCGTAATTATAAATGTGTTAAAATCATAGTGATTTTTACCAACAGATTTCAGAAGCGATACATATAGTTGTTCTGTGAACAACTAAACATTTAAGTTATAGCATGCTTCACTGTCTCACCCTTTTTAATTAAAAATAGTAATTGTAATATGTAGCTAATAGCTTAACCTAATGTAACATTTCGTGAGTTCCGCAAAATATTTAAAACGAATCTTGAACTATGTTGACTGGTTTATTCAACGTTTATACATGAACAAGCACCCAGGAAAGACGGTATGTGGCTTGGAAGTCTACAGTGCTGAAATTAACAAATAATTCATTATACTTACAATATACATATTACTGTTAAATCCCTACAATAGTATTATAATAATATTACATACATTTATACAATTACATATATTTTTACACTGAAATTACACTTAACACAGTTGAATAAACAAGTACATGAAATAGGTAAACAATATAGTATTTAAAATGAGTTATTCTATTAAAACATACCTGTGACCCCTTAAAACATCATTAATAATATTTTAACAAATTCATTTAAATAAAATACAATAAACATATTTTTTTACTTACGAGCATAGGCTGCTAACACTCCCAATCTGTCTTGCCAATTCAGTGATGCATGTGTTCCAGTTACTGAAGGTTCTGGTTAGTTGCTGCAACAAAATGTGATTTTCAGAGTTTGTGAAAAACATGCATTTGTCGCTTGGACAGCCAAAAGAAAGAATCAAAGAAGTTTGAAAATAGATCTCGATAGACGTCAAATCCAATTGACAAATTCAACCCAATAAACCTTCGCAACTCACGTAAACAACATTGCAATATGGAAATAAATGAATAAAGAATCAATACAAACAACTGAAAACCTTCTATGATCAACCGTAATTCAACCTAACTACCGAAAGCCGCAGTAATTATCGAAAAGCTGCCTATTTGCAAAAAGACTAAAAGTATATGGGGGTAACACTAATAACTCGCTTGCATGTATACGTACCACCCAGAAAAAATAGTGCTCTATTTCTTAATCAACTTGATCAAAAAGCGAAAGTAGACTATTAATGATAATAACAACTTAATGAGCCAATCAAAATCACATCTCCAACAGATTCCCGCTCACCTAGGGACATTCAACTTTCACTTTACATTGGCATATCTGGAGTTGTGATTTTGATTGGCTCATTAAGTCGTTCCCTCGACAAAAATATCTCGTTCCCACGGCATAATATGTCCCACGAGTTATTTATGTCGTTCCCACGAGAAAAGATTTTGTTCCCACGACTTAATATGTCGTTACCACGAGTTAATTATCTCGTTCCCATGACTTAATATGTCGTTCCCACAAGTTATTTATGTCATCCCCACAAGAAAAGATCTCATTACCACAACTTAATATGTCGTTACCACAAGTTAATTATCTTGTTCCCACAACTTAATATGTCATTACCACGACATAATTATGTGGTTCCCATCAGATAAGATCTCGTTCTCATGACTTAATATGTTATGGGAACAACATAAATAAATGCATGCACATATCTATGCCACCGAAGATAGCTCTGGTTGATCTGGCATTATTATTAGCAACACTCCTATACCCTGAGATGATCTATTCTAAGGTCTAGCAATTTTAATAGAAACACTGGTCTTTACATTGAGTTGATATATTCATAGACCCAGCAATATAAACAGCAACATTTCAACTGAGTTGATCTTGCAATAATTACTAGCAACATTTCTATACATTAAGTCATTCTAATAATATATCTAGCAATATTTTATTCCATTTCAGAATTCTATGCCAACATTATGATCATAGTAAGCAATTTCAGGATGTAAATTCAAACCTGCTGTATTTATAGAACTGTCATGTGCTTCAATGTGACATGGCATATTGTTGTTACTGGGCGTAACTGTACAGTACTGAGAGCATTGACAATCACATGACCCCATAGATCCTGGTCAGACTGCGCAGCCAACCGATTTTGATCGGTTGATGACGTTTTCTAATGTGGCTGATTTTGATCAACCAATGGTTGATATGGTTATCTTATGTGATTGATTTTGATCAACCAATGGTTTTTATTCTTATCTATAGAAAAATTATATAAATATTTTTTTTTTCACACTTTATGAGAAAGAAGTGTTCCTAATGTAATTATGTATATTGATACATTATAGCAAGATCTTATTTTGGATTATAAAGTGCACATGTAAAGTGCATATGGACCATAATAGAATGTAAAAATGAAAAAAACTGCAATGAAGGAAATTGGTATTTGGATATCCAATGACAAGACCTTATTGGGGATTGTTAATTGGATATCAGGGGCCAATGTCAAGGTCTTGGTTATAGAAACATTGAGCACAAACAAAAGTGTGCTAGATCTTTTTTTGGAATGGTGTACAAATGTCTTAAGTCAAGACCCTTTTTGGACTTAGAGACCTTGCTAAGTTGAGGTTATTGAAAATTGAATTACCAGGTATTCCTTACCTTTAATTTGATATAGGAGCAATCTATTAATAGTGACTATGACACAAGTTGACACACCTTTGAAGTAAACCTTGGTGAACACAATGGTTATAGCTAGACGTGAATTATTCTTATGCTAGGTCAAAGTCATTGTTAATAAAAACAGAAAATGATTTCTAGTTAATAAAGTGAGAATGGACGGGCTCCAAATTCAAAGGGATATTTCAATGGCATTTTGCTATAAATATAGACACATATTATAAGAAGATAATTCCTACATTTCTCAAAAATATTTTTCCAGTAGCAACAATATATTGATAAAACCGTTCAGAAAAATATATACAAAGACAAAAACTTTTTTGGGGATACACGTTTTCAGTGAGATTATAACTTGCGCCTACAAAACCATGCACTCCTTTGAAAACTTTCCTACTCTATACAACATTTATCAATGGCATCATGCTTGCAATTATATACAGGTACGTCATGTAGGTTTCAGTCAAAATCCATTTTAAGCTCGACTATTCAAAGAATAGGTGAGCTTTCCTACTACCCCCGGCGTCGGCGTCTGAATTTGGTTGAAGTTTTTATTCAAAAGTCTTGTAACTTCAAAACTACATAAGTTATTCACTTGAAACTTGGAATATATCTTTGTCATCAACTCCATTGTCAGGGGCAACATTCCACATAACTCTGTTTTGTATTTTGACAGAGTTATGCCCCATTTTTAATATAGATTTTCTGGTTAAAGTTTATATTCAAAAGTTTTGTAACTTCAAAACTACATAAGTTATTCACTTGAAACTTGGAACTTACCTTTGTCATCAACTCCAGTATCAAGGGCAACATTTCCTATAACTCTTTTTTATTTTGACAGAGTTTTGCCCCTTTTTCACATAGATTTTCTGGTTAAAGTTTATATTCAAAAGTTTTGTAACTTCAAAACTACACAAGTTATTCACTTGAAACTTGGAACTTACCTTTGTCATCAACTCTAGTATCAGGGGCAACATTACCCAAACTCTATTTTGTATTTTGACAGAGTTATGCCCCTTCTCACTTAGATTTTCTGTTTAAAGTCATATTCAAAAGTTTGGTAACTGCAAAACTACATAAGTTATTCACTTGAAACTTGGAACTAAAACCTTTGTCATCAACTTCAGTATCAAGGGCAACATTCCCTATAAATCTGTTTTGTATTTTGACAGAGTTGTGCCCCTTTTACACATATATTTTCTGATTAAAGTTTATATTCAACAGTTTTGTAAATTCAAAACTACAAAAGCTATTCACTTGAAACTTGGAATATACCTTTGTCATCAACTCCATTATCAGGGTGAACATTCCCCATAACTGTTTTTTTTGTGTATTTTGACAGAGTTATGCCCCTTTTCACTTAGATTTTCTGTTTAAAGTTTATATTAAACAGTTTTGTAACTGCAGAACTGCATAAGTTATTCACTTGAAACTTGGAACTAACCTTTGTCATCAACTCTAGTATCAGGGGCAACATTACCCATAACTCTGTTTTGTATTTTGACAGAGTTATGTCCCTTTTTCACATAGATTTTCTGGTTAATGTTCATATTCAAAAGTTTTGTAACTTCTAAACTACATAAGATATTCACTTGAAACTTGAAACTAACCTTTGTCATCAACTCTAGTATCAGGGGCAACATTACCCATAACTCTGTTTTGTATTTTGACAGAGTTAGCCCACTTTTTACATAGACTTTGTGGTTAAAGTTTTTGTTCCAAAAATTCGTAAACTATACAAGTTTTGTATTTTGACAAATTTATGCCCCTTCCACTATCCAAAATATGTACCAACTGAAATACTTCGAATAGTCGAGCGCGCTGTCCTCTGACGGCTCTTGTACTACTACTACTTACTTTTCCCACTCTGCCAAAGTGCCATTGATGATCACTATTTATATAATAATATAATAAACGTTTGTCAACTGTTTATAGAAACAATGCCATGGTATTTAACAGTGCTTCAATAGTAATTCTGCGTAAATGGATGTTCTTTTTGCAAATGTGATTGTTGACCTACCATCTATAAACCCTTTAATGAAATTTTAAGAAATTTTGTTTTAAGTTGTTCGCAGAACAGTTGTATGAACTGCATTTTGAAGGCCGATGGTCTCAATCACTATGATCCTGCGCGAAAGTAAGTAGGGCCGGTTTGGAAAATATGAATGTTTGCCGAATGCTAAATCATTTTTATGAAGAATGTGATTAGAATATAATATGTTAAAAAAACTCAAAATAGTCTGGTAATACACAGCTTTCAATGTAGAATCAAATTTTGAGTTAAATCACAGAAGAAAGTAGTACACTATGCAGTGTTCGAAGCCAATGATGAATGGTTTAATTGGGTCACGAGCAGAGAAGAATCATGGATATTCTAATTCTAACCTATTCATCTCGCTTATTGTCGATGCATGGTTTTCCATAGCCATAGTTTAGGCTGTTTTGGTGGCATATTTAAAAATATATAACTTTTCATTTGACCATGAATAACAACAAACAGAATGGAATACGGAATTTTCGCAGCATATTATTATAATTAGAAAATTGATATAAGCGTTCCATGGCTTATCAAACTCCTTGCACCGGTTACCTCCCATGGCAGTCAACAGTAATTTGATTTGAGCTATGCTTGGACTCAGTCCAATCTCTGCACAGAGGTTGGTGAATTTATGTAGCGTTTGGTACTTACCATTTCTTATCGCAGTTTATTTATCATTTCTTATAATTTTCCAAATACATTTCGAAACTTCTGTTTGTTCCCGATAAAATGATAATTGTTTAATTTTTATTACAGGATAATTGTCATTTTAAGATTGATTTTTTTTTTCTTTTTTGATAAATGTAAAATTTCTCGCAATGCCTACGTGATGATATTTAAAACATTAGAAATATAGGATCTGACACGAGTTGTCATTTCATACCATATTTTATTAAACGAGTTCAGGAATTTTGTTAGTAAGCGAGCCTTTGGCGAGCTTACTTACGAATTTCCTGGACGAGTTTAATGAAATATGGTATGAAATGACGAGTGTCAGATCTTTTTTATCACATGCTTTTAAACGAAAAAACCCGTCTAATTTTCCAAAACATGTTGATAAATCCTAAAAGTTGTGTATTGGCATGACGTCATTTCATATTGACGACGTCATTTCACCAAAATAACGTCATGCGATTGGTCAGTCAAAGAATAAGTAGCCAATGAAAACGCTCAAAATGTTATCTTACACATGTGTAAGATAGAAATATTTGTAATGGTTGTATTACATGGGAGACAAGGTATAGCATGTGATAAAACATAATCACACAATATTTTTGCAAAATAATATGGTTTAAAGTTTATGTACAAACTGCATTTGTGTAATTTTAATATTTTAAATATTTGGCATCTTGGTCTTTTTTAAGGTTAATAATAAGTTTTGTCTAAAGTATTTTCCCTTTGACAGATTAAAAAGTCCACGATCTTTGGTCTCCCGCAGAGTGTGCGCATGTATGTATTGATGGCGAATTTGTGTTGGTTATAATATAATGTTATTAATTAGTTGAATTCATATTGGCCTTGTTATTGGGCTGAAGACGGCCTTATTGGCCTGAGGACGTCTGAAGCCCAATAACAAGGCCAATATGAATTAAACTAATTAATGACAATTTTATTAATTAACTGTATAATATTATGCAGCATATTTCGGTTTTAATAGTATCAAAACTATTGTTTCGATATAAATAGAAATAGTATGCAGCATTTGTTACAATATATTGCGACATTTGAATTTATGAATTTAATAAGCTTTAGATTGATGACATCGCTGCGAACATTGCAGTATTTTATAGGACGATGTTTATTATCACAAATGTTGGTGACAGGCGTAACAGTAAACAAAACGAAATATGAGCAAGACTCTCAAACCGGCTTTCATGTACAGTGTATTCATTATATCACATTTATAGAGTTTTTACATGTACAGGTACTCCATGCAGCCATCGTGTATATATCTTTTCTGCATTCACTATGTAACTATGTGTTTCACTATTTATTTTAACTGAAAACAATGTATCAGGTTTAGTTTATTATTAAGCATAATTATTTTAAGAGAATATATTTATATCAAACATAAATGGAAAATTATTGGTCGCTGGTATGGTCTGTTATGGTCCGGCTTTTGACCATCACCCCTACAAAACTTATCAATATTTTAAATGGTACTGGCTTGTAATTGTCTATAACTGACAATAAGCATGTTTTTATTTAGTCACAAGTGGTGGAATCAAAGTATTTACAGGAAAGAACACAGAACTGAAAAATACCAAATAAATATTGCAATATATTGGAATGGACATTCATATCGCGATATTTTATTGCAGAATCAAATATTGCAATAAACCAATATACCGGTATATCGCGACACCCCTAATAGGCAATGTAAATAGAATGTAACAACACTAGCATAAATTATTAACTATGTTTTTATTCTTTTAACTGTGTATTGTGAAATATAACTACCAAACACTACATAAAATAATTGCTAATTTTTTTTTATATCGAGAATGTCGCAAAAGGTTTAACACCACCAATCAATATGCACTGTTATCCGACTGAGTCTTGGCAAACCTGTCAGTATTCACCAACACATTCTTTAACCATTCCTAGACTTAAGAATAAATAATAGATTCTGACTCCAGAAAATATACTCAAGACTAATTCACCAAAGCATTTTGTTTAAGAATATTCTTACAAAGTCCAAGTATGCTCCAGCGTACGACTAGATGTGAAATAAAATGAATAATTTTCTAACTTACTTAGTTACAAAGAATTTTTTTTAATTCCGTACGTTTTGCCTTCTGCCAGCCTCTTTTCACTTTCAGCTGAATCCTCTCTTGTCAGTGTGAAGATGCTGTCGGCGAGTGGACTGAGCAAACGCTCAGCTAACTCACCGATTTTTCCCTTTCCTTTCTGAGGTGCATCCAGCCATCCAATCCACTTTTAATCCAAATATTAACAAATAATTGTATCATGTTCATATAAACAAACGCTAAATTGAAGAATATGTCAACGGAAGTAAATGTGTGTTTTCGTGGTCGATGTCGTCTGGATTTCATGATTTGTCACTTGGTAGATTCGGTCCAATACATTAATTAGTATGAATGTTGCCCTTGCTCACTTTATTTTGTGGGAGTGCTACACGTAGAAACTTTAGCAAAAAATACAAAGCGCAGTTCATTATGCTGAGCGATTTCAAAACGGCTTCAAAAACTTGCTATCTCGTATAAAGCCAAGCTAATCCTGAATCCTGATTGGCTGAATCTCATATTGGCCGCGTTTTTCCATATTGGCCATGTCTTTTCCGTATTGGTCGAGTTTTGAAATTTATTGGCGCGGTTCACATAGTTTCAAGCAAACAAACTGACCAGATTCTCTTTCAGTATTATAAAGCAAATAAATAATAATCAAGATGAAAATATCATGATATTAAAAATCAGACAAAGAACTTATCTCATAAGTAGTCTTGCCAAACACATTTTTTTAGTCCCCTACCGTCGTTTCACCGGAGGGGACTATAGGTTTGCCCTCCGTCCGTCTGTCCATCCGTCTTTCACGCCGTCTGTCTGCACAATTTTGTTCATGCGATAACTCAAAAAGTACTGAAGATACTGTGATGAATCTTGGTATACATAAAAATGGCAATGTGAGTACTATGCATGACCTTTTATTTTTTACCAGAGGTCGAAGGTCACGTGACTGTTACTAAAAATAGATATAAAATTAAACAAACTAGATCCTGCGCTAACTCAAAAAGTACTGAAGATATTTCGATAAAATTTGGTCTACATTTAAACCGCAATGTGAGGATTAAGCAGGACCTTTTAGTTTTCACCAGATGTCAAAGGTCACATGACTGTTACTAAAAATAGAAATAAACTAAATACTGTTATAATTCGAAAAGTACATATGATATGACCGTGAAACTTGGTACAAAGATTGAGATATAGGTTTGCCATCCAACTGTGTGTCTCTCTATCTGTTCGTCCATATGTTTGTCCGCCTGTCTGTCTGTCCATCCACAAAACCTGGTTCCTGCAATAACTCAAAAAGTACTGAACTTATTTCGATGAAACTGGGTATACATATAAACAGCAATGTGGCAATGTGAGGATTATGCACAACCTTTTTTTTCACCAGAAGTCAAAGGTCACGTGACTGTTATTAAAAATAGAATAAACTAAATACTGTAATAATTCGAAATGGACATAAGATATGACCATGAAACTTGGTACAGAGATTGAACTATAGGTTTGCCATCTGTCTGTTTGTCGTTCTGTCTGTTCGTCCGTATGTCTGTCTGTCCGTCCATCCCCAAAACCTGGATCCTGTGATAACTCGGAAAGTACTGAAGACACTTTGATGAAACTTTGTATACATAGCAACAGCAATGTGAGAGTTATGCACGTTCTTTTATTTTTCACCAGAGGTCAAAGGTCATTTGACTGTTACTAAAAATAGAAATAAACTTAATACTGTAATATTTTGAAAAGTACCTCAGATATAATCATGAAACTTTATGAAACTTGGTACACAGAATGGACTATGGGTTTGCCCTGTATCTGTGTGCGTCTGTCTGTCTGTTCGTCCGTCGGTCTTACTCTGTCTGTCTGTCCCGTCCCCAAAACCTGGATCCTGCAATAACTCAAAAAGTACTGATTGTAAAAGTAAAGATTGATGAAACTTTGTATACATAGAAAGAGCAAGGTGATGATTGTACACGACCCTTTATTTTTCACCAGAGGTCAAAGGTCAAGTGACTGTTACTTAAAATAGAAATAAACTTAATACTGTAACAATTTGAAAAGAACATAACATATGATCATGAAACTTGGTACACAGAATGGACTATATGATTGCCCTCTGTCAGTTTAGTACTGCAATAACTCAAAAAGTAACTCGAATGTCTGGTCAATGGTACTAAAATAGAAAAAAACAACAACTTAATACTGCAGTGACAAATGGAATTTGAATATGAAACTTTGTACATCTACAGATAAAGGGCAATTTGACGGTATTGCACAATGTTTAATTAGAAGGGGTTTTCACCTGTTGGGGACTCCTGTATTGCTTGCAATACTATCGAAGCCTTGTTTTTCATTCCTTTTCATTTGAAACGTCTATAAAAGATGTTGTTTTAATATGTTTTCACACACCTTGTATAATATATTAGGCAAATCATGGAAAAAACAGGCTTAATGCATGTTCGTAAATAGTTGTCCTTGAATAGCCTATGCAGTCCGCACAGGCTAATCTGGGATGACGCTTTCGATTTTATGGTATTTTCTGTTTCAATGAAGTTCTTTTTAAACATAAATCCACTGTAGGTGGAAAGTGCCGTCCTGGATTAGCCTGTGCGGGACTGCACAGGCTAATCCGGGACAAAACTTTACGCACATGCATTAAGTCCTACAACATGCCTCATATGTTGTAATCCTACAAGGGTATTAATATGTTCTACAATGGCCCCATCAGTTTCACAATTGACAACCGATACTGATCAAAATGACATATAATTGAGAGAGCAAAACTATGCATATGCTATATTGTTAGATCTGGTGTTTTAGGATCGGTCTATTTTTCAATGCCCTTTTTAGCTCACCTGAGCAGAAAGTGCTCAGTAGAGAGCTATTGTGGTCAGTCTTTGTCGGGCGTTAGTCGTCCATCGTCCATTTTCTGTCGTCAACATTTTTACTTCAAACAACTTATTCTCTTGGCGTATTGTAACCAAACTTGGTAGGAATGTTCCTGGGATGGTCCTTTAACAAGTTCCTTCAATTCATTTGAATACACTGCAGATCCGTTATATCGCGATTCGTGGGGTCCATGGATCGCGATCGCGATACAGCCGGATCGCGATATAACTTGTCAGGTCATTCATGTACATATAGATATACATGTATATACTAGCTTATTTTTGCGATCTCAAAACATACACGTAATTTACTCACCTTTTGCATTGTTGTTAACATCCACAATGTGTTATATCCATATGTAAAATATCCCATGTGTAAATAAAATATAATATTATTCCTTTTAATTAATTTCAAATTGGGTATTTTAAATTCAAAATCCGAAATGCTATCCGAATTTTACTGTTCACATGACATAAACAGAAATCCTATTTTACAATTAAACTGCAAATGTATTTCGTGTAAATCCTTTTTTCTGCTAGAAAAGCGTGCTAAAATTATGCTGACATGTACAACGTCACGTCATCCTCATGGAAAGCGTGGGTGCATTGAGTGTCGTATAAAAACTTTGTAGCGCAGAGTACATCGAGATCTTTATATTTAAATAAAAGTTTCGTAACGCATAACAACAAATTTGGTTATCTGTATCGTGAATGATGTGCAGTTAGCACTTCCTCTTAAACAAAAAAGTAACAGCAAAATGTTACGCCGTATCAATAACGTTATTGTCGTTCATATAGGTCATTATTGATCTATGACATATGGTTACTGTACACACCCTCCACGTGGACAGCGTGTAATTTGGCTACTAATTAAAGCGACAGCAGTGAAAGGACGTTGTCATGGGTGGCACATGCGATGTAAGCGGAAGATGATCAACTGTTACACTGTGATGTTTAGCGGGTAGGGATATTGTTTGTCAACCTACAAAAGTGTGAATGAAAGAGTAGCGTTATAGCCACGAAAATCCAGACCAAACTGGATTTATTTATTAAATGCGTGTAATAGTAAAATATTGAAGTACATGGGAAAAAATCGGGATCCACAGCCAATTAGCGATATATTGGATATCGCGAAATAACGGATCGCGATATAATGGATCTGCAGTGTATATTGAAAACTGTGGTTGTCTTTGCTACCAAAAGCTTACAAAACTGGAAAACTTAAAAATCTTCTCAGAAACCACTGGCTGGATTTGAAACAAGTTTCAACAGAAATGTATCTTGAGTGACCCTCTACCAAATTCCTAAAAATCATTTTGATTAATTCAAATACATGGCCACCAGGGGAGGGGTATTTTTCCTTATATGGCAATATTGAAAACTTAAAAAAAATCTTGTCTGAAACCATTGGCCTGTTTTCAAAATAATTTCACAGAAATGTTCCTTTGGTGACCCTCTACCAAAGTCCTTCATATCATTTTGATTAGTTAAAAAACATGACCGCCAGGGGGAAGTTTTCTTTATTTTGGCATTATTGAAAACTTTTAAAATGTTGTTGTTGGAAACCACTGGCTGGATTTCAAAATAATTCCACAGAAATGTTCCTTGGGTAACCCTCTACAAAATTTCTTCAAATAATTTTGATTTGTGAAAAAACATGACCACTAGGGAGGCTGGACAGTTTTCCTTATATGGCTATCTTGAAAAAGTTGAAAATCATCTTGTCTGAAACCACTGGCTGAATTTCAAAATAATTTCACAGAAATATTTCTTTGGTGACTTTCTACCAAATTCCTTGAGATTTTGTTTCGTTACGAAACATGGCGACCTGGGGCAGGGCAGTTTTCCTTTTAATTATTTATGGCGTTATTGAAAACTTTGAGAATCTTCTTGTCTGAAACCACTAGCTGGATTAAAAAATATTTTCTCAGAAATATTCCTTGGGTGACCCTCTACCAAATTCCTAATATATTATATTGATTCATTAAAAAACATGGCCACTATGGGTGTGGAAGTTTGACCATATATGACTATATAGGCAATTTATGACAATCTTCTTGTCAGAAACCACTATCTGATTTCAAAATAATTTCACAGAAATGTTCTTTGTGTGACCCTCTATCATATTTCTTCAAATCATTTTGAGCTGTTTTAAAACAAGGTTGACAGGGCAGTTTGACCATATATTGCTATAGGTGGTCCGTCGTTTGTGTCAACATTTAACTTTAAACATCTATGTACCTGCTATTAAATATTTACAATAAATTTAATATTTTGTTTAGCCTACATAATCGTTGCGCTCTATAAATAGAAATTACAATGCTACAAATCACGGGGACCACAGTCTGTCACAACATACAATGTTGCCTGTTGAGCTTGCATCGCATCTGCCTCTCAGTTAAGTGTTAAGGTTTCTTGTGACAAGCACAAAATGTAAAGTGGTATTTTTCTGATAAATAAACAACAAACAATTAGCAAATTTGATGGAGCCTATATTTGCTATTATTTTATCATTGTGTACAAATATTATTGTATGTTGTAACCGACTTTGTTGCCCACAAATTAATCCTAGCGAGTACAACACATTCCAGCAGGAGAGTGAATCATTCTAAAATAGTGCGCATTAAAGCTGTGTTAATAAACACATCAATTAACGTCCCGAGAATCTTAAACCTGAGAATTGCAATAAATGGGGAATTTACATTTATAAACTTACTGTGCATGTGAATTTATATTTTAATTGTGGTTGCGTTTTATAACTATTTATAATTGCACCTTTCTGTCAACTTCTCCAGTAGACGTTATTCAATCTATAAAAATGTTAAACATCTTTCTATAAGTAGGCCTCAAATGTGATGAAAGAAGTCTCGTAATATGTCGAAATGTTATTCATTTTACTTTAACTTCATTTGCGTAGCATGAATACACTATGTGCAATACTAATGATACATATAGTATATTATTTAACATAACTATTTACACTTGTTTGATATATAAAATAATTTTCATTCGTTCCCACTATTATTTTCTGACAATGTTAATTTGTAAAATTTTCCTGACGAAGTCATGTTTAAATTATGCACCTATCAATGTGTTCACCCAGGTGGGGAGCGGCGGGCATATAGGGGACTTTAGACTGCAAGCGATTCCCGACAGGCAGGATTTGACATTCTGCATTATTCTGGGTCCTGGGGAATCAGACTTTGGTCGGAATTTAGATCCCGGTAATATACGCCCCGGGCCATTTGATAGATATAAAGCATCTCCCACTAAGGGGATTTAGACAAATATGCTTGGCTCTAGAGTGGGGAATTAGACCCCCAAAAATAACATTTGTCAAATTCTCCTAGGTCTGCCAGCCGCTCCAAAATATTGATAGGTGCATTATGTTTACATAAGTTACTAGTATTTAGGTTATTCATGTATCACTAGTGAAAACATGGAATGGCATATGATCAGGGTACATATATTAATATATAATGATTCAGTTGATCTCAAATTAATTTTGGGGCCGATATGTTTTCTTATGGTATCCGAACAAATCTAGTGTCCGAGAAGTCTCCTCCGTAGGGACCGAAAAATCTGTGGTCTGAGAAGTCTCCTTAGTATGGACCAAAAATTCTGGGATCTGAGAAGTCACGTTACCAATCATCTGGGTACTCTTGTATTATATTTAGAGCAAAAAATGACATCTCAATATTTATTTCAGTGCTGATTGTCCTTTTAAAAGACATTTCTTATTTCACATAGGAACACTGAACGAGCTTTCAGCGTAACTATCATATTTTACCAATAAAACATTTATAACCAACGTATTTGAGGTAACATATGATATGGCATACCTCTCTAATTGCCCAGATAGTCCCTGATGGCGCGTCAGTGTTTTCATTTCATGTTACTGTTATGGTTATTAAGGTGACAGCATACAATTTAATTTTATTTACTGGTTCTAATAGACAATTTTAATACTATTGTATTTTCAACATATTGCGAAACTTTCAGCAAAACATACTTTTATGGGTCTTAAATGCCAAATGGACGAAGTTATTTGGACGAGTCGATAGTATCCATCGGGCGCCATAGAATACTAACATGTTCAATAACTACTAGTACTAACGAAGGTTATAACAGTCATTATACCCCCACAAATGAAGTTAAGGGGGAGGTATATAGGAGATAACACCTCAAGAAAGGCTTGACATATTCAAATAATTTTTGGTACATATGTGTAACATCATAGAATACAGGTCAAGTTCTATGTTGATTACAAACCACTAAATTTTGACAGAGTTATGGCCCCTTTTTGACTTAAAATTCCCTAAAAACATGGTTTCCGTATGGTAACGCAAGAAAGGCTTGACATATTCAAATAATTATGGTACACATGTGTAACATCATAGAATAAGAGTCAAATTCGACTTTGGTTACAAACCACTAAATTTTGACAGAGTTATGACCCCATTTTGACTTAAAATTCCCTGCAAACATGATTTCCGGACAATAACTCAAGAATGGCTTGACGTATTCAAATATTTCTAGGTATACATCTGTAGCATCATAAAATACGGGTCAAGTTCGACTTTGATTACAAACCACTAAATTTTGACAGAGTTATGGCCATATAAGGTTATGGCCCTTTATTTGACTTAAATTCCCTAAAAACATGGTTTCCTGATGATAACTAAACAAAGGCTTTTCATATTTAAACAACTATTGGTACACATGTGTAGCATCATAAAATACGGGTCAAGTTCGACTTTGATTACAAACCACTAAATTTTGACAGAGTTATGACCATATAAGGTTATGGCCCTTTATTTTACTTAAATTCCGTAGAAACATGGTTTCCTGATGATAACTAAACAAAGGCTTTTCATATTTAAACAACTATTGGTACACATGTGTAGCCTCATAAAATACAGGTCAGGTTCGACTTTGGTTACAAACCACTAAATTTTGACACAGTTATGTCCCCTTTTTGACTTAAAGTCCCGAAAAACATTGACAATGACTCATGAAAGGCTTCATATATTTAAATTATTTTTGGTACATAGGTGTAACATCATAAAATACAGATGAAGTTCAACTTTGGTTACAAACCACTAAATGTTGACAGAGTTATGGCTCCTAGTGAAAATAAATTTTTCCAAATACACTGTTGACCATTCACAAAGTAAAGCATTTTCTCTCTGTCCATTTCTTTCGAATGGATTCCATAGTTTTGTGACAAGACCATATTTTGGGGGTATATCCGTCACTCATGTGACAATTCTAGTTGATTTTTATTCTTGATTTCTTATATTCAAAGCTGTTGACAAATTTTCATTTGCTAATGTAGGTTGGTCTGTCGGTAGACCACTTTCATTTCCGCTCTCTAAGTTCAACAGTTTTCATCTGATCTTCACCAAACTTCATGAAAATGTTTGTGGGCATAATATCTAGGTCAAGTTTGATAATCAGTCAAATTGCCCTAAAGAATTGTGGAGGTATGGCTCTTGAATTATCTAAAATTGGCCTTTATTGCTGTTTCCGCTTTCTAAGTCCAATAGTTTTCATCCAATCTTCACCAAACTAAATGAAAATGTTTGCAGTAATAATATCTAGGTCAAGTTTGATAACCAACCAAATCGCCCGAGGAATCATAATGTTTCTGCTCTCTATGTCCAAAAGTTTTCATCTGATCTTCAGTAAATTTCATGAAAATGTTTGTTATAATAACATCTTGGCTAAGTTTGATAACCAGTCAGATCAGCCCAGGAATTATCCAATGTAATTCCAACCATTCGGATGGTAATCCAACTATTTTAAGCAGTGCTTTTTGTGTTTTTATTATTTCCTAACTCGTACATTCCTGGCAATGGCTATCGGTGTGGATCTGATAGCAATACATGGTCATTTTTACTGTAGATTTGACATACAATCAGAAATAATGGAAAATAATGTAAGAACAATAACGCAGAGTCTTTGTGTATAAAACTTACTGAATCTTCTAGATCTAAAGCAGTATATTTGCATTTTTAGCTCACCTGAGCACCGGAGCTATTGTATAAGGGACCTCTCCTGCATTGTCTGTCGTCCGTGTGCGGTAAACAATTTGTTTCATTCTCATGCTGGAGACTTCACGTTTTATCCAATCTTAACCAAACCTGCACAGTTTGTGTATGACCATAACATCTCAGACTGGATTTTTATTGGGCGAGATCACAACAGTAATAGAGTTATTGCCCCTTTTTCATTCAAGAAAGTGCAAAAATGCCTTTTTCCAACATACAGTCTTTATTTTCCATGCAATCTTAACCAAACTTTCAAAGTTTGTGTATGACCATCAAATCTCAGCAGATGCCAAAAATGGGCCAGATCGTTTTCAAACACCGGAGTTATTGCCCTTTGTTTATGAAAACATATACAAAAGTGGACATTATATTGGATCGAGGCATAATTTTTCATCCCATCTCCACCAACCTTGAACAGTTTGTCTATGACCATGACATTACAGTTGAAGTCGAATATAAGATCGGACCAGAAATGCCAGAGTTATTGCCCTTTGTTTGTGAAAGAAATGTGCAAAAATGGACATTATTCAGGATAGAGACTTCATTTTTCATCCAATCTTCATCAATCTTACACAGTTCGTCTATATAAACAAAATTGGGCCAGAAACACCGGAGTTATTGCCCTTTGTTTGTGAAAAAACTGTACAAAAACGGACATTATTCAGGATAGAGACTTCATATTTGATCCAATCTTCGCCAATCTTGCCCAGTTTGTCTATGACCATAAAATTAAAAGTGAAGTCAAACATAAGCAAAATCGGGCCAGAAACACCAGATTTATAGCCCTTGTTTGTGAAAAAAAATATACAAAAATGGACATTAGTCAGGATAGAGACTTCATTTGTTATCCAATCTTCACCAATTATGCACAGTTTGTCTATGAATGTAATATTACAGGTGAAGTCGAATATAATGTTATATATATCAGGAACATCTTAAAACATGTAAAATCCGTAGCTGACTAAATTCAAACACACACGCATCGAGAATTATTTTTATTATTCTTATTTACCGAAGTGCAATGATCTCTCTTCGACGGGAATATCATTTAAATAACTCACAGGTTCACAATCATGCTCATCAGTTGTCTTCAAATGTACTGTTCAATTGTTTTTTTAGCTCACCTGAGCACAACGTTGTTGATTTTGAAACATTGTAAAATGTGCATGCTTTTCTGTAAATAAATAAAGTTTAATAAAATAGAAACACTATATTCAGCAACATGGAACATGATCCACAGACTGTAATATATGTATCAGGTAATCGGTACATACATTGCATGTACTTTATTAACTACCGTAATTACTCTATATGTTGGGACATTTAACAATCATTACTTTTTTTCCTGTCCCCAATTTTTAGAAGCAGAAAAAATAATTCCCCCTAAATGTGTCCCAATATTTAGAATCATGAGATCTAAACCCATTACTTGTAAGGTTCAATTGCGTAATGGGTGTGTATATAAATCCCTATAAAATAAGCAAATCACAGTGAATAATAGATCTTTGCCCCAGGGAGTAATTTATGACGCGACGACATGGGTCCTTATTGATGGTGTCAGCAGTTGTGAGATACAGCTACTTATACTATATGGAATATATACATGCACATTCAAAACTTTGACACTTTCCTTATGCATTGCAATTTGTAGGCGCCGGTAAATAACAGTTAGATGGCAATTTTAATTGCAGACTTTACGGAAATTCAAACTAAATTGCCTATTGGGAAAGCATTGTCCCAAACTTTAGAAACAGGAAAAGTTCTAACTTTCAGTGTCCCAAAATTAAGAGGCACGAACAATAATTATGTTCTTGTATGTTCTTGTATTTTAAGGGTGTCCTAAAATTTACAGTATCCCAACATAGAGAGTAATTATGGTAGGAGATTTCTGTTTGAAGTATGCATGTGCATTACAATGGTGTAAAATATTTATGGCAAGATTAAATGTCTTTGAGTTTTAAAGAATATCACAACAACAACAATTTTATCAAGTTTCTTGCCTATTCTAGCCGACTGGTAGTTCTCAGATAGATTGACGTGACAGTGATCTGGACTGGTATTCACAAAGCTCCTAAGGGAAATCTTAACATGTGTTGGGGGCAGTATTTACAGAGTGCAGGCCTATTGTGTATGAATATAAAATAAGCCACTCGAAATTAGTCCATCAAGTGTGTTCATATACATCATTGCAGAACCACATATTTATCGCTACATAACATGTTAGTCACATTTAAAATCATTTAATAGCGTTGCGTATATATGAAACCTTTCATTTTGTGCAAACTGTGTTACACCTTTATTGGTTGGGTGGGTCTGTCTGTCCAGATTTCTTTTCCACTCTGTAACTTTTTAATGCCTCGATGGATTTTAATATAAATTTTCTATGTATAAATTTCCTTTGACCAGACGATGGTCGGTCAAAGATGGCCGATTTGGGGCCGAAATTCGGCCCCATTCCCTGCTTAAAAGGTATATCTTTTTCCCCTATATTTACTTAAAATTCCCTTCAGAATGTAAGCTTTATTTTGAAAAAAAAAGACCAAAATCAGACAAAAATTGACTAAGATAGAGGAATTTTTGTAAAATATCCCAACAATTTTTCATCAAACCAAGTTACAGAAGTTATCATTGGTAGCAAAACAATTGATTACTTTAATTGATTGTTTT
Organism: Congeria kusceri; assembly: GCA_027627225.1. NCBI lineage: Eukaryota > Metazoa > Mollusca > Bivalvia > Myida > Dreissenidae > Congeria > Congeria kusceri. The sequence goes on from CM051024.1 coordinate 88,284,491, forward strand.
CTAACAAAGTTGAATAGAAACATGTTTTACTAATAATGCTTTGATGAAAAAAAATCCCCTATTGCCGTAAAATTCCCCATCGCCACCTTTCCCCCAAATGAAAAAAAACAACACTGACTTCTCAACGCCTAATAGGATTTTAATATAACATCTGATTATTATTCCCCATCACCAGACGAGGTGTTGCATACAACTCCCATGATTGTCGGTCAAAGGTTAAGGTCAAAATTCAAGGTCAACGGTAAATTATTTTTGTTTCCACTGCATAGCTTCTAAATGTCTGGAGGGATTTAAATATTACTTCAGATTAGTATTCTCCATGACCAGACAATGTGTCACATACAACTCCCATGCTCGTCGGTGAAAGGTCAAGGTCACAATTCAAGGTCAAAGGTCAGGGGTTTCTGTTTTTCCACCACAACTCCTAAATGTCTGGAAGGATGGTAATTTTACTTCAGATTATTATTTTCCATGACCAGGCAATGTGTCGTATACAACTCCCATGGTCCTTGGTCAAAGGTCAAGGTCACAATTCAAGGTCAAAGGTCATGGAATTTTCTTTCTGCTCTATAACTTCCAAAAGCCTGGAGGGATTTAAATATTGCTTCAGATTAGTATTCTCCATGACCAGACAATGTGTCACCCAGGCTTGTCTGTCTTATGTCAAGGTCACAATTGAAGGTCAAATGTCAAGGATTTCTGTTTCTCAACCATAACTTCTAAACGTCTGGAAGGATTTTAATACTACTTCAGATTATTATTTTCCATGACCAGGCGATGTGTCGTGTTACACTCCCATGGTCCTCGGTCAAAGGTCAAGGTCACAATACAAGGTCAAAGGTTCTGTTATTTTCTTCTGAACTATAAATTCCAAAAGCCTGGAAGGATTTTAATATTACTTCAGATTATTTTCCCCATGACCAGACGATGTGGCGCATACCACTTACATGCTCCTTGGTCAAGGGCTGTGAGTCCAAGGTTACACTTGCAGGTCAAATATTATACAAGATGGCCATGATGGCCCAAAGGGCTCACCTCAGTACTGGCAAAGATAAAAGCCTTACTGTTGTGAAAGGCTTGTGGGAATGTATGCCATAATGTCCTTAAATAATTTGTCTAGCTGAATTACTCTCATACATAGAACAAGTAAGGACCTGGATATATTTTCTCTACTCTGGTATCCAACTTTTTGCAGGCAATTTTGGAGGAATTGTGTTAATGTTGCAGTTCTGAAAGATAATGGCGGCCGCTGCGCAAAGGTCATGTCATGCTTGCCGGCTTGATTCAAAGAGTAGAGTGTATTGCCTTTTTACCTGTCCTATATTGAAAATCGCTTTAGATTTTATGGTCATAAACAAATTGTGCAAGTTTGGTCCAGACTTGTTGAAAATGAAGTCCCCATCTTGCAACAAATTCATTTTTGTAATAATTTTCACAATTAAGTGGATAGAACTGCTGTGGCCTGTCTTATTTGCTGCTTTTGTTGAGATCTTATGGCCATACAAAACATGTGGAAGTTTGTTCAAGACTGAATAAAAAATGAAATCTCGATGCACGAAAAAGGCAAATTTTTGCATTTTTTTCACTTACAAAGGGGCCATCACTCAAATGTTTGTTGCCCAATCTGACCAATTGTTGGCTTCTGCTGCAGTTGTATGATCACATACAAACTGATGAAGTTTGGTCAAGATTGAAAGAAAAATAAAGTGTCTATGAACAAAAAAGGCAATTTTTGCATTTTTTTTTCTACATACAAGGGGCCATAACTCTGGTGTCTGTGGTCTGACCTTACCCATCTTTGGCTCCTGCTGAAATCTTTTGGTCACGGGCAAACTTTGGAAGTTTGGTCTAGATTGGAAGAAAAATGAAGTCTTAATCACGCTAAAATGGCAATTTTTGCCTAATTTTCTGCAAAAAAGGTGGCATAACTCTAGTGTTTGTGACCCAATTTGGCACAATGTTGCCTTCTTCTGTGACCCTTTGATAATACATAAACTGTGGAAGTTTGGTCACGATTGATAGAAAAACGAAGTCTCTATGAACAAAAAAGGCAATTTTAGCATTTTTGCCCACAAACAAGGGGCCATAACTCTAAGGTTTCTGGTCCAATTTGGTGAGCTTTTGTTATCTCTTTGTCCATTATTGATACTAACCGAGATTTTATAGTCATACAAAAACTGTAAAAGTTAGGTCAATATTAAAAAAGAGAGTAGTTTTTATCGCGATAATGGGCCATATTGTTGATGGCATACGGACGATGCCGGAGAGGTCCCCTATACCAATAGCTCAGCGAGCACTTCGTGCTCAGGTGAGCTAAAAAAGCTTTGTGTAGGAAGCATCATTTTTGACAACATGTAAGGAATGTAATAACTTGGTGGGAATGAAGATCATTATAAGGCAGTGTGTCACACACAACAAACAGCTTTGTTGCTGAAATCTCAAGATATTTGTTTAGGGCATAATATTGTACTCGGACATTAGGCTGATGAAATTTAATTAATTGTTTCTCAAGCGGCGCTGCAACGTTTTTTTTATGGCCTGCCATGAATTTGATTTAATGCCAACACATTTTATATATATATTTTTTTACGATCCCGCCCGGGTTTTGAAACAGCAGTTCAGAAATATGTTAATAAAAATTAAACTTTGCAGAAATGTTTCTAATGGGCATGTTGCCGAAAAAAATACAAAAGCTACGCATTGAAATCTGTGCATTATAAACATTTTGGTAACTTGATATCGTCTATTTTCTGTATGCTATAACTGGTGATGGAGTAAACCAGCTTACACATTATAGTATTTTGTTCGTACCAAACGCAAAAAACAAAACAGAATAAAATACCTTTCGTAAATAAGAAAGAGATTTCGGACGAATAAACACCATAATCGTTTATAAAGCCTATATTCCATGTGCGCGTCTATGTGAACGTGAATGTAAATGTTTGCATGATCAGTGAAAGGTGATTCCATGTGTCTGTGGAGTTTCTTTACGTGATTCTTTTCTAGTGTCGGTTTTGTAGGGAAACGATGGATATCAATGAAGAGCTACTGAAGAGATGAAGAGATAATGACTTGGGCTGTAATCATTAAAAGACAGCGGAATACACGTATACATGTAAAACAAAGATCTTTTGTTCTGTTTCTGCTCTTGAAGTGTTTCTATTTTAGTCACGTGTACGAGTTAATTAAAATGTTAGTTCTAAGTTTGATTAAACACACATATACACATGTACTGTTTGAAGGCCACATTGTAAATAGGATTATAATGATTTCACTGCTACTAGCATTTTGTATAATTGTGTTGTTTAAATGAGATTCCTTATTATAGATAATTATCGTGACCAACATTTATTCCAAATATGATTACTCTATGCCTTTACTGGCATAAATAGTTAAAGGCACGTGATATTCCATCATTGAATGGACGGACAGGCAGACGATGTTATGTGAACTTTCAAGTGTCGACCTTCTTTTAGCTTGCGGCATGACATGAAACGGCAAATACAAAGATCAACGCATACAGTAAAATATATGCGCATGTATAAATAAATGTACCTAAAGCTCTTTCTATAGTCAGACTAGTTGAGCGCCTGATGGAAGCATCCTTGTGTACTGTGTGAATGCCCGTGAACGTGAAAAAATCGCTCAAGGAGTGAAGTTTCACGTGCACAGATAGTAATCACGTTCACTTAACAGACACATGGCAATCGGCCAACTGTATCTTTTGTGGGCGATTTTATTTACGTTACGTTTAAGTTTGCAAGTTTGCATGCACATGGAATAACCGCTTAAGAACTACAGTCTAACCTGTCTTCAAGACCACCCATGGTGATTATGAAAAGTGGTCTCTTAACACAGGTGGTCTCTTAATACAGTGTGACAAGCAAAAGCAGCTGGTTGTTGGTTGCACATGTATGTATGTGATGTATCTTAGTAACTATGTTAAAACATATACTCATATGTATTGTTTATGTATATAAAGAATAAAGGAAGAATAAATGATTTTTGAAAATGTTTGTTTTATTGAATGCCTAATTTTATTTTATTTTACATTAAATGTACATTCGACGTAGATGTTTAATATTACATAAATGCATTAAATACATGTAACATGACAATTTTATTCAGTACATACATAACATATTAACACATTAACATTCAATAACATTTAATTACATTTACATACATTTATTTTAATATAATAAATTATATACATGTATGCATATTTACACACACACACACACACTTTTATTCAGTCACTAACAAGATCTAGTGAAAAAATCCTAAATCTTTGTCTGCTTTACTTTCTGTCCATTCATAGCTATCTCCCCTAACTCGGCACTAGTGGTAATTAATCTGAGAGGCAACTCGTCCTCCTCATCATCCATGACATCGTGTTGTAGCTGACGCTTCCGGTATTTTAGCTTCATCGTCTGGATGATTCCCTGGTCCATGGGCTGGATCACGGACGTCGTGTTGGGGGGCAGGAACTGGAGCTGCACGTTGCTCAAGGTGATGTGTGGGTGTGATGGGGCGTTGTCCAGGAACAGGAGTATGTTCTGCTTCTCACTTGAAGCTTTTTCTTCAGTTTGACATAGTGACCTAGTTTTTAACCCCACATGACCCAGATTCAAACTCGACCGAGATACCATTGGGACAAATGTTCTGGCCAAGTTTAATGACGATTGGGCAAATAATGTAAGTTCTAAGTGTTAACAATCTTTTTCTTCAATTTGACCTAGTGACCTAGTTTTTGACCCCACATGACCCAGATTCATTAACCGTTAACCATTAAGACAAATGTTCTGACCAAGTTTCATAAAGAATGGGCAAAAATGTGACTTCTAGAGTGTTCACAAGCATTTTCTTCAATTTGATCTAGTGACCTAGTTTTTGACCCCACATGACCCAGATTCAAACTCGGCTGAGATATCATTAAGACAAATGTTCTGACCACGTTTCATGGAGATTGGGCAAAAAAATGTGACTTCTTTGAGTGTTAAAAAGCTTTTTCTTCAATTTGACCTAGTGACCTTGTTTTTCCTCCCACATGACCCAGATTCCAACTCATCCGAGATATTATTTTGGGAGCAACAAATGTAGCCTCTAGAGTGTTCACAAGGTAAATGTTGACGACGAACGATTCACGATTCATAACACGACGGACGACGGATAAAAAGCGATCACAAAAGCTCACCATGAGCACTTTGTGCTCAGGTGAGCTAAAACCATACAGAACACCAATGAGGGGTCCTATTGTGACAGCGTGTTTGTTGCAATAAACACGTATATTAGTACCGGATTAGGCTCTTAATTGACAACAGTGGTTGCCAATTTAGGCAAGACAATAGATACAATATATCACGTTTTGTCAAACTGACACTTTGTTGTTAATTAAGTGCCCATTCGAATTTGCATCCCCAAGTTGTGGCATATTTTTATCCCAGGGGCATAATTTTAACAATCTTGAACAAACCTCTGGGCCTTGCGGTTCCAGGTAAAGATTTTTAAAGTTGTTCTGCTATTTATGTCTATATAAACAATGTGACCCCTTGGGGTGTGGCCAGATTTGATCCCAGGGGCATAATTTGAACAATCCTTAGACAGGACCACTAATCAATGTTACGTACTACATATGGGAAAGCTGTGGGCCTTGCCCTTTCAGAGGAGAGGATTTTTATAGCCATTTTGCTATTTAAGTCTATATAAACCATGTGACCCCCAGGGTGTGACCAGTTTTGACGCCAGGGGCATCATTTGAACAATATTTGTAGAGGACCACATATACATACCAATTTGAAACACCTTTGTAGAGGACAACTATATGATGTTACATACCAAATATGAAACCTCTGGGCCTTGTGGTTTCAGAGAACAAGATTTTTTAAGTTTACACTTTTAAAAATCTATTTTAAGCTCTGGTGACCTACATATGCAGCGGACCGTAACGATTTGAACAACTTTGAAAGAGGGTCTCCCATTGATCATTTCTGTGAAGTTTGGTAAAAATCTGCCCTGTTGTTTAGGAGGAGATGTCGTTTGAATGAAAAGTTGACGATGGACGCCTGCACGCACGGACGGCAGACAACGGGCGATCACAAAAGCTCACCATGAGCACTTTGTGATATGTTCGTAAACCTGTCTGTTGTTTTGTGTGTAAGTAATAGCTATGCATTTTTCATGAAACTCTCAGTACTATGTGAATTTTTTTTTTTATAAAAAGACAAGCTTATCTTACAGGAAAATGAGTCATCTTTTCAAACAGGCAATTTTAAGCGAGAAAACAGTAAATGAAGCCCTGAAGACAATTTGTGCTGCAGTTCAACAGTTTTAACTTTAGTGTCTTCACAAGTACATTTACTGTCATTAATGACTGCAAGTCGGTCAGATTCACATACTGATAGTGGTGACCAAATTAACATCGATGAAACCTCTGTTTTGTCCCATAATGAGCCTTTTACATCTCAATCCTGTGACATTTCTAGTGACTCTTGTGTCCGACTCGAGTGAAGCCATTGGACATTTTGCAAATTTAAAGAATAATTGACAATATCAAATCTGCAAAAGAGAGAAATTTAACTGGAATGTTTCATGGTAAGGTTTCACGAATGTAAGATCACACCTTAATATCATGTGTTTGTACTGTAAGTGTTATTAAATACAACAAAATCACTAGTTATTATTTGATACTAATTTGTATTTTCAGTTTTAATGATAAGACATATTTTCACAATTTTGGCGTTTCACGACGCATTTTTCACAATTTCATAGAAAAGGGCATATTCACAAATCATTGAAAAAAACAAACACTGCATATTAAGAGAGAACTTTAAAACTAACATATTTTTTTACTGCACAGTAAAAAAATATAGCACATGTGTATACACATGGGCACATGTGCGGTTCTTATAGTCCAAAGTCAAAACTGAATGTACCCATTGCTGTAGGATAAACCACCAAATAAATACCATTTACAAACAACAATTGTGAATTAAATAAACAACACAAACAATTACCCAACACTTAGCAATATATATTTTACCTGCTTTTAAAATAACACCTTTAAGATACATTAACCCAGTTTCAAAAACGAACCTGATATTATGAAACTAATGGTTGAAGAAAAGTTTGACTGTATAAGAACAGATGACATCAACATGTGATTAATGTAAAGCACTTAAACCGGATAAATTTTTTTATCCTGCTACTTACCCAAACAGTAACCTAATAAAGCGGTGACAGTATAAAATTGTTGATATCCGGCAGTAGATCACGTGACTGTGATATACCGTCAATAGGTATTCCTACGCGCCGGATAACAACATTTTCGAGAATGACAAAGCATAAAGTCAAGTTACCAGAGTTTTTCATCGATACAAACTTTGTGTTGTCTAGTTTAACAGAGTTAAACAACAAATGAGTTGTTTGTCCTCACATTCCATTTAACTGGTTAACAACATCTTCCCTCCAGTTCCATTTCATTTCAACACCCTTGAATCTCATGCAAGCGGGTTAATCTTTGTGGATACACTTTCTTTGGTCAACCAACAGAGCATATTCATCAAAGAAATAACCTTTTATATAAATGTCCGATGAAAAGAAATGAAAAAAAAGTTATCAAAGGCTACATATGTTGTTTCAACGTAGAACGAAACATTTTATGTTTTATTTCACTTCCAGTTACAGTTCTCCATCCACAACTATCCGAGTAAATCGTAGAAAATTGAAAAGGGATCAATCTCACCGTTTCCATTCGAGGCAAATATTCCATACACTTTTTATCTGAATGCTATTGCATAATATAATCCATCCAAAACACAGAAACACTAAATATTTATTCCGATTTGATGGATTTTAAACTGCATAACACTCGCGTTCTGGTTTGACTACATTGTGTAAACTTACTACTCAAAATGAATGACGTAGTTGGTGTGACGTAACTTAACTTTAAAAAACAACAACAATATAATCTGGTTTAAAACAAAAGCAAATTTACTACGTCATATTCGTGTCGTACTGCCATCAGCAAATAAGATTTATTGATATTGTACTTTTGCTTTTTGAAAAAGGTGATTAAGAAATATAGAACTATTTTTTTCGGATAGTACGCATACATGCAAGCGAGTTATTTGGTCCAGAACCCAGAAAAGTGAAGCAGTAAATAGGTCATACCAAGCTGTGAACCCCAAAAATGTGACTTTCTCACACAACTATGTTGGTCGAATACATGGGCAGGTGCACAAACTAAACCATGGCTATGCCGACTCTGTAATTGCAAACCAGCGGACTTATTGCCTAACCCAGGGCTCAAAGGTCATTGAGCAGATAGCATATGAGGACTGCAGCAACCTTAACAAAAAGCGACCGTCCAAAATCAACAAAGCGCCTGCTTTACGAGCCAGAACGCAGAATTATCGATACAAACTACATGACGAAATAAACTATTGCAAAGGAATAAGTGACCCTAAACCTGATTATGACAGTCTCCCCCACCTTGAGCATCATGAATATGCTTAATTGAAATGTCTTTTGGGTAAATTGTGTTGTTTATTCTTGTTCTTACCTGTTGCGTGGCAGCGGACTCAGTAGCCGGCTTCAACCCCCCCCCCACCTGAAACACGGTATAATGAACACAATAAATTATTTAAAAAAGTGAAACAAATAAATTATTAATGTGCTTTGCGCCGATTGTGTTTCTTTTATGTATACATGTATAGAATAAAGTGTGTTGTATTTATGTTTTTACCAAATATGCAATCCGGCTCCGGACCATGACCGTTGCACTGTCTAAATTGAAAACATGTCTTTCGGTCATTGTTTGTGGCTCATATAAGCCGACCGCGTCCTTCTACACCGGAAGTAGGAATGCTGGGAAGACGTTCAACAAATCGAGACCAAGGCAGGACACCAAGCTTCGGAAATCAACCTGTCAGTTTTGTGATGGCGAACATTTGGCAAAAGACTGTAGCAATTTCAAGACCATTGAGGCCAGAGTTCAAGTTGTGAAACAAAAGAAATTGTGCTTAAACTATCTGTCAGATTCCCATCAAGTTGCGCTGTGCAATTCCTACAACAGTAAGCGAAAACATCATACGGCCATCTGTGAGAAAAAGACTACCAGTTCTTTGCTGAATCCAGATGCATCTCCATTCCAAAGCATCGTTGCGGGACACACGATTCTGCATTCTTCATCACATGCAAGATCAAATGTGCTTCTGAAGACCGCCGTCGGCAAAGTAAATTTTAACATTTTTACTGTTAAAGCAAATATTTTGTTCGACGAAGGTGCGCAAAGATCTTTTATCTCAGAGAAACTTGCGAATTAATTAAATCAAGAGACGGGTACAGAGACTATTATATTTAGCAGCGTTTGGTAATTCATCGCAAAGTGTAAAATTCCTGAAAACCGCTACAGTGCACGTGATCACCGACCGGAAGGAGCGGATCCCGCTTGACGTCCTCATTACGCCCACCATAGCTGTCCCGCTTCCGAACATACGGCGTAATGTAGTTTCCCTAAACTACACCTTCGCAGTTTGTAATTAGCCCAACCAGTCACTGCAGATGAGACCTATGACATTGCCATGCTGATTGGTGCAGACGGTTGTTGGAAAATAGTACAAAATCACGTTGTCAGGGGTGACGGACCTACCGCAGTTCAGTCAAAACTCGGATATCTTCTTTCTGGCCCGCTTCCAACCACAAACGCAGAGTCAGGTCATCATAAATTAAATGTTGTGACATCACCTTTGAGCGCTGCCGACATCGAGCGATTTTGGAAACTGGAGTCCATTAGTATCACACTGGAAACGGACGAGACTTCCGGTTCGAACGACCTTCAGACATACATGGATACCTGCATCCCATACAAGGATAACCAGTGCAGTGTGAAACTGCCGTGGAAAGAAGATAATCCCCTGTTGCCTACGAACTACGATGTGAGCGTCAGACGTACACAGAACATGAAACAACGTCTACGAAGAGACCTGTTCCTGTTCCAGAAATACGAGGCCATCATAAACGAACAGCAGGAACGCGGATTCATAGAAGCCGTTGACAAGGAAATCAAGCCTATCCACCCTGTGCGCTATATTCCACATTATGGCGTAAGAAAAGAATCGATGACTACTCAGATTTGTATCGTGTACGATTGCAGTTGAAGCAGATCGTCCAACGAGCCTAGCCTGAACGACTGTCTACGATCGACTCCACCTGAACTGAACGACCAAGCTTGCATTCTCATGCGCTTTCGAATGGACACATACGCCGTGACCACGGACATCGAGAAAGCCTTCCTACATGTGGCACTGGACGAGAGAGATCGTGATGTCACCAGGTTTCTATGGTTACGGGACCCACGTGTCCCAGACAGTCCACTGATGACCTACCGGTTTAAAGCTGTGTTGTTTGGTGCTACATGCACGCCCTTCATAATGTGTGCAACCATCGTGAAACATCTAGACAACAACAAGGACAACTGGGTTAGTGACCATGTTCGCCGTAATATATATGTAGATAACATTATTTCCGGTTTCCAACAGGAGAGCGACGTTGTGAAATTATATCATGATACTCGTGATTTGATGTCAGCTGCAAAATTCATCCTCCTGGAACTCCAATAGCAGCGCGGTGCGTGACAGAGCCAGTGCAGACAGCGTATTGGACACTGACAGAGATACGAAAATTCTCGGGTTGAGGTAGAACACAGTAGAAGATACGTTGTGTTTTCCCACAAAGGACATTTCTATTTTAGAAACTGTAACAAAGAGGAAAATATTGCAACACATCTCGAAAATCTATGATTCATGCTAACACCAGTGAATTGTCGTGCAAAGGCATTGTTACAAGAACTGTGGAAAATGAAGTATTTGTGGGACGCTCCCTTGTCACGTGAACTATACCAGAAGTGGTGCGACTTGGCGACGGATTTGAACACAGTAAATTTCTACCGCGTCGATCGTTACCTTTTGAAGAGCTCACCGCCAGAGAAGGGCGAAATCATATCTCTTCAAGTGTTTTGTGATGCAAGCATGACGCCATATGGTGCTGCAGTTTTCATCTGCAGCGAACACGAATAAGCCCTGGTGATGGCGAAATCGCGCGTCGCTCCCTTAAAGACACTTACTCTACCTCGCTTGGAACTGATGGCTGCCATTGTTTGCGCGCGACTGGCCAAACATGTACAGATATAGTTGAAGATAGAGACCATACAACTATGGACTGACAGTCAGATCGTGTTACATTGGTTAGCTTCAACACGCACTCTACCACGATTCATGAAAAATCGTGTAGCAAAGATCAACTCACTCCTACCCAATCACGAGTGGCGATATTTTTCTACACAAGACAACCCTGCGGTCTCTCAGCAGAGCAGTTCATGAGAAACGACCTATGGTTTAAGGGACCATCATGGGTGACGGACCCCGGAAGTTGGCCGACATGGGACCCCCAAAGGTAATTTGCAAAGATTACTTCGCATGACGGCATACGCACAGCGCTTTATTTAGATTTGCAGACACAAGACCGTATAATGATCCACATCACTGACGTCATCTGAGCTACTTGAAGCAGAGAAACTATGGATTTCGAGTTGTCAACTTTCTTCATACTGAGAAGAAATCAAGTGTATCAGAGCAATTCGCCAGAAATATTGGATACCCGCAATCAGACGACGTGTGCAACAAGTACTACGAAAATGTGTGACATGCAGAAGAGTCGTCGGCGAGGCATACACAGCACCAGACCCGACACCGTTACCAGCAGTGAGAGTAGCAGATGCCGACCCATTCACTGTGACCGGTGTGGACTTTCCGGAGCGTTATACCTACGTGGCACAGACGGTCGAGACGCGAAGGCATAGATCTGTCTATTTACGTGTGTCTCAACCCGTGCAGTACATCTGGAGCTGTCGCGGTCACGATGGAGATTGGCTAGGATAGAGGCGTTAATCCCTGGCAACGACGGACGGGTACGAGCCGCATAGATCCGGACGGACGGGGGAATCTCGAACCGTTCCATCACCAAGCTGTATTCCTTGGAGGTCGGAGAAGAAACCGTGTCGTAAATTGACGTATTCACGTTGTGGTGAACAAGCGACTATTTTTGTGATTGCACTCAAATTAGCGACTTTTTAACCAATGATTCAACTGAAACTAATTTATTGTGATTGAAAGTTCTCAGTCCATGTACATGAATTACATGTATAGGTCGTTGTAATTGTAAAATGTTAAGGTTTACTTTTTATTTACTAGTAATTCAAATTTAGAACATTTCATACTACTTTTTAGGAGCTAGCCACATGAAAATATCATTTCGCTATTTGAGGATGAAAATTTACTTATTTATTTTATTTTAATAATATCGAAAAATAATATTAAATGCGTGTAGAATAACGATCTATGAAGAATTGAGACTGTTCGATTATAAACAAAATCAACATATGCATCAGTTTTAAATATTCATGTTATATATTCAATTTACATCCTTAATAAACATTTACAACATACGCCGAATATCTTTTTAAAATTATATTTCTTGTTCACAATGTAGAGAGTTGAAAGCTATCACACTGGAAGATGCGATGTGTAATCTGGAAGTTGGGATGACATCAAGCATGTTGCATTTTTGGCAGAAATATGTCCTTCATAACTGCATATTAACCTTACAGGTCACATAACACTAAATAAATAAGTCATGTAGGGCTGTACTCTCGAAATAAATCAACAAATTTAACTCGAAGACATTTTTTTAGGTTTAGACACTTGCTTTGATATTCTTTTTTGGACATGTAGGAAGGGTAAGCATTGGTGTGCACTAATAAATCACTTATATGTTTAGAGATTGGAGACTACAGTATGAAACTTGCCACTGATCTATATTATTTACACGCTTCGTCGCACATATTTGGTCAGTGTTGAATGAATTGTATGAATCGCTTAACATGCAATTCTTCCTCGTCGCTTAAATTACAATTTTTAGCACTCGGATGTATTTCTTACTTAAGATAAACTTTGCCACACAAGTATGTTATGGGACGTTGTTTAAACGCTTTGTTTATTATAGTGTGTGTTTTATATTAAATGTGAACTGAAAAAAAAAATATGTTGGAAGGATATATTCTAACTGTTGTTGGAATATTAGCGGTAATAACGCCGAACTTGTGTTTCGGCATACAAACAGATGTGCTGGGATGTGAACACAATACATGTGCCCAGTTTGAATATTTAACTCGTGGAACTAATATGGTTGATATTCACATATTGTGTAGTCTGACGTTTACAAATGACTTGTTTTGTGGCGATGTGTGGGCAAATATTACACAGTTGTACATAATTGGAAACTGGATGCATGAAAATGAAGTCATCTTGAGCGCAAACACGTTTGAAAGATTCCAAGTGTTAAAAGAGCTACGATTCGTTGGTGTCCAGATTGTTACACTGTATCCGGGCAGCTTTCGTGGATTGGACAATCTCTGGATACTGGACCTTAGTAATTGTGTTTCACTTGGTTATGCCAGTTTTATGCCCGCCTTTGAATCAGATGCGACTTTGCCTAAACTTGAACAACTCATTCTTCACATGACTGGGAACAGAGCGCAATATTTTATACTGCGAGACGCTTTTGCCAAGCTTCTTGAGTCTAGACCTGTGAGTTTGTTAGATTTATCGGACATGGTTATAGAAGAGTATGATTTAGCCCCCTTAGCTCAGAATGCAAAACATTTAACTTTTTTGAATATCTCCGGCATTTCCGTACTCAATTTGAATCGCAGTAATGGCAAAATGGATATCGTCGTAGCTCCGTTGAAGATAGTTGACGCCAGTCGCACACTTGCACAGAACAACCGTATTGCCTATTTCTGGTGCATGAGACCAATTATTGGTTTTAGTAATATGTTTTTTGGAGACACAGAATGGTCAATGGTCGAAACATTTTACTCTGACAATCTATGTGGAAATTCCCAACCGCGTGAAATAAGACAAATCGGATTGATGTGTAATCATGGTGTGCTAAGTTCAATGAAAAACTTGTATTTGCGTCGGAACCATGTATCTGTTTTGGATTTGGAAATTCAATGGGAATGTCATTTGCCAGTCGAATTTATTGATTTATCCGACAATTGTGTGGAGTATATTAATTTCAATATTTTGCTTAATTTGACAGCATTAACAAAGCTGGTTCTCTCCGACAACAATCTTGGCAAAATGATCTCATCTAATGAAATATTATTTATTCAACTGTTTGCTCCGCACGAGCACCTAGAAATCGTGGATATATCAAGAAATAACATTGCTTCATTACCAGAGAAAATATTAATGTATAATCACAATTTGAAGCGCTTGTCTTTGTCAGGAAATAGTATCACCCACATCGGTCTACAGCTTGATTTTCTCGCAAATTTGGAGTTTTTAGATTTGAGTGGCAATCCACTCCTTGAACTAGAATCATCCTTTCTTTCTAAACTCAGCTCCATGACGTCAAGCACCTTTTTCAAGTTCGATGGTCGAACAATACTCTGTGCTGAATGTGCAGACCATGACACAGTACAATGGCTCGTTGAGCAACAAGATAATGTCATTGGATACACAAATATTACTTGTACCGATAAGAATGCAAATGCGGTTGCCATTACAAAAACAGTTGAAAATAATCTGCGAAACATGTGCTACAAAAATATTTATATTAGAAACAAAATTATAATATCAACATTGACAATTGTATGTGTGGCTTCTTTCGTTATATGCCTGGTTGTATGTACTATTAGACGGCGAAAAACTGATCGAAAACGTCTCAAACGACAAATAATAGTAAACAAATTAGTAACACGTGAACTTCAATACGCTGCCTTCATTCTGTACTCAAGCACAGACGAGGACTTTGTGAGGAACTGTGTCATTGCTAAGTTTGAAGAATACATGCATGATGAAGTTGAATGCAATCAGGAATTAGTAGCCTTCGGCGATAAGGATTTTAGAATCGGGCATTGCATATTAAATGAAACAATAAGGTGCACGAAGTTGTCTGCAGTCGTAGTCGTGCTACTTTCAGACAACTTTTGTAACAGTGCGTATTGTTTGCGGGAGATTGATATAGCATTCCGCATAGGGAAGCCGATTGTCCTGATGTTGAAGGGAGAAGTTGACATCTCAAGTGCTCCATCGGCAATTAGGGACCTGTTTTACACGTTCGTGCGAATAGTTTGGCGACTGAATGATCACGGGGAGTACGAACTGATGACCAGCTGGAAGAATGTCTGCAACTCCATACTGGAACTGGCAGAAAATAATATTGCATAATTCCTTGCCAGCAGCTGAGCTTATTAGACACAATCTGTACATAAACTAAAACCGCCCTTTGTATTGTAGAGTGTTAACGGGATTAAAACAATAGTTAAATCTACGTTAAAAACAACTGTTCCTATTTTATTAATATTTCTTTCCTTTTAAATTGTCAATATGAGTACATTAATATAGATATCTAACATGTACCCGTGTTTCGTTTGCGATATTATATACCCATTTCATTGTAACGATATCGGAATGAACTGAAACTGACACAGTCGTTACGTATTTTAATGCTGGGTTTGTATGTGTTTTAAGTCGATTAAAAATGCCCTGTTGTTTATAATTAGGTATATATTTCATGTCATGATATCACTGTATCTACCATTCAAATGCGTTAATCGACACGTATAATTTAGAATTGTAACATTCGACATCACTGAACAATATTATATAAATATCATATGGCAGCTTGTGTGACATTGATATTGGCAAATCGAGATCAGAATGTCACCCGAGGCGAATGCCGAGTAGTGACATTCTGTTTCGAGGGGGAGACAATATCAATGTCACATACGCTGCCATATATTTACTTTATTATACCGACCAAAATTGAGTAAAAGAAGGTAAACACGTGCGTAATTCTGCCCATAATGAATGAACAATGCCGAAATCTTTCATCTTCAGAGAGACTTGCAACTGTTTTTTTCTGACAGTTAACTTTGAAGAAAATCGCTTGTTTAAAAATTGAATATTGACGTCACGACTATATCACGTCACGACAAGGGAGGCAGTATTTTCATGATACGGCTTTAAAAAATGATGCACTTCATTGCCCTTATATGACATTCAAAATGTCAGAGATGTCACGTGACATGACAGTCACTTTTTGTTTGGTCACGTGTCAAAAAGGTTGAAATATTTTTGACAAAATATCTCTTTCTAGGGTAATGGGAATTCATCGTTGTGGACAAAAGTGACACTAAATACTAGTACACTGTCTGGGATCTCCGTAATACGAGAAATGGACATGGGACGATCTTTGGTTACTGTTCTCGGACGATTTAGCAGTAGGTTGTATGTTTTGTAACTGGTGTTAGAACAAGCAAGTGAAAGGAGACACCTGAATTGGATTGCGAAAAAATCATTTGTTAACTGAACAATTTTAGTATATGTTTCTGTTATGCACCTATCAATGTTTTGCCTCAGAAGCGGGGGAGAGGGGGGGGGGCGGGGGGCATATACGGGACTTTAGACGGAAAGCTATTCACGACAGGCGGGAATTTTACATTTCGAATGAAAACGGGTTCCGGGGTAATAGACTTTGGTCGGATTTTAGTACGTGTAATACAGACCCCCGGGCCGTTTGAAAGACATATAGCATCTCCCACTGAGGGGATTTACACAAATATACTGGACTTTAGGGTGGGGAATTATACCCCAAAAACTAAAATTTGTCGACTTTCTCTGGGTCAGCCCGACCCCCCCCCCCCCCCGGGGGAAAATATTGATAGGTGCATTATGAGCTATGAGAAGTTTGGTTCTGATAACTATTTTAATTTGATTTTCCTTTGTTTTTCTTTTTGATTTAATCATCGATCTACCTTGATAATGAACCGATTTATTTTTTGTTAAAGAAAAGTATATTAAAAGTTAAATTATTTATTTTAAACGGCACTGTTTGTTTAATATAACATAAAATGATACTTATTTCCGTGTCTATGCATGTCTCAGTGCGCAAAATATGACTACATCACAGATTTTCTATTTAAAAAAAGTAACGAAAATCATCAAATGCAATCGATTAAGCACCACTTTATAGTATAATTACAAAACAAATCATAGCGGACTTTACGACCTTTTGGGAAAGCCCTTCTAACAATAGACTACCAATGTTCGGTGTTTGATATTGAAGATGTGATGTTAATTCTGCATGTCCACTACTATTCAAACGAAAGATTCTATAACATTTTAACAGTTTTTTTCCCGTTCAATGACAGTTTTTTTTCAATACGTGAAATACATTGGAAAAAGTGACAACTGTTTGTAGCTGACCTGAGCAAGAAGTGCTCGCTGAACTCTTGGTATAGGGGACCTCTCCGGCGTCGTCTGTAGTCCATCGTCTGTATGCCGTACGAACGATTGGATTTGTTTACCCTCGGGACTTCGGTTGAAAACCATTGACCGTATGCCGTCAACAATTGGGACCGTTATATAAAGACTTCGTTTTGAGCTCACCTAAGCACGAAGTGCTCAAGGATGAGCTATTGTGGTCAGTCTGTGTCCGTCGTTCGTCGTACGTCGTCCACATTTTACTTCAGACGACTTCTTCTCGGAAGCCAATACGCGCATTTTAACCAAACTTGGCAGGAATATTCCAGGGATGGTGCTTTACAAAATTCCATCAATTTATTAAATTATATTGAAAACTCTGGTTGCCATGAATAGCTTAAAAACTGGAAAACTTAAATAATCTTCCTGTCAGAAATCACTGGCTGGATTTGAAAATAGTTTTCACAAAAATGCTCCTTGGGTGACCCTCTACCAAATTCCTTCAAATCATTTCGATCCGTTATAAACCATGGCCACTAGGGGTCGGGGCAGTTTTCCTAAAATTGCTATATTGCAAACTTCTAGTCTGAAACCACTGCCTGGATTTCAAAATAATTTAACAGAAATGCTCCTTGGATGACCATCTACCAAATTCCTGCAAATTATTTTGATTTGTTAAAAAACTTGGCTGCCAGGGGGCGGGGTAATTTCCTTATATGGCTTTATTGAAAACTTCTCTGAAACAGCAAGGCCCAGAGGTTGCATATTTGGTATGTAACATCCTATAGTGGTCCTCTACAAAGATTGTTCAAATTATGCCCCTGGGGTCAAAACTGGCCACGCCCTAGGGGTCACATGGTTTATATAGAATATATTTCAAAATGACTTTAAACATTTTCTCCTCTGAAACCGCAAGACCCAGAGGTTTCATATTTGGTTTGTAACAGCCTGTAGTGGTCCTCTACAAAGATTGTACAAATTATGCCCCATGGGTCGAAACTTGTCACACCCCAGTGGTCACATGGTTTAAATAAACTTATATAGCAAAATGGCTTTAAAATTATTCTCCTTTGAAACCGCAAGGGTCACATGGTTTCTATAAACTTACATAGCAAAATGACTTTAAAAATCCTCTCCTCTCAAACGGCAACTCCCACAGCTTTCCTGTATGTAGTACGTAACATTGCATACTGGTCCTGTCCAAAGATTGTTTAAATTATGCCCTTGGGGTCAAATGTGGCCACACCCAAGGGTCACATGGTTCATATATACTTAAATAGCAGAATGACTTTTAAAATCTTTATCCGGAACCGCGAGGTTTGTTCAAGATTTTTCAAATTATGCCGCTGGGATAAAAATACGCCACACCTCGGGGATGCAAATTCCAATTGGGTTACAGGGTCTCAGGTCAGCGTCCTAGGGCCCTCTTGGTTTTTCCAATCTTGACCAACCATCCACAGTTTGTGATTTCAGCAGGGGCCAAACATGGATAAGATTAGGCCACAGACACAGGAGTTATGGCCCGTTGTATGTGGAAAAAAAATGCAAACATTCCGATTTTTGTTCATATAGACTTTATTTTTCATCCAATCTTGACAAAATTTCCACAGTTTGTATGTGATCATACGTCTGCAACAGAAGTCAACAATCGGTCAGATTGGGCAACAAACATCGGAGTTATGGCCCCTTTGTTAGTGAAAAATGCAAAAACTGCCTTTTCGTGCATCGAGATTTTATTTCCACATGTTTTGTATAGCCATAAGATCTCAACACAAGCAGCAAATGAGACAGGCCACTAACTTAGCAGATATATCCCCTCAATTGTGAAAATTAATGCAAAAATGAATTTGTTGCAAGACGGGGACTTAATTTTCAACCAGTCTGGACCAAACTTGCATCATTTGCACAGCGGTCGCCATTATCTTTCAGAACTGCAGCATTAACACTATTCCTCAGAAATTGCCTGCGAAAAGTTTGATACCAGGGTAGAGAAAATATAATCAGGTCCTTACTTGTTCTATGTATGAGAGTAAATCAGCTAGACAAATTATTGAAGGACATTATGGCGTACATGCCCACAAGCCTTTCACAACAGTAAGGCTTTCATCTTTGCCAGTACTCAGGTGAGCCACTTGGGCCATCATGGCCCTCTTGTATAATTATCAATACGCCCCTTTCAAGTGACAATTTTATAAAATAAAGGCAATAACTCACTTGAAAATCATAAGAACGTAACAGCCTGAAAATATGCGCATGTCAATCAAACTGCATATAAAGTGTCATTGAATTAAAGGCATATTCCCTGATATCTCGTGCGGAAACGAAGTACCGGACGGACGGAAGTACGGACGTATATGGTGTATGATGGATAAAATTGACGGGAAAATTAATTTGACAGCCGGACAAAACTGAATGCCAATGGAATAAGAATTCGAACGGACGGGAAAAGCGGCGATTAACTGCGTCCCCATTCGGAAGCATAATAAAAGATTTCGTCACGTGTCCGTTACATTAAATTTTACGTCATCATTACAGCCATAACAGCTTCGTCTCGCGACCGTGACATTTTTGCTCTCAAGATAAGGTATGAAAGTTATCTAAAGCATGTAAGAAAATCACCAATGGGCTTAAAATGTGTAATCATACATCTTTTTAAGACTTTAACAACGTTTGTAAGTATTTTGAACACATGTTTTGGTTATTATAAATATTACACCTACGCATCCATCTTTGGAGTATTATGTAGTCATTTAAATATAGTTAAATGTATAATATTGCTCATAATTCACGTATACTTATATTTCAGAACATAGTCCGGACAGTACGATGCACAAGATGCTTTGAAATTGAACATATTAAATGCCATATACCATTTTAAAAACGTTTTTTCACAACCTGCACATCTTTTGCCCCGTAACTGTTAACAAAATCGACCGACATTGAAAAAATGATTCCGTGCATGTATTGTGAAATGACTTGTCTTGTGTAAGAGTTTATTTACATGAGCAATCAATCCAAAACTAGAGGGGATTTTTCATGACTTGCCTTGTGTAAGAATTATTGAAATGAGCAATAAATCCAAAACTAGAGGGGATTTTTTGTGGTATTCAAATGCGTCACTCATGTAGCAGTGTTTATGAGCCCAGCTTAATAGCCGGATGTGTTTATTCAATAAAACTACCAGCAGCCAATTGTATAAACATTTCTTACGGCGGTAAACAATGATACCGCAGTAACCTGAACCATACCATAGATAAAACGGTTTGTATAAACAATTTCCAAAAATTTAACCACGCACTTACCGCGGTATATTTTTACCCACCTAGCTTACCTTGGTTCGAGTATTTTCACCACAACAAACATGGCGACATTCATCTATGAATATAGATCAACGCATATATATATATATATATATATATATATATATATATATATATATATATATATATATATATATATATATATATATATATATATATATATATATATATATATATAGCCATACTTTAAACTTAAATTCAAGTATAAAGTTATCAATATTTGCATCTTCAATTCTCCAATGTACACTTCACGATTTCTACACGTCTACTGACCCAGAATAGATTCGATGACATCACACATTTTTGACAATTTTACACGTCATCGTGAAGGGTTGATGAGTCTGAATCGGAATCATATAAGAGGCACTACACGGGGTTTTTCAATAAGAATGCCAATCTTTGAAATGATGGTAGGGAAAGAGAATGAATATATTAAATTTAATTAGTGTGAAATACATGCATATTTTTTAGTGTGAAATGCTTGCATATTTTCAGCAGTTGTTTTCTGTACTCTGTTTATGTTTTTAATATGAAATGGAAATTAATCCTTATTTTGTTTTTGTTATTCTGAAAATGACACACATTTAACAAGCATTTATGTTTTTATAATAATCTACATGGGCCCAACTTCAAATAATGGTTAAAAGTAATTAAGTATAATTCATGTAAAAGGCTATATACAGATTATAGGAGTAATACAAAATTAATTTAAAGATTTACATTGTATTTATTTCCAAATAGCTGAAGAAGCAGATCTACAAATCTGTTAATAATAAGTTTAAAAGTGTTGAAATATTGATGTGTTGAGTATCCTCATTTCAGTATAATGCTTGTGTGTTTTTTTTCATAATGTAATTTTTTTTTTTTTACATATTTTTGCAAATATATCATTGTTTAACGTATGACTGTGTGAAGGCTTTTAACTATATAACATGACTAGTATTTCTTTCCTTCAATTTCATTCATTTCAGCCATTTTAATTTCTTACTCCGATCGTTTGGAAATTTCAGCTTAAATAAATATTAGGAATTCTGCGTAAAACAACCCAGGTAAAAATCGCTCAATTACCGTGGTTAAGATACCGCGCGGTAAAAAGCTTTATACAAGTGAAAATCTACCGCGGTATCTTAACCAAGATTTTGACCGCGGTAAGTGATTTGCCTAGGTATATTATAACCAGTGTTTATACAATTGGCTGCTGAGCGTGGCCATTTTACCTTTTGAAGGTGTAAAAGGTCGATCTTATTTGTCAAATGAAATTATCAGTAACTAATAATGAGGGCCCTAGGACTCTCACCAGAGACTTTGTAACCCAATTGGAATTTGCATCCCCGAGGCGTGGCTTATTTTTATCCCAGGGGCATAACTGGAACAATCTTGAACAAACCTCTGGGCCTTGCGGTTTCAGGTAAAGATTTTTAAAGTAACTTTGTTATTTAAGTAAGCTTTGGGTCTTGCCATTTCAGAGGATAAGTCATTTTGCTATTCAAGTCCAAATAAAACATGTGACCCCCGCGGCGTGACCAGATTTGACCCCAGGGGCATAAGTTGAACACTATTTGTTGAGGACCACTATAGGATGTTACATACCAAATATGAAACCTCTCTAGGCCTTGCGGTTTCAGAGGAGAAGAATTTTGAAATCATTTTGCTATTTAAGTCTGTATAAACCAGGTTACCCCTGGGGTGTGGTCAGTTTTGACCCATGTGGCATAATTTTAACAATCTTTGTAGAGGACCACTTGAGGATGATGCATACCAAATACGAAACCTCTAGGCCTTGCGGTTTCAGAGGAGAAGGTTTTTAAAGACATTTTGCTATTAAAGTTGATATAAACCATGTGACCCCCGGGGCTTGACAAGTTTTGACCCCGGGGGCATAATTTGAACAATCTTTGTAGAGGACTACCTTATTGTGTTACATACCAAATAAGAAACCTCTGAACCTTGCGGTTTCAGAGGAGAATATTTTTAAAGTCATTTTGCTATTTATGTGTATATAAATCATGTGACCCCGGGGCGTGGCCAGTTTTGGAGATGTTGTTTGAATGAAAATTTAACGACGAACGCACACACGCACGTACGCACGCACGACGGACAACGGGCGATCACAAAAGCTCACAATGAGCACTTTGTGCTCAGGTGAGCTAAAAAGTTACATAACGTTGTTTAAGACATGGCCTTAAATTAACGATATTTCGAAAACAATGCAATACAGAATTAAAACATTTTGACAAACACAATGTATATTATGCCTAACATTACTGGAAAACATTTTATACGCACAGTCGGTACAAAGGCAAATGAGAAAGGTTTTAAACTTGAACGATTCGAAACAGGTAAATCAGACGATTTAATTTATAGCGTGTTTTTAAATAAAACATTCACGATTCCATCTAATTTCAGTAAATAGTTGATCCCCTCATTATAAACAAAATTTTAGTGTTGTTAATCGGTGTCCAAAATTTTAGTCGATTAATCAGGTTCTGACTAAATATCCGGTTAATCAGGATTCTTGAAAGTAAAGGAAAAACACCCTAGAATGCAACGTTTCAATGATTTATATTGTTTTATTGAGTTTTGCAATAAATACGTGTCTGATTTATATAGCAATTATGAAGGAAATAGGCATAAAGAAAACATGTTTTTATAAATACAGTTTGTGAACTGCATTATCCTACTAACGTGCTATCAGATAAATGAATTATTGAAAGGTTAAGCAACCACATAAACACTATAAATCTTTATCGTGTGTTGGGTACAAAAAAGCAGAATTTATTTAAAAACAAAACAAAAAATAAACAGAGATACTTCATTTTTCATGCTATCTAGACCAATACTTCAGTTTGAGTGTGACAGTATATAAATATTGACTTCCTTGAGGGTGGCAGTGCGTATTGTCAACCGGAGGCAACACTGTCGACCGAGGCTTAAGCCGAGGTCGACAGTGTGTGTCGAGGGTTGACGAGACTCACTGTCACCCTCAAGGAAATCAATATTTATTTTATTATACCGAACAATCCCATATCTTTTGCGTATCGGCCGACATAGCGGTAGCGGGCGACATTGCCGGGCGACATATAAAAGTGTTGCCCGTTGCAGTTTATATGCATTATATAGAGAAATAATCAAGTGAGGTATAATAATATGATATATGCCGACACAAAAAACATAAGCGGTTAAAATGAAGTTATAAACATATCCTGGACATATACTCAAGAACTGAGGCTAATTATGAACGTATTTTCTCATTGTATGCCATTAACAGAATGCTGTATTCATTCACGTAACGAAATAACTATTTTGTATAGCCTACACTTATATAAGCAGTCTGCTCTATAAACAGCAATTGTGCAATGTTCCCATTCATAAATCTCATTCGCACAGTTGCTGTTCCATGTAGCCCATTGATTCTAGCGAGTCCATCACACTCCAGAAACAGTAGTGGTATTCTAAAAATAGCACGCGTTGCTAGCTACCGTTGTAAAGTGTTAATATACTCATACATGCATCAGTAATAGCGTTCAGAGAATCACAAACCTAAAAATTTCAATAAATGGGGAATTAATATTTATAAACTTACTGTTAATTTGAATTGTGGTAACGATTTTATTAACGATTTTTTATAATTGCATCTTTCTATCAACTTCTCCAGTATATGTTATTTAATCTGTAAAAAGATTGTTATTCGCGTAGCATGAGTACACAATTTGCAATACTAATTATACACAGGAACCCTTGATATATCATATTTCTACTGATATAATTTTAAAATCGTCATAGTCTAATGAATTTTTATGTTTGCGTTATCGAAAATAAAGTCTTAACATTTCGAAAATCGCTGAATGTTTTCTGACTATTGCTTTCTATTGGGATACACAGTATAAATGCTTATTTGACTTCAAATGGTTATTATATTAAATAACTAACATGAATGGTATATTACCGGTACTATAAATAACTATATATAACCCGAAATCATTGTCTTACATTGTTCATTTGTTAAATTGGCTCGACAAATTCAGATAACAATTATTTTAACTTAAATTATTTTGGTTATTCATATATCACTGGTAGAAACATGGAGCTGTATGATTGGTTTATTCACGGCATAGATATTAATGATAATTTTATTTAATTTTTAAATTAATACATTTATCTCTAATTAACTTTGGGGTCCAAGAAGTTTTCTTATAGCGTCCGAAAAATCTGGGGTCCAATAAATCTCCTAATATTGGTGGGGACCAAAAAACTGGGGTCTGAGAAATCACGTAACCGAACATCGTCTATTTAGTTAATTTTTAAATGACATCTCAATATTAATTTCAACGCCGATTGTCTTTTTTAAAGACATTTCTTGTTTACACAGTTTGTGTTGGACAATATACGTATACTATCACAGCAGAGTCTAAACTGGACCAGATCTGGCAATAAAACGGGGTTATTGCCCGGGTGAAAATAAATGGGAAAAAATGGACTTAATGCAGGATGGGTACCGGTACTTCATTTTCCACCCAATCGGTATCAAACACCGTCTTTTTGGTGATGACCATCAGATTTCAATCAAATTTGAATATAGGAAGTGTAGATGACAATACAGCTTCACTCTGAGTGCGAAAATTTGGAGACCAGGGGAACGAACATATACCTGGAAAGGGTTGTCATTATGAAATAAAACAAGCGATTTTTATCTAAATCTAAGCCATTTGGCCAGTGGTCGGGGGGGGGGGGGCGGGCTTGTGCTATATTTGTTCAAACCTTTCACAAAAGTAAGATCTCCATCTTTAACAATACTGATTTGAGCCATCCTGGACTTCTTTGTTCGTAATCAAGAAATAACAGCTTCACTAGAGACGACTATTAGTTCTACAAATCATATTAAAATATATAAATGTATACAATTTATTTTATAGTACAGTTAATTAAATTATATGTGCATGTGTGTTATTTAATTATAGTATTTGGTCACTGACATATAAATAAATCAGATCACTTGTTCAAGTTAAAAAGAGGGATTGGAAATTTTCAAGAAAGAAAACACGTGCATATGTATCTTCAGTTAATCGACTAATCTTAAATCTTAATCGACTAATTAATAATTACCTATTAGTCGTTGATTAATCGACGAAATGATTAATCGGCACGACACTACAAAATTTAAACCGCCTATAGTTCACATTTTCTGAAAATGTATATTTTATGATATTGTGAATGACCTTTACACAGTATTAAAACATCGATGTTATTATAAACTATCTGAATAAGTTGGATTTTGTAGCGTCAGTACGCAGTACTGATTTTTTAAACAGTTACCCAGTAGACGCACATAGATCACTCCGCCTTTAGTTTGTCCAAGGTGGATTGTTCGTCCAAGGATTTGAAGTAAATTGATAGTTTAAACTCCTCCCCAGCTATTGTTAAAGGATTTATTTCCGTTTATCGAAAATCACAAACATTACCACGTGCTCTTTGGAATATCACAAACATTTTTCCACGTGGTCTTTTTGTATGAAATAGTTTAACCACTAAACACGTTATATCCGTGTGCGATGATTGGTTAATATTGAAGATACATTTGAGTATAGAATATATATTTATTTGTGGAAGCGTCTTTTCAAGTCTTTATTGCCAAGTATCCTTTGGTCAATTACACGCCATGAAAACAACACGTTCTACAACTGTTTTGTAAGGCTAAGTATTATTGGGATTTAAACGAAATCGTTAAATACACAATAGCCTACAACAAAGGTTCGTTTGAGGATGTATTTCCTTTTTAATTGAGAATATGATTAATAACATTATAGCGCTTTAAATCCATTGTTTTTGTTAAGGATTCTATTTATCTGTATGGGGTAATTACATGTTCATCGATATTAACTGTGAATTTTACACCATGACTTGTTATGTATTTTTATGCTATAATTGTATGTGCTTTTCTTGCAGTAGTTTAAAGTAATGTTGATTATAGTAAAGTATATATTTCATATCATGATATTACTGTATCGACACTTTCAAATGCCTTATACCTTTGGTCCGATATTAGTATTAGGGAGACACTTCATACAAACTGCTTGTCGGGTTGTCGGTCCCGCTGAAGAGATAAACAATTTTACGTAAAAACGGTTGTTACTGGTAGCGGATCGCCACTTTGGATGTCAGTCCCGCTGAGGAGCTCATCTGATACGCATGAAAACGACTAAGTGTTACTGGTATAAAATTGCCACGACCAAGTGTTAGGGTTAGGGTTCGGTAACTTGTTCAAGTTAAAAAGAGGGATTGGAAATTTTCAAGAAAGAAAACTCGTGCATATGTATCTTCAGTTAATCGACTAATCTCAAATCTTAATCGACTAATTAATAATTACCTATTAGTCGTTGATTAATCGACGAAATGATTAATCGGCACGACACTACAAAATTTAAACCGCCTATAGTTCACATTTTCTGAAAATGTATATTTTATGATATTGTGAATGACCTTTACACAGTATTAAAACATCGATGTTATTATAAACTATCTGAATAAGTTGGATTTTGTAGCGTCAGTACGCAGTACTGATTTTTTAAACAGTTACCCAGTAGACGCACATAGATCACTCCGCCTTTAGTTTGTCCAAGGTGGATTGTTCGTCCAAGGATTTGAAGTAAATTGATAGTTTAAACTCCTCCCCAGCTATTGTTAAAGGATTTATTTCCGTTTATCGAAAATCACAAACATTACCACGTGCTCTTTGGAATATCACAAACATTTTTCCACGTGGTCTTTTTGTATGAAATAGTTTAACCACTAAACACGTTATATCCGTGTGCGATGATTGGTTAATATTGAAGATACATTTGAGTATAGAATATATATTTATTTGTGGAAGCGTCTTTTCAAGTCTTTATTGGCAAGTATCCTTTGGTCAATTACACGCCATGAAACACAACACGTTCTACAACTGTTTTGTAAGGCTAAGTATTATTGGGATTTAAACGAAATCGTTAAATACACAATAGCCTACAACAAAGGTTCGTTTGAGGATGTATTTCCTTTTTAATTGAGAATATGATTAATAACATTATAGCGCTTTAAATCCATTGTTTTTGTTAAGGATTCTATTTATCTGTATGGGGTAATTACATGTTCATCGATATAAACTGTGAATTTTACACCATGACTTGTTATGTATTTTTATGCTATAATTGTATGTGCTTTTCTTGCAGTAGTTTAAAGTAATGTTGATTATAGTAAAGTATATATTTCATATCATGATATTACTGTATCGACACTTTCAAATGCCTTATACCTTTGGTCCGATATTAGTATTAGGGAGACACTTCATACAAACTGCTTGTCGGGTTGTCGGTCCCGCTGAAGAGATAAACAATTTTACGTAAAAACGGTTGTTACTGGTAGCGGATCGCCACTTTGGATGTCAGTCCCGCTGAGGAGCTCATCTGATACGCATGAAAACGACTAAGTGTTACTGGTATAAAATTGCCACGACCAAGTGTTAGGGTTAGGGTTCGGTAAGGGTAAAGTCATGAATGTCATCTTGGTCTGGCAGGGGTCTAAGGGAGACTACTCGTACAAACCTGGTACCCGGGGTGTTGGTCATGCTGAAGAGATCAGCTGTTATATGCAAAAACGGCCTATTGTGTTACTGGTAGTAAAACGCCACTGTCATTCCCGCTGATGAGACGAACACCTATGCATAAAAACAAAAAAGTGTTACTGGTAGCTTATCGCCACCACCAAGCCGAACGTCGGAACTGCCTAACATTACTGGAAAACATTTTATACGCACAGTCGGTACAAAGGCAAATGAGAAAGGTTTTAAACTTGAACGATTCGAAACAGGTAAATCAGACGATTTAATTTATAGAGTGTTTTTAAATAAAACATTCACGATTCCATCTAATTTCAGTAAATGGTTGATCCCCTCATTATAAACAAAATTTTAGTGTTGTTAATCGGTGTCCAAAATTTTAGTCGATTAATCAGGTTCTGACTAAATATCCGGTTAATCAGGATTCTTGAAAGTAAAGGAAAAACACCCTAGAATGCAACGTTTCAATGATTTATATTGTTTTATTGAGTTTTGCAATAAATACGTGTCTGATTTATATAGCAATTATGAAGGAAATAGTCATAAAGAAAACATGTTTTTATAAATACAGTTTGTGAACTGCATTATCCTACTAACGTGCTATCAGATAAATGAATTATTGAAAGGTTAAGCAACCACATAAACACTATAAATCTTTATCGTGTGTTGGGTACAAAAAAGCAGAATTTATTTAAAAACAAAACAAAAAATAAACAGAGATACTTCATTTTTCATGCTATCTAGACCAATACTTCAGTTTGAGTGTGACAGTATATAAATATTGACTTCCTTGAGGGTGGCAGTGCGTATTGTCAACCGGAGGCAACACTGTCGACCGAGGCTTAAGCCGAGGTCGACAGTGTGTGTCGAGGGTTGACGAGACTCACTGTCACCCTCAAGGAAATCAATATTTATTTTATTATACCGAACAATCCCATATCTTTTGCGTATCGGCCGACATAGCGGTAGCGGGCGACATTGCCGGGCGACATATAAAAGTGTTGCCCGTTGCAGTTTATATGCATTATATAGAGAAATAATCAAGTGAGGTATAATAATATGATATATGCCGACACAAAAAACATAAGCGGTTAAAATGAAGTTATAAACATATCCTGGACATATACTCAAGAACTGAGGCTAATTATGAACGTATTTTCTCATTGTATGCCATTAACAGAATGCTGTATTCATTCACGTAACGAAATAACTATTTTGTATAGCCTACACTTATATAAGCAGTCTGCTCTATAAACAGCAATTGTGCAATGTTCCCATTCATAAATCTCATTCGCACAGTTGCTGTTCCATGTAGCCCATTGATTCTAGCGAGTCCATCACACTCCAGAAACAGTAGTGGTATTCTAAAAATAGCACGCG
Organism: Congeria kusceri; assembly: GCA_027627225.1. NCBI lineage: Eukaryota > Metazoa > Mollusca > Bivalvia > Myida > Dreissenidae > Congeria > Congeria kusceri. Next base: position 88,314,115 of record CM051024.1, read on the forward strand.
TTGCTAGCTACCGTTGTAAAGTGTTAATATACTCATACATGCATCAATAATAGCGTTCAGAGAATCACAAACCTAAAAATTTCAATAAATGGGGAATTAATATTTATAAACTTACTGTTAATTTGAATTGTGGTAACGATTTATTAACGATTTTTTATAATTGCATCTTTCTATCAACTTCTCCAGTATATGTTATTTAATCTGTAAAGAGATTGTTATTCGCGTAGCATGAGTACACAATTTGCAATACTAATTATACACAGGAACCCTTGATATATCATATTTCTACTGATATAATTTTAAAATCGTCATAGTCTAATGAATTTTTATGTTTGCGTTATCGAAAATAAAGTCTTAACATTTCGAAAATCGCTGAATGTTTTCTGACTATTGCTTTCTATTGGGATACACAGTATAAATGCTTATTTGACTTCAAATGGTTATTATATTAAATAACTAACATGAATGGTATATTACCGGTACTATAAATAACTATATATAACCCGAAATCATTGTCTTACATTGTTCATTTGTTAAATTGGCTCGACAAATTCAGATAACAATTATTTTAACTTAAATTATTTTGGTTATTCATATATCACTGGTAGAAACATGGAGCTGTATGATTGGTTTATTCACGGCATAGATATTAATGATAATTTTATTTAATTTTTAAATTAATACATTTATCTCTAATTAACTTTGGGGTCCAAGAAGTTTTCTTATAGCGTCCGAAAAATCTGGGGTCCAATAAATCTCCTAATATTGGTGGGGACCAAAAAACTGGGGTCTGAGAAATCACGTAACCGAACATCGTCTATTTAGTTAATTTTTAAATGACATCTCAATATTAATTTCAACGCCGATTGTCTTTTTTAAAGACATTTCTTGTTTACACAGTTTGTGTTGGACAATATACGTATACTATCACAGCAGAGTCTAAACTGGACCAGATCTGGCAATAAAACGGGGTTATTGCCCGGGTGAAAATAAATGGGAAAAAATGGACTTAATGCAGGATGGGTACCGGTACTTCATTTTCCACCCAATCGGTATCAAACACCGTCTTTTTGGTGATGACCATCAGATTTCAATCAAATTTGAATATAGGAAGTGTAGATGACAATACAGCTTCACTCTGAGTGCGAAAATTTGGAGACCAGGGGAACGAACATATACCTGGAAAGGGTTGTCATTATGAAATAAAACAAGCGATTTTTATCTAAATCTAAGCCATTTGGCCAGTGGTCGGGGGGGGGGGGCGGGCTTGTGCTATATTTGTTCAAACCTTTCACAAAAGTAAGATCTCCATCTTTAACAATACTGATTTGAGCCATCCTGGACTTCTTTGTTCGTAATCAAGAAATAACAGCTTCACTAGAGACGACTATTAGTTCTACAAATCATATTAAAATATATAAATGTATACAATTTATTTTATAGTACAGTTAATTAAATTATATGTGCATGTGTGTTATTTAATTATAGTATTTGGTCACTGACATATAAATAAATCAGATCACTTGTTCAAGTTAAAAAGAGGGATTGGAAATTTTCAAGAAAGAAAACACGTGCATATGTATCTTCAGTTAATCGACTAATCTTAAATCTTAATCGACTAATTAATAATTACCTATTAGTCGTTGATTAATCGACGAAATGATTAATCGGCACGACACTACAAAATTTAAACCGCCTATAGTTCACATTTTCTGAAAATGTATATTTTATGATATTGTGAATGACCTTTACACAGTATTAAAACATCGATGTTATTATAAACTATCTGAATAAGTTGGATTTTGTAGCGTCAGTACGCAGTACTGATTTTTTAAACAGTTACCCAGTAGACGCACATAGATCACTCCGCCTTTAGTTTGTCCAAGGTGGATTGTTCGTCCAAGGATTTGAAGTAAATTGATAGTTTAAACTCCTCCCCAGCTATTGTTAAAGGATTTATTTCCGTTTATCGAAAATCACAAACATTACCACGTGCTCTTTGGAATATCACAAACATTTTTCCACGTGGTCTTTTTGTATGAAATAGTTTAACCACTAAACACGTTATATCCGTGTGCGATGATTGGTTAATATTGAAGATACATTTGAGTATAGAATATATATTTATTTGTGGAAGCGTCTTTTCAAGTCTTTATTGCCAAGTATCCTTTGGTCAATTACACGCCATGAAAACAACACGTTCTACAACTGTTTTGTAAGGCTAAGTATTATTGGGATTTAAACGAAATCGTTAAATACACAATAGCCTACAACAAAGGTTCGTTTGAGGATGTATTTCCTTTTTAATTGAGAATATGATTAATAACATTATAGCGCTTTAAATCCATTGTTTTTGTTAAGGATTCTATTTATCTGTATGGGGTAATTACATGTTCATCGATATTAACTGTGAATTTTACACCATGACTTGTTATGTATTTTTATGCTATAATTGTATGTGCTTTTCTTGCAGTAGTTTAAAGTAATGTTGATTATAGTAAAGTATATATTTCATATCATGATATTACTGTATCGACACTTTCAAATGCCTTATACCTTTGGTCCGATATTAGTATTAGGGAGACACTTCATACAAACTGCTTGTCGGGTTGTCGGTCCCGCTGAAGAGATAAACAATTTTACGTAAAAACGGTTGTTACTGGTAGCGGATCGCCACTTTGGATGTCAGTCCCGCTGAGGAGCTCATCTGATACGCATGAAAACGACTAAGTGTTACTGGTATAAAATTGCCACGACCAAGTGTTAGGGTTAGGGTTCGGTAACTTGTTCAAGTTAAAAAGAGGGATTGGAAATTTTCAAGAAAGAAAACTCGTGCATATGTATCTTCAGTTAATCGACTAATCTCAAATCTTAATCGACTAATTAATAATTACCTATTAGTCGTTGATTAATCGACGAAATGATTAATCGGCACGACACTACAAAATTTAAACCGCCTATAGTTCACATTTTCTGAAAATGTATATTTTATGATATTGTGAATGACCTTTACACAGTATTAAAACATCGATGTTATTATAAACTATCTGAATAAGTTGGATTTTGTAGCGTCAGTACGCAGTACTGATTTTTTAAACAGTTACCCAGTAGACGCACATAGATCACTCCGCCTTTAGTTTGTCCAAGGTGGATTGTTCGTCCAAGGATTTGAAGTAAATTGATAGTTTAAACTCCTCCCCAGCTATTGTTAAAGGATTTATTTCCGTTTATCGAAAATCACAAACATTACCACGTGCTCTTTGGAATATCACAAACATTTTTCCACGTGGTCTTTTTGTATGAAATAGTTTAACCACTAAACACGTTATATCCGTGTGCGATGATTGGTTAATATTGAAGATACATTTGAGTATAGAATATATATTTATTTGTGGAAGCGTCTTTTCAAGTCTTTATTGGCAAGTATCCTTTGGTCAATTACACGCCATGAAACACAACACGTTCTACAACTGTTTTGTAAGGCTAAGTATTATTGGGATTTAAACGAAATCGTTAAATACACAATAGCCTACAACAAAGGTTCGTTTGAGGATGTATTTCCTTTTTAATTGAGAATATGATTAATAACATTATAGCGCTTTAAATCCATTGTTTTTGTTAAGGATTCTATTTATCTGTATGGGGTAATTACATGTTCATCGATATAAACTGTGAATTTTACACCATGACTTGTTATGTATTTTTATGCTATAATTGTATGTGCTTTTCTTGCAGTAGTTTAAAGTAATGTTGATTATAGTAAAGTATATATTTCATATCATGATATTACTGTATCGACACTTTCAAATGCCTTATACCTTTGGTCCGATATTAGTATTAGGGAGACACTTCATACAAACTGCTTGTCGGGTTGTCGGTCCCGCTGAAGAGATAAACAATTTTACGTAAAAACGGTTGTTACTGGTAGCGGATCGCCACTTTGGATGTCAGTCCCGCTGAGGAGCTCATCTGATACGCATGAAAACGACTAAGTGTTACTGGTATAAAATTGCCACGACCAAGTGTTAGGGTTAGGGTTCGGTAAGGGTAAAGTCATGAATGTCATCTTGGTCTGGCAGGGGTCTAAGGGAGACTACTCGTACAAACCTGGTACCCGGGGTGTTGGTCATGCTGAAGAGATCAGCTGTTATATGCAAAAACGGCCTATTGTGTTACTGGTAGTAAAACGCCACTGTCATTCCCGCTGATGAGACGAACACCTATGCATAAAAACAAAAAAGTGTTACTGGTAGCTTATCGCCACCACCAAGCCGAACGTCGGAACTGCCTAACATTACTGGAAAACATTTTATACGCACAGTCGGTACAAAGGCAAATGAGAAAGGTTTTAAACTTGAACGATTCGAAACAGGTAAATCAGACGATTTAATTTATAGAGTGTTTTTAAATAAAACATTCACGATTCCATCTAATTTCAGTAAATGGTTGATCCCCTCATTATAAACAAAATTTTAGTGTTGTTAATCGGTGTCCAAAATTTTAGTCGATTAATCAGGTTCTGACTAAATATCCGGTTAATCAGGATTCTTGAAAGTAAAGGAAAAACACCCTAGAATGCAACGTTTCAATGATTTATATTGTTTTATTGAGTTTTGCAATAAATACGTGTCTGATTTATATAGCAATTATGAAGGAAATAGTCATAAAGAAAACATGTTTTTATAAATACAGTTTGTGAACTGCATTATCCTACTAACGTGCTATCAGATAAATGAATTATTGAAAGGTTAAGCAACCACATAAACACTATAAATCTTTATCGTGTGTTGGGTACAAAAAAGCAGAATTTATTTAAAAACAAAACAAAAAATAAACAGAGATACTTCATTTTTCATGCTATCTAGACCAATACTTCAGTTTGAGTGTGACAGTATATAAATATTGACTTCCTTGAGGGTGGCAGTGCGTATTGTCAACCGGAGGCAACACTGTCGACCGAGGCTTAAGCCGAGGTCGACAGTGTGTGTCGAGGGTTGACGAGACTCACTGTCACCCTCAAGGAAATCAATATTTATTTTATTATACCGAACAATCCCATATCTTTTGCGTATCGGCCGACATAGCGGTAGCGGGCGACATTGCCGGGCGACATATAAAAGTGTTGCCCGTTGCAGTTTATATGCATTATATAGAGAAATAATCAAGTGAGGTATAATAATATGATATATGCCGACACAAAAAACATAAGCGGTTAAAATGAAGTTATAAACATATCCTGGACATATACTCAAGAACTGAGGCTAATTATGAACGTATTTTCTCATTGTATGCCATTAACAGAATGCTGTATTCATTCACGTAACGAAATAACTATTTTGTATAGCCTACACTTATATAAGCAGTCTGCTCTATAAACAGCAATTGTGCAATGTTCCCATTCATAAATCTCATTCGCACAGTTGCTGTTCCATGTAGCCCATTGATTCTAGCGAGTCCATCACACTCCAGAAACAGTAGTGGTATTCTAAAAATAGCACGCGTTGCTAGCTACCGTTGTAAAGTGTTAATATACTCATACATGCATCAATAATAGCGTTCAGAGAATCACAAACCTAAAAATTTCAATAAATGGGGAATTAATATTTATAAACTTACTGTTAATTTGAATTGTGGTAACGATTTATTAACGATTTTTTATAATTGCATCTTTCTATCAACTTCTCCAGTATATGTTATTTAATCTGTAAAGAGATTGTTATTCGCGTAGCATGAGTACACAATTTGCAATACTAATTATACACAGGAACCCTTGATATATCATATTTCTACTGATATAATTTTAAAATCGTCATAGTCTAATGAATTTTTATGTTTGCGTTATCGAAAATAAAGTCTTAACATTTCGAAAATCGCTGAATGTTTTCTGACTATTGCTTTCTATTGGGATACACAGTATAAATGCTTATTTGACTTCAAATGGTTATTATATTAAATAACTAACATGAATGGTATATTACCGGTACTATAAATAACTATATATAACCCGAAATCATTGTCTTACATTGTTCATTTGTTAAATTGGCTCGACAAATTCAGATAACAATTATTTTAACTTAATTTATTTTGGTTATTCATATATCACTGGTAGAAACATGGAGCTGTATGATTGGTTTATTCACGGCATAGATATTAATGATAATTTTATTTAATTTTTAAATTAATACATTTATCTCTAATTAACTTTGGGGTCCAAGAAGTTTTCTTATAGCGTCCGAAAAATCTGGGGTCCAATAAATCTCCTAATATTGGTGGGGACCAAAAAACTGGGGTCTGAGAAATCACGTAACCGAACATCGTCTATTTAGTTAATTTTTAAATGACATCTCAATATTAATTTCAACGCCGATTGTCTTTTTTAAAGACATTTCTTGTTTACACAGTTTGTGTTGGACAATATACGTATACTATCACAGCAGAGTCTAAACTGGACCAGATCTGGCAATAAAACGGGGTTATTGCCCGGGTGAAAATAAATGGGAAAAAATGGACTTAATGCAGGATGGGTACCGGTACTTCATTTTCCACCCAATCGGTATCAAACACCGTCTTTTTGGTGATGACCATCAGATTTCAATCAAATTTGAATATAGGAAGTGTAGATGACAATACAGCTTCACTCTGAGTGCGAAAATTTGGAGACCAGGGGAACGAACATATACCTGGAAAGGGTTGTCATTATGAAATAAAACAAGCGATTTTTATCTAAATCTAAGCCATTTGGCCAGTGGTCGGGGGGGGGGGGGCGGGCTTGTGCTATATTTGTTCAAACCTTTCACAAAAGTAAGATCTCCATCTTTAACAATACTGATTTGAGCCATCCTGGACTTCTTTGTTCGTAATCAAGAAATAACAGCTTCACTAGAGACGACTATTAGTTCTACAAATCATATTAAAATATATAAATGTATACAATTTATTTTATAGTACAGTTAATTAAATTATATGTGCATGTGTGTTATTTAATTATAGTATTTGGTCACTGACATATAAATAAATCAGATCACTTGTTCAAGTTAAAAAGAGGGATTGGAAATTTTCAAGAAAGAAAACTCGTGCATATGTATCTTCAGTTAATCGACTAATCTCAAATCTTAATCGACTAATTAATAATTACCTATTAGTCGTTGATTAATCGACGAAATGATTAATCGGCACGACACTACAAAATTTAAACCGCCTATAGTTCACATTTTCTGAAAATGTATATTTTATGATATTGTGAATGACCTTTACACAGTATTAAAACATCGATGTTATTATAAACTATCTGAATAAGTTGGATTTTGTAGCGTCAGTACGCAGTACTGATTTTGTAAACAGTTACCCAGTAGACGCACATAGATCACTCCGCCTTTAGTTTGTCCAAGGTGGATTGTTCGTCCAAGGAATTGAAGTAAATTGATAGTTTAAACTCCTCCCCAGCTATTGTTAAAGGATTTATTTCCGTTTATCGAAAATCACAAACATTACCACGTGCTCTTTGGAATATCACAAACATTTTTCCACGTGGTCTTTTTGTATGAAATAGTTTAACCACTAAACACGTTATATCCGTGTGCGATGATTGGTTAATATTGAAGATACATTTGAGTATAGAATATATATTTATTTGTGGAAGCGTCTTTTCAAGTCTTTATTGGCAAGTATCCTTTGGTCAATTACACGCCATGAAACACAACACGTTCTACAACTGTTTTGTAAGGCTAAGTATTATTGGGATTTAAACGAAATCGTTAAATACACAATAGCCTACAACAAAGGTTCGTTTGAGGATGTATTTCCTTTTTAATTGAGAATATGATTAATAACATTATAGCGCTTTAAATCCATTGTTTTTGTTAAGGATTCTATTTATCTGTATGGGGTAATTACATGTTCATCGATATAAACTGTGAATTTTACACCATGACTTGTTATGTATTTTTATGCTATAATTGTATGTGCTTTTCTTGCAGTAGTTTAAAGTAATGTTGATTATAGTAAAGTATATATTTCATATCATGATATTACTGTATCGACACTTTCAAATGCCTTATACCTTTGGTCCGATATTAGTATTAGGGAGACACTTCATACAAACTGCTTGTCGGGTTGTCGGTCCCGCTGAAGAGATAAACAATTTTACGTAAAAACGGTTGTTACTGGTAGCGGATCGCCACTTTGGATGTCAGTCCCGCTGAGGAGCTCATCTGATACGCATGAAAACGACTAAGTGTTACTGGTATAAAATTGCCACGACCAAGTGTTAGGGTTAGGGTTCGGTAACTTGTTCAAGTTAAAAAGAGGGATTGGAAATTTTCAAGAAAGAAAACTCGTGCATATGTATCTTCAGTTAATCGACTAATCTCAAATCTTAATCGACTAATTAATAATTACCTATTAGTCGTTGATTAATCGACGAAATGATTAATCGGCACGACACTACAAAATTTAAACCGCCTATAGTTCACATTTTCTGAAAATGTATATTTTATGATATTGTGAATGACCTTTACACAGTATTAAAACATCGATGTTATTATAAACTATCTGAATAAGTTGGATTTTGTAGCGTCAGTACGCAGTACTGATTTTTTAAACAGTTACCCAGTAGACGCACATAGATCACTCCGCCTTTAGTTTGTCCAAGGTGGATTGTTCGTCCAAGGATTTGAAGTAAATTGATAGTTTAAACTCCTCCCCAGCTATTGTTAAAGGATTTATTTCCGTTTATCGAAAATCACAAACATTACCACGTGCTCTTTGGAATATCACAAACATTTTTCCACGTGGTCTTTTTGTATGAAATAGTTTAACCACTAAACACGTTATATCCGTGTGCGATGATTGGTTAATATTGAAGATACATTTGAGTATAGAATATATATTTATTTGTGGAAGCGTCTTTTCAAGTCTTTATTGGCAAGTATCCTTTGGTCAATTACACGCCATGAAACACAACACGTTCTACAACTGTTTTGTAAGGCTAAGTATTATTGGGATTTAAACGAAATCGTTAAATACACAATAGCCTACAACAAAGGTTCGTTTGAGGATGTATTTCCTTTTTAATTGAGAATATGATTAATAACATTATAGCGCTTTAAATCCATTGTTTTTGTTAAGGATTCTATTTATCTGTATGGGGTAATTACATGTTCATCGATATAAACTGTGAATTTTACACCATGACTTGTTATGTATTTTTATGCTATAATTGTATGTGCTTTTCTTGCAGTAGTTTAAAGTAATGTTGATTATAGTAAAGTATATATTTCATATCATGATATTACTGTATCGACACTTTCAAATGCCTTATACCTTTGGTCCGATATTAGTATTAGGGAGACACTTCATACAAACTGCTTGTCGGGTTGTCGGTCCCGCTGAAGAGATAAACAATTTTACGTAAAAACGGTTGTTACTGGTAGCGGATCGCCACTTTGGATGTCAGTCCCGCTGAGGAGCTCATCTGATACGCATGAAAACGACTAAGTGTTACTGGTATAAAATTGCCACGACCAAGTGTTAGGGTTAGGGTTCGGTAACTTGTTCAAGTTAAAAAGAGGGATTGGAAATTTTCAAGAAAGAAAACTCGTGCATATGTATCTTCAGTTAATCGACTAATCTCAAATCTTAATCGACTAATTAATAATTACCTATTAGTCGTTGATTAATCGACGAAATGATTAATCGGCACGACACTACAAAATTTAAACCGCCTATAGTTCACATTTTCTGAAAATGTATATTTTATGATATTGTGAATGACCTTTACACAGTATTAAAACATCGATGTTATTATAAACTATCTGAATAAGTTGGATTTTGTAGCGTCAGTACGCAGTACTGATTTTGTAAACAGTTACCCAGTAGACGCACATAGATCACTCCGCCTTTAGTTTGTCCAAGGTGGATTGTTCGTCCAAGGAATTGAAGTAAATTGATAGTTTAAACTCCTCCCCAGCTATTGTTAAAGGATTTATTTCCGTTTATCGAAAATCACAAACATTACCACGTGCTCTTTGGAATATCACAAACATTTTTCCACGTGGTCTTTTTGTATGAAATAGTTTAACCACTAAACACGTTATATCCGTGTGCGATGATTGGTTAATATTGAAGATACATTTGAGTATAGAATATATATTTATTTGTGGAAGCGTCTTTTCAAGTCTTTATTGGCAAGTATCCTTTGGTCAATTACACGCCATGAAACACAACACGTTCTACAACTGTTTTGTAAGGCTAAGTATTATTGGGATTTAAACGAAATCGTTAAATACACAATAGCCTACAACAAAGGTTCGTTTGAGGATGTATTTCCTTTTTAATTGAGAATATGATTAATAACATTATAGCGCTTTAAATCCATTGTTTTTGTTAAGGATTCTATTTATCTGTATGGGGTAATTACATGTTCATCGATATAAACTGTGAATTTTACACCATGACTTGTTATGTATTTTTATGCTATAATTGTATGTGCTTTTCTTGCAGTAGTTTAAAGTAATGTTGATTATAGTAAAGTATATATTTCATATCATGATATTACTGTATCGACACTTTCAAATGCCTTATACCTTTGGTCCGATATTAGTATTAGGGAGACACTTCATACAAACTGCTTGTCGGGTTGTCGGTCCCGCTGAAGAGATAAACAATTTTACGTAAAAACGGTTGTTACTGGTAGCGGATCGCCACTTTGGATGTCAGTCCCGCTGAGGAGCTCATCTGATACGCATGAAAACGACTAAGTGTTACTGGTATAAAATTGCCACGACCAAGTGTTAGGGTTAGGGTTCGGTAACTTGTTCAAGTTAAAAAGAGGGATTGGAAATTTTCAAGAAAGAAAACTCGTGCATATGTATCTTCAGTTAATCGACTAATCTCAAATCTTAATCGACTAATTAATAATTACCTATTAGTCGTTGATTAATCGACGAAATGATTAATCGGCACGACACTACAAAATTTAAACCGCCTATAGTTCACATTTTCTGAAAATGTATATTTTATGATATTGTGAATGACCTTTACACAGTATTAAAACATCGATGTTATTATAAACTATCTGAATAAGTTGGATTTTGTAGCGTCAGTACGCAGTACTGATTTTGTAAACAGTTACCCAGTAGACGCACATAGATCACTCCGCCTTTAGTTTGTCCAAGGTGGATTGTTCGTCCAAGGATTTGAAGTAAATTGATGGTTTAAACTCCTCCCCAGCTATTGTTAAAGGATTTATTTCCGTTTATCGAAAATCACAAACATTACCACGTGCTCTTTGGAATATCACAAACATTTTTCCACGTGGTCTTTTTGTATGAAATAGTTTAACCACTAAACACGTTATATCCGTGTGCGATGATTGGTTAATATTGAAGATACATTTGAGTATAGAATATATATTTATTTGTGGAAGCGTCTTTTCAAGTCTTTATTGGCAAGTATCCTTTGGTCAATTACACGCCATGAAACACAACACGTTCTACAACTGTTTTGTAAGGCTAAGTATTATTGGGATTTAAACGAAATCGTTAAATACACAATAGCCTACAACAAAGGTTCGTTTGAGGATGTATTTCCTTTTTAATTGAGAATATGATTAATAACATTATAGCGCTTTAAATCCATTGTTTTTGTTAAGGATTCTATTTATCTGTATGGGGTAATTACATGTTCATCGATATAAACTGTGAATTTTACACCATGACTTGTTATGTATTTTTATGCTATAATTGTATGTGCTTTTCTTGCAGTAGTTTAAAGTAATGTTGATTATAGTAAAGTATATATTTCATATCATGATATTACTGTATCGACACTTTCAAATGCCTTATACCTTTGGTCCGATATTAGTATTAGGGAGACACTTCATACAAACTGCTTGTCGGGTTGTCGGTCCCGCTGAAGAGATAAACAATTTTACGTAAAAACGGTTGTTACTGGTAGCGGATCGCCACTTTGGATGTCAGTCCCGCTGAGGAGCTCATCTGATACGCATGAAAACGACTAAGTGTTACTGGTATAAAATTGCCACGACCAAGTGTTAGGGTTAGGGTTCGGTAACTTGTTCAAGTTAAAAAGAGGGATTGGAAATTTTCAAGAAAGAAAACTCGTGCATATGTATCTTCAGTTAATCGACTAATCTCAAATCTTAATCGACTAATTAATAATTACCTATTAGTCGTTGATTAATCGACGAAATGATTAATCGGCACGACACTACAAAATTTAAACCGCCTATAGTTCAGATTTTCTGAAAATGTATATTTTATGATATTGTGAATGACCTTTACACAGTATTAAAACATCGATGTTATTATAAACTATCTGAATAAGTTGGATTTTGTAGCGTCAGTACGCAGTACTGATTTTGTAAACAGTTACCCAGTAGACGCACATAGATCACTCCGCCTTTAGTTTGTCCAAGGTGGATTGTTCGTCCAAGGAATTGAAGTAAATTGATAGTTTAAACTCCTCCCCAGCTATTGTTAAAGGATTTATTTCCGTTTATCGAAAATCACAAACATTACCACGTGCTCTTTGGAATATCACAAACATTTTTCCACGTGGTCTTTTTGTATGAAATAGTTTAACCACTAAACACGTTATATCCGTGTGCGATGATTGGTTAATATTGAAGATACATTTGAGTATAGAATATATATTTATTTGTGGAAGCGTCTTTTCAAGTCTTTATTGACAAGTATCCTTTGGTCAATTACACGCCATGAAACACAACACGTTCTACAACTGTTTTGTAAGGCTAAGTATTATTGGGATTTAAACGAAATCGTTAAATACACAATAGCCTACAACAAAGGTTCGTTTGAGGATGTATTTCCTTTTTAATTGAGAATATGATTAATAACATTATAGCGCTTTAAATCCATTGTTTTTGTTAAGGATTCTATTTATCTGTATGGGGTAATTACATGTTCATCGATATAAACTGTGAATTTTACACCATGACTTGTTATGTATTTTTATGCTATAATTGTATGTGCTTTTCTTGCAGTAGTTTAAAGTAATGTTGATTATAGTAAAGTATATATTTCATATCATGATATTACTGTATCGACACTTTCAAATGCCTTATACCTTTGGTCCGATATTAGTATTAGGGAGACACTTCATACAAACTGCTTGTCGGGTTGTCGGTCCCGCTGAAGAGATAAACAATTTTACGTAAAAACGGTTGTTACTGGTAGCGGATCGCCACTTTGGATGTCAGTCCCGCTGAGGAGCTCATCTGATACGCATGAAAACGACTAAGTGTTACTGGTATAAAATTGCCACGACCAAGTGTTAGGGTTAGGGTTCGGTAACTTGTTCAAGTTAAAAAGAGGGATTGGAAATTTTCAAGAAAGAAAACTCGTGCATATGTATCTTCAGTTAATCGACTAATCTCAAATCTTAATCGACTAATTAATAATTACGTATTAGTCGTTGATTAATCGACGAAATGATTAATCGGCACGACACTACAAAATTTAAACCGCCTATAGTTCACATTTTCTGAAAATGTATATTTTATGATATTGTGAATGACCTTTACACAGTATTAAAACATCGATGTTATTATAAACTATCTGAATAAGTTGGATTTTGTAGCGTCAGTACGCAGTACTGATTTTTTAAACAGTTACCCAGTAGACGCACATAGATCACTCCGCCTTTAGTTTGTCCAAGGTGGATTGTTCGTCCAAGGATTTGAAGTAAATTGATAGTTTAAACTCCTCCCAAGCTATTGTTAAAGGATTTATTTCCGTTTATCGAAAATCACAAACATTACCACGTGCTCTTTGGAATATCACAAACATTTTTCCACGTGGTCTTTTTGTATGAAATAGTTTAACCACTAAACACGTTATATCCGTGTGCGATGATTGGTTAATATTGAAGATACATTTGAGTATAGAATATATATTTATTTGTGGAAGCGTCTTTTCAAGTCTTTATTGACAAGTATCCTTTGGTCAATTACACGCCATGAAACACAACACGTTCTACAACTGTTTTGTAAGGCTAAGTATTATTGGGATTTAAACGAAATCGTTAAATACACAATAGCCTACAACAAAGGTTCGTTTGAGGATGTATTTCCTTTTTAATTGAGAATATGATTAATAACATTATAGCGCTTTAAATCCATTGTTTTTGTTAAGGATTCTATTTATCTGTATGGGGTAATTACATGTTCATCGATATAAACTGTGAATTTTACACCATGACTTGTTATGTATTTTTATGCTATAATTGTATGTGCTTTTCTTGCAGTAGTTTAAAGTAATGTTGATTATAGTAAAGTATATATTTCATATCATGATATTACTGTATCGACACTTTCAAATGCCTTATACCTTTGGTCCGATATTAGTATTAGGGAGACACTTCATACAAACTGCTTGTCGGGTTGTCGGTCCCGCTGAAGAGATAAACAATTTTACGTAAAAACGGTTGTTACTGGTAGCGGATCGCCACTTTGGATGTCAGTCCCGCTGAGGAGCTCATCTGATACGCATGAAAACGACTAAGTGTTACTGGTATAAAATTGCCACGACCAAGTGTTAGGGTTAGGGTTCGGTAACTTGTTCAAGTTAAAAAGAGGGATTGGAAATTTTCAAGAAAGAAAACTCGTGCATATGTATCTTCAGTTAATCGACTAATCTCAAATCTTAATCGACTAATTAATAATTACCTATTAGTCGTTGATTAATCGACGAAATGATTAATCGGCACGACACTACAAAATTTAAACCGCCTATAGTTCACATTTTCTGAAAATGTATATTTTATGATATTGTGAATGACCTTTACACAGTATTAAAACATCGATGTTATTATAAACTATCTGAATAAGTTGGATTTTGTAGCGTCAGTACGCAGTACTGATTTTTTAAACAGTTACCCAGTAGACGCACATAGATCACTCCGCCTTTAGTTTGTCCAAGGTGGATTGTTCGTCCAAGGATTTGAAGTAAATTCATAGTTTAAACTCCTCCCAAGCTATTGTTAAAGGATTTATTTCCGTTTATCGAAAATCACAAACATTACCACGTGCTCTTTGGAATATCACAAACATTTTTCCACGTGGTCTTTTTGTATGAAATAGTTTAACCACTAAACACGTTATATCCGTGTGCGATGATTGGTTAATATTGAAGATACATTTGAGTATAGAATATATATTTATTTGTGGAAGCGTCTTTTCAAGTCTTTATTGACAAGTATCCTTTGGTCAATTACACGCCATGAAACACAACACGTTCTACAACTGTTTTGTAAGGCTAAGTATTATTGGGATTTAAACGAAATCGTTAAATACACAATAGCCTACAACAAAGGTTCGTTTGAGGATGTATTTCCTTTTTAATTGAGAATATGATTAATAACATTATAGCGCTTTAAATCCATTGTTTTTGTTAAGGATTCTATTTATCTGTATGGGGTAATTACATGTTCATCGATATAAACTGTGAATTTTACACCATGACTTGTTATGTATTTTTATGCTATAATTGTATGTGCTTTTCTTGCAATAGTTTAAAGTAATGTTGATTATAGTAAAGTATATATTTCATATCATGATATTACTGTATCGACACTTTCAAATGCCTTATACCTTTGGTCCGATATTAGTATTAGGGAGACACTTCATACAAACTGCTTGTCGGGTTGTCGGTCCCGCTGAAGAGATAAACAATTTTACGTAAAAACGGTTGTTACTGGTAGCGGATCGCCACTTTGGATGTCAGTCCCGCTGAGGAGCTCATCTGATACGCATGAAAACGACTAAGTGTTACTGGTATAAAATTGCCACGACCAAGTGTTAGGGTTAGGGTTCGGTAACTTGTTCAAGTTAAAAAGAGGGATTGGAAATTTTCAAGAAAGAAAACTCGTGCATATGTATCTTCAGTTAATCGACTAATCTCAAATCTTAATCGACTAATTAATAATTACCTATTAGTCGTTGATTAATCGACGAAATGATTAATCGGCACGACACTACAAAATTTAAACCGCCTATAGTTCACATTTTCTGAAAATGTATATTTTATGATATTGTGAATGACCTTTACACAGTATTAAAACATCGATGTTATTATAAACTATCTGAATAAGTTGGATTTTGTAGCGTCAGTACGCAGTACTGATTTTTTAAACAGTTACCCAGTAGACGCACATAGATCACTCCGCCTTTAGTTTGTCCAAGGTGGATTGTTCGTCCAAGGAATTGAAGTAAATTGATAGTTTAAACTCCTCCCCAGCTATTGTTAAAGGATTTATTTCCGTTTATCGAAAATCACAAACATTACCACGTGCTCTTTGGAATATCACAAACATTTTTCCACGTGGTCTTTTTGTATGAAATAGTTTAACCACTAAACACGTTATATCCGTGTGCGATGATTGGTTAATATTGAAGATACATTTGAGTATAGAATATATATTTATTTGTGGAAGCGTCTTTTCAAGTCTTTATTGGCAAGTATCCTTTGGTCAATTACACGCCATGAAACACAACACGTTCTACAACTGTTTTGTAAGGCTAAGTATTATTGGGATTTAAACGAAATCGTTAAATACACAATAGCCTACAACAAAGGTTCGTTTGAGGATGTATTTCCTTTTTAATTGAGAATATGATTAATAACATTATAGCGCTTTAAATCCATTGTTTTTGTTAAGGATTCTATTTATCTGTATGGGGTAATTACATGTTCATCGATATAAACTGTGAATTTTACACCATGACTTGTTATGTATTTTTATGCTATAATTGTATGTGCTTTTCTTGCAGTAGTTTAAAGTAATGTTGATTATAGTAAAGTATATATTTCATATCATGATATTACTGTATCGACACTTTCAAATGCCTTATACCTTTGGTCCGATATTAGTATTAGGGAGACACTTCATACAAACTGCTTGTCGGGTTGTCGGTCCCGCTGAAGAGATAAACAATTTTACGTAAAAACGGTTGTTACTGGTAGCGGATCGCCACTTTGGATGTCAGTCCCGCTGAGGAGCTCATCTGATACGCATGAAAACGACTAAGTGTTACTGGTATAAAATTGCCACGACCAAGTGTTAGGGTTAGGGTTCGGTAACTTGTTCAAGTTAAAAAGAGGGATTGGAAATTTTCAAGAAAGAAAACTCGTGCATATGTATCTTCAGTTAATCGACTAATCTCAAATCTTAATCGACTAATTAATAATTACCTATTAGTCGTTGATTAATCGACGAAATGATTAATCGGCACGACACTACAAAATTTAAACCGCCTATAGTTCACATTTTCTGAAAATGTATATTTTATGATATTGTGAATGACCTTTACACAGTATTAAAACATCGATGTTATTATAAACTATCTGAATAAGTTGGATTTTGTAGCGTCAGTACGCAGTACTGATTTTTTAAACAGTTACCCAGTAGACGCACATAGATCACTCCGCCTTTAGTTTGTCCAAGGTGGATTGTTCGTCCAAGGAATTGAAGTAAATTGATAGTTTAAACTCCTCCCCAGCTATTGTTAAAGGATTTATTTCCGTTTATCGAAAATCACAAACATTACCACGTGCTCTTTGGAATATCACAAACATTTTTCCACGTGGTCTTTTTGTATGAAATAGTTTAACCACTAAACACGTTATATCCGTGTGCGATGATTGGTTAATATTGAAGATACATTTGAGTATAGAATATATATTTATTTGTGGAAGCGTCTTTTCAAGTCTTTATTGGCAAGTATCCTTTGGTCAATTACACGCCATGAAACACAACACGTTCTACAACTGTTTTGTAAGGCTAAGTATTATTGGGATTTAAACGAAATCGTTAAATACACAATAGCCTACAACAAAGGTTCGTTTGAGGATGTATTTCCTTTTTAATTGAGAATATGATTAATAACATTATAGCGCTTTAAATCCATTGTTTTTGTTAAGGATTCTATTTATCTGTATGGGGTAATTACATGTTCATCGATATAAACTGTGAATTTTACACCATGACTTGTTATGTATTTTTATGCTATAATTGTATGTGCTTTTCTTGCAGTAGTTTAAAGTAATGTTGATTATAGTAAAGTATATATTTCATATCATGATATTACTGTATCGACACTTTCAAATGCCTTATACCTTTGGTCCGATATTAGTATTAGGGAGACACTTCATACAAACTGCTTGTCGGGTTGTCGGTCCCGCTGAAGAGATAAACAATTTTACGTAAAAACGGTTGTTACTGGTAGCGGATCGCCACTTTGGATGTCAGTCCCGCTGAGGAGCTCATCTGATACGCATGAAAACGACTAAGTGTTACTGGTATAAAATTGCCACGACCAAGTGTTAGGGTTAGGGTTCGGTAACTTGTTCAAGTTAAAAAGAGGGATTGGAAATTTTCAAGAAAGAAAACTCGTGCATATGTATCTTCAGTTAATCGACTAATCTCAAATCTTAATCGACTAATTAATAATTACGTATTAGTCGTTGATTAATCGACGAAATGATTAATCGGCACGACACTACAAAATTTAAACCGCCTATAGTTCACATTTTCTGAAAATGTATATTTTATGATATTGTGAATGACCTTTACACAGTATTAAAACATCGATGTTATTATAAACTATCTGAATAAGTTGGATTTTGTAGCGTCAGTACGCAGTACTGATTTTGTAAACAGTTACCCAGTAGACGCACATAGATCACTCCGCCTTTAGTTTGTCCAAGGTGGATTGTTCGTCCAAGGATTTGAAGTAAATTGATGGTTTAAACTCCTCCCCAGCTATTGTTAAAGGATTTATTTCCGTTTATCGAAAATCACAAACATTACCACGTGCTCTTTGGAATATCACAAACATTTTTCCACGTGGTCTTTTTGTATGAAATAGTTTAACCACTAAACACGTTATATCCGTGTGCGATGATTGGTTAATATTGAAGATACATTTGAGTATAGAATATATATTTATTTGTGGAAGCGTCTTTTCAAGTCTTTATTGGCAAGTATCCTTTGGTCAATTACACGCCATGAAACACAACACGTTCTACAACTGTTTTGTAAGGCTAAGTATTATTGGGATTTAAACGAAATCGTTAAATACACAATAGCCTACAACAAAGGTTCGTTTGAGGATGTATTTCCTTTTTAATTGAGAATATGATTAATAACATTATAGCGCTTTAAATCCATTGTTTTTGTTAAGGATTCTATTTATCTGTATGGGGTAATTACATGTTCATCGATATAAACTGTGAATTTTACACCATGACTTGTTATGTATTTTTATGCTATAATTGTATGTGCTTTTCTTGCAGTAGTTTAAAGTAATGTTGATTATAGTAAAGTATATATTTCATATCATGATATTACTGTATCGACACTTTCAAATGCCTTATACCTTTGGTCCGATATTAGTATTAGGGAGACACTTCATACAAACTGCTTGTCGGGTTGTCGGTCCCGCTGAAGAGATAAACAATTTTACGTAAAAACGGTTGTTACTGGTAGCGGATCGCCACTTTGGATGTCAGTCCCGCTGAGGAGCTCATCTGATACGCATGAAAACGACTAAGTGTTACTGGTATAAAATTGCCACGACCAAGTGTTAGGGTTAGGGTTCGGTAACTTGTTCAAGTTAAAAAGAGGGATTGGAAATTTTCAAGAAAGAAAACTCGTGCATATGTATCTTCAGTTAATCGACTAATCTCAAATCTTAATCGACTAATTAATAATTACCTATTAGTCGTTGATTAATCGACGAAATGATTAATCGGCACGACACTACAAAATTTAAACCGCCTATAGTTCACATTTTCTGAAAATGTATATTTTATGATATTGTGAATGACCTTTACACAGTATTAAAACATCGATGTTATTATAAACTATCTGAATAAGTTGGATTTTGTAGCGTCAGTACGCAGTACTGATTTTGTAAACAGTTACCCAGTAGACGCACATAGATCACTCCGCCTTTAGTTTGTCCAAGGTGGATTGTTCGTCCAAGGAATTGAAGTAAATTGATAGTTTAAACTCCTCCCCAGCTATTGTTAAAGGATTTATTTCCGTTTATCGAAAATCACAAACATTACCACGTGCTCTTTGGAATATCACAAACATTTTTCCACGTGGTCTTTTTGTATGAAATAGTTTAACCACTAAACACGTTATATCCGTGTGCGATGATTGGTTAATATTGAAGATACATTTGAGTATAGAATATATATTTATTTGTGGAAGCGTCTTTTCAAGTCTTTATTGACAAGTATCCTTTGGTCAATTACACGCCATGAAACACAACACGTTCTACAACTGTTTTGTAAGGCTAAGTATTATTGGGATTTAAACGAAATCGTTAAATACACAATAGCCTACAACAAAGGTTCGTTTGAGGATGTATTTCCTTTTTAATTGAGAATATGATTAATAACATTATAGCGCTTTAAATCCATTGTTTTTGTTAAGGATTCTATTTATCTGTATGGGGTAATTACATGTTCATCGATATAAACTGTGAATTTTACACCATGACTTGTTATGTATTTTTATGCTATAATTGTATGTGCTTTTCTTGCAGTAGTTTAAAGTAATGTTGATTATAGTAAAGTATATATTTCATATCATGATATTACTGTATCGACACTTTCAAATGCCTTATACCTTTGGTCCGATATTAGTATTAGGGAGACACTTCATACAAACTGCTTGTCGGGTTGTCGGTCCCGCTGAAGAGATAAACAATTTTACGTAAAAACGGTTGTTACTGGTAGCGGATCGCCACTTTGGATGTCAGTCCCGCTGAGGAGCTCATCTGATACGCATGAAAACGACTAAGTGTTACTGGTATAAAATTGCCACGACCAAGTGTTAGGGTTAGGGTTCGGTAACTTGTTCAAGTTAAAAAGAGGGATTGGAAATTTTCAAGAAAGAAAACTCGTGCATATGTATCTTCAGTTAATCGACTAATCTCAAATCTTAATCGACTAATTAATAATTACGTATTAGTCGTTGATTAATCGACGAAATGATTAATCGGCACGACACTACAAAATTTAAACCGCCTATAGTTCACATTTTCTGAAAATGTATATTTTATGATATTGTGAATGACCTTTACACAGTATTAAAACATCGATGTTATTATAAACTATCTGAATAAGTTGGATTTTGTAGCGTCAGTACGCAGTACTGATTTTTTAAACAGTTACCCAGTAGACGCACATAGATCACTCCGCCTTTAGTTTGTCCAAGGTGGATTGTTCGTCCAAGGATTTGAAGTAAATTCATAGTTTAAACTCCTCCCAAGCTATTGTTAAAGGATTTATTTCCGTTTATCGAAAATCACAAACATTACCACGTGCTCTTTGGAATATCACAAACATTTTTCCACGTGGTCTTTTTGTATGAAATAGTTTAACCACTAAACACGTTATATCCGTGTGCGATGATTGGTTAATATTGAAGATACATTTGAGTATAGAATATATATTTATTTGTGGAAGCGTCTTTTCAAGTCTTTATTGACAAGTATCCTTTGGTCAATTACACGCCATGAAACACAACACGTTCTACAACTGTTTTGTAAGGCTAAGTATTATTGGGATTTAAACGAAATCGTTAAATACACAATAGCCTACAACAAAGGTTCGTTTGAGGATGTATTTCCTTTTTAATTGAGAATATGATTAATAACATTATAGCGCTTTAAATCCATTGTTTTTGTTAAGGATTCTATTTATCTGTATGGGGTAATTACATGTTCATCGATATAAACTGTGAATTTTACACCATGACTTGTTATGTATTTTTATGCTATAATTGTATGTGCTTTTCTTGCAGTAGTTTAAAGTAATGTTGATTATAGTAAAGTATATATTTCATATCATGATATTACTGTATCGACACTTTCAAATGCCTTATACCTTTGGTCCGATATTAGTATTAGGGAGACACTTCATACAAACTGCTTGTCGGGTTGTCGGTCCCGCTGAAGAGATAAACAATTTTACGTAAAAACGGTTGTTACTGGTAGCGGATCGCCACTTTGGATGTCAGTCCCGCTGAGGAGCTCATCTGATACGCATGAAAACGACTAAGTGTTACTGGTATAAAATTGCCACGACCAAGTGTTAGGGTTAGGGTTCGGTAACTTGTTCAAGTTAAAAAGAGGGATTGGAAATTTTCAAGAAAGAAAACTCGTGCATATGTATCTTCAGTTAATCGACTAATCTCAAATCTTAATCGACTAATTAATAATTACCTATTAGTCGTTGATTAATCGACGAAATGATTAATCGGCACGACACTACAAAATTTAAACCGCCTAT
Organism: Congeria kusceri; assembly: GCA_027627225.1. Lineage (NCBI taxonomy): Eukaryota > Metazoa > Mollusca > Bivalvia > Myida > Dreissenidae > Congeria > Congeria kusceri. Next base: position 88,336,461 of record CM051024.1, read on the forward strand.
AGTTCACATTTTCTGAAAATGTATATTTTATGATATTGTGAATGACCTTTACACAGTATTAAAACATCGATGTTATTATAAACTATCTGAATAAGTTGGATTTTGTAGCGTCAGTACGCAGTACTGATTTTTTAAACAGTTACCCAGTAGACGCACATAGATCACTCCGCCTTTAGTTTGTCCAAGGTGGATTGTTCGTCCAAGGATTTGAAGTAAATTCATAGTTTAAACTCCTCCCAAGCTATTGTTAAAGGATTTATTTCCGTTTATCGAAAATCACAAACATTACCACGTGCTCTTTGGAATATCACAAACATTTTTCCACGTGGTCTTTTTGTATGAAATAGTTTAACCACTAAACACGTTATATCCGTGTGCGATGATTGGTTAATATTGAAGATACATTTGAGTATAGAATATATATTTATTTGTGGAAGCGTCTTTTCAAGTCTTTATTGACAAGTATCCTTTGGTCAATTACACGCCATGAAACACAACACGTTCTACAACTGTTTTGTAAGGCTAAGTATTATTGGGATTTAAACGAAATCGTTAAATACACAATAGCCTACAACAAAGGTTCGTTTGAGGATGTATTTCCTTTTTAATTGAGAATATGATTAATAACATTATAGCGCTTTAAATCCATTGTTTTTGTTAAGGATTCTATTTATCTGTATGGGGTAATTACATGTTCATCGATATAAACTGTGAATTTTACACCATGACTTGTTATGTATTTTTATGCTATAATTGTATGTGCTTTTCTTGCAATAGTTTAAAGTAATGTTGATTATAGTAAAGTATATATTTCATATCATGATATTACTGTATCGACACTTTCAAATGCCTTATACCTTTGGTCCGATATTAGTATTAGGGAGACACTTCATACAAACTGCTTGTCGGGTTGTCGGTCCCGCTGAAGAGATAAACAATTTTACGTAAAAACGGTTGTTACTGGTAGCGGATCGCCACTTTGGATGTCAGTCCCGCTGAGGAGCTCATCTGATACGCATGAAAACGACTAAGTGTTACTGGTATAAAATTGCCACGACCAAGTGTTAGGGTTAGGGTTCGGTAACTTGTTCAAGTTAAAAAGAGGGATTGGAAATTTTCAAGAAAGAAAACTCGTGCATATGTATCTTCAGTTAATCGACTAATCTCAAATCTTAATCGACTAATTAATAATTACCTATTAGTCGTTGATTAATCGACGAAATGATTAATCGGCACGACACTACAAAATTTAAACCGCCTATAGTTCACATTTTCTGAAAATGTATATTTTATGATATTGTGAATGACCTTTACACAGTATTAAAACATCGATGTTATTATAAACTATCTGAATAAGTTGGATTTTGTAGCGTCAGTACGCAGTACTGATTTTTTAAACAGTTACCCAGTAGACGCACATAGATCACTCCGCCTTTAGTTTGTCCAAGGTGGATTGTTCGTCCAAGGAATTGAAGTAAATTGATAGTTTAAACTCCTCCCCAGCTATTGTTAAAGGATTTATTTCCGTTTATCGAAAATCACAAACATTACCACGTGCTCTTTGGAATATCACAAACATTTTTCCACGTGGTCTTTTTGTATGAAATAGTTTAACCACTAAACACGTTATATCCGTGTGCGATGATTGGTTAATATTGAAGATACATTTGAGTATAGAATATATATTTATTTGTGGAAGCGTCTTTTCAAGTCTTTATTGGCAAGTATCCTTTGGTCAATTACACGCCATGAAACACAACACGTTCTACAACTGTTTTGTAAGGCTAAGTATTATTGGGATTTAAACGAAATCGTTAAATACACAATAGCCTACAACAAAGGTTCGTTTGAGGATGTATTTCCTTTTTAATTGAGAATATGATTAATAACATTATAGCGCTTTAAATCCATTGTTTTTGTTAAGGATTCTATTTATCTGTATGGGGTAATTACATGTTCATCGATATAAACTGTGAATTTTACACCATGACTTGTTATGTATTTTTATGCTATAATTGTATGTGCTTTTCTTGCAGTAGTTTAAAGTAATGTTGATTATAGTAAAGTATATATTTCATATCATGATATTACTGTATCGACACTTTCAAATGCCTTATACCTTTGGTCCGATATTAGTATTAGGGAGACACTTCATACAAACTGCTTGTCGGGTTGTCGGTCCCGCTGAAGAGATAAACAATTTTACGTAAAAACGGTTGTTACTGGTAGCGGATCGCCACTTTGGATGTCAGTCCCGCTGAGGAGCTCATCTGATACGCATGAAAACGACTAAGTGTTACTGGTATAAAATTGCCACGACCAAGTGTTAGGGTTAGGGTTCGGTAACTTGTTCAAGTTAAAAAGAGGGATTGGAAATTTTCAAGAAAGAAAACTCGTGCATATGTATCTTCAGTTAATCGACTAATCTCAAATCTTAATCGACTAATTAATAATTACCTATTAGTCGTTGATTAATCGACGAAATGATTAATCGGCACGACACTACAAAATTTAAACCGCCTATAGTTCACATTTTCTGAAAATGTATATTTTATGATATTGTGAATGACCTTTACACAGTATTAAAACATCGATGTTATTATAAACTATCTGAATAAGTTGGATTTTGTAGCGTCAGTACGCAGTACTGATTTTTTAAACAGTTACCCAGTAGACGCACATAGATCACTCCGCCTTTAGTTTGTCCAAGGTGGATTGTTCGTCCAAGGAATTGAAGTAAATTGATAGTTTAAACTCCTCCCCAGCTATTGTTAAAGGATTTATTTCCGTTTATCGAAAATCACAAACATTACCACGTGCTCTTTGGAATATCACAAACATTTGTCCACGTGGTCTTTTTGTATGAAATAGTTTAACCACTAAACACGTTATATCCGTGTGCGATGATTGGTTAATATTGAAGATACATTTGAGTATAGAATATATATTTATTTGTGGAAGCGTCTTTTCAAGTCTTTATTGGCAAGTATCCTTTGGTCAATTACACGCCATGAAACACAACACGTTCTACAACTGTTTTGTAAGGCTAAGTATTATTGGGATTTAAACGAAATCGTTAAATACACAATAGCCTACAACAAAGGTTCGTTTGAGGATGTATTTCCTTTTTAATTGAGAATATGATTAATAACATTATAGCGCTTTAAATCCATTGTTTTTGTTAAGGATTCTATTTATCTGTATGGGGTAATTACATGTTCATCGATATAAACTGTGAATTTTACACCATGACTTGTTATGTATTTTTATGCTATAATTGTATGTGCTTTTCTTGCAGTAGTTTAAAGTAATGTTGATTATAGTAAAGTATATATTTCATATCATGATATTACTGTATCGACACTTTCAAATGCCTTATACCTTTGGTCCGATATTAGTATTAGGGAGACACTTCATACAAACTGCTTGTCGGGTTGTCGGTCCCGCTGAAGAGATAAACAATTTTACGTAAAAACGGTTGTTACTGGTAGCGGATCGCCACTTTGGATGTCAGTCCCGCTGAGGAGCTCATCTGATACGCATGAAAACGACTAAGTGTTACTGGTATAAAATTGCCACGACCAAGTGTTAGGGTTAGGGTTCGGTAACTTGTTCAAGTTAAAAAGAGGGATTGGAAATTTTCAAGAAAGAAAACTCGTGCATATGTATCTTCAGTTAATCGACTAATCTCAAATCTTAATCGACTAATTAATAATTACCTATTAGTCGTTGATTAATCGACGAAATGATTAATCGGCACGACACTACAAAATTTAAACCGCCTATAGTTCACATTTTCTGAAAATGTATATTTTATGATATTGTGAATGACCTTTACACAGTATTAAAACATCGATGTTATTATAAACTATCTGAATAAGTTGGATTTTGTAGCGTCAGTACGCAGTACTGATTTTTTAAACAGTTACCCAGTAGACGCACATAGATCACTCCGCCTTTAGTTTGTCCAAGGTGGATTGTTCGTCCAAGGAATTGAAGTAAATTGATAGTTTAAACTCCTCCCCAGCTATTGTTAAAGGATTTATTTCCGTTTATCGAAAATCACAAACATTACCACGTGCTCTTTGGAATATCACAAACATTTTTCCACGTGGTCTTTTTGTATGAAATAGTTTAACCACTAAACACGTTATATCCGTGTGCGATGATTGGTTAATATTGAAGATACATTTGAGTATAGAATATATATTTATTTGTGGAAGCGTCTTTTCAAGTCTTTATTGGCAAGTATCCTTTGGTCAATTACACGCCATGAAACACAACACGTTCTACAACTGTTTTGTAAGGCTAAGTATTATTGGGATTTAAACGAAATCGTTAAATACACAATAGCCTACAACAAAGGTTCGTTTGAGGATGTATTTCCTTTTTAATTGAGAATATGATTAATAACATTATAGCGCTTTAAATCCATTGTTTTTGTTAAGGATTCTATTTATCTGTATGGGGTAATTACATGTTCATCGATATAAACTGTGAATTTTACACCATGACTTGTTATGTATTTTTATGCTATAATTGTATGTGCTTTTCTTGCAATAGTTTAAAGTAATGTTGATTATAGTAAAGTATATATTTCATATCATGATATTACTGTATCGACACTTTCAAATGCCTTATACCTTTGGTCCGATATTAGTATTAGGGAGACACTTCATACAAACTGCTTGTCGGGTTGTCGGTCCCGCTGAAGAGATAAACAATTTTACGTAAAAACGGTTGTTACTGGTAGCGGATCGCCACTTTGGATGTCAGTCCCGCTGAGGAGCTCATCTGATACGCATGAAAACGACTAAGTGTTACTGGTATAAAATTGCCACGACCAAGTGTTAGGGTTAGGGTTCGGTAACTTGTTCAAGTTAAAAAGAGGGATTGGAAATTTTCAAGAAAGAAAACTCGTGCATATGTATCTTCAGTTAATCGACTAATCTCAAATCTTAATCGACTAATTAATAATTACCTATTAGTCGTTGATTAATCGACGAAATGATTAATCGGCACGACACTACAAAATTTAAACCGCCTATAGTTCACATTTTCTGAAAATGTATATTTTATGATATTGTGAATGACCTTTACACAGTATTAAAACATCGATGTTATTATAAACTATCTGAATAAGTTGGATTTTGTAGCGTCAGTACGCAGTACTGATTTTTTAAACAGTTACCCAGTAGACGCACATAGATCACTCCGCCTTTAGTTTGTCCAAGGTGGATTGTTCGTCCAAGGAATTGAAGTAAATTGATAGTTTAAACTCCTCCCCAGCTATTGTTAAAGGATTTATTTCCGTTTATCGAAAATCACAAACATTACCACGTGCTCTTTGGAATATCACAAACATTTGTCCACGTGGTCTTTTTGTATGAAATAGTTTAACCACTAAACACGTTATATCCGTGTGCGATGATTGGTTAATATTGAAGATACATTTGAGTATAGAATATATATTTATTTGTGGAAGCGTCTTTTCAAGTCTTTATTGCCAAGTATCCTTTGGTCAATTACACGCCATGAAACACAACACGTTCTACAACTGTTTTGTAAGGCTAAGTATTATTGGGATTTAAACGAAATCGTTAAATACACAATAGCCTACAACAAAGGTTCGTTTGAGGATGTATTTCCTTTTTAATTGAGAATATGATTAATAACATTATAGCGCTTTAAATCCATTGTTTTTGTTAAGGATTCTATTTATCTGTATGGGGTAATTACATGTTCATCGATATAAACTGTGAATTTTACACCATGACTTGTTATGTATTTTTATGCTATAATTGTATGTGCTTTTCTTGCAGTAGTTTAAAGTAATGTTGATTATAGTAAAGTATATATTTCATATCATGATATTACTGTATCGACACTTTCAAATGCCTTATACCTTTGGTCCGATATTAGTATTAGGGAGACACTTCATACAAACTGCTTGTCGGGTTGTCGGTCCCGCTGAAGAGATAAACAATTTTACGTAAAAACGGTTGTTACTGGTAGCGGATCGCCACTTTGGATGTCAATCCCGCTGAGGAGCTCATCTGATACGCATGAAAACGACTAAGTGTTACTGGTATAAAATTGCCACGACCAAGTGTTAGGGTTAGGGTTCGGTAACTTGTTCAAGTTAAAAAGAGGGATTGGAAATTTTCAAGAAAGAAAACTCGTGCATATGTATCTTCAGTTAATCGACTAATCTCAAATCTTAATCGACTAATTAATAATTACCTATTAGTCGTTGATTAATCGACGAAATGATTAATCGGCACGACACTACAAAATTTAAACCGCCTATAGTTCACATTTTCTGAAAATGTATATTTTATGATATTGTGAATGACCTTTACACAGTATTAAAACATCGATGTTATTATAAACTATCTGAATAAGTTGGATTTTGTAGCGTCAGTACGCAGTACTGATTTTTTAAACAGTTACCCAGTAGACGCACATAGATCACTCCGCCTTTAGTTTGTCCAAGGTGGATTGTTCGTCCAAGGAATTGAAGTAAATTGATAGTTTAAACTCCTCCCCAGCTATTGTTAAAGGATTTATTTCCGTTTATCGAAAATCACAAACATTACCACGTGCTCTTTGGAATATCACAAACATTTGTCCACGTGGTCTTTTTGTATGAAATAGTTTAACCACTAAACACGTTATATCCGTGTGCGATGATTGGTTAATATTGAAGATACATTTGAGTATAGAATATATATTTATTTGTGGAAGCGTCTTTTCAAGTCTTTATTGGCAAGTATCCTTTGGTCAATTACACGCCATGAAACACAACACGTTCTACAACTGTTTTGTAAGGCTAAGTATTATTGGGATTTAAACGAAATCGTTAAATACACAATAGCCTACAACAAAGGTTCGTTTGAGGATGTATTTCCTTTTTAATTGAGAATATGATTAATAACATTATAGCGCTTTAAATCCATTGTTTTTGTTAAGGATTCTATTTATCTGTATGGGGTAATTACATGTTCATCGATATAAACTGTGAATTTTACACCATGACTTGTTATGTATTTTTATGCTATAATTGTATGTGCTTTTCTTGCAGTAGTTTAAAGTAATGTTGATTATAGTAAAGTATATATTTCATATCATGATATTACTGTATCGACACTTTCAAATGCCTTATACCTTTGGTCCGATATTAGTATTAGGGAGACACTTCATACAAACTGCTTGTCGGGTTGTCGGTCCCGCTGAAGAGATAAACAATTTTACGTAAAAACGGTTGTTACTGGTAGCGGATCGCCACTTTGGATGTCAGTCCCGCTGAGGAGCTCATCTGATACGCATGAAAACGACTAAGTGTTACTGGTATAAAATTGCCACGACCAAGTGTTAGGGTTAGGGTTCGGTAACTTGTTCAAGTTAAAAAGAGGGATTGGAAATTTTCAAGAAAGAAAACTCGTGCATATGTATCTTCAGTTAATCGACTAATCTCAAATCTTAATCGACTAATTAATAATTACCTATTAGTCGTTGATTAATCGACGAAATGATTAATCGGCACGACACTACAAAATTTAAACCGCCTATAGTTCACATTTTCTGAAAATGTATATTTTATGATATTGTGAATGACCTTTACACAGTATTAAAACATCGATGTTATTATAAACTATCTGAATAAGTTGGATTTTGTAGCGTCAGTACGCAGTACTGATTTTTTAAACAGTTACCCAGTAGACGCACATAGATCACTCCGCCTTTAGTTTGTCCAAGGTGGATTGTTCGTCCAAGGATTTGAAGTAAATTCATAGTTTAAACTCCTCCCAAGCTATTGTTAAAGGATTTATTTCCGTTTATCGAAAATCACAAACATTACCACGTGCTCTTTGGAATATCACAAACATTTTTCCACGTGGTCTTTTTGTATGAAATAGTTTAACCACTAAACACGTTATATCCGTGTGCGATGATTGGTTAATATTGAAGATACATTTGAGTATAGAATATATATTTATTTGTGGAAGCGTCTTTTCAAGTCTTTATTGCCAAGTATCCTTTGGTCAATTACACGCCATGAAACACAACACGTTCTACAACTGTTTTGTAAGGCTAAGTATTATTGGGATTTAAACGAAATCGTTAAATACACAATAGCCTACAACAAAGGTTCGTTTGAGGATGTATTTCCTTTTTAATTGAGAATATGATTAATAACATTATAGCGCTTTAAATCCATTGTTTTTGTTAAGGATTCTATTTATCTGTATGGGGTAATTACATGTTCATCGATATAAACTGTGAATTTTACACCATGACTTGTTATGTATTTTTATGCTATAATTGTATGTGCTTTTCTTGCAGTAGTTTAAAGTAATGTTGATTATAGTAAAGTATATATTTCATATCATGATATTACTGTATCGACACTTTCAAATGCCTTATACCTTTGGTCCGATATTAGTATTAGGGAGACACTTCATACAAACTGCTTGTCGGGTTGTCGGTCCCGCTGAAGAGATAAACAATTTTACGTAAAAACGGTTGTTACTGGTAGCGGATCGCCACTTTGGATGTCAGTCCCGCTGAGGAGCTCATCTGATACGCATGAAAACGACTAAGTGTTACTGGTATAAAATTGCCACGACCAAGTGTTAGGGTTAGGGTTCGGTAACTTGTTCAAGTTAAAAAGAGGGATTGGAAATTTTCAAGAAAGAAAACTCGTGCATATGTATCTTCAGTTAATCGACTAATCTCAAATCTTAATCGACTAATTAATAATTACCTATTAGTCGTTGATTAATCGACGAAATGATTAATCGGCACGACACTACAAAATTTAAACCGCCTATAGTTCACATTTTCTGAAAATGTATATTTTATGATATTGTGAATGACCTTTACACAGTATTAAAACATCGATGTTATTATAAACTATCTGAATAAGTTGGATTTTGTAGCGTCAGTACGCAGTACTGATTTTGTAAACAGTTACCCAGTAGACGCACATAGATCACTCCGCCTTTAGTTTGTCCAAGGTGGATTGTTCGTCCAAGGAATTGAAGTAAATTGATAGTTTAAACTCCTCCCCAGCTATTGTTAAAGGATTTATTTCCGTTTATCGAAAATCACAAACATTACCACGTGCTCTTTGGAATATCACAAACATTTTTCCACGTGGTCTTTTTGTATGAAATAGTTTAACCACTAAACACGTTATATCCGTGTGCGATGATTGGTTAATATTGAAGATACATTTGAGTATAGAATATATATTTATTTGTGGAAGCGTCTTTTCAAGTCTTTATTGCCAAGTATCCTTTGGTCAATTACACGCCATGAAACACAACACGTTCTACAACTGTTTTGTAAGGCTAAGTATTATTGGGATTTAAACGAAATCGTTAAATACACAATAGCCTACAACAAAGGTTCGTTTGAGGATGTATTTCCTTTTTAATTGAGAATATGATTAATAACATTATAGCGCTTTAAATCCATTGTTTTTGTTAAGGATTCTATTTATCTGTATGGGGTAATTAAATGTTCATCGATATAAACTGTGAATTTTACACCATGACTTGTTATGTATTTTTATGCTATAATTGTATGTGCTTTTCTTGCAGTAGTTTAAAGTAATGTTGATTATAGTAAAGTATATATTTCATATCATGATATTACTGTATCGACACTTTCAAATGCCTTATACCTTTGGTCCGATATTAGTATTAGGGAGACACTTCATACAAACTGCTTGTCGGGTTGTCGGTCCCGCTGAAGAGATAAACAATTTTACGTAAAAACGGTTGTTACTGGTAGCGGATCGCCACTTTGGATGTCAGTCCCGCTGAGGAGCTCATCTGATACGCATGAAAACGACTAAGTGTTACTGGTATAAAATTGCCACGACCAAGTGTTAGGGTTAGGGTTCGGTAACTTGTTCAAGTTAAAAAGAGGGATTGGAAATTTTCAAGAAAGAAAACTCGTGCATATGTATCTTCAGTTAATCGACTAATCTCAAATCTTAATCGACTAATTAATAATTACCTATTAGTCGTTGATTAATCGACGAAATGATTAATCGGCACGACACTACAAAATTTAAACCGCCTATAGTTCACATTTTCTGAAAATGTATATTTTATGATATTGTGAATGACCTTTACACAGTATTAAAACATCGATGTTATTATAAACTATCTGAATAAGTTGGATTTTGTAGCGTCAGTACGCAGTACTGATTTTGTAAACAGTTACCCAGTAGACGCACATAGATCACTCCGCCTTTAGTTTGTCCAAGGTGGATTGTTCGTCCAAGGAATTGAAGTAAATTGATAGTTTAAACTCCTCCCCAGCTATTGTTAAAGGATTTATTTCCGTTTATCGAAAATCACAAACATTACCACGTGCTCTTTGGAATATCACAAACATTTTTCCACGTGGTCTTTTTGTATGAAATAGTTTAACCACTAAACACGTTATATCCGTGTGCGATGATTGGTTAATATTGAAGATACATTTGAGTATAGAATATATATTTATTTGTGGAAGCGTCTTTTCAAGTCTTTATTGCCAAGTATCCTTTGGTCAATTACACGCCATGAAACACAACACGTTCTACAACTGTTTTGTAAGGCTAAGTATTATTGGGATTTAAACGAAATCGTTAAATACACAATAGCCTACAACAAAGGTTCGTTTGAGGATGTATTTCCTTTTTAATTGAGAATATGATTAATAACATTATAGCGCTTTAAATCCATTGTTTTTGTTAAGGATTCTATTTATCTGTATGGGGTAATTAAATGTTCATCGATATAAACTGTGAATTTTACACCATGACTTGTTATGTATTTTTATGCTATAATTGTATGTGCTTTTCTTGCAGTAGTTTAAAGTAATGTTGATTATAGTAAAGTATATATTTCATATCATGATATTACTGTATCGACACTTTCAAATGCCTTATACCTTTGGTCCGATATTAGTATTAGGGAGACACTTCATACAAACTGCTTGTCGGGTTGTCGGTCCCGCTGAAGAGATAAACAATTTTACGTAAAAACGGTTGTTACTGGTAGCGGATCGCCACTTTGGATGTCAGTCCCGCTGAGGAGCTCATCTGATACGCATGAAAACGACTAAGTGTTACTGGTATAAAATTGCCACGACCAAGTGTTAGGGTTAGGGTTCGGTAACTTGTTCAAGTTAAAAAGAGGGATTGGAAATTTTCAAGAAAGAAAACTCGTGCATATGTATCTTCAGTTAATCGACTAATCTCAAATCTTAATCGACTAATTAATAATTACCTATTAGTCGTTGATTAATCGACGAAATGATTAATCGGCACGACACTACAAAATTTAAACCGCCTATAGTTCACATTTTCTGAAAATGTATATTTTATGATATTGTGAATGACCTTTACACAGTATTAAAACATCGATGTTATTATAAACTATCTGAATAAGTTGGATTTTGTAGCGTCAGTACGCAGTACTGATTTTGTAAACAGTTACCCAGTAGACGCACATAGATCACTCCGCCTTTAGTTTGTCCAAGGTGGATTGTTCGTCCAAGGAATTGAAGTAAATTGATAGTTTAAACTCCTCCCCAGCTATTGTTAAAGGATTTATTTCCGTTTATCGAAAATCACAAACATTACCACGTGCTCTTTGGAATATCACAAACATTTTTCCACGTGGTCTTTTTGTATGAAATAGTTTAACCACTAAACACGTTATATCCGTGTGCGATGATTGGTTAATATTGAAGATACATTTGAGTATAGAATATATATTTATTTGTGGAAGCGTCTTTTCAAGTCTTTATTGACAAGTATCCTTTGGTCAATTACACGCCATGAAACACAACACGTTCTACAACTGTTTTGTAAGGCTAAGTATTATTGGGATTTAAACGAAATCGTTAAATACACAATAGCCTACAACAAAGGTTCGTTTGAGGATGTATTTCCTTTTTAATTGAGAATATGATTAATAACATTATAGCGCTTTAAATCCATTGTTTTTGTTAAGGATTCTATTTATCTGTATGGGGTAATTACATGTTCATCGATATAAACTGTGAATTTTACACCATGACTTGTTATGTATTTTTATGCTATAATTGTATGTGCTTTTCTTGCAGTAGTTTAAAGTAATGTTGATTATAGTAAAGTATATATTTCATATCATGATATTACTGTATCGACACTTTCAAATGCCTTATACCTTTGGTCCGATATTAGTATTAGGGAGACACTTCATACAAACTGCTTGTCGGGTTGTCGGTCCCGCTGAAGAGATAAACAATTTTACGTAAAAACGGTTGTTACTGGTAGCGGATCGCCACTTTGGATGTCAGTCCCGCTGAGGAGCTCATCTGATACGCATGAAAACGACTAAGTGTTACTGGTATAAAATTGCCACGACCAAGTGTTAGGGTTAGGGTTCGGTAACTTGTTCAAGTTAAAAAGAGGGATTGGAAATTTTCAAGAAAGAAAACTCGTGCATATGTATCTTCAGTTAATCGACTAATCTCAAATCTTAATCGACTAATTAATAATTACCTATTAGTCGTTGATTAATCGACGAAATGATTAATCGGCACGACACTACAAAATTTAAACCGCCTATAGTTCACATTTTCTGAAAATGTATATTTTATGATATTGTGAATGACCTTTACACAGTATTAAAACATCGATGTTATTATAAACTATCTGAATAAGTTGGATTTTGTAGCGTCAGTACGCAGTACTGATTTTGTAAACAGTTACCCAGTAGACGCACATAGATCACTCCGCCTTTAGTTTGTCCAAGGTGGATTGTTCGTCCAAGGAATTGAAGTAAATTGATAGTTTAAACTCCTCCCCAGCTATTGTTAAAGGATTTATTTCCGTTTATCGAAAATCACAAACATTACCACGTGCTCTTTGGAATATCACAAACATTTTTCCACGTGGTCTTTTTGTATGAAATAGTTTAACCACTAAACACGTTATATCCGTGTGCGATGATTGGTTAATATTGAAGATACATTTGAGTATAGAATATATATTTATTTGTGGAAGCGTCTTTTCAAGTCTTTATTGCCAAGTATCCTTTGGTCAATTACACGCCATGAAACACAACACGTTCTACAACTGTTTTGTAAGGCTAAGTATTATTGGGATTTAAACGAAATCGTTAAATACACAATAGCCTACAACAAAGGTTCGTTTGAGGATGTATTTCCTTTTTAATTGAGAATATGATTAATAACATTATAGCGCTTTAAATCCATTGTTTTTGTTAAGGATTCTATTTATCTGTATGGGGTAATTACATGTTCATCGATATAAACTGTGAATTTTACACCATGACTTGTTATGTATTTTTATGCTATAATTGTATGTGCTTTTCTTGCAGTAGTTTAAAGTAATGTTGATTATAGTAAAGTATATATTTCATATCATGATATTACTGTATCGACACTTTCAAATGCCTTATACCTTTGGTCCGATATTAGTATTAGGGAGACACTTCATACAAACTGCTTGTCGGGTTGTCGGTCCCGCTGAAGAGATAAACAATTTTACGTAAAAACGGTTGTTACTGGTAGCGGATCGCCACTTTGGATGTCAGTCCCGCTGAGGAGCTCATCTGATACGCATGAAAACGACTAAGTGTTACTGGTATAAAATTGCCACGACCAAGTGTTAGGGTTAGGGTTCGGTAACTTGTTCAAGTTAAAAAGAGGGATTGGAAATTTTCAAGAAAGAAAACTCGTGCATATGTATCTTCAGTTAATCGACTAATCTCAAATCTTAATCGACTAATTAATAATTACCTATTAGTCGTTGATTAATCGACGAAATGATTAATCGGCACGACACTACAAAATTTAAACCGCCTATAGTTCACATTTTCTGAAAATGTATATTTTATGATATTGTGAATGACCTTTACACAGTATTAAAACATCGATGTTATTATAAACTATCTGAATAAGTTGGATTTTGTAGCGTCAGTACGCAGTACTGATTTTGTAAACAGTTACCCAGTAGACGCACATAGATCACTCCGCCTTTAGTTTGTCCAAGGTGGATTGTTCGTCCAAGGAATTGAAGTAAATTGATAGTTTAAACTCCTCCCCAGCTATTGTTAAAGGATTTATTTCCGTTTATCGAAAATCACAAACATTACCACGTGCTCTTTGGAATATCACAAACATTTTTCCACGTGGTCTTTTTGTATGAAATAGTTTAACCACTAAACACGTTATATCCGTGTGCGATGATTGGTTAATATTGAAGATACACATTTGAGTATAGAATATATATTTATTTGTGGAAGCGTCTTTTCAAGTCTTTATTGCCAAGTATCCTTTGGTCAATTACACGCCATGAAACACAACACGTTCTACAACTGTTTTGTAAGGCTAAGTATTATTGGGATTTAAACGATATCGTTAAATACACAATAGCCTACAACAAAGGTTCGTTTGAGGATGTATTTCCTTTTTAATTGAGAATATGATTAATAACATTATAGCGCTTTAAATCCATTGTTTTTGTTAAGGATTCTATTTATCTGTATGGGGTAATTATATGTTCATCGATATAAACTGTGAATTTTACACCATGACTTGTTATGTATTTTTATGCTATAATTGTATGTGCTTTTCTTGCAGTAGTTTAAAGTAATGTTGATTATAGTAAAGTATATATTTCATATCATGATATTACTGTATCGACACTTTCAAATGCCTTATACCTTTGGTCCGATATTAGTATTAGGGAGACACTTCATACAAACTGCTTGTCGGGTTGTCGGTCCCGCTGAAGAGATAAACAATTTTACGTAAAAACGGTTGTTACTGGTAGCGGATCGCCACTTTGGATGTCAGTCCCGCTGAGGAGCTCATCTGATACGCATGAAAACGACTAAGTGTTACTGGTATAAAATTGCCACGACCAAGTGTTAGGGTTAGGGTTCGGTAACTTGTTCAAGTTAAAAAGAGGGATTGGAAATTTTCAAGAAAGAAAACTCGTGCATATGTATCTTCAGTTAATCGACTAATCTCAAATCTTAATCGACTAATTAATAATTACCTATTAGTCGTTGATTAATCGACGAAATGATTAATCGGCACGACACTACAAAATTTAAACCGCCTATAGTTCACATTTTCTGAATATGTATATTTTATGATATTGTGAATGACCTTTACACAGTATTAAAACATCGATGTTATTATAAACTATCTGAATAAGTTGGATTTTGTAGCGTCAGTACGCAGTACTGATTTTTTAAACAGTTACCCAGTAGACGCACATAGATCACTCCGCCTTTAGTTTGTCCAAGGTGGATTGTTCGTCCAAGGAATTGAAGTAAATTGATAGTTTAAACTCCTCCCCAGCTATTGTTAAAGGATTTATTTCCGTTTATCGAAAATCACAAACATTACCACGTGCTCTTTGGAATATCACAAACATTTTTCCACGTGGTCTTTTTGTATGAAATAGTTTAACCACTAAACACGTTATATCCGTGTGCGATGATTGGTTAATATTGAAGATACATTTGAGTATAGAATATATATTTATTTGTGGAAGCGTCTTTTCAAGTCTTTATTGCCAAGTATCCTTTGGTCAATTACACGCCATGAAACACAACACGTTCTACAACTGTTTTGTAAGGCTAAGTATTATTGGGATTTAAACGAAATCGTTAAATACACAATAGCCTACAACAAAGGTTCGTTTGAGGATGTATTTCCTTTTTAATTGAGAATATGATTAATAACATTATAGCGCTTTAAATCCATTGTTTTTGTTAAGGATTCTATTTATCTGTATGGGGTAATTACATGTTCATCGATATAAACTGTGAATTTTACACCATGACTTGTTATGTATTTTTATGCTATAATTGTATGTGCTTTTCTTGCAGTAGTTTAAAGTAATGTTGATTATAGTAAAGTATATATTTCATATCATGATATTACTGTATCGACACTTTCAAATGCCTTATACCTTTGGTCCGATATTAGTATTAGGGAGACACTTCATACAAACTGCTTGTCGGGTTGTCGGTCCCGCTGAAGAGATAAACAATTTTACGTAAAAACGGTTGTTACTGGTAGCGGATCGCCACTTTGGATGTCAGTCCCGCTGAGGAGCTCATCTGATACGCATGAAAACGACTAAGTGTTACTGGTATAAAATTGCCACGACCAAGTGTTAGGGTTAGGGTTCGGTAACTTGTTCAAGTTAAAAAGAGGGATTGGAAATTTTCAAGAAAGAAAACTCGTGCATATGTATCTTCAGTTAATCGACTAATCTCAAATCTTAATCGACTAATTAATAATTACCTATTAGTCGTTGATTAATCGACGAAATGATTAATCGGCACGACACTACAAAATTTAAACCGCCTATAGTTCACATTTTCTGAAAATGTATATTTTATGATATTGTGAATGACCTTTACACAGTATTAAAACATCGATGTTATTATAAACTATCTGAATAAGTTGGATTTTGTAGCGTCAGTACGCAGTACTGATTTTTTAAACAGTTACCCAGTAGACGCACATAGATCACTCCGCCTTTAGTTTGTCCAAGGTGGATTGTTCGTCCAAGGATTTGAAGTAAATTCATAGTTTAAACTCCTCCCAAGCTATTGTTAAAGGATTTATTTCCGTTTATCGAAAATCACAAACATTACCACGTGCTCTTTGGAATATCACAAACATTTTTCCACGTGGTCTTTTTGTATGAAATAGTTTAACCACTAAACACGTTATATCCGTGTGCGATGATTGGTTAATATTGAAGATACATTTGAGTATAGAATATATATGTATTTGTGGAAGCGTCTTTTCAAGTCTTTATTGCCAAGTATCCTTTGGTCAATTACACGCCATGAAACACAACACGTTCTACAACTGTTTTGTAAGGCTAAGTATTATTGGGATTTAAACGAAATCGTTAAATACACAATAGCCTACAACAAAGGTTCGTTTGAGGATGTATTTCCTTTTTAATTGAGAATATGATTAATAACATTATAGCGCTTTAAATCCATTGTTTTTGTTAAGGATTCTATTTATCTGTATGGGGTAATTACATGTTCATCGATATAAACTGTGAATTTTACACCATGACTTGTTATGTATTTTTATGCTATAATTGTATGTGCTTTTCTTGCAGTAGTTTAAAGTAATGTTGATTATAGTAAAGTATATATTTCATATCATGATATTACTGTATCGACACTTTCAAATGCCTTATACCTTTGGTCCGATATTAGTATTAGGGAGACACTTCATACAAACTGCTTGTCGGGTTGTCGGTCCCGCTGAAGAGATAAACAATTTTACGTAAAAACGGTTGTTACTGGTAGCGGATCGCCACTTTGGATGTCAGTCCCGCTGAGGAGCTCATCTGATACGCATGAAAACGACTAAGTGTTACTGGTATAAAATTGCCACGACCAAGTGTTAGGGTTAGGGTTCGGTAACTTGTTCAAGTTAAAAAGAGGGATTGGAAATTTTCAAGAAAGAAAACTCGTGCATATGTATCTTCAGTTAATCGACTAATCTCAAATCTTAATCGACTAA
Source organism: Congeria kusceri (assembly GCA_027627225.1). Taxonomy (NCBI): domain Eukaryota; kingdom Metazoa; phylum Mollusca; class Bivalvia; order Myida; family Dreissenidae; genus Congeria; species Congeria kusceri. The sequence goes on from CM051024.1 coordinate 88,354,053, forward strand.
TTAATAATTACCTATTAGTCGTTGATTAATCGACGAAATGATTAATCGGCACGACACTGCAAAATTTAAACCGCCTATAGTTCACATTTTCTGAAAATGTATATTTTATGATATTGTGAATGACCTTTACACAGTATTAAAACATCGATGTTATTATAAACTATCTGAATAAGTTGGATTTTGTAGCGTCAGTACGCAGTACTGATTTTGTAAACAGTTACCCAGTAGACGCACATAGATCACTCCGCCTTTAGTTTGTCCAAGGTGGATTGTTCGTCCAAGGAATTGAAGTAAATTGATAGTTTAAACTCCTCCCCAGCTATTGTTAAAGGATTTATTTCCGTTTATCGAAAATCACAAACATTACCACGTGCTCTTTGGAATATCACAAACATTTTTCCACGTGGTCTTTTTGTATGAAATAGTTTAACCACTAAACACGTTATATCCGTGTGCGATGATTGGTTAATATTGAAGATACATTTGAGTATAGAATATATATTTATTTGTGGAAGCGTCTTTTCAAGTCTTTATTGCCAAGTATCCTTTGGTCAATTACACGCCATGAAACACAACACGTTCTACAACTGTTTTGTAAGGCTAAGTATTATTGGGATTTAAACGAAATCGTTAAATACACAATAGCCTACAACAAAGGTTCGTTTGAGGATGTATTTCCTTTTTAATTGAGAATATGATTAATAACATTATAGCGCTTTAAATCCATTGTTTTTGTTAAGGATTCTATTTATCTGTATGGGGTAATTACATGTTCATCGATATAAACTGTGAATTTTACACCATGACTTGTTATGTATTTTTATGCTATAATTGTATGTGCTTTTCTTGCAGTAGTTTAAAGTAATGTTGATTATAGTAAAGTATATATTTCATATCATGATATTACTGTATCGACACTTTCAAATGCCTTATACCTTTGGTCCGATATTAGTATTAGGGAGACACTTCATACAAACTGCTTGTCGGGTTGTCGGTCCCGCTGAAGAGATAAACAATTTTACGTAAAAACGGTTGTTACTGGTAGCGGATCGCCACTTTGGATGTCAGTCCCGCTGAGGAGCTCATCTGATACGCATGAAAACGACTAAGTGTTACTGGTATAAAATTGCCACGACCAAGTGTTAGGGTTAGGGTTCGGTAACTTGTTCAAGTTCAAAAGAGGGATTGGAAATTTTCAAGAAAGAAAACTCGTGCATATGTATCTTCAGTTAATCGACTAATCTCAAATCTTAATCGACTAATTAATAATTACCTATTAGTCGTTGATTAATCGACGAAATGATTAATCGGCACGACACTACAAAATGTAAACCGCCTATAGTTCACATTTTCTGAAAATGTATATTTTATGATATTGTGAATGACCTTTACACAGTATTAAAACATCGATGTTATTATAAACTATCTGAATAAGTTGGATTTTGTAGCGTCAGTACGCAGTACTGATTTTGTAAACAGTTACCCAGTAGACGCACATAGATCACTCCGCCTTTAGTTTGTCCAAGGTGGATTGTTCGTCCAAGGAATTGAAGTAAATTGATAGTTTAAACTCCTCCCCAGCTATTGTTAAAGGATTTATTTCCGTTTATCGAAAATCACAAACATTACCACGTGCTCTTTGGAATATCACAAACATTTTTCCACGTGGTCTTTTTGTATGAAATAGTTTAACCACTAAACACGTTATATCCGTGTGCGATGATTGGTTAATATTGAAGATACATTTGAGTATAGAATATATATTTATTTGTGGAAGCGTCTTTTCAAGTCTTTATTGCCAAGTATCCTTTGGTCAATTACACGCCATGAAACACAACACGTTCTACAACTGTTTTGTAAGGCTAAGTATTATTGGGATTTAAACGATATCGTTAAATACACAATAGCCTACAACAAAGGTTCGTTTGAGGATGTATTTCCTTTTTAATTGAGAATATGATTAATAACATTATAGCGCTTTAAATCCATTGTTTTTGTTAAGGATTCTATTTATCTGTATGGGGTAATTATATGTTCATCGATATAAACTGTGAATTTTACACCATGACTTGTTATGTATTTTTATGCTATAATTGTATGTGCTTTTCTTGCAGTAGTTTAAAGTAATGTTGATTATAGTAAAGTATATATTTCATATCATGATATTACTGTATCGACACTTTCAAATGCCTTATACCTTTGGTCCGATATTAGTATTAGGGAGACACTTCATACAAACTGCTTGTCGGGTTGTCGGTCCCGCTGAAGAGATAAACAATTTTACGTAAAAACGGTTGTTACTGGTAGCGGATCGCCACTTTGGATGTCAGTCCCGCTGAGGAGCTCATCTGATACGCATGAAAACGACTAAGTGTTACTGGTATAAAATTGCCACGACCAAGTATTAGGGTTAGGGTTCGGTAAGGGTAAAGTCATGAATGTCATCTTGGTCTGGCAGGGGTCTAAGGGAGACTACTCGTACAAACCTGGTACCCGGGGTGTTGGTCATGCTGAAGAGATCAGCTGTTATATGCAAAAACGGCCTATTGTGTTACTGGTAGTAAAACGCCACTGTCATTCCCGCTGATGAGACGAACAACTATGCATAAAAACAAAAAAGTGTTACTGGTAGCATATCGCCACCACCAAGCCGAACGTCGGAACTGGTTCGTTCTGCCCGTCATTCGCGCTAGGCCTCTCGCAGCCAGCCGTGGTCTCTTCGACGGGCCTACGGGAGGACACTAAGGGCTGTCGGTCCCGCTGAAGATATACACGACTGCAAATAAAAACGACAAAGTGTTAATGGAAGAAAATCGCAACCACCTACCCAAGCTGGTCCCGCGCTGCCACTCATGCTAGGCGGCAAGCCTCTCGGAGACGGTCCGCTAAAAGGATAATCTGCTATGCATACGAACGACAAAGTGTTACTGGTAGTGAATCCCCACTTTGGGGTGTCAGTCCAGGTGAGGAGTTGATCCACTCTGCATGAAAACGACAAAGAGTTTGTGGTATAAAATCGCCACCACCAAGCCAAACGTCTGGCCTGGTCCGGTACTGCCCGTCATTCGCGCTAGGCCTTTCGCACCGGGCAGAGTTCTCGGTGAATGGGCAGCTGGATGACTCTGGGGCCTGTCGGTCCCACTGAGGAGATGCACTACTGCACATAAAAACGACAAAGTGTTACTGGTATGAAATCGCCACCACCAAGGGTTAGGGTTAGGGTAAAGTCATGAATGTAATCTTGGTCTGGCGGTGGTCCAAGGGAGACTACTCGTACAAACCTGTACCCGGGGTACCGGTCCCGCTGAAGAGATAAAGTGTTACATGCAAAAACGGCCTATTGTGTTACTGGAAGTAAATCGCCACTGTCAGTCCCGCTGAGGAGATTAACTACTATGCATAGAAACGATATTTTTACTGGTAGTATATCGCCACCACCAAACCGAATGTCGGGCTGGTCCCGTACTGCCCGTCATTCGCGCTAGTCCTCTCGCATCCAGCCGAGGTCTCTTGGACGGGGCTGCGGCAGGACACTGGTGGGATTCGGTAACGCTGCAGATAATCTGCGATGCATAAAAACGACTAAGTGTTACTGGTAGAAAATCGCCAACACATGTCCCAGTTCAGTCCCGTACTGTCTGCCTTGGGGGTGTCAGTCTTGCTGAGGAGATGCACTACTACACACGCCCAAGTATTACTGGTAGCAAATCGCCACCACGTACCCGAACGTCCCGTCCCGTATTGTCTGCCATTCGCGCTAGACTTCTAGCGTTCTCGGGGACCGGACTCCGCGAGGACATTGTGGGTGTGAAGAGAGAATCCCGCTGAAGAGAGAATCATTCCTTTTTCTGTAAGGGGTACAGTATGCGACGAGCTCTCGGTCGGGGACAGGGCGTCGGTACCGCTGTGGAGATATATACCCTTACGTCAGGGATGTGATAATGGTCTGTCAGTCCCGCTGTACACTAAAGTAATGAATGTGATCTTGCTCTTGCAATGGTATAAGGGAGACTACTCGTACGTACCTAGTGCCCGGGGTGACGGTCCCGCTGAAGAGACGAGCTGTTATATACAAAAACGGCGAAATGTACGGCTATAATGTGCTTCTCAGACAGAGCCACAACGTTTTCTAATGGCCCGCCACAAATTGGATTTAATGCCAAAAAAAATGTGTTTTACTTTTTTTATGATTGCGCACGGGTTTTTTTAAGGAGCAGTCCAGAAATATGTTAATAAAAATAAAAGTTTGCATAAAGTGTTTCTAATGTTCATGTTACCGAACAAAATACAAAAACAAACAATTGAAATCTGTGAATTATTCATATTTTGGTGACTTGCTATCGTCTGTTTTCTGTATGCGATAAATGGTGATGACTCTTGAGGAAACCAGCATGCACATTATAGTATATTCCATTCGTACCAAGTGCTTTTGAACAATGCCTTTCGTAAATAAGAAACGGATTTCGGACGAATAAACACCATAAACGTCCTTAAGAACTAATACTAAAATTACGATGTGTTTATTTAGATCCCATGGACAGAGGCTTAAAATTAAACAAACCCACATTTTATGATAGCGGAAGAAGAGTTACCCAGTAGAGATTTCGGTACTTCCAGTAACTTTCTTCCTGTCTGATTTAATTATATAAATCAAATATACACGAATTGTGAAATACTGTGTAAATTTAAAAAAAAGTCATATTCGATTGGGAACTGTTATAAATATTGTCTATTTGTTGGCTTAAACTTTAGTTTCGTAGATACTTTTGCTTGTGTAATATTTAGCATTCCATATTTTGAAAATCTGTGTCAATATAAGTCGTGTGGAAACAAACGAAAATGTCAGCTGCATTGACAAGTGTTGATTTTCGTTTTTGAAAAGTATTGGTGATTTATTGCAAAAATAATTCCTATTTTTGACAAATGTAAAAATATGAATTACGAAAAGTTAAATTATATAAATAGGAGTACTTTAATGCTGATGGTATATCAATTCGAAGGCACTTATGTTAATTATGAACATGCAAATTTATTGCCATTTTACGTCAGCTGGCATAAATGACTTGTGATTAGTAAATGTATATTTGGAATGTTATAAAAGTGAGATGCTTATGTTGTTATGAAAACTTAAAATTGTCTTTGATCTGCACTTATGTATTGCTTGTTAAAATAAGCCATTACATAGTGCCAATAAAAGAGTAGGAGAAAACAAGTACGTCAATACAAATAAAATTCGCCCTCCTTTCAGATTTTTTGGAAAAAAGTGCCTGAGAAGCAATTCATCACAATTGTTTAGTGTTAGTCCCGCTGAGGAGATACACTACTAAACAGAAAAACGACAGTGTTACTTGTAAAAAATCGCCACCACCTACCCGAACGTCGGGAATGGTCCCGTGTTGCCCGCCATTCGCGCTAGGCCTCTCGCAGCCAGCCGAGGCCTCAGAGACGGGGCTGCGTTAGGACACTGGGGTGGGGTGCCAGTCCCGCTGAAGAGATGCACTACTTCACATGGAAACGACAGTGTTACTGGTAGCCAATGGCCATCACCTACCCGAACGTCGGGACTGGTACCGTGCTGCCATCACCTACCCGAACGTCGGGACTGGTGCCGTGCTGCCATCACCTACCCGAACGTCGGGACTGGTGCCGTGCTGCCATCAACTACCCGAACGTCGGGACTGGTGCCGTGCTGCCATCACCTACCCGAACGTCAGGACTGGTGCCGTGCTGCCATCACCTACCCGAACGTCGGGACTGGTGCCGTGTTGCCATCACCTACCCGAACGTCGGGACTGGTGCCTTGCTGCCATCACCTACCCGAACGTCGGGACTGGTGCCGTGCTGCCATTCGCACAAGGCGATGCGCCTCTCGGAGCTAGTCCCGCTGAAGAGATGACCTACTATGCATAAAAACGTGTACCAGTGTTACTGGTAGCTAATCGCAAGGGTGCCGGTCCCGCTGAAAACATATTCCGTTATGAGCTACTAACCTTTACCCTAACCCTGACGGTAACCCTAATCCTGAACGCTAACTCTCTCTCCAACTCTAACCCTAACCATTGCGCTAAAGTTGACGCAACGGTAAGGGTTAGGCTAATCGTAAGGGTTAGGTTTAGGGTTTGTAACCCTTACGACTAATCTTGACGCCAACACCGACCCCGCGCTCCGAGCCCGACCGATACAACAGACTGGCGACGCCACAACCCGCAACGGCATACGCTAGTGTAAGCGCCAGGGTTAGCGTTATGGTTTGGGTTTGGGTTCGGGTTAGCGAAGGATTTTGGCTAGGGTTGGCGAAGATTGCCGTCTAGCAGAGTAACCCCGCTACAGGACTTGTTTTCCTGCTTTCTATGTTCGTTCTATATATTTCATGATACGCACACAGGGTACAGGACGCGACGACACCCCGTGGGGTTCGGATGAGGCAGGTACGCGACGACACCCCGTGGGGTTCGGTTGAGGCAGGTACGCGACGACACCCCGTGGGGTTCGGGTGAGGCAGGTACGCGACGACACCCCGTGGGGTTCGGGTGAGGCAGGCAGGCGTCAGGGGTCTTCGGGGACGCGGCTGATAGTACTGCGGAGATGTCAGCCAAACTGAAGAGAGAATAATTCCTATATAAGTGACAGTATGCAATCGAGGTGGTCTCGCGGGGACAGGCCCGAAGGCTTGCAGGCAGCTTGCCAACGTCTCGGGGAGCTCGGTGGACATCGCAGCCAGGCCTCTCGGGGAGCTCGGCGACAGGCCCGCTAAAAACGGTTAAGTGTTATTGATAGGAAATCGCCACCACTACAATTAAACACGACAAAGTGTTACTGGTAGGCAATCGCCACCACCTACCCGAACGTCGGGACTGGTCCCGTACTGCCCGCCATTCGCGAGAGAGGTGATATCGCGGGGACAAGCCCAAAGTCGTGCAGGCAACCGGACGTCGTCTAGGGCAGCTCGGTGGACAGCCCGGGCCAGGCCTGCCTCTCGGCGCAGTGGTCTACGGGAGCGCGGCTGGCAACCCGGCCTGATAGAACGGCGTGGGTTTCAGTCCCGCTGAAGAGAGAATCGTTCCTATATATAAGGCATGGTATGCAAGCGAGGTGGTCTCTCGGGGACAGGCTCGAATGCTTGCAGGCAGGCAGCCGGCCGTCGTCTCGGGGAGCTCGGTGACAGGCCTGCTAAAAACGGCTAAGTGTTACTGGTTGGTAATCGCCACCACTACACGTAAAAACGACAGTGTTACTGGACGGCAGTGGTCTAAGAGAGACTACTCGTACGTACCGGACGGCAGTGGTCTAAGGGAGACTACTCGTACGTACCGGGTACCCGGGAGTCGGTCCCGCTTAATAGGTCATCTGTTATATGCAAAAACGTCCAAGTGTTACTGTAAGTGTATCGCCTCTGGGTGGGGGATGTCAGTCCCCGCTGAGGAGACAATCTGCTATGCATAAAAACGGCAGTGTTACTGGGAGTAAATTGCCACCACCAAGCCGATCGTCGGGACTGGTCCCGTTCTGCCCGCCATTCGCGCCATGTCTCTCGTAGCCAGCCGAAGTCTCGGTGACGGGGCTGCGGGAGGACACTGAAGGCTGTCCGTCCCGCTGAGTGGAGGATCTACTATGCATAAAAACGGCAAAGTGTTACTGGTAGAAAATCGCCACCACCTACCCGAATGTCGGTACTGGCGCCATGCTGTCCGTCATTCGCGCTAGGGCATCTCGCAGCCAGCCGGCGCCTCGCAGACGGGGCTGCGGTAGGACACAGTAGGTAGGATACGCCGCGCGGACTACGATCGGGCTGAATGAGATGTCGTTTGAAAGGTCAGCGCAAGTCCGATCCCCAACGTTCGCTCGGTAGCATCAGAGAAGCCCGACGGTTGCACAGAACTGACCGTGGATCAGACATTGAACCCTAAATATACGATTCTTTGAATAAGCAATTCTGAATCTTCAATCTACATTTGTTTTGGATATTGGATATTGGACATTCGAAGTTCTGAATCCTAACTTCCAATCTACATTTTTTTTTATTGGATATTGGACATTCAAATTTCCAGTTCTGAATCTCCAATCTACACTTTTGGGGGATATTGGATATTGGAGATTCGAATAAACCATTGGCGTTTTTTTACTATAACACTGCCAATGAAAGTGTGTGCCAGAATCACCATTCATTTTTGCAAGCCATTAGTTTGCTCGCGTCAAGACCCGTTAAGGAAATTCTCGGGCCCGTATCTCCGCCGCGCGGGCTACGATCGTTCTTAACGAGATGTCGTTTGAAAGGTCAGCGCAAGTCCGATCCCCATTGTTCGCTCGGTAGCCTCACAACAGTCCGACAGTTGGAGAGATATGAACGTGGATCAGACATTGAAATTGCTACCCTAAATATACAAAACTTTGAATAAGCAATTCTGAATCTCCAATATACATGTTTTATGGATATTAGATATAAGAAATTCGAATTTCTATTTCCGAATCTCCAATCTACATTTTATTGGATATCGGACATTCAAATTTCTAATTCCGAATCTCCTATCTACATGTTTGTGGATATTGAAGATAGGACATTCAAATTTCCAGTTCTGAATCTCCAATCTACATGTTTGGGGGATACTGGATATTGAACATTCGAATATACCAATGGCATTTACTAGAACACTGTCAAGCAAAGTAACGGCCGGAGTCACCATGCCTTTTTCCACGCAATTAGTTTGCTCGCGTCCAGACCCGTGGAAAAAATTCTTGGACCCGTATCTCCGCCGCGCCGGCTACGATCGGGCTGAACGAGGTACCGTTTGAAAGGTCAGTGCCAGTGTGGTGCGTTGTCAGTCCCGCTGAAGAGATGCACTACAATGCAAAAAAAAACGGTTTTACTGGTAGCAAATCGCCACCACTGTCCTTCGTTCGTGCAGGCTTCTCGCAGCCAGCCGATCTCTCGGGGACGGGGCTGTGGGAGGACAATGGGGGGTGTCAGTCTCGCTGTGGAGATAGATACACTAACGTCATAAATGTGATCGTGGTCTGGCAGTGGTTTAAGCGGAACTACTCGTACGTACCGGATACCCGGGGTGTCTTGCTGAAGAGGTAAGCTGTTTTATGCAAAAACGTTAGTTACTGGTAGTGTATCGCCACTGGGGGGTGTCAGTCCCGCTCATGAAATGATCTACTAAGCATAAAAACGACAAAGTATTACTGGTAGTAAATCGCTAAGCCGAACGTCGTTCTTTGAATAAGTATTTCTGAATTTGCAATTTACATTTTTGTGATGTTGGATATTGAAATTTACAATTCGAATCTCCAATCTATATTTGTTTTGGATATTGGACATTGGACATTCGAATTTCCGATTTCGAATCTCCAATTTTTATTTTTATTGGATATTGGAGATTGGACATTCGAATTTCCAGTTCTGAATCTGCAATCTACATTTTTGGGGGATATGTCCGATCCCCAATGTTCGCTTTATAGCCTTAAATCAGTCAGACGTTTGCAGAGACACGGTCGTGGATCAGACATTGACTTTCTTACTCTAAATATACGATATTTAATAAACAAGTTTGAATCTCCAATGTATATGTTTTTTGGGATATTGGAGATTGGACATTCAAATTTACAACTTTGAATTTCCAATATACTGTAAAACCATTTATATTCGTCGGCATGAAATTTCGTGGTTTTTTGAAAAGTGACAATTTCGTGGGCACTTAAAATCGTGGATTTTCAATTTTATCAATAAAAAACAACATTAAGATATGCGTCAATCGAATTGCTGTTTTCTGTTTGCAACACCTTACGGTCATACGCGGAGCGTCCCCGCAGTAAGTGGGTCCTATTATCGACCTGTCAATTAAACCATAGACCCTCGTTATGAAATAAACACGACACGTCACTGTGGGAGGTAGGGTCTGACTACAGATGTGTCAATTAAACAATGGGCCTAAATAAACAGGTTAACATGTTTGACCCTTCACGAGCGTTTAAAAAAAAACGAAGCCAGTTACCAATTAGTTGCAATCAATAGCTGTTATGTTTTTTTCTAAAATGCTTTATGTTTTATCAATTTTGTTTGAAAACTGTGCTTTATCATGCTTGTGGGCAATAAAGATTAAATCATTAAAATGTTTAAACACGTGTTTTTTTTTTAATAATGCAAAAGTTCATTCATAATGTTTCTTTGAAATAGAAATTAAAATTTATTTTGATCAAATGCATTAATTCTTTGTAATTATAGTGTAAACTGCAATAATTAGGCGGTGCCTGAATACTCACGAACTTGTCATCGTTGCTGCCACAACAGTGATAAAAGTTACACTTATCGGCATAGCATAGTGCCACTTCCTTCCATTCCTCGATAATTGTTGTATAATTAAATGTTGGCTCGAGGTAGTGATCGTAGATCGACTCCGGTACAATACTGACGATCGTGTTTGGGTCAAAACTGAATGCATATGACAGACTCATGTGCGATTCTCCAGTCGCCATATACCGTAAGGCAGAGGCTTTCTAAAGTTTTTTGAATTATTATGCCCCCGGGATCTTGATGCGGGAGGCATATAGTGATTGTCCTGTCCGTCAGTCCTTTCGTCCGTCCATGACAAGGTTAAGAGGATTTTAGCGTTTCGTCTAGCACCATCACCGCTTACTCCAACACAGTTGTTGCTCACGACCATTCCCTATCCACCCATATCACCCAACCTCACGTTGACCTTGACCTTGAACCAATTTGCACTTAGAATAAATCAAATGGGCTGTTTCTTGGTTAATTTGATTTTGCCGTTTCGTCTAGTACCAACTCCGCTTTCTACAGCACTTAAATACTTACACAGTTGTTACTTATTACCATCCATATCCACCTATATCACCCAATCTCACTTTGACCTTGACCTAATTTTGACTTATAATAATTCGAAAGTGCCATTTCGTCTAGCACCAACACCTTGAACCAATTTGCACTTAGAATAAATCAAATGGGCTGTTTCTTGGGTTAATTAGATTTTGCCGTTTCGTCTAGCACCAACTCCGCCTTCTACAGCACTTAAATACACAGTTGTTGCTTATTACCATCCCTCTCCACCTATATCACCCAATCTCACTTTGACCTTGACCTAATTTGACTTATAATAATTCGAAAGTGCCATTTCGTCTAGCACCAACACCGTTTGTCACAACACTTGAATAATTACACAGTTGTTGCTTATGACCAACCCCAATCCACACGTATCACCAAACCTCACTTTGACCTTGACCTTGACCTAATGTGGACTTATAATAATTCAAAAGTGCCATGTCTTGGTTAACTAGATTTTACCGTTTCGTCTGGCACCAACACCGCTTTACAACACTTTGATACTTACAAAGTTGTTGCTTATGACCATTCCCTATCCACCCGTATTACCCAACCACACTTTGACCTTGACCTTGACCTAATATGTACTTAAAATAATTTAAATGGGCTGTTTCTTGGTTAACTAGATGTAACCGCTTCGTCTAGCATCAACACCGCTTGCTACAACACTTGGATACTTACACAGTTGTTGCGTATGACCATCCCCAATCCACCCATATCGTCCAACCTCACTTTGACCTTGACATAATTTGGACTTAAAATCATTCAAACGTGCGATTTCTTGATTAATTAGAACTTTACTATTTCGTCTAGCATCAACACCGCTTGCTACAACACTCGGATACTTACACAGTTGTTGCTTATGACAATCCCCAATCAACCCATATCACCAAACCTCACTCTGACCTTGACCTAATTTAGACTTATGATAATTCAAAAGTGCCATTTCTTGGTCAACTTGATGTTCCGTTACCAACACCGCTTACTACAACATTTGGAGGTTTACATAGTTGTTAATTATGACCGTTCCCAATCCACCCATATCACCGGCCTTACTTTAATCTTGACCTTGAACTAATCTGGGCTAAGAAATGGGCTATCCAGCACCACCAGGGGCCTGTGTGTTTATCAGACACAGAATCTTGTTTTCAAGCCTGTAGCTGAGGTCGTCCACTATCTGATTGAATCCTTCTGACAAAATTTCGGAAGGACTTCCTATCATTCTTCTTGAGAAGTCGCATCTGTTTTTAGAATAACCCATTCTTCTCCCTCGTTGACAACCAGCCTCTTACCCGAATGCTCTTTCTGCGTCTCATTCAGCCTCTTTTCTTTGTCAATACTCCTGTCTTTTGGACCGCTGCAGCTGCTAGCAAACATGCGGCGGTTATAAGCAATGCAATCTTGATCATTGTCTGAGAGAGTTTATTGTTCTATGACGTTGACGTCTCACGATAAAACTTATGACTTGATCAGGGAAAACGGTATTAATATGCTGCAAGAATTCGTAAATTTATCGCATACATGTGGTGCAAAGGTTACAAATCACTCACTGTTCTGTTGCAATTGTATAAATTTTGTTTTCATTTCTGGCGACATTCGCACGAAATTCGTGAGATTATCTCCCGAAATGTTTGCAATTTGTTTGCGAATTAAAACTGATTTCGAAACTGTGTCGCGTAATATTCGCGCGGTATTTGTATAACCAACGCCTATATGACTCAATTTTTATCGCGAGTAAATTGTATTACGATTATTCGCGTACCGTGATTACCCAAAGTATTGGGACACTTAAACAAAAATCTTTTTTTGATGGTCCCAATATTAAGGGACATATAAAAAATTATCGGAATTGTGTCCCAACATTTAGGGCAATAAAAAAAATATATATTCTCCATATAACTATGTCTTGAACCAATTAATTTCTTTAATTTCTTGGGGATAAAAATCGCTTACTAAAACATATTAAATATTCAATTATAAATAATTTAAAGGAATATTTTAGGTGACTGATGTTTATTTATTAACATCAATTATTTGTTGCTGTGATCTCAGTGGTAATTAATTGAGAAGCTTAATTGAGAAGACCATGCTTCAGTAGAGTGCACCACGTGTCAACTACATGCAAACATACCATAGTGTACATTATGGTGTTTAGATAAGCAAACCAATATACCGAGTCTCCTCCAGTCGCTATGAAACAGTTGTAGTGGCAGGGTATGGATTTTTTTATACAGTCATAACATAAAGTGTTATCTTGATGTCCCAATATTTAGGGACATAAAATAATTCAACTTTCAAATGTGTCACAATATTAAGGGGCGCCAAAATAATTATTTTTCCAAAAATTAGGGGTGTCTCAATATTTAGGGTGTACAAATACTTAGGGTAATTACGGTATTTTGTCGCAATTTTCTTTTCGTAAACCAGTCGCTAGTTGTCGCAGCTCCGTGGGATAGGGGCCTAACAATGTGTTCGTTGCCATTGGCACATACGTGCATTTACATAGCGATATTCTATGTTATGATAATAGATGTAGGGAATGCTTCATAACACATTGTAACAATAAACATGTTTCTAATGGTATTGCTATAAATGATTTTTATTGTTTGCTGCTGTTTCTTGTTGCATTTTATTTGTATGTTTGCTGCTGTTTCTTGTGTTTGTTTGTTTGTTTGCTGGTTTGTTTTCATGTTTTGTTTGTTTTCCGCGGTTTGTTGCTGTTTTTGTTGCCTTTTGTTTGTTTGCTGCTGTTTCGTTTTGTTTTTGTTTGTTTGCTGCCTTTTCTTGTTGTGTTTTTGTATGTTTGCTGCTGTTTGTTGTGTTTTGGATGTTTGCTGCTGTTGTGTTTGTTGTAAATTTGCTGTTTTTGTTGTTGTTTTTATTTGATTGCTGCTGTTTGTTTGTTGTTTTTATTTTTTTGCTTTTGTTTTTTGTTGCTTGCTTTGTTTGCAGCTGTTTCTTGTTGCTTATTTTGTATAGTTGCTGCTGTTTCTTGTTGTGTTTTAGTTAAACAACTTATTTTATTGTAGAAGACATTGAAAAGGACATTGTTGTGGGTCAGTTTACGGGTTGTTCGTATTAAATTATGTCAAAATAGAACAATAACAAAACTTAGATGGCACGATAAGTTTATTTCAAACAAATTCTAAGCTGAATACATTTTAAATGTAGAAAAAGACGAATTATTGAGAATCGTGCATAATCAAACATAGTAAACACCGAAACACGTACATACTTGTGCATGAAAGCAACACAGATACACAACTAAATGCGCATTAGGTTCATATATTTAATACGTGTTTTATTTAAAAACTCAACTTCAAAGAACCACACTTTCAAAACACAAACTTATTATTATAATACTCTAGGTCGAACATAGATATTAAAGACACTTTTCTGGGTAAAACTAGTACAGTGTTCAACTTTGGACACCAGGTTATATTATGAGAATGAATCCTGCGACAATACCGACTTTAAAACAGGCAGAATATAATTATCACAACTACATATGTTAGGATTACTGTTTACCGAACAATTCTTAAAAAATTAAATATCAATATGCGATACAAATACACTTGTTATAGGGATGATGATGTTAATATGTTTGCAACCCCATTTAAAACATACTTGTAAACTACTGTAGCTGCTACAAAATAGTACAATGCAAAATAATTGAGAACTTTATAATGATCACAAATAACTTTTTAACATGCGTCCTCAAAAACAAACAAAATGAAAAGACCAAACGGAATCAAAAACAAAAACGCATACAAACTTGTTACATGTTCCCTTCACATAGCGTATAACTTAAAGGCACATGAATAAAAGACAAATACATATCGATCACATTTAACAATAATTCGCTCAACCTTTATAAATATGTAAGCTATAATTGTTTATCACAGTGCATCGTATAAAAGTGGACTGAGAAGTCAAATATATTGTGGTCAAATGCAATCTGCTGTGTAATACTGTTGGTTGTCTGTTTATCTGTGTCAAGCAAATAAGAAACTTATTATTAATACGTACATTCTCTTGAAAACGGATTTCATTGTATATTTAGAGGGGTTCACCTTCAAATCAAACGCATATGTCAGTATTTTATAATAAAATACCGTTCAACTGAATGTTATTTATCTTTTTTCGAAGAACCAAAGATATGTACATTTCTTAACAACCTATTTCCAAATGCAGAATATTTTTAATAAGACCAGATTCGATTGGATAATAAAACACTCACGACCATAAGTCACATACGATTTTGAGCGAACAGATGGAAAAAAAATCATGTGAATATGTCCAAATCAATACTTATGATATTTTTAAAGTATATTAAACCAGTATATTAGCAACATATTCTGGACCAGTTCGGTTTGACGTGAAAATTTAGCTATTAATCAGGGGCCATATTCCAGAAGCATCGTAAGTAATACCTAATTCTTAACCTTAAAATCAACATTGTGTTTAACTCATTATTTCTTTTGTACATGGCATTGTGCTTACTGTTTATTAATTATCCCCTCTAGTATTAATGTTTAATCATCTAAACATAAAAACAGTCACAAAACTCTACGTAGTTTTTAAAATATAACAGTTCGAAATTTTCAACTGAAGTGAAAATATTTTAAGATACACTTAAGATGCTTTTGGAATACGGTCCCAGGAACGTACATAAATATTTATTTCATTCAGACAAAATATGATCTCCCGCCCATGACTATAACCAAACATAACTATCACTTATGAAAATACGGTTTTTGGCACGTGCGATGCGTTACGAGGTGACTAGTAATATTCGAGACAGCGCAAAAGACAGGGTGTAGATTTTTGATTTGCATGTCCGTACACTATAGTGAATTGCTGCAACACCGGACAAAAAGCAATATTGTTTTCATTGGAATAAAATATAATATCAGGTGATTATGACTTTGCATATATTCAGCAAATCAGGACCTAATTTAAAATTAAATTAAACGATATGAATGTTTTCAAATAAGAAAATAAAATAGTTAAAACAATACTTAAATGAATAATTTAAATGGGCTGTTTCTTGGTTAACTAGATGTAACCGCTTCGTCTAGCATCAACACCGCTTGCTACAACACTTGGATACTTACACAGTTGTTGCGTATGACCATCCCCAATCCACCCATATCGTCCAATCTCACTTTGACCTTGACATAATTTGGACTTAAAATCATTCAAACGTGCGATTTCTTGATTAATTAGAACTTTACTATTTCGTCTAGCATCAACACCGCTTGCTACAACACTCGGATACTTACACAGTTGTTGCTTATGACAATCCCCAATCAACCCATATCACCAAACCTCACTCTGACCTTGACCTAATTTAGACTTATGATAATTCAAAAGTGCCATTTCTTGGTCAACTTGATGTTCCGTTACCAACACCGCTTACTACAACATTTGGAGGTTTACATAGTTGTTAATTATGACCGTTCCCAATCCACCCATATCACCGGCCTTACTTTAATCTTGACCTTGAACTAATCTGGGCTAAGAAATGGGCTATCCAGCACCACCAGGGGCCTGTGTGTTTATCAGACACAGAATCTTGTTTTCAAGCCTGTAGCTGAGGTCGTTCACTATCTGATTGAATCCTTCTGACAAAATTTCGGAAGGACTTCCTATCATTCTTCTTGAGAAGTCGCATCTGTTTTTAGAATAACCCATTCTTCTCCCTCGTTGACAACCAGCCTCTTACCCGAATGCTCTTTCTGCGTCTCATTCAGCCTCTTTTCTTTGTCAATACTCCTGTCTTTTGGACCGCTGCAGCTGCTAGCAAACATGCGGCGGTTGTAAGCAATGCAATCTTGATCATTGTCTGAGAGAGTTTATTGTTCTATGACGTTGACGTCTCACGATAAAACTTATGACTTGATCAGGGAAAACGGTATTACTATGCTGCAAGAATTCGTAAATTTATCGCATACATGTGGTGCAAAGGTTACAAATCACTCACTTTTCTGTTGCAATTGTATAAATTTTGTTTTCATTTCTGGCGACATTCGCACGAAATTCGTGAGATTATCTCCCGAAATGTTTGCAATTTGTTTGCGAATTAAAACTGATTTCGAAACTGTGTCGCGTAATATTCGCGCGGTATTTGTATAACCAACGCCTATATGACTCAATTTTTATCGCGAGTAAATTGTATCACAATTATTCGCGTACCGTGATTACCCAAAGTATTGGGACACTTAAACAAAAATCTTTTTTTGATGGTCCCAATATTAAGGGACATATAAAAAATTATCGGAATTGTGTCCCAACATTTAGGGCAATAAAAAAAATAAATATAACTATGTCTTGAACCAATTAATTTCTTTAATTTCTTGGGGATAAAAATCGCTTACTAAAACATATTAAATATTCAATTATAAATAATTTAAAGGAATATTTTAGGTGACTGATGTTTATTTATTAACATCAATTATTTGTTGCTGTGATCTCAATGGTAATTAATTGAGAAGCTTAATTGAGAAGACCATGCTTCAGTAGAGTGCACCACGTGTCAACTACATGCAAACATACCATAGTGTACATTATGGTGTTTAGATAAGCAAACCAATATACCGAGTCTCCTCCAGTCGCTATGAAACAGTTGTAGTGGCAGGGTATGGATTTTTTATACAGTCATAACATAAAGTGTTATCTTGATGTCCCAATATTTAGGGACATAAAATAATTCAACTTTCAAATGTGTCACAATATTAAGGGGCGCCAAAATAATTATTTTTCCAAAAATTAGGGGTGTCTCAATATTTAGGGTGTACAAATACTTAGGGTAATTACGGTATTTTATTTTGTCGCAATTTTCTTTTCGTAAACCAGTCGCTAGTTGTCGCAGCTCCGTGGGATAGGGGCCTAACAATGTGTTCGTTGCCATTGGCACATACTTGCATTTACATAGCAATATTCTACTATGTTATGATAATAGATGTAGGGAATGTTTCATAACACATTGTAACAATAAACATGTTTCTAATGGCATTGCTATAAATGATTTTTATTGTTTGCTGCTGTTTCTTGTTGCATTTTATTTGTATGTTTGCTGCTGTTTCTTGTGTTTGTTTGTTTGTTTGCTGGTTTATTTTTAGGTTTTGTTTGTTTTCCGCGGTTTGTTGCTGTTTTTGTTGCCTTTTGTTTGTTTGCTGCTGTTTCGTTTTGCTTTTTGTTTGTTTGCTGCCTTTTCTTGTTGTGTTTTTTGTATGTTTGCTGCTGTTTGTTGTGTTTTGGATGTTTGCTGCTGTTGTGTTTGTTGTATGTGTGCTGTTTTTTGTTGTTGTTTTTATTTGATTGCTGCTGTTTGTTTGTTGTTTTTATTTTTTTGCTGTTGTTTTTTGTTGCTTGCTTTGTTTGCAGCTGTTTCTTGTTGCTTATTTTGTATAGTTGCTGCTGTTTCTTGTTGTGTTTTAGTTAAACAACTTATATTATTGTAGAAGACATTGAAAAGGACATTGTTGTGGGTCAGTTTACGGGTTGTTCGTATTAAATTATGTCAAAATAGAACAATAACAAAACTTAGATGGCACGATAAGTTTATTTCAAACAAATTCCAAGCTGAATACATTTTAAATGTAGAAAAAGACGAATTATTGAGAATCGTGCATAATCAAACATAGTAAATACCGAAACACGTACATACTTGTGCATGAAAGCAACACAGATACACAACTAAATGCGCATTAGGTTCATATACTTAATACGTGTTTTAATTAAAAACTCAACTTCAAAGAACCACACTTTCAAAACACAAACTTATTATTATAATACTCTAGGTCGAACATAGATATTAGAGACACTTTTCTGGGTAAAACTAGTACAGTGTTCAACTTTGGACACCAGGTTATATTATGAGAATGTATCCTGCGACAATACCGACTTTAAAACAGGCAGAATATAATTATCACAACTACATATGTTAGGATTACTGTTTACCGAACAATTCTTAAAAAATTAAATATCAATATGCGATACAAATACACTTGTTATAGGGATGATGATGTTAATATGTTTGCAACCCCATTTAAAACATACTTGTAAACTACTGTAGCTGCTACAAAATAGTACAATGCAAAATAATTGAGAACTTTATAATGATCACAAGTTTCAAGTTTCAAGTTTTTTTATTGGAACATCGGCAAAACGCCTTTGACCATTAACATACAAGTAAACAACATATAGTCAAAGTGCATCAGTACAATACAAATACAATCATGTTAATAGACATAGACATAAACTACAGTGAAGAGTGTTCAAACATCGTGTACCAAAGTGTATGTATTAAAACAACGCAGTGAGAACAAACAAGTAATAAATAGACAATATATTTAGTGTTTCATACAATATTTATTAAGAAGCAGCAAATAGTTGTAATTTTTCCTCACGGAGTTTCATAGCATCGGTAATGAATCTGGCAACATTGTTAATGACTGTATTATTTTGACAAGAGAGAATGTTTTTAAATTTTACTAAATTTGGCCAGTTGGATCGAATACAATATTTTGTTCGAAGATCTTTGTAGATTGAACAAGTTAGAAAGAAATGATATTCGGATTCAACAGTGTTTGCATTACATAGTTTACATTTGCGTTCATCTCTAGGTATGTTATTATATCTACCAGTCTCAATTTCCAATGTATGGGCGCTAAGTCTAAATCTTGATAGCTGATGTTTTTGATTTTTATTATTAATGCAATCTAGATATTTTTTCATACACGAATTCCGTCTTAAACATTCTATAGTACTCTAGTTTCGGTTGGTTATTAATTGTAACGTGCCAATTTTGGATAAACTGATCTTTTATTCTCGGGTTAATTTCATTAGAATAATTAAAATTGTCGTTTAAGTTATTGAAATACATTCCGTATCCTAGTTGTTCTAATGCTTGTTTAACAAATACACACCACAGAGTATTTTTATTGTTATTATCCCTAATAGAATCATTGTAGAGATTACATTGTTCGTTGTAAACAATGTGCATCAAAGTTTCGGGGTTTTGCTTAATTTTAACCCAATACCTAAGGGCACGTTGCTTGCATATAATAGAGAGAGGAAATCTGCCTAATTCACCTAAAACAGCGGCATTAGAAGTCTGTGAGCGTACACCTAGAATAGTTTTACAAAATTTAAAATGAAGTTTATCTACTTCTTTAATGTTGTAAATTCCCCATATTTCAGATGCATATAGAATAATTGGAACAACTAGGGAGTCAAAAAGAGAAAGTTTTGTTTTAGTACTTAGCTGCACTTTACTAAAAATAGACAATAAATGATTATAAGCTTTTAAGGCTTGTTCATTAAGTGCCTTTATTGCTCTTGATATATTACCAGTAAAGTGTAGTTTTAGGCCAAGGTAACAAAATTCATCAACAATTTCAATAGCCTGTTGGTTAATACTCCACCTAGACGAACAATTACTTTTCCTTTTTTTAAATATGCACATTTTAGTTTTGTTTACATTTATTTTTAATCCCCATTTACATGAATATTGATATATAGAATTTAATTGCAATTGCAAACTTTCTGGATTTGTAGTAAATAATGCAATATCATCTGCAAATAACAACATAAATATAGATAATAAACGTATATCTTTTTCGGTTAAATTATTAACATCAATACAATCATTAATGTCATTTATGAATAAAATAAATAATAAAGGTGATAATGGCTCACCCTGTTTTACACCTAACGTAACATCAAAAAGCTCCGAATAAGACATATCTTTATGATTTTTAACACATGATTTAACATTCTGATAGATTGACTTGATCATGTTTAACATTTTACAACTTATTCCTGTTTGTACTAATTTAATCCACAGTGCTTCATGTATTACAGTATCAAATGCTTTTTCATAATCAATAAAAATGCAATAAAGTTTTGATTTATTATTAATAACATTGTGGATTATAGTGTGCAATATAAAAATGCAATCAATCGTACTACGATTATCTCTAAATCCGAATTGCGATGTGTTAAATATATTATCATTCTCGCACCAAGAATTTATTCGGTTGCACAATGTAAGTGAAAATTTTTTAGCTATAATATTTACTAATGTAATACCTCGATAGTTAGAAGCAACATTTTTGTCTCCTTTTTTGAAAATAGGGACAATAGCACCATTACACCATATTTCAGGATATATACCTTTCTCGAATATGTAATTAAACATTTTAACTAAATACAGAGAAATAAACTCGTTAGAGTCAATAAAAAAGTCTGCAACATTGTTAGACATATCAGCGCTTTTATGACGTTTGAGCTTTGATATTGGTTTTTGTATTTCTAAAATTGTAAATGGGCGATCTAACTCCTCAATATGTAGTGTTTCATGTCTTGATACGTTTTCATCAACATTGAACGAGTTGTGATGAGGTGTGTTAGATAGATGTTTAAAATGATTTATTAAATCATCAATATTTACGTCATTAGTACCAGACGATTTTTATGAAGCTTATATTTGTTTATGTATTTCCAAAATTTCTTTGGGTTGGATTTACTTAAAGTTGACAATGTTTTACTTTCTTTGTTATAAAATTTATTTTTAGCAGTACGTTTTGTTGTACTACTAGTATGTCGATCTCGCTTGTAAAAATGACGTTCTGTTCGCAAATGATGGATCGTTTTTGTACATACGTTTACTGTTGTAGAAAGCTTGTTTGTGCCTCTTGCAATTTTGGTCGAACCATAAAGATTTGCGTATATTTCGTGTTTTTGTACTATCTAAATTTAAAATACGTCCATGTACTTGAAAAGATACATCATATATAAGTTCACATAACTGATTAACGCATGTGTTAAAATTTTCATTTTCCAGTATTAAATTATTAGTAATATTTTCAAAAATATGAGTTTTACTATTCAGCAGGATATTTAAATCTGCGGATTTACCATCCTCCCAAGATAACTTATTAAATACCACATTAGTAGCATTAGGTTCTCGATACCTACATGTAAAAATAAAATCAATAGGGCAGTGGTCTGAAAATTCAGTTAAGTCATTCACTTTAAAACTAGAGATACATGGCAATAGATTAAAATTAACTATTACATAATCCACAACACTGGCTCCCAAAGAACTTCTAGCACAGTTGAAACATGTAAAATGACCCGGTTCTAATCTACCATTCACAATTAATAAGCTATTTTCTTTACAAAGTGACAACAACTTGTTACCAAATTGGTTAACATGACTATCAAACGATGAGCGAGCCGGTACTATTTCGAGCGGAACATCATAAACAGGCATGTGAACATAACGGTCAAGATTTATATTTTTAATAATGTCCGGCCGCTCGCCCACTCTCGAATTTAGGTCACCAACTAACATGATATCTCCTTGCTGACTGTAGATAAGTACATCAGACGCTATCTGTTCAAAAAAATCAAATTCAAATAACGGCGAGTTTACATTTGAATAAACATGTGATTCACATGGTGGTATATAGCATGCACATACAAAAATGTCATTTTCTAAACATAATGACTGCTTTTTCAGTTTAAGCCAAAGTATACCGTTAGTGTTAAGTTTAATTAGTTCTACTGCACAATAACTTTTTAACATGCGTCCTCAAAAACAAACAAAATGAAAAGACCAAACGGAATCAAAAACAAAAACGCATACAAACTTGTTACATGTTCCCTTCACATAGCGTATAACTTAAAGGCACATGAAAAAAAGACAAATACATATCGATCACATTTAACAGTAATTCGCTCAACCTTTATAAATATGTAAGCTATAATTTTTTATCACAGTGCATCGTATAAAAGTGGACTGAGAAGTCAAATATATTGTGGTCAAAGGCAATCTGCTGTGTAATACTGTTGTTTGTCTGTTTATCGGTGTCAAGCAAATAAGAAACTTATTATTAATACGTACATTCTCTTGAAAACGGATTTCATTGTATATTTAGAGGGGTTCACCTTCAAATCAAACGCATATGTCAGTATTTTATAATAAAATACCGTTCAACTGAATGTTATTTATCTTTTTTCGAAGAACCAAAGATATGTACATTTCTTAACAACCTATTTCCAAATGCAGAATATGTTTAATAAGACCAGATTCGATTGGATAATAAAACACTGACGACCATAAGACACATACGATTTTGAGCGAACAGATGGAAAAAAAATCATGTGAATATGTCCAAATCAATACTTATGATATTTTTAAAGTATATTAAACCAGTATATTAGCAACATATTCTGGACCAGTTCGGTTTGACGTGAAAATTTAGCTATTAATCAGGGGCCATATTCCAGAAGCATCGTAAGTAATACCTAATTCTTAACCTTAAAATCAACATTGTGTTTAACTCATTATTTCTTTTGTACATGGCATTGTGCTTACTGTTTATTAATTATCCCCTCTAGTATTAATGTTTAATCATCTAAACATAAAAACAGTCACAAAACTCTACGCAGTTTTTAAAATATAACAGTTCGAAATTTTCAACTTAAGTGAAAATATTTTAAGATACATTTAAGATGCTTTTGGAATACGGCCCCAGGAACGTACATAAATATTTATTTCATTCAGACAAAATATGATCTCCCGCCCATGACTATAACCAAACATAACTATCACTTATGAAAATACGGTTTTTGGCACGTGCGATGCGTTACGAGTGGACTAGTAATATTCGAGACAGCGCAAAAGACAGGGTGTCGATTTTTGATTTGCATGTCCGTACACTATAGTGAATTGCTGCAACACCGGACAAAAAGCAATATTGTTTTCATTGGAATAAAATATAATATCAGGTGATTATGACTTTGCATATATTCAGCAAATCAGGACCTAATTTAAAATTAAATTAAACGATATGAATGTTTTCAAATAAAAAAATAAAATAGTTAAAACAATATTTAAATGATTAATTTAAATGGGCTGTTTCTTGGTTAACTAGATGTAACCGCTTCGTCTAGCATCAACACCGCTTGCTACAACACTTGGATACTTACACAGTTGTTGCGTATGACCATCCCCAATCCACCCATATCGTCCAACCTCACTTTGACCTTGACATAATTTGGACTTAAAATCATTCAAACGTGCGATTTCTTGATTAATTAGAACTTTACTATTTCGTCTATCATCAACACCGCTTGCTACAACACTCGGATACTTACACAGTTGTTCCTTATGACAATCCCCAATCAACCCATATCACCAAACCTCACTTTGACCTTGACCTAATTTAGACTTATGATAATTCAAAAGTGCCATTTCTTGGTCAACTTGATGTTCCGTTACCAACACCGCTTACTACAACATTTGGAGGTTTACATAGTTGTTAATTATGACCGTTCCCAATCCACCCATATCACCGGCCTTACTTTAATCTTGACCTTGAACTAATCTGGGCTAAGAAATGGGCTATCCAGCACCACCAGGGGCCTGTGTGTTTATCAGACACAGAATCTTGTTTTCAAGCCTGTAGCTGAGGTCGTCACACTCTGATTGAATCCTTCTGACAAAATTTCGGAAGGACTTCCTATCATTCTTCCTGAGAAGTCGCATCTGTTTTTAGAATAACCCATTCTTCTCCCTCGTTGACAACCAGCCTCTTACCCGAATGCTCTTTCTGCGTCTCATTCAGCCTCTTTTCTTTGTCAATACTCCTGTCTTTTGGACCGCTGCAGCTGCTAGCAATCATGCAGCGGTTGTAAGCAATGCAATCTTGATCATTGTATGAGAGAGTTTATTGTTCTATAACGTTGACGTCTCACGATAAAACTTATGACTTGATCAGGGAAAACGGTATTAATATGCTGCAAGAATTCGTAAATTTATCGCATACATGTGGTGCAAAGGTTACAAATCACTCACTTTTCTGTTGCAATTGTATAAATTTTGTTTTCATTTCTGGCGACATTCGCACGAAATTCGTGAGATTATCTCCCCAAATGTTTGCAATTTGTTTGCGAATTAAAACTGATTTCGAAACTGTGTCGCGTAATATTCGCGCGGTATTTGTATAACCAACGCCTATATGACTCAATTTTTATCGCGAGTAAATTGTATCACAATTATTCGCGTACCGTGGTTACCCAAAGTATTGGGACACTTAAACAAAAATCTTTTTTTGATGGTCCCAATATTAAGGGACATATAAAAAATGATCGGAATTGTGTCCCAACATTTAGGGCAATAAAAAAATAAATATATTCTGCATATAACTATGTCTTGAACCAATTAATTTCTTTAATTTCTTGGGGATAAAAATCGCTTACTACAACATATTAAATATTCAATTATAAATAATTTAAAGGAATATTTTAGGTGACTGATGTTTATTTATTAACATCAATTATTTGTTGCTGTGAACTCAATGGTAATTAATTGAGAAGCTTAATTGAGAAGACCATGCTTCAGTAGAGTGCACCACGTGTCAACTACATGCAAACATACCATAGTGTACATTATGGTGTTTAGATAAGCAAGCCAATATACCGAGTCTCCTCCAGTCGCTATGAAACAGTTGTAGTGGCAGGGTATGGATTGTTTATACAGTCATAACATAAAGTGTTATCTTGATGTCCCAATATTTAGGGACATAAAATAATTCAACTTTCAAATGTGTCACAGTATTAAGGGGCGCCAAAATAATTATTTTTCCAAAAATTAGGGGTGTCTCAATATTTAGGGTGTACAAATACTTAGGGTAATTACGGTATTTTATTTTGTCGCAATTTTCTTTTCGTAAACCAGTCGCTAGTTGTCGCAGCTCCGTGGGATAGGGGCCTAACAATGTGTTCGTTGCCATTGGCACATACTTGCATTTACATAGCAATATTCTACTATGTTATGATAATAGATGTAGGGAATGTTTCATAACACATTGTAACAATAAACATGTTTCTAATGGCATTGCTATAAATGATTTTTATTGTTTGCTGCTGTTTCTTGTTGCATTTTATTTGTATGTTTGCTGCTGTTTCTTGTGTTTGTTTGTTTGTTTGTTTGCTGGTTTATTTTTAGGTTTTGTTTGTTTTCCGCGGTTTGTTGCTGTTTTTGTTGCCTTTTGTTTGTTTGCTGCTGTTTCGTTTTGTTTTTTGTTTGTTTGCTGCCTTTTCTTGTTGTGTTTTTTGTATGTTTGCTGCTGTTTGTTGTGTTTTGGATGTTTGCTGCTGTTGTGTTTGTTGTATGTGTGCTGTTTTTTGTTGTTGTTTTTATTTGATTGCTGCTGTTTGTTTGTTGTTTTTATTTTTTTGCTGTTGTTTTTTGTTGCTTGCTTTGTTTGCAGCTGTTTCTTGTTGCTTATTTTGTATAGTTGCTGCTGTTTCTTGTTGTGTTTTAGTTAAACAACTTATATTATTGTAGAAGACATTGAAAAGGACATTGTTGTGGGTCAGTTTACGGGTTGTTCGTATTAAATTATGTCAAAATAGAACAATAACAAAACTTAGATGGCACGATAAGTTTATTTCAAACAAATTCTAAGCTGAATACGTTTTAAATGTAGAAAAAGACGAATTATTGAGAACCGTGCATAATCAAACATAGTAAACACCGAAACACGTACATACTTGTGCATGAAAGCAACACAAATACACAACTAAATGCGCATTAAGTTCATATACTTAATACGTGTTTTAATTAAAAACTCAACTTCAAAGAACCACACTTTCAAAACACAAACTTATTATTATAATACTCTAGGTCGAACATAGATATTAGAGACACTTTTCTGGGTAAAACTAGTACAGTGTTCAACTTTGGACACCAGGTTATATTATGAGAATGAATCCTGCGACAATACCGACTTCAAAACAGGCAGAATATAATTATCACAACTACATATGTTAGGATTACTGTTTAACGAACAATTCTTAAAAAATTAAATATCAATATGCGATACAAATACACTTGTTATAGGGATGATGATGTTAATATGTTTGCAACCCCATTTAAAACATACTTGTAAACTACTGTAGCTGCTACAAAATAGTACAATGCAAAATAATTGAGAACTTTATAATGATCACAAATAACTTTTTAACATGCGTCCTCAAAAACAAACAAAATGAAAAGACCAAACGGAATCAAAAACAAAAACGCATACAAACTTGTTACATGTTCCCTTCACATAGCGTATAACTTAAAGGCACATGAATAAAAGACAAATACATATCGATAACATTTAACAATAATTCGCTCAACCTTTATAAATATGTAAGCTATAATTTTGTATCACAGTGCATCGTATAAAAGTGGACTGAGAAGTCAAATATATTGTGGTCAAAGGCAATCTGCTGTGTAATACTGTTGTTTGTCTGTTTATCTGTGTCAAGCAAATGAGAAACTTATTATTAATACGTACATTCTCTTGAAAACGGATTTCATTGTATATTTAGAGGGGTTCACCTTCCAATCAAACGCATTATGTCAGTATTTTATAATAAAATACCGTTCAACTGAATGTTATTTATCTTTTTTCGAAGAACCAAAGATATGCACATTTCTTAACAACCTATTTCCAAATGCAGAATATTTTTAATAAGACCAGATTCGATTGGATAATAAAACACTGACGACCATAAGACACATACGATTTTGAGCGAACAGATGGAAAAAAAAAACATGTGAATATTTCCATATCAATACTTTTGATATTTTAACGTATATTAAACCAGTCTGGCTGTTAGCAACATATTCTGGACCAGTTCGGTTTGACTTGAAAATTTAGCTATTAATCAGGGGCCATATTCCAGAAGCATCGTAAGTAATACCTAATTCTTAACCTTAAAATCAACATTTTGTTTAACTCATTATTTCTTTTGTACATGGCATTGTGCTTACTGTTTATTAATTATCCCCTCTAGTATTAATGTTTAATCATCTAAACATAAAAACAGTCACAAAACTCTACGCAGTTTTTAAAATATAACAGTTCGAAATTTTCAACTTAAGTGAAAATATTTTAAGATACACTTAGGATGCTTTTGGAATACGGCCCCAGGAACTTACATAAATATTTATTTCATTCAGACAAAATATGATCTCCCGCCCATGACTATAACCAAACATAACTATCACTTATGAAAATACGGTTTTTGGCACGTGCGATGCGTTACGAGTGGACTAGTAATATTCGAGACAGCGCAAAAGACAGGGTGTCGATTTTTGATTTGCCTGTCCGTACACTATAGTGAATTGCTGCAACACCGGACAAAAAGCAATATTGTTTTCATTGGAATAAAATATAATATCAGGTGATTATGACTTTGCATATATTCAGCAAATCAGGACCTAATTTAAAATTAAATTAAACGATATGAATGTTTTCAAATAAGAAAATAAAATAGTTAAAACAATACTTAAATGAATAATTTAAATGGGCTGTTTCTTGGTTAACTAGATGTAACCGCTTCGTCTAGCATCAACACCGCTTGCTACAACACTTGGATACTTACACAGTTGTTGCGTATGACCATCCCCAATCCACCCATATCGTCCAACCTCACTTTGACCTTGACATAATTTGGACTTAAAATCATTCAAACGTGCGATTTCTTGATTAATTAGAACTTTACTATTTCGTCTAGCATCAACACCGCTTGCTACAACACTCGGATACTTACACAGTTGTTGCTTATGACAATCCCCAATCAACCCATATCACCAAACCTCACTCTGACCTTGACCTAATTTAGACTTATGATAATTCAAAAGTGCCATTTCTTGGTCAACTTGATGTTCCGTTACCAACACCGCTTACTACAACATTTGGAGGTTTACATAGTTGTTAATTATGACCGTTCCCAATCCACCCATATCACCGGCCTTACTTTAATCTTGACCTTGAACTAATCTGGGCTAAGAAATGGGCTATCCAGCACCACCAGGGGCCTGTGTGTTTATCAGACACAGAATCTTGTTTTCAAGCCTGTAGCTGAGGTCGTCCACTATCTGATTGAATCCTTCTGACAAAATTTCGGAAGGACTTCCTATCATTCTTCTTGAGAAGTCGCATCTGTTTTTAGAATAACCAATTCTTCTCCCTCGTTGACAACCAGCCTCTTACCCGAATGCTCTTTCTGCGTCTCATTCAGCCTCTTTTCTTTGTCAATACTCCTGTCTTTTGGACCGCTGCAGCTGCTAGCAAACATGCGGCGGTTATAAGCAATGCAATCTTGATCATTGTCTGAGAGAGTTTATTGTTCTATGACGTTGACGTCTCACGATAAAACTTATGACTTGATCAGGGAAAACGGTATTAATATGCTGCAAGAATTCGTAAATTTATCGCATACATGTGGTGCAAAGGTTACAAATCACTCACTGTTCTGTTGCAATTGTATAAAATTTTGTTTTCATTTCTGGCGACATTCGCACGAAATTCGTGAGATTATCTCCCGAAATGTTTGCAATTTGTTTGCGAATTAAAACTGATTTCGAAACTGTGTCGCGTAATATTCGCGCGGTATTTGTATAACCAACGCCTATATGACTCAATTTTTATCGCGAGTAAATTGTATTACGATTATTCGCGTACCGTGATTACCCAAAGTATTGGAACACTTAAACAAAAATCTTTTTTTGATGGTCCCAATATTAAGGGACATATAAAAAATTATCGGAATTGTGTCCCAACATTTAGGGCAATAAAAAAAAATATATATTCTGCATATAACTATGTCTTGAACCAATTAATTTCTTTAATTTCTTGGGGATAAAAATCGCTTACTAAAACATATTAAATATTCAATTATAAATAATTTAAAGGAATATTTTAGGTGACTGATGTTTATTTATTAACATCAATTATTTGTTGCTGTGATCTCAGTGGTAATTAATTGAGAAGCTTAATTGAGAAGACCATGCTTGAGTAGAGTGCACCACGTGTCAACTACATGCAAACATACCATAGTGTACATTATGGTGTTTAGATAATCAAACCAATATACCGAGTCTCCTCCAGTCGCTATGAAACAGTTGTAGTGGCAGGGTATGGATTTTTTTATACAGTCATAACATAAAGTGTTATCTTGATGTCCCAATATTTAGGGACATAAAATAATTCAACTTTCAAATGTGTCACAATATTAAGGGGCGCCAAAATAATTATTTTTCCAAAAATTAGAGGTGTCTCAATATTTAGGGTGTACAAATACTTAGGGTAATTACGGTATTTTGTCGCAATTTTCTTTTCGTAAACCAGTCGCTAGTTGTCGCAGCTCCGTGGGATAGGGGCCTAACAATGTGTTCGTTGCCATTGGCACATACGTGCATTTACATAGCAATATTCTATGTTATGATAATAGATGTAGGGAATGCTTCATAACACATTGTAACAATAAACATGTTTCTAATGGTATTGCTATAAATGATTTTTATTGTTTGCTGCTGTTTCTTGTTGCATTTATTTGTATGTTTGCTGCTGTTTCTTGTGTTTGTTTGTTTGTTTGCTGGTTTGTTTTCAGGTTTTGTTTGTTTTCCGCGGTTTGTTGCTGTTTTTGTTGCCTTTTGTTTGTTTGCTGCTGTTTCGTTTTGTTTTTTGTTTGTTTGCTGCCTTTTCTTGTTGTGTTTTTGTATGTTTGCTGCTGTTTGTTGTGTTTTGGATGTTTGCTGCTGTTGTGTTTGTTGTATGTGTGCTGTTTTTGTTGTTGTTTTTATTTGATTGCTGCTGTTTGTTTGTTGTTTTTATTTTTTTGCTTTTGTTTTTTGTTGCTTGCTTTGTTTGCAGCTGTTTCTTGTTGCTTATTTTGTATAGTTGCTGCTGTTTCTTGTTGTGTTTTAGTTAAACAACTTATATTATTGTAGAAGACATTGAAAAGGACATTGTTGTGGGTCAGTTTACGGGTTGTTCGTATTAAATTATGTCAAAATAGAACAATAACAAAACTTAGATGGCACGATAAGTTTATTTCAAACAAATTCTAAGCTGAATACATTTTAAATGTAGAAAAAGACGAATTATTGAGAATCGTGCATAATCAAACATAGTAAACACCGAAACACGTACATACTTGTGCATGAAAGCAACACAGATACACAACTAAATGCGCATTAGGTTCATATACTTAATACGTGTTTTAATTAAAAACTCAACTTCAAAGAACCACACTTTCAAAACACAAACTTATTATTATAATACTCTAGGTCGAACATAGATATTAAAGACACTTTTCTGGGTAAAACTAGTACAGTGTTCAACTTTGGACACCAGGTTATATTATGAGAATGAATCCTGCGACAATACCGACTTTAAAACAGGCAGAATATAATTATCACAACTACATATGTTAGGATTACTGTTTACCGAACAATTCTTAAAAAATTAAATATCAATATGCGATACAAATACACTTGTTATAGGGATGATGATGTTAATATGTTTGCAACCCCATTTAAAACATACTTGTAAACTACTGTAGCTGCTACAAAATAGTACAATGCAAAATAATTGAGAACTTTATAATGATCACAAATAACTTTTTAACATGCGTCCTCAAAAACAAACAAAATGAAAAGACCAAACGGAATCAAAAACAAAAACGCATACAAACTTGTTACATGTTCCCTTCACATAGCGTATAACTTAAAGGCACATGAATAAAAGACAAATACATATCGATCACATTTAACAATAATTCCCTCAACCTTTATAAATATGTAAGCTATAATTTTTTATCACAGTGCATCGTATAAAAGTGGACTGAGAAGTCAAATATATTGTGGTCAAATGCAATCTGCTGTGTAATACTGTTGGTTGTCTGTTTATCTGTGTCAAGCAAATAAGAAACTTATTATTAATACGTACATTCTCTTGAAAACGGATTTCATTGTATATTTAGAGGGGTTCACCTTCAAATCAAACGCATATGTCAGTATTTTATAATAAAATACCGTTCAACTGAATGTTATTTATCTTTTTTCGAAGAACCAAAGATATGTACATTTCTTAACAACCTATTTCCAAATGCAGAATATTTTTAATAAGACCAGATTCGATTGGATAATAAAACACTCACGACCATAAGTCACATACGATTTTGAGCGAACAGATGGAAAAAAAATCATGTGAATATGTCCAAATCAATACTTATGATATTTTTAAAGTATATTAAACCAGTATATTAGCAACATATTCTGGACCAGTTCGGTTTGACGTGAAAATTTAGCTATTAATCAGGGGCCATATTCCAGAAGCATCGTAAGTAATACCTAATTCTTAACCTTAAAATCAACATTGTGTTTAACTCATTATTTCTTTTGTACATGGCATTGTGCTTACTGTTTATTAATTATCCCCTCTAGTATTAATGTTTAATCATCTAAACATAAAAACAGTCACAAAACTCTACGTAGTTTTTAAAATATAACAGTTCGAAATTTTCAACTTAAGTGAAAATATTTTAAGATACATTTAAGATCCTTTTGGAATACGGCCCCAGGAACGTACATAAATATTTATTTCATTCAGACAAAATATGATCTCCCGCCCATGACTATAACCAAACATAACTATCACTTATGAAAATACGGTTTTTGGCACGTGCGATGCGTTACGAGTGGACTAGTAATATTCGAGACAGCGCAAAAGACAGGGTGTCGATTTTTGATTTGCATGTCCGTACACTATAGTGAATTGCTGCAACACCGGACAAAAAGCAATATTGTTTTCATTGGAATAAAATATAATATCAGGTGATTATGACTTTGCATATATTCAGTAAATCAGGACCTAATTTAAAATTAAATTAAACGATATGAATGTTTTCAAATAAGAAAATAAAATAGTTAAAACAATACTTAAATGAATAATTTAAATGGGCTGTTTCTTGGTTAACTAGATGTAACCGCTTCGTCTAGCATCAACACCGCTTGCTACAACACTTGGATACTTACACAGTTGTTGCGTATGACCATCCCCAATCCACCCATATCGTCCAACCTCACTTTGACCTTGACATAATTTGGACTTAAAATCATTCAAACGTGCGATTTCTTGATTAATTAGAACTTTACTATTTCGTCTAGCATCAACACCGCTTGCTACAACACTCGGATACTTACACAGTTGTTGCTTATGACAATCCCCAATCAACCCATATCACCAAACCTCACTCTGACCTTGACCTAATTTAGACTTATGATAATTCAAAAGTGCCATTTCTTGGTCAACTTGATGTTCCGTTACCAACACCGCTTACTACAACATTTGGAGGTTTACATAGTTGTTAATTATGACCGTTCCCAATCCACCCATATCACCGGCCTTACTTTAATCTTGACCTTGAACTAATCTGGGCTAAGAAATGGGCTATCCAGCACCACCAGGGGCCTGTGTGTTTATCAGACACAGAATCTTGTTTTCAAGCCTGTAGCTGAGGTCGTTCACTATCTGATTGAATCCTTCTGACAAAATTTCGGAAGGACTTCCTATCATTCTTCTTGAGAAGTCGCATCTGTTTTTAGAATAACCCATTCTTCTCCCTCGTTGACAACCAGCCTCTTACCCGAATGCTCTTTCTGCGTCTCATTCAGCCTCTTTTCTTTGTCAATACTCCTGTCTTTTGGACCGCTGCAGCTGCTAGCAAACATGCGGCGGTTGTAAGCAATGCAATCTTGATCATTGTCTGAGAGAGTTTATTGTTCTATGACGTTGACGTCTCACGATAAAACTTATGACTTGATCAGGGAAAACGGTATTAATATGCTGCAAGAATTCGTAAATTTATCGCATACATGTGGTGCAAAGGTTACAAATCACTCACTTTTCTGTTGCAATTGTATAAATTTTGTTTTCATTTCTGGCGACATTCGCACGAAATTCGTGAGATTATCTCCCGAAATGTTTGCAATTTGTTTGCGAATTAAAACTGATTTCGAAACTGTGTCGCGTAATATTCGCGCGGTATTTGTATAACCAACGCCTATATGACTCAATTTTTATCGCGAGTAAATTGTATCACAATTATTCGCGTACCGTGATTACCCAAAGTATTGGGACACTTAAACAAAAATCTTTTTTTGATGGTCCCAATATTAAGGGACATATAAAAAATTATCGGAATTGTGTCCCAACATTTAGGGCAATAAAAAAAATAAATATAACTATGTCTTGAACCAATTAATTTCTTTAATTTCTTGGGGATAAAAATCGCTTACTAAAACATATTAAATATTCAATTATAAATAATTTAAAGGAATATTTTAGGTGACTGATGTTTATTTATTAACATCAATTATTTGTTGCTGTGATCTCAATGGTAATTAATTGAGAAGCTTAATTGAGAAGACCATGCTTCAGTAGAGTGCACCACGTGTCAACTACATGCAAACATACCATAGTGTACATTATGGTGTTTAGATAAGCAAACCAATATACCGAGTCTCCTCCAGTCGCTATGAAACAGTTGTAGTGGCAGGGTATGGATTTTTTATACAGTCATAACATAAAGTGTTATCTTGATGTCCCAATATTTAGGGACATAAAATAATTCAACTTTCAAATGTGTCACAATATTAAGGGGCGCCAAAATAATTATTTTTCCAAAAATTAGGGGTGTCTCAATATTTAGGGTGTACAAATACTTAGGGTAATTACGGTATTTTATTTTGTCGCAATTTTCTTTTCGTAAACCAGTCGCTAGTTGTCGCAGCTCCGTGGGATAGGGGCCTAACAATGTGTTCGTTGCCATTGGCACATACTTGCATTTACATAGCAATATTCTACTATGTTATGATAATAGATGTAGGGAATGTTTCATAACACATTGTAACAATAAACATGTTTCTAATGGCATTGCTATAAATGATTTTTATTGTTTGCTGCTGTTTCTTGTTGCATTTTATTTGTATGTTTGCTGCTGTTTCTTGTGTTTGTTTGTTTGTTTGCTGGTTTATTTTTAGGTTTTGTTTGTTTTCCGCGGTTTGTTGCTGTTTTTGTTGCCTTTTGTTTGTTTGCTGCTGTTTCGTTTTGTTTTTTGTTTGTTTGCTGCCTTTTCTTGTTGTGTTTTTTGTATGTTTGCTGCTGTTTGTTGTGTTTTGGATGTTTGCTGCTGTTGTGTTTGTTGTATGTGTGCTGTTTTTTGTTGTTGTTTTTATTTGATTGCTGCTGTTTGTTTGTTGTTTTTATTTTTTTGCTGTTGTTTTTTGTTGCTTGCTTTGTTTGCAGCTGTTTCTTGTTGCTTATTTTGTATAGTTGCTGCTGTTTCTTGTTGTGTTTTAGTTAAACAACTTATATTATTGTAGAAGACATTGAAAAGGACATTGTTGTGGGTCAGTTTACGGGTTGTTCGTATTAAATTATGTCAAAATAGAACAATAACAAAACTTAGATGGCACGATAAGTTTATTTCAAACAAATTCTAAGCTGAATACATTTTAAATGTAGAAAAAGACGAATTATTGAGAATCGTGCATAATCAAACATAGTAAATACCGAAACACGTACATACTTGTGCATGAAAGCAACACAGATACACAACTAAATGCGCATTAGGTTCATATACTTAATACGTGTTTTAATTAAAAACTCAACTTCAAAGAACCACACTTTCAAAACACAAACTTATTATTATAATACTCTAGGTCGAACATAGATATTAGAGACACTTTTCTGGGTAAAACTAGTACAGTGTTCAACTTTGGACACCAGGTTATATTATGAGAATGTATCCTGCGACAATACCGACTTTAAAACAGGCAGAATATAATTATCACAACTACATATGTTAGGATTACTGTTTACCGAACAATTCTTAAAAAATTAAATATCAATATGCGATACAAATACACTTGTTATAGGGATGATGATGTTAATATGTTTGCAACCCCATTTAAAACATACTTGTAAACTACTGTAGCTGCTACAAAATAGTACAATGCAAAATAATTGAGAACTTTATAATGATCACAAGTTTCAAGTTTCAAGTTTTTTTATTGGAACATCGGCTAAACGCCTTTGACCATTAACATACAAGTAAACAACATATAGTCAAAGTGCATCAGTACAATACAAATACAATCATGTTAATAGACATAGACATAAACTACAGTGAAGAGTGTTCAAACATCGTGTACCAAAGTGTATGTATTAAAACAACGCAGTGAGAACAAACAAGTAATAAATAGACAATATATTTAGTGTTTCATACAATATTTATTAAGAAGCAGCAAATAGTTGTAATTTTTCCTCACGGAGTTTCATAGCATCGGTAATGAATCTGGCAACATTGTTAATGACTGTATTATTTTGACAAGAGAGAATGTTTTTAAATTTTACTAAATTTGGCCAGTTGGATCGAATACAATATTTTGTTCGAAGATCTTTGTAGATTGAACAAGTTAGAAAGAAATGATATTCGGATTCAACAGTGTTTGCATTACATAGTTTACATTTGCGTTCATCTCTAGGTATGTTATTATATCTACCAGTCTCAATTTCCAATGTATGGGCGCTAAGTCTAAATCTTGATAGCTGATGTTTTTGATTTTTATTATTAATGCAATCTAGATATTTTTCATACACGAATTCCGTCTTAAACATTCTATAGTACTCTAGTTTCGGTTGGTTATTAATTGTAACGTGCCAATTTTGGATAAACTGATCTTTTATTCTCGGGTTAATTTCATTAGAATAATTAAAATTGTCGTTTAAGTTATTGAAATACATTCCGTATCCTAGTTGTTCTAATGCTTGTTTAACAAATACACACCACAGAGTATTGTTATTGTTATTATCCCTAATAGAATCATTGTAGAGATTACATTGTTCGTTGTAAACAATGTGCATCAAAGTTTCGGGGTTTTGCTTAATTTTAACCCAATACCTAAGGGCACGTTGCTTGCATATAATAGAGAGAGGAAATCTGCCTAATTCACCTAAAACAGCGGCATTAGAAGTCTGTGAGCGTACACCTAGAATAGTTTTACAAAATTTAAAATGAAGTTTATCTACTTCTTTAATGTTGTAAATTCCCCATATTTCAGATGCATATAGAATAATTGGAACAACTAGGGAGTCAAAAAGAGAAAGTTTTGTTTTAGTACTTAGCTGCACTTTACTAAAAATAGACAATAAATGATTATAAGCTTTTAAGGCTTGTTCATTAAGTGCCTTTATTGCTCTTGATATATTACCAGTAAAGTGTAGTTTTAGGCCAAGGTAACAAAATTCATCAACAATTTCAATAGCCTGTTGGTTAATACTCCACCTAGACGAACAATTACTTTTCCTTTTTTTAAATATGCACATTTTAGTTTTGTTTACATTTATTTTTAATCCCCATTTACATGAATATTGATATATAGAATTTAATTGCAATTGCAAACTTTCTGGATTTGTAGTAAATAATGCAATATCATCTGCAAATAACAACATAAATATAGATAATAAACGTATATCTTTTTCGGTTAAATTATTAACATCAATACAATCATTAATGTCATTTATGAATAAAATAAATAATAAAGGTGATAATGGCTCACCCTGTTTTACACCTAACGTAACATCAAAAAGCTCCGAATAAGACATATCTTTATGATTTTTAACACATGATTTAACATTCTGATAGATTGACTTGATCATGTTTAACATTTTACAACTTATTCCTGTTTGTACTAATTTAATCCACAGTGCTTCATGTATTACAGTATCAAATGCTTTTTCATAATCAATAAAAATGCAATAAAGTTTTGATTTATTATTAATAACATTGTGGATTATAGTGTGCAATATAAAAATGCAATCAATCGTACTACGATTATCTCTAAATCCGAATTGCGATGTGTTAAATATATTATCATTCTCGCACCAAGAATTTATTCGGTTGCACAATGTAAGTGAAAATTTTTTAGCTATAATATTTACTAATGTAATACCTCGATAGTTAGAAGCAACATTTTTGTCTCCTTTTTTGAAAATAGGGACAATAGCACCATTACACCATATTTCAGGATATATACCTTTCTCGAATATGTAATTAAACATTTTAACTAAATACAGAGAAATAAACTCGTTAGAGTCAATAAAAAAGTCTGCAACATTGTTAGACATATCAGCGCTTTTATGACGTTTGAGCTTTGATATTGGTTTTTGTATTTCTAAAATTGTAAATGGGCGATCTAACTCCTCAATATGTAGTGTTTCATGTCTTGATACGTTTTCATCAACATTGAACGAGTTGTGATGAGGTGTGTTAGATAGATGTTTAAAATGATTTATTAAATCATCAATATTTACGTCATTAGTACCAGACGATTTTTATGAAGCTTATATTTGTTTATGTATTTCCAAAATTTCTTTGGGTTGGATTTACTTAAAGTTGACAATGTTTTACTTTCTTTGTTATAAAATTTATTTTTAGCAGTACGTTTTGTTGTACAGTATGTCGATCTCGCTTGTAAAAATGACGTTCTGTTCGCAAATGATGGATCGTTTTTGTACATACGTTTACTGTTGTAGAAAGCTTGTTTGTGCCTCTTGCAATTTTGGTCGAACCATAAAGATTTGCGTATATTTCGTGGTTTTGTACTATCTAAATTTAAAATACGTCCATGTACTTGAAAAGATACATCATATATAAGTTCACATAACTGATTAACGCATGTGTTAAAATTTTCATTTTCCAGTATTAAATTATTAGTAATATTTTCAAAAATATGAGTTTTACTATTCAGCAGGATATTTAAATCTGCGGATTTACCATCCTCCCAAGATAACTTATTAAATACCACATTAGTAGCATTAGGTTCTCGATACCTACATGTAAAAATAAAATCAATAGGGCAGTGGTCTGAAAATTCAGTTAAGTCATTCACTTTAAAACTAGAGATACATGGCAATAGATTAAAATTAACTATTACATAATCCACAACACTGGCTCCCAAAGAACTTCTAGCACAGTTGAAACATGTAAAATGACCCGGTTCTAATCTACCATTCACAATTAATAAGCTATTTTCTTTACAAAGTGACAACAACTTGTTACCAAATTGGTTAACATGACTATCAAACGATGAGCGAGCCGGTACTATTTCGAGCGGAACATCATAAACAGGCATGTGAACATAACGGTCAAGATTTATATTTTTAATAATGTCCGGCCGCTCGCCCACTCTCGAATTTAGGTCACCAACTAACATGATATCTCCTTGCTGACTGTAGATAAGTACATCAGACGCTATCTGTTCAAAAAAATCAAATTCAAATAACGGCGAGTTTACATTTGAATAAACATGTGATTCACATGGTGGTATATAGCATGCACATACAAAAATGTCATTTTCTAAACATAATGACTGCTTTTTCAGTTTAAGCCAAAGTATACCGTTAGTGTTAAGTTTAATTAGTTCTACTGCACAATAACTTTTTAACATGCGTCCTCAAAAACAAACAAAATGAAAAGACCAAACGGAATCAAAAACAAAAACGCATACAAACTTGTTACATGTTCCCTTCACATAGCGTATAACTTAAAGGCACATGAAAAAAAGACAAATACATATCGATCACATTTAACAGTAATTCGCTCAACCTTTATAAATATGTAAGCTATAATTTTTTATCACAGTGCATCGTATAAAAGTGGACTGAGAAGTCAAATATATTGTGGTCAAAGGCAATCTGCTGTGTAATACTGTTGTTTGTCTGTTTATCGGTGTCAAGCAAATAAGAAACTTATTATTAATACGTACATTCTCTTGAAAACGGATTTCATTGTATATTTAGAGGGGTTCACCTTCAAATCAAACGCATATGTCAGTATTTTATAATAAAATACCGTTCAACTGAATGTTATTTATCTTTTTTCGAAGAACCAAAGATATGTACATTTCTTAACAACCTATTTCCAAATGCAGAATATGTTTAATAAGACCAGATTCGATTGGATAATAAAACACTGACGACCATAAGACACATACGATTTTGAGCGAACAGATGGAAAAAAAATCATGTGAATATGTCCAAATCAATACTTATGATATTTTTAAAGTATATTAAACCAGTATATTAGCAACATATTCTGGACCAGTTCGGTTTGACGTGAAAATTTAGCTATTAATCAGGGGCCATATTCCAGAAGCATCGTAAGTAATACCTAATTCTTAACCTTAAAATCAACATTGTGTTTAACTCATTATTTCTTTTGTACATGGCATTGTGCTTACTGTTTATTAATTATCCCCTCTAGTATTAATGTTTAATCATCTAAACATAAAAACAGTCACAAAACTCTACGCAGTTTTTAAAATATAACAGTTCGAAATTTTCAACTTAAGTGAAAATATTTTAAGATACACTTAAGATGCTTTTGGAATACGGCCCCAGGAACGTACATAAATATTTATTTCATTCAGACAAAATATGATCTCCCGCCCATGACTATAACCAAACATAACTATCACTTATGAAAATACGGTTTTTGGCACGTGCGATGCGTTACGAGTGGACTAGTAATATTCGAGACAGCGCAAAAGACAGGGTGTCGATTTTTGATTTGCATGTCCGTACACTATAGTGAATTGCTGCAACACCGGACAAAAAGCAATATTGTTTTCATTGGAATAAAATATAATATCAGGTGATTATGACTTTGCATATATTCAGCAAATCAGGACCTAATTTAAAATTAAATTAAACGATATGAATGTTTTCAAATAAAAAAATAAAATAGTTAAGACAATATTTAAATGAATAATTTAAATGGGCTGTTTCTTGGTTAACTAGATGTAACCGCTTCGTCTAGCATCAACACCGCTTGCTACAACACTTGGATACTTACACAGTTGTTGCGTATGACCATCCCCAATCCACCCATATCGTCCAACCTCACTTTGACCTTGACATAATTTGGACTTAAAATCATTCAAACGTGCGATTTCTTGATTAATTAGAACTTTACTATTTCGTCTAGCATCAACACCGCTTGCTACAACACTCGGATACTTACACAGTTGTTCCTTATGACAATCCCCAATCAACCCATATCACCAAACCTCACTTTGACCTTGACCTAATTTAGACTTATGATAATTCAAAAGTGCCATTTCTTGGTCAACTTGATGTTCCGTTACCAACACCGCTTACTACAACATTTGGAGGTTTACATAGTTGTTAATTATGACCGTTCCCAATCCACCCATATCACCGGCCTTACTTTAATCTTGACCTTGAACTAATCTGGGCTAAGAAATGGGCTATCCAGCACCACCAGGGGCCTGTGTGTTTATCAGACACAGAATCTTGTTTTCAAGCCTGTAGCTGAGGTCGTCACACTCTGATTGAATCCTTCTGACAAAATTTCGGAAGGACTTCCTATCATTCTTCCTGAGAAGTCGCATCTGTTTTTAGAATAACCCATTCTTCTCCCTCGTTGACAACCAGCCTCTTACCCGAATGCTCTTTCTGCGTCTCATTCAGCCTCTTTTCTTTGTCAATACTCCTGTCTTTTGGACCGCTGCAGCTGCTAGCAATCATGCAGCGGTTGTAAGCAATGCAATCTTGATCATTGTATGAGAGAGTTTATTGTTCTATAACGTTGACGTCTCACGATAAAACTTATGACTTGATCAGGGAAAACGGTATTAATATGCTGCAAGAATTCGTAAATTTATCGCATACATGTGGTGCAAAGGTTACAAATCACTCACTTTTCTGTTGCAATTGTATAAATTTTGTTTTCATTTCTGGCGACATTCGCACGAAATTCGTGAGATTATCTCCCCAAATGTTTGCAATTTGTTTGCGAATTAAAACTGATTTCGAAACTGTGTCGCGTAATATTCGCGCGGTATTTGTATAACCAACGCCTATATGACTCAATTTTTATCGCGAGTAAATTGTATCACAATTATTCGCGTACCGTGATTACCCAAAGTATTGGGACACTTAAACAAAAATCTTTTTTTGATGGTCCCAATATTAAGGGACATATAAAAAATTATCGGAATTGTGTCCCAACATTTAGGGCAATAAAAAAATAAATATATTCTGCATATAACTATGTCTTGAACCAATTAATTTCTTTAATTTCTTGGGGATAAAAATCGCTTACTAAAACATATTAAATATTCAATTATAAATAATTTAAAGGAATATTTTAGGTGACTGATGTTTATTTATTAACATCAATTATTTGTTGCTGTGAACTCAATGGTAATTAATTGAGAAGCTTAATTGAGAAGACCATGCTTCAGTAGAGTGCACCACGTGTCAACTACATGCAAACATACCATAGTGTACATTATGGTGTTTAGATAAGCAAGCCAATATACCGAGTCTCCTCCAGTCGCTATGAAACAGTTGTAGTGGCAGGGTATGGATTGTTTATACAGTCATAACATAAAGTGTTATCTTGATGTCCCAATATTTAGGGACATAAAATAATTCAACTTTCAAATGTGTCACAATATTAAGGGGCGCCAAAATAATTATTTTTCCAAAAATTAGGGGTGTCTCAATATTTAGGGTGTACAAATACTTAGGGTAATTACGGTATTTTGTCGCAATTTTCTTTTCGTAAACCAGTCGCTAGTTGTCGCAGCTCCGTGGGATAGGGGCCTAACAATGTGTTCGTTGCCATTGGCACATACGTGCATTTACATAGCAATATTCTATGTTATGATAATAGATGTAGGGAGTGCTTCATAACACATTGTAACAATAAACATGTTTCTAATGGTATTGCTATAAATGATTTTTATTGTTTGCTGCTGTTTCTTGTTGCATTTATTTGTATGTTTGCTGCTGTTTCTTGTGTTTGTTTGTTTGTTTGCGGGTTTGTTTTCAGGTTTTGTTTGTTTTCCGCGGTTTGTTGCTGTTTTTGTTGCCTTTTGTTTGTTTGCTGCTGTTTCGTTTTGTTTTTTGTTTGTTTGCTGCCTTTTCTTGTTGTGTTTTTGTATGTTTGCTGCTGTTTGTTGTGTTTTGGATGTTTGCTGCTGTTGTGTTTGTTGTATGTGTGCTGTTTTTGTTGTTGTTTTTATTTGATTGCTGCTGTTTGTTTGTTGTTTTTATTTTTTTGCTTTTGTTTTTTGTTGCTTGCTTTGTTTGCAGCTGTTTCTTGTTGCTTATTTTGTATAGTTGCTGCTGTTTCTTGTTGTGTTTTAGTTAAACAACTTATATTATTGTAGAAGACATTGAAAAGGACATTGTTGTGGGTCAGTTTACGGGTTGTTCGTATTAAATTATGTCAAAATAGAACAATAACAAAACTTAGATGGCACGATAAGTTTATTTCAAACAAATTCTAAGCTGAATACATTTTAAATGTAGAAAAAGACGAATTATTGCATAATCAAACATAGTAAACACCGAAACACGTACATACTTGTGCATGAAAGCAACACAAATACACAACTAAATGCGCATTAAGTTCATATACTTAATACGTGTTTTAATTAAAAACTCAACTTCAAAGAACCACACTTTCAAAACACAAACTTATTATTATAATACTCTAGGTCGAACATAGATATTAGAGACACTTTTCTGGGTAAAACTAGTACAGTGTTCAACTTTGGACACCAGGTTATATTATGAGAATGAATCCTGCGACAATACCGACTTCAAAACAGGCAGAATATAATTATCACAACTACATATGTTAGGATTACTGTTTAACGAACAATTCTTAAAAAATTAAATATCAATATGCGATACAAATACACTTGTTATAGGGATGATGATGTTAATATGTTTGCAACCCCATTTAAAACATACTTGTAAACTACTGTAGCTGCTACAAAATAGTACAATGCAAAATAATTGAGAACTTTATAATGATCACAAATAACTTTTTAACATGCGTCCTCAAAAACAAACAAAATGAAAAGACCAAACGGAATCAAAAACAAAAACGCATACAAACTTGTTACATGTTCCCTTCACATAGCGTATAACTTAAAGGCACATGAATAAAAGACAAATACATATCGATAACATTTAACAATAATTCGCTCAACCTTTATAAATATGTAAGCTATAATTTTGTATCACAGTGCATCGTATAAAAGTGGACTGAGAAGTCAAATATATTGTGGTCAAAGGCAATCTGCTGTGTAATACTGTTGTTTGTCTGTTTATCTGTGTCAAGCAAATAAGAAACTTATTATTAATACGTACATTCTCTTGAAAACGGATTTCATTGTATATTTAGAGGGGTTCACCTTCCAATCAAACGAATTATGTCAGTATTTTATAATAAAATACCGTTCAACTGAATTTTATTTATCTTTTTTCGAAGAACCAAAGATATGCACATTTCTTAACAACCTATTTCCAAATGCAGAATATTTTTAATAAGACCAGATTCGATTGGATAATAAAACACTGACGACCATAAGACACATACGATTTTGAGCGAACAGATGGAAAAAAAAAAAACATGTGAATATTTCCAAATCAATACTTTTGATATTTTTAACGTATATTAAACCAGTCTGGCTGTTAGCAACATATTCTGGACCAGTTCGGTTTGACTTGAAAATTTAGCTATTAATCAGGGGCCATATTCCAGAAGCATCGTAAGTAATACCTAATTCTTAACCTTAAAATCAACATTTTGGTTAACTCATTATTTCTTTTGTACATGGCATTGTGCTTACTGTTTATTAATTATCCCCTCTAGTATTAATGTTTAATCATCTAAACATAAAAACAGTCACAAAACTCTACGCAGTTTTTAAAATATAACAGTTCGAAATTTTCAACTTAAGTGAAAATATTTTAAGATACACTTAGGATGCTTTTGGAATACGGCCCCAGGAACTTACATAAATATTTATTTCATTC
Source organism: Congeria kusceri (assembly GCA_027627225.1). Taxonomy (NCBI): domain Eukaryota; kingdom Metazoa; phylum Mollusca; class Bivalvia; order Myida; family Dreissenidae; genus Congeria; species Congeria kusceri. Next base: position 88,398,678 of record CM051024.1, read on the forward strand.
AGACAAAATATGATCTCCCGCCCATGACTATAGCCAAACATAACTATCACTTATGAAAATACGGTTTTTGGCACGTGTGATGCGTTACGAGTGGACTAGTAATATTCGAGACAGCGCAAAAGACAGGGTGTCGATTTTTGATTTGCATGTCCGTACACTATAGTGAATTGCTGCAACACCGGAAAAAAAGCAATATTGTTTTCATTGGAATAAAATATAATATCAGGTGATTATGACTTTGCATATATTCAGCAAATGAGGACCTAATTTAAAATTAAATTAAACGATATGAATGTTTTCAAATAAGAAAATAAAATATTTAAAACAATATTTAAATGAATAAATGTAACAATATTTATACGCATGTTCAATAAATACTGAACATATTATTAACCATGGCCAAATAACGTTATCCGTTTACAACCTTACCCCATATGAATGTACAGAAGTCACAGGTTTGAACAGATTCGATTTATATAAGTGTGCACAGCTTCCGTAATTAGGACGCGCATGCGCGCTAAAGGATGTAGATGAAGAGGGCGACTTTGGTTCAGGGTGAGACATTCTTGTCGCTTTCTTTGTTCTCCGTGTTAATGTCGAACCGTACGTCGTCCAAGTAGCTGATTGCCTGCAGGACAAAATAGACGGGGATTGAATTAGTAAATCAGAATTTCTTACAGGGACATGACCCTTTCAAATGCATCATAAATTACGACATAAATGTAAAATATTTAGCAAACAGAGTTAATGTTTTATTTTGTGTGTATAAAAGTCACAATAATAGATCAATATAGCTTTGGCATAGCGAAAGACCCGTACTCGCCTCTTGAACGGAATGTCGCCTGTATCATACACTACTCCGTAACCCAACTTACAAATCTGCTTGAGATGATTGCTTTATAGGAGATTATTCTAGTACACTCGATAAAATTGACCACGCACTCAGTATATGTAAGGTCATAATAATGCACCTATCAATATTTCAATATTTTCCCCCAGGGGGGAGCGGCGGGCATATACAGGACTTTAGACTGAAAGCTATTCACAACAAGTGGGAATTCGACACGCTGAATGATTCCGGGTTCCGGGAAAATAAACTTTGGTCGAATCTTTAGATCTTGGTAATGTTGGCACCCGGGCCATTTGATACCCCTGAAGCATCTCCCACTGAGGGGATTTAGACAAAAATGCTTGACCCTAGGATGGAGAATTAGAATAGAAACCAATAAAATAAATGAGTCAAATTCCCCTGGATCAGCCCCCCCCCCCAGGGGGAAAATATTGATAGGTACATGAACAAGTACTTACTCGTCTACCAGCCTCCTGACGTCTATAGTTGGCAGAAATGAATGCTGAAATGTTCGAAAAAATGTTTGTTAATACAAAAGTGTAAATATAAATAAAATAAATAAGACAATAAAATAAATATTAATATCTTAATGGGACTGTTCACAGATTGGCAAATTGATAATTTTCAACATTTGTGTCATAGATTCCAAAAAGAAACTACACATTATATACAAACAAGCGAAATAATCATGACTAATAAATACATTGGAAATATCGTTTCGTTTATGGATAATCATCAATCGAAATGGATAAAATTATAAAGCGTTTGTAACGCTTTTAATCGGTAATTTGGAAAACACGTGGATCACTTACATAGCGTTAAAAATACACAACCAAATGTATAACTCCGAATGGCCGAGTGTTTAGCACATGATAGTTAGGATCTCAAAGGTCCCGGGCTCGAGCCCCAGGCGAAGGCAATTTTTTTAATTAACAAGTTTTTTTTTCTTTATAAAATATTTCATTTAGATTATTAAAAAACAAAAACATAAATTGGACAGCTAACCAAACATCAAGTGACCTATGAACGCAACTCGCATACATCCGTGCAGCCAATAATTCACTGAGCGCAGAGCGGAAGTCGCTAACAACATAACTCAGCTTATTTAAATCAATTAATGAAGAAAACTCAGTTCTTTATGAACGCAATTCACCTGTCACTATGGTTCCTACAAGCAGGGTGGCAGACACGGTGATGTTGGCGGCTAGGACGCTCACGCTGTCCAGTAGAGCCCGCATCCCAATAGTCAAAATGATTCCGAATGTCTGCCAAACAACGACAAATGTACAAATATTAATTTCAAAACATCGGTATAGAATACATGTCCTGCGTCGTCCGCCCGTCCGTAAAAACTAAACACAATAACCAACGACAAAACAAATACAATTTATACTGATGAATATTTGGTCCATCCACTAGATTTATAGCCCAAATAACTGATTATTTAATAATTTGCATATAGTTCCATTTACCAGATTCTAATACAAAAAAATGAGTATCATGTAATGGCTATTATATACATTTAAAGATAAACAAAAATAATTTGTTGTGACAGCCAAATGCATGTTTACGTAACAAACTCTTTCAAAAAGTAGGTCTAAACCATGTACTATAAATATAGGCTTATACGTGTAGTTGTATCATTTTCATCACTTATTTGGCTTACATACAAAACCAAACTCAAACACAGACCTGGGCGGATGCGTTCAGGAGACCGGAAGAGGTGCCCTCGGGCTCCGGATATGTAATTTCCGCTGCGAACTCGAACCCCACTGCCAGGTAGCCGGTCATGAAAAACCTGCAATAATCAGTTGGAATTATGAACTTTATAGAAAAACAGTCCCCGAAAATATATAAAACTGGTTTGACACAGGTTCTGTAATTCAACAACAATGGACAAAAACAATATACCTGTAGTCAAACCAAAAGTATCGATGAAGCTCGTGTCGTATTTAGCCGCTTTCCATGGCAAATATTCTTACAAATAATTATTTGAATTTATTTCGCCATGAATGTGTGATATTTATATTCTAACATGATACTCGCTAATTGCTGTTTACACAAAGAACAAAATTATCGTTGTTAAACTACCCAATAAACAACGCAAAAAGTCCCGATTCTGAGCGGAGCACAGTAAAAAGTAGATCCATTACAATTGCAAAAATATATGTCAATCATGTTAGAATCGAAACAATGTTCGCAGTATCGTTGTTAATCGGCCAATATACAACTCTTTGTCGTTCTGATGCGTGGCTATTAGACAACTCCGGCTAACGCGCTCGTTGTTAAATTCCTACGCATCAGAACTACAAATCGTTGTTTATTGGTCGATAAACAACGATAAATTATTTCTTATGTTGACCACATTATTGAAATAAAGCCCATTAAAATATTGACACAAAGGCTCGTTCCCTGATGGATCTTTCAAAAAATTGCCTCCGACATTTTAAGCTTCACAAACACTTCAGAAGTTTTACCACACGCTGTTGTTGTGTAAAGTGGTCGACTGTTAAACACGATATACCCAAGTACATAGGATAAGACATTCATTTGCATAAGATTGATATTTGTGGAAACGCGTATTCCCGAAACGAATCCAACAGTATTATAACTGTTCGGAAATAATACTCCTGTTGTGTAGCTAGGTAACGATGATAAAGATCGGTAATTCTTGTCGACTGATGTCTTAAAGCGGACGATACATTATCTCCCTTCCTCGGGGGAGATATGTGTAGATGTAGTAAGAACCACATCGGTGGCTTAGAGGGTTGCTAATCAAAACAGAACAGAACAGATTTCTAACACTCATCTTTACAGTTTTCTAGTGTTTAAAATGTGAATAATAAATTTCTTCAACTGGACGGACTTACCAAGTAACACATGACATTTATGTTATCAAATTTATGTTACTCTTCTGTTCTGACAATAGAAAAATCGTGCTTACCATTAGGCTATCCCTTGGTAATTAACAACCATGCAACTGATGCATCACTTCACCACAAACTGGAAAAATCTGCATTTTGCCAAGCACTACAATATAATGTTGTTCTGCGTCATCGGAATCGACTATTTACCAGACACCTTTCCGCCAAGTAATTATGATTTTGATTCATAGCTCACAGGAATGAATGCTCGACTGTTTTCCCTGTCATGCGATTCATATATAGATACAATATATTGTAGCCTTTACACCAGTTCTTAGACAAAAACGTTATTTTGCAAAAATATCATATTCTATCTGTCTGGGATAATAGCGAAAACAATCGGGTACTAATCACGTAACGCGTTAATTAGTACCAAATGTGTAAAGCTTGGATTCTGTAAATTGGTCTTGCTAACATATCAGTTCAATTTGGAGAAAACATATTGGATAACAGAAATAAATTTAATTACTGTGCATACGGAGATACGTAACTAAATTACTTATATGCATTATTTATGTATAATGATACATAATGTATTTGCTTATTTACGACTGTCTGCAAATTCCTGTTTACGATTCTGTTTTGGATATTTAACAAACAACTTACCAAATTTATTATTATAATCATAAACGACAGAGAAACAACTTCATATGTATAATTTGAAATTAAAAATTTAAAATTATTAAAATTACTAAAATTGATATTTGAATATGTTTGAGAAAATAGTTTGTTTTTTTGTTTTTAGTTTTTTATTATTTAAAATTTAAATAAAATATTATTTATTGTCATAGTCCAAACGACCCCAATTACATTGATCAGAACACGTCCGTTTTGGAAAATAACAAACAAAAACTATATTTCAATACATTGCAACGAAACAGTCGATATTCATGATTTTTTTTTCGTAATAATGCGTCTGGGTGTTATCAATACAGTCGAGCATAAATATACTTTGAAATCGTCTGGTGTTGTTTGGTAACGATGAAAATGTGATGTTAGACAAAATTCTTTAATGGCAAGGCAGTTCTATTGATTCTGCACCGGAATGCAGCACTATGATATATTGGTTTTCAATTCTGACGCAATTTCTTACGGCCCTAATGCGACTCGTTGACAAGACAAGGGCGTGATATGCCCCGTTCATTCACTTGCCTGGTTCGTCATTGGGTGTCAGTGTTCTTTTCACCTTTGTGGAAAAGGTGGCAGGGCCCGTCAGATGGGGAATTTTTGGCAAAATGGGATTTTTTTTAAGAAAAGCAAGTTTATATTCTACTTTGTTATAAAACATTAATCTTTTTTTTGCTACGAATGATAACTTAGATTAAGCACTAACTTGGTTTGATGAAAAATTGATGGGATTATTTATGAACATTCCTCTATTTTAGTTATTTTTTGTCCGATTTTGGTCTTTTTTTCTCCAAAATAAAGCTTATATTCTGATGGGAATTTTAAGGTAGATATAGGGGACAAATATAAACTTGTTAAGAAAGGGAATGTGGCCGAATTTCGGCCCCAAATTGGCCCTTAAAAGACAGTGATGATTTGATAGATGATCACAGAAGTGTGCTTCTTCGAACAGCAGACAAATAATACTCAGAACACTAGACTAAAGGAAGACGTAAATACGAATAATTTAGAAGCGAATAGTGATTGCCAGAAATTCATCGTTTTGATGAACAACGCCACAGAGGTATGTGAGCAGCAAATTAGGTCCAATAGGAGTCGCTTTAACCCCTCCACATTCAGACGATTATGTAACTACTATTGGATGAAAGGGATGGCAATACAAGACGTACCCTCTTGACCCTCTCAAACAATGTTTCCGTGTCTTCAAACAAAGTACAACTACATTTGTGTTACTCTTTAAGTGACGTCCGAACATTCGTGCTTTACGTTAGTTACTGCCAAGGAAAAGCACACACGCCTTATCGACCAATCTCGTGATTCGCCAAAGCTGTCAAGTGACTTACTCATTCCACCACGTGACATAGAAAGCTGTTACGTAACTTACACATTATGCCATGTGACATAGAACGCTGTCACGTGACTCACCCGTATTACCACGTGACATAAAACGGTACCGCGTGACTTACCCGTGCTACAATGTGACATAAAACGGTGCCACGAGACTAACCCGTGCTACCCCGTGACATAAAACGCTGCCACGTAGCATATAACGCTGCCACGTGACTTATCCGTGCTGCCAAGTGACTTACCCAAGCGCTCCAGCGGTAAGGAATACCAGCCAGATGAGGTCCAGGCCCATGGTGAAGGTGAAGGCCACTATACCCGCCATTGACAGCAGGTAGATACCGACGGTCGTTCCCCTGAAATCATGAATATTAAACACGCTTGAAGTACATTTTTAAATCTGAAATTATTGTTTTACTTCCCTAAAACATTTTCATCGGCCTATACTCTGATTAAATATGCAGTTATGTACAGTAACTTGCACTATGTACTGACACGATTTAAAAACTTAATATAAATTTACCGTGTTAACAAAACAAGAACCACGTAAAACACTGCTTTTATTTAAAGGGTTTGTGCAGTGATTCAAACCTGTACATTTGCTCAAGTTCATTGTTCTCGACGACAGCGCGATACATACCACACCAACAAACCGAACCACTATAAATCCGTATCAAGTATCAACAAACCTGATTGCTGGATTCAAAATAATATATCGACTTACTTGCCTTTTATCTGACTATATAAAGCTAGCAACTAATTCTCAGGTAAAAATATGTTCTGTAAATATGTTTGTTTCTTTTCCCTCCTGACTCGGGAGACATACTTACAGGTCTTGGTCCGGTCCAGCCACAGTCCGGCCACAACTGACCCCACGACTCCAGCCAAAACCAGAACGAGGCCAATCTGACCAGCACTCTGTTCCTTGCCCTGAAACAACGGGCATCCACCTGTCAATGGTCAACTACAGACCTTTCTCTTTTTTTTCAACAAACATAAACACATTCTCAGCTACATTTGAGGCGTGTCTTGGGAAAACCGCGCTAAATGCATGTGCGTAAAGTATCGTCAGGACGACACTTTCGGCTTTTATGGTATTTTCTGTTTCAAGGAAGTCTCTCCTAAACATAAATCAACTGTAGGCGAAAAATGTCGTCTCCGCACAGGCTAATCCGGGACGACACTTTATGCACATGCATTAAGCCTGGTTTTCCCACGCCACGCCTCATTTGTTGTCAATGAACTAAAGCCCATTAATCGACCTTCACAAACACTTCACAAGCTTTACCGCGTGCACTATTTGTGTTAAGTTTGTCAACAGTTAAACACGGGATATTTGAGCAACATAACTGGATTAAACACATAGTAATTTGCAAATGATTGACATTTTTGGAAACGTCCATATTGGTTGCATAACTAATGTGAGTTTCCACAAATATAAAGCGTATTCAAATTAACTTAATGGACACTGGTTATTTGGCCTGTGTCGCTAATCATATGACATGCTTAAATAAATTGTAAATACATACGTAAGCTATGGAATAATTGATCATACAATATGAATTCTGCATGTATGCGCTGACTATAACCTAGAAATGGAATTCCTTTAGAAGAAAAACAAAATGGCCAATGTAACTTTTGCCAAGGAATATATCGAACGATATACCAACTGGATTTTTCCAGATTAATGAATACTCACCGGAAAATAGTGCAGTATGATTGGGTTGAGCAGCGTCCAAATGCCATAGTAGCAGCCGGTGTTGATACCTGCACATATGGGAAATATATGGAAAATAGATATTGGCGGTCATATAATGGAAACAAAAAATGGATGAAAATGTTAATTTTGAAATCTTTATATTGCAAAATTGCAAATGAAAGTCAGCTAAGAATATGAAGTCGTTTGTACTAAAAGCACACTATAAATATTTACTATACGCTAGTAATATATTTAACACCATACAAAACTAACGTGGTCAACTAAAGGGAGGCGTCATCATTATGGAACGATGTGCTTTGTTAGGCTGTATTGTGCTGTTTGTTACATTTGAAAAGAATTAAGTCACCATACCTACTACACGCAACACACATAGGCTGCAATAAATTGAAACCATATTTTTCCTTTCAGCTTTGAATCTAGAGCGATCGCGCACACATATTTCTGAAATCAATATTTCCTTGTACCTACCATATGTGATGGTGAGAAGTATAAATGCCTTGTTTCTGAAGAGGTTCTTCAGGGACCCGAAGTAGTTCTCCTGCGTCCCACTGGCCTCGGCTAACATCTGGGCCTTGCTCGGGGGCCGGTGAGGCTTCTCCTTGAACACTGGGAATTACGAGATCTAAAACTAAATTGCGAAGGATAAAATACTATATTGCGACCAGTATAATACTAACTGCGTCGCAACTCATCGCCTTGCAAGTGTTCATTCGATGGCAAACAAGCTTTGTTTTGTTCCAGAGCTTGAAAGAGTCCACATTCCCTGAAAACTCCAGCATCTGAGTCTGCACCGTAGGCGCCTATATGAACTGCATGAACTTATTTTCAGCATCAACAAGGGCCCTCATTAATTCTTTATAATTATAGTGCAAACTGCCAGAATTAGGCGGTGCCTGAATACTCACGAACTTGTCATCGTTGCTGCCACAACAGTGATAAAAGTTACACTTATCGGCATAGCATAGTGCCACTTCCTTCCATTCCTCGATAATTGTTGTACAATTAAATGTTGGCTCGAGGTAGTGATCGTAGATCGACTCAGGTACAATACTGACGATCGTGTTTGGGGCAACCCTGAATGCATATGACAGACTCTTGTACGATTCTCCAGTCGCCATATACCGTAAGGCAGAGGCTTTCTAAAGTTTGTTGAATTATTATACCCCCGGGATCTTGATGCGGGAGGCATATAGTGATTGTCCTGTCCGTCAGTCCTTTCGTCCGTCCATGACAAGGTTAAGAGGATTTTAGCGTTTCGTCTAGCACCAACACCGCTTACTGCAACACTTGGATACTTACACAGTTGTTGCTCACGACCATTCCCTATCCACCCATATCACCCAATCTCACGTTGACCTTGACCTTGAACCAATTTGCACTTAGAATAAATCAAATGGGCTGTTTCTTGGTTAATTTGATTTTGTCGTTTCGTCTAGCACCAACTCCGCTTTCTACAGCACTTGAATACTTACACAGTTGTTGCTTATTACCATCCCTATCCACCTATATCACCCAACCTCACTTTGACCTTGACCTAATTTGGACTTATAATAATTCGAAAGTGCCATTTCGTCTAGCACCAACACCGCTTTTCACAACATTAGGATAATTACACAGTTGTTGCTTATGACCATCCCCAATCCACCCGTATCACCAAACCTCACTTTGACCTTGACCTTGACCTTATTTGGACTTATAATCATTCAAAAATGTGCCATTTCTTGATTAATTAGAACTTTACTATTTCGTGTAGCACCAACACCGCTGGCTACAACACTCGGATACTTACACAGTTGTTGCTTATGACCATCCCCAATCAACAGAACAGAACAGAACAGAAATTTTATTGGTGACTTGCACAAAAGTACATCGTCAAAGCAAATTCAGTACAAATAAACAATTATATGTCACATAATAAGTTAAAAGGCTTAGAAAGTAGATACCATACAATACAGTCTTTTGAGAAAATAAGAAAAAAAGAAAGGAAAAAGAGGGTGAACAAAATCAATGAATAGCTAATAGCGTGGAATTTCTAAGAGCCAACGCCTGCTTTAAAATCAACCCATATCACCAAACCTCACTTTGACCTTGACCTTGACCTAATTTAGACTTATAATAATTCAAAAGTGCCATTTCTTGGTCAACTAGATGTTACCGTTTCGTCTAGCACCAACACCGCTTACTACAACATTTGGAGATTTACATAGTTGTTAATTATGACCGTTCCCAATCCACCCATATTTCGGCCTTACTTTAATCTTGACCTTGAACTAATCTGGGCTAAGAAATGGGCTATCCAGCACCACCAGGGGCATGTGTGTTTATCAGACACAGAATCTTGTTTTCAAGCATGTAGCTGAGGTCGTCCACTTTCTGATTGAATCCTTCTGACAAAATTTCGGGAGGACTTCCTATCATTCTTCTTGAGATGTCGCATCTGTTTTTCGAACAACCCATTCTTCTCCCTCGTTGACAACCAGCCTCTTACCCGAATGCTCTTTCTGCGTCTCATTCAGCCTCTTTTCTTTGTCAATGCTTCTGTCTTTTGGACCGCTGCAGCTGCTAGCAGACATGCAGCGGTTGTAAGCATGCACTCTTGATTGTTGTCTGAGAGAGTTTATTGTTCTATGACGTTGACGTCTCACAATAAAACTTATGACTTGATCGGGGAAAACGGTATTAATATGCTGCAAGAATTCGTAAATTTATCGCATACATGTGGTGCGAAGGTTACAAATCACTCGCTTTACTGTTGCAATTGTATAAATTTTGTTTTCATTTCTGGCGACATTCGCACGAAAATTCAGACGAAATTCGTGAGATTATCTCCCGAAATGTTTGCAATTTGTTTGCGAATTAAAACTGATTTCGAAACTTTGTCGCGTAATATTCGCGCGGTATTCGTATAACCAACGTCAATATGACTCAATTTTTATCCCGAGTAAATTGTATCGCAATTATTCGCCTATCGTGATTACCCTAAGTATTGGGACACTTAAAAAAAATCATTTTTTTATTGTCCCAATATTAAGGGACATAAAAAATAATTATCGGAATTGTGTCCCAACATTTAGGGCAATATAAAATAAATCTATTCAGCATATATCTATGTCTTGAACCAATTAATTATTTTTACTTCTTGGGGATAAAAATCGCTTACTAAAACATATTAAATATTTAATTATAAATAATTTAAAGGAATATTTTAGGTGACTGATATGTATTTATTAACATCAATTATTTGTTGCTGTGAACTCAATGGTAATTAATTGAGAAGCTTAATTGAGAAGACCATGCTTCAGTAGAGTACACAGTTTGCACCACGTGTCAACTACATGCAAACATACCATAGTGTACATAATGGTGTTTAGATAAGCAAGCACAATATACCGAGTCTCCTCCAGTCGATATGAAACAGGCGTAGTGGCAGGGTATGGATTGTTTATACAGTTATAACATAAAGTGTTATCTTGATGTCCCAATATTTAGGGACATAAAATAATTCAACTTTCAAATGTGTCCCAATATTAAGGGGCGCAAAAATATTTATTTTTCCAAAAATCAGGGGTGTCTCAATATTTAGGGTGTACAAATACTTAGGGTAATTACGGTATTTTGTAGCAATTTTCTTTTCGTAAACCAGTCGCTAGTTGTCGCAGCTCCGTGGGATAGGGGCCTAACAATGTGTTCGTTGCCATTGGCACATACTTGCATTTACATAGCAATATTCTACTATGTTATGATAATAGATGTAGGGAATGTTTTATAACACATTGTAACAATAAACATGTTTCTAATGGTATTGCTATAAATGATTTTTATTGTTTGCTGCTGTTTCTTGTTGCATTTATTTGTATGTTTGCTGCTGTTTCTTGTGTTTGTTTGTTTGTTGGCTGGTTTATTTTTAGGTTTTGTTTGTTTTCCGCGGTTTGTTGCTGTTTTTGTTGCCTTTTGTTTGTTTGCTGCTGTTTCGTTTTGTTTTTTGTTTGTTTGCTGCCTTTTCTTATTGTGTTTTTTGTATGTCTGCTGCTGTTTGTTGAGTTTTGGATGTTTGCTGCTGTTGTGTTTGTTGTATGTGTGCTGTTTGTTGTTGTTGTTTTTATTTGATTGCTGCTGTTTGTTTGTTGTTTGTATTTGTTTGCTGTTGTTTTTTGTTGCTTGCTTTGTTTGCAGCTGTTTCTTGTTGCTTATTTTGTATAGTTGCTGCTGTTTCTTGTTGTGTTTTAGTTAAACAACTTATATTATTGTAGAAGACATTGAAAAGGACATTGTTGTGGGTCAGTTTACGGGTTGTTCGTATTAAATTATGTCAAAATAGAACAATAACAAAACTTAGATGGCACGATAAGTTTAATTCAAACAAATTCTAAGCTGAATACATTTTAAATGTATAAAAAGACGAATTATTGAGAATCGTGCATAATCAAACATAGTAAACATCGAAACACGTACATACTTGTGCATGAAAGCAACACAAATACACAACTAAATGCGCATTAAGTTCATATACTTAATACGTGTTTTAATTAAAAACTCAACTTCAAAGAACTACACTTTCAAAACACAAACTTATTATTATAATACTCTAGGTCGAACATAGATATTAGAGACACTTTTCTGGGTAAAACTAGTACAGTGTTCAACCAGGTTATATTATGAGAATGAATCCTGCGACAATACCGACTTTAAAACAGGCAGATATAATTATCACAACTACATATGTTAGGATTACTGTTTACCGAACAATTCTTAAAAAATTAAATATCAATATGCGATACAAATACACTTGTTATAGGGATGATGATGTTAATATGTTTGCAACCCCATTTAAAACATACTTGTAAACTACTGTAGCTGCTACAAATAGTACAATGCAAAATAATTGAGAACTTTATAATGATCACAAATAACTTTTTAACATGCGTCCTCAAAAACAAACATAATGAAAGGACCAAACGGAATCAAAAACAAAAACGCATACAAACTTCTTACATGTCCCCTTCACATAGCGTATATCTTAAAGGCACATGAATAAAAGACAAATACATATCGATCACATTTAACAATAATTCGCTCAACCTTTATAAATATGTAAGCTATAATTTTTTATCACAGTGCATCCTATGAAAGTGGACTGAGAAGTCAAATATATTGTGGTCAAATGCAATCTGCTGTGTAATACTGTTGTTTGTCTGTTTATCTGTGTCAAGCAAATAAGAAACTTATTATTAATACGTACATTCTCTTGAAAACGGATTTCATTGTATATTTAGAGGGGTTCACCTTCAAATCAAACGCATATGTCAGTATTTTATAATAAAATACCGTTCAACTGAATGTTATTTATCTTTTTTCGAAGAACCAAAGATATGTACATTTCTTAACAACCTATTTCCAAATGCAGAATATTTTTAATAAGACCAGATTCGATTGGATAATAAAACACTGACGACCATAAGACACATACGATTTTGAGCGAACAGATGGAAAAAAAACATGTGAAGATTTCCAAATCAATACTTTTGATATTTTTAAAGTATATTAAACCAGTTTGGCTGTTAGCAACATATTCTGGACTAGTTCGGTTTGACGTGAAAATTTAGCTATTAATCAGGGGCCATATTCCAGAAGCATCGAAAGTAATACCTAATTCTTAATCTTAACATTTTGTTTAACTCATTATTTCTTTTGTACATGGCATTGTGCTTACTGTTTATTAATTATCCCATCTAGTATTAATGTTTAATCATCTAAACATAAAAACAATCACAAAACTCGACGCGGTTTTTAAAATATAACAGTTCGAAATTTTAAACTTAAGTGAAAATATTTTAAGATACACTTAAGATGCTTTTGGAATACGGCCCCAGGAACTTACATAAATATTTATTTCATTCAGACAAAATATGATCTCCCGCCTATGACTAGAACCAAACATAACTATCACTTATGAAAATACGGTTTTTGGCACGTGCGATGCGTTACGAGTGGACTAGTTCAAATATATTCCAATATTCGAGACAGCGCAAAAGACAGGGTGTCGATTTTTGATTTGCATGTCCGTACACAATAGTGTATTACTGCAACACCGGACAAAAAGCAATATTGTATTCATTGGAATAAAATATAATATCAGGTGATTATGACTTTGCATATATTCAGCAAATGAGGACCTAATTTAAAATTAAATTAAACAATATGAATGTTTTCAAATAAGAAAATAAAATAGTTAAAACAATATTTAAATGATTTGCAACAATATTTAAATGAATAAATGTAACAATATTTATACACATGTTCAATAAATACTGAACATATTATTAACCATGGCCAAATAACGTTATCCGTTTACAACCTTACCCCATATGAATGTACAGTAAAGTCACAGGTTTGAACAGATTTGATTTATATAAGTGTATACAGCTTTCGTAATTAGGACGCGCATGCGCACTAAAGGATGTAGATGAAGAGGGCGACTTTGGTTCAGGGTCAGACATGCTTGTCGCTTTCTTTGATCTCCGTGTTAATGTCCAACCGTACGTCGTCCAAGTAGCTGATTGCCTGCAGGACAAAATAGACGGGGATTGAATTAGTAAATCAGAATTTCTTACAGGGACATGACCTTTTCAAATGCATCATAAATTACGACATAAATGTAAAATATTTAGCAAACAGAGTTAATGTTTTATTTTGTGTGTATAAAAGTCACAATAATAGATCAATATAGCTTTGGCATAGCGAAAGACCCGTACTCACCTCTTGAACGGAATGGCCCCTGTATTATACACGTTACTCCGTAACCCAAGTTACAAATCTACTTGAGATGATTGCTTTATAATAGATTATTCTAGTACACTCGATAAAATTGACCACGCACTCAATATATGTAAGGTCATAATAATGCACCTATCAATATTTCAATATTTTCCCCCAGGGGGGAGCGGCGGACATATACAGGACTTTAGACTGAAAGCTATTTACAACACGTGGGAATTCGACACGCTGAATGATTCCGGGTTCCAGGAAAATAAACTTTGGTCGAATCTTTAGATCCTGGTAATGTTGGCACCCGGGCCATTTGATACCCCTGAAGCATCTCCCACTGAGGGGATTTAGACAAAATGCTTGGCCCTAGGATGGGGAATTAGAATAGAAACCAATAAAATAAATGAGTCAAATTCCCCTGGGTCAGCCTCCCCCCCTGGGGGAAAATATTGATAGGTACATGAACAAGTACTTACTCGTCTACCAGCCTCCTGACGTCTATAGTTGGCAGAAATGAATGCTGAAATGTTCGAAAAAATGTTTGTTAATACAAAAGTGTAAATATAAATAAAATAAATAAGACAATAAAATATTTATTAATATCTTAAAGGGACTGTTCACAGATTGGCAAATTGATAATTTTCAACATTTGTGTCATAGATTCCAAAAAGAAACTACACATTATATACAAACAAGCGAAATAATCATGACTAATAAATACATTGGAAATATCGTTTCGTTTATGGATAATCATCAATCGAAATGGATAAAATTATAAAGCGTTTGTAACGCTTTTAATCGGTAATTTGGAAAACACGTGTATCACTTACATAGCGTTATAAATACACAACTAAATGTATAGCTCCGAATGGCCGAGTGTTTAGCACATGATAGTTTTGATCTCAACGGTCCCGGGCTCGAGTCCCGGCGAAGGCAATTTTTTTAATTGACAATTTTTTTTTTCTTTATAAAATATTTCATTTAGATTATTAAAAAACAAAAACATAAATTGGACAGCTAACCAAACATCAAGTGATCTATGAACGCAACTCGCATACATCCCTGCAGCCAATAATTCACTGAGCGCAGAGCGGAAAACGCTAACAACATAACTCAGCTTATTTAGATCAATTAATGAAGAAAACTCAGTTCTTTATGAACGCAATTCACCTGTCACTATGGTTCCTACAAGCAGGGTGGCAGACACGGTGATGTTGGCGGCTAGGACGCTCACGCTGTCCAGTAGAGCCCGCATCCCAATAGTCAAAATGATTCCGAATGTCTGCCAAACAACGCCAAATATACAAATATTAATTTCAAAACATCGGTATAGAATACATGTCCTGCGTCGTCCGCCCGTCCGTAAAAACTAAACACAATAACCAACGACAAAAACAAATACAATTTATACTGATGAATATTTGGTCCATCCACTAGATTTATAGCCCAAATAACTGATTATTTAATTATATATTATATTTATAATACAAAAAATGAGTATCATGTAATGGCTATTATATACATTTAAAGATTAACAAAAATAATTTGTTGTGACAGCCAAATGTATGTTTACGTAACAAACTCTTTTAAAAAGTAGGTCTAAACCATGTACTATAAATATAGGCTTATACGTGTAGTTGTATCATTTTCATCACTTATTTGGCTTACATACAAACCAAACTCAAACACAGACCTGGGCGGATGCGTTCAGGAGACCGGAAGAGGTGCCCTCGGGCTCCGGATATGTAATTTCAGCTGCGAACTCGAACCCCACTGGCAGGTAGCCGGTCATAAAAAACCTGCAATAATCAGTTGGAATTACGAACTTACTATACATTATAGAAAAACAGCCGCCGAAAATATATAAAACTGGTTTGACACAGGTTCTGTAATTCAACAACAATGGACAAAAACAATATACCTGTAGTCAAACCAAAAGTATCGATGAAGCTCGTGTCGTATTTAGCCGCTTTTCCATGGCAAATATTCTTACAAATAATTATTTGAATTTATTTCGCCATGAATGTGTGATATTTTATATTCTAACATGATACTCGCTAATTGCTCTATACACAAAGAACACAATTATCGTTGTTAAACTACCCAATAAACAACGCAAAAAGTCCCGATTCTGAGCGGAGCACAGTAAAAAGTAGTTCAATTACAATTGCAAAAATATATGTCAATCATGTTAGAATCAAAACAATGTTCGCAGTATCGTTGTTAATCGGGCAATAAACAACTCTTTGTCGTTCTGATGCGTGGCTATTATACAACTCCGGCTAACGCCCTCGTTGTTAAATTCCTACGCATCAGAACTACAAATCGTTGTTTATTGGTCGATAAACAACGATAAATTATTTCTTATGTTGACCACATTATTGAAATAAAGCACATTAAAAAAGGCTCGTTCCCTCATGGATATTTCAAAATAAAATTTGCCTCCGACATTTTAAGCTTCACAAACACTTCAGAAGTTTTACCACACGCTGTTTTGTGTAAAGTGGTCGACTGTTAAACACGATATACCCAAGTACAAAGGATAAGACATTCATTTGCATAAGATTGATATTTGTGGAAACGCGTATTCCCGAAACGAATCCAACAGTATTATAACTGTTCGGAAATAATACTCCTGTTGTGTAGCTAGGTAACGATGATAAAGATCGGTAATTCTTGTCGACTGATGTCTTAAAGCGGACGATACATTATCTCCCTTCCTCGGGGGAGATATGTGTAGATGTAGTAAGAACCACATCGGTGGCTTAGAGGGTTGCTAATCAAAACAGAACAGAACAGATTTCTAACACTCATCTTTACAGTTTTCTAGTGTTTAAAATGCGAATAATAAATTTCTTCAACTGGACGGACTTACCAAGTAATACATGACATTTATGTTATCAAATTTATGTTAATCTTCTGTTCTGACAATAGAAACATCGTGGTTACCATTAGGCTATCCCTTGGTAATTAACAACCATGCAATTGATGCATCACTTCACCACAAACTGGAAAAATCTGCATTTTGCCAAGCACTACAATATAATGTTGTTCTGCGTCATCGGAATCGACTATTTACCAGACACCTTTCCGCCAAGTAATTATGATTTTGATTCATAGCTCACAGGAATGAATGCTCGACTGTTTTCCCTGTCATGCGATTCGTATATACATACAATATATTGTAGCCTTTACACCAGTTCTTAGACAAAAACGTTATTTTGCAAAAAATATAATATTCTATCTGTCTGGGATAACAGCGAAAACAATCGGGTCCACTAATCACGTAACGCGTTAATTAGTGTCCAAATGTGTAAAGCTTGGATTCTGTAAATTGGTCGACTTAACATATCAGTTCAGTTTGGAGAAAACAAATTGGATAACAGAAATAAATTTAATTACTGTGCATACGGAGATACGTAAATAAATTAATTATATGCATTATTTATTTATTTATAATGATACATAATGTATTTGGTTATTTACGACTGTCTGCAAATTCCTGTTTACGATTCTGTTTTGGATATTTAACAAACAACTTACCAAATTTAGTATTATAATCATAAAAGACAGAGAAACAACTTCATATGTATGATTTAAAATTTAAAATTTGAAATTATTAAACTTACTAAAATTGTTATTTGAATATGTAAGAGAAAATAGTTTGTTGTTTTGTTTTTAGTTTTTTATTATTTAAAATTTAAATAAAATATTATTTATTGTCATAGTCCAAACGACCCCAATTGCATTGATCAGAACACGTCCGTTTTGGAAAATAACAAACAAAAACTATATTTCAATACATTGCAACGAAACAGTCGATATTCATGAAACAACTTTCGTAATAATGCGTCTGGGTGTTATCAATACAGTCGAGCATTAATATATACTTTGAAATCGTCTGGTGTTGTTTGATAACGATGAAAATGTGATGTTAGACGAAATTCTTTAATGGCAAGACAGTTCTATTGATTCTGCACCGGAATGCGGCACTATGATTTATTGGTTTTCAATTCTGACGCAATTTCTTACGGCCCTAATGCGACTCGTTGACAAGACAAGGGCACGATGTGCCCCATTCATTCACGTGTCTGGTTCGTCATTGGGTGCCAGTGTTCTTTTCACCTTTGTGGAAAAGGTGGCAGGGCCCGTCAGATGGGCAATTTTGGGCAAAATGGGATTTTTTTTTAAGAAAAGCAAGTTTATATTCTACTTTGTTATAAAACATTAATATTTTTTTTGCTACAAATGATCACTTAGATTAAGCACTAACTTGGTTTGGTGAACAATTGTTGGGATTATTTATGAAAATTCCTCTATTTTAGTTAATTTTTGTCCGATTTTGGTCTTTTTTTTCCAAAATAAAGCTTATATTCTGATGGGAATTTTAAGGTAGATATAGGGGACAAATATAAACATTTTTAGAAAGGGAATGTGGCCGAATTTCGGCCCCAAATTGGCCCTTAAAAGACTGGGTGCAGTGATGATTTGATGAATGATCACATAAGTGTGCTTCTTCGAACAGCAGACAAATAATACTCAGAACACTAGACTAAAGGAAGACGTAAATACGAATAATTTAGAAGCGAATAGTGAGTGTCAGAAATTCATCGTTTTGATGAACAACGCCACAGAGGTATGTGAGCAGCAAATTAGGTCCAACAGGAGTCGCTTTAACCCCTCCAAATTCAGACGATTATGTAACTACTATTGGATGAAAGGGATGGCGATACAAGTCGTACCCTCTTGACCCTCTCAAACAATGTTTCCGTGTCTTCAAACAAAGTACAACTACATTTGTGTTACTCTTTAAGTGACGTCCGAAACATTCTTGCTTTACGTTAGTTACTGCCAAGGATAAGCACACACGCTTTATCGACCAATCTCGTGATTCGCCAAAGCTGTCAAAGCTTACTCATTCTACCACGTGACATAGAAAGCTGTTACGTAACTTACACATTATGCCATGTCACATAGCAAGCTGTCACGTGACTCACCCGTATTACCACGTGACATAAAACGGTACCGCGTGACTTACCCGTGCTACAATGTGACATAAAACGGTGCCACGAGACTAACCCGTGCTACCCCGTGACATAAAACGCTGCCACGTGACTTATCCGTGCTACCAAGTGACTTACCCAAGCGTTCCAGCGGTAAGGAATACCAGCCAGATGAGGTCCAGGCCCATGGTGAAGGTGAAGGCCACCATACCCGCCATTGACAGCAGGTAGATACCGACGGTCGTTCCCCTGAAATCATGAATATTAAACACGCTTGAAGTACATTTTTTAAATCTGAAATTATTGTTTTACTTCCCTAAAACATTTTCATCGGCCTATACTCTAATTAAATATGCAATTATGTACAGTAACTTGCACTATGTGCTGACACGATTTAAAAACTTAATTTAAATTTACCGTGTGAACAAAACAAGAACCACGTAAAACACTGCTTTGATTTAAAGGGTTTGTGCAGTGATTCAAACCTGTACATTTGCTTAAGTTCATTGTACTCGACGACAGCGCGATACATACCACACCAACAAACCGAACCACTATAAATCCGTATCAAGTATCAACAAACCTGATTGCTGGATCCAAAATAATATATCGACTTACTTGCCTTTTATCTGACTATATAAAGCTAGCAACTAATTCTCGGGTAAAAATCTGTTCTGTAAATATGTTTGTTTCTTTTCCCTCCTGACTCGGGAGACATACTTAAAGGTCTTGGTCCGGTCCAGCCACAGTCCGGCCACAACTGACCCCACGACTCCAGCCAAAACCAGAACGAGGCCAATCTGACCAGCACTCTGTTCCTGGCCCTGAAACAACGGGCATCCACCTGTCAATGGTCAACTACAGACCTTTCTCTTTTTTTTTTCAACAAACATAAACACCTTCTCAGCTACATTTGAGGCGTGTCTTGGGAAAACCGCGCTAAATGCATGTGCGTAAAGTATCGTCAGGACGACACTTTCGGCTTTTATGGTATTTTCTGTTTCAATGAAGTCTCTCCTAAACATAAATCCACTGTAGGCGAAAAGTGTCGTCTCCGCACAGGCTAATCCGGGACGACACTTTATGCACATGCATTAAGCCTGGTTGTCCCACGCCACGCCTCATTCATTGTCAATTAACTAAAGCCCATTGATCGACCTTCACAAACACTTCACAAGCTTTACCGCGTGCACTTTTTGTGTTAAGTTGGTCAACAGTTAAACACGGGATATTTGAGCAACATAACTGGATTAAACACATAGTAATTTGCAAATAATTGACATTTTTGGAAACGCCCATATTGGTTGCATAAATAATGTGAGTTTCCACAAATATAAAGCGTATTCAAATTAACTTAATGGACACTGGTTATTTGGCCTGTGTCGCTAATCATTTGACATGCTTAAATAGATTGCAAATACATACGTAAGCTATGGAACAATTGATCATACAATATGAATTCTGCATATATGCGCTGACTATAACCTATAAATGGAATTCCTTTAAAAGAAAAACAAAATGTCCAATGTAACTTTTGCAAAGGAATATATCGAACGATATACCAACTGGATTTTTCCAGATTAATGAATACTCACCGGAAAATAGTGCAGTATGATTGGGTTGAGCAGCGTCCCAATGCCATAGTAGCAGCCGGTGTTGATACCTGCACATATGGGAAATATATGGAAAATAGATATTGGCGGTCATATAATGGAAACAAAAAATGGATGAAAATGTTAATCTTTATATTGCAAAATTGCAAATGAAAGTCAGCTAAGAATATGAAGTCGTTTGTACTAAAAGCACACTATAAATATTTACTATACGCTAGTAATATATTTAACACCATACAAACTAACGTGGTCAACTAAAGTGAGGCGTCATCATTATGGAACGATGTGCTTTGTTAGGCTGTATTGTGCTGTTTGTTACATTTGAAAAGAATTAAGTCACCATACCCACTACACGCAACACACATAGGCTGCAATACATTGCGACCATATTTTTCCTTTCAGCTTTGAATCTAGAGAGATCGCGCATACATATTTCTGAAATCAATATTTCCTTGTACCTACCATATGTGATGGTGAGAAGTATAAATCCCTTGTTTCTGAAGAGGTTCTTCAGGGACCCGAAGTAGTTCTCCTGCGTCCCAGTGGCCTCGGCTAACATCTGGGCCTTGCTTGGGGGCCGGGGAGGCTTCTCCTTGAACACTGGGAAACGAGGTGAAACTTGTCAAATCTGTTTTTGTTTTAATGCAATGATTTACACAAAATAAAATGGAACGTAAAATATTTTTTTAATTACAGAACTATACCTTTAATATTTGTGTACAAGTATTTGTTAACGTATCAACTGTTCATGGCGTATGTAAACGGCAACGATAAAAACGATGATGATCATCTTCGTCAGCATTATGATCATGCATTACGAAACAACAACACTACAACGAATAGCACATTATCTCTAAGTTAGCTATCAAATTTTACAGTTTCTTACACTACACGAAATGGACGGCAATTACACATAGTTAAACGAACATCTCAGTGCTTTGATTACCGATAACGATGGTTATAAACAGCGCTGTTGTTAGTCCGGCCCATATGTAGAACATTTTGCCGAGGTCGCTGGCGATACTGTCAAGGTCATCGCTGTTGGGAACCAGCAATGGCGGGATGAGAAACCCGGCCGCACATCCGACCTTACAGGAAATGAAGTTATAAAGAAAACACTAGTAAACAATGTACATTCAGTTGTATGCAGATACACTTGTTTGGGAAGTAAGATGTCAATGTCAACATGTTGAGACACTTAAGACACTTATGACACAAGTTGTCATAATTTCAATTAAAATGCAATAAAACGGATTAAATACACAACTTCAGTTGTTTTCATAAATGAGCGTCCAGCCTTACGTTTATATCACGAGTTGTAATCGTTTGTAATAACTATTTTTAGTTAAATGAAGGTCATTGATCTTACATATTAACTCTTTTAATTCGTCACTGTTAAGGCGTAAAAAAATGTTTGTGTCAGGTAACCCGACCTACCCAAAAAAAATGCCCCTACCCTAGAACATTTTATTAGGTTTGTCAGATTGATTTTTGTTTTATTTACCTTTTTCAATAATTAAATGTGTTTTGGATAAAGAAGTGTTTTGTTTTGATAGTATCCACTTATAAACAATGTTTAAGGATATTACTGATATGTTTTGAATATTTATTCCGATTTAAAATCTTCAAGTTGACCATTTACCAAAAAAATAATTTGGTGGCATGTTACCTGAAACAAACCTATTTTTTTATGCCTGATATCGATGTTACGATGATGTGCACAGGACGCTGACCTCAGTTCCTCGCACACAATTGGCTTTGTAACGGTACAAACATGTAATTCAATAGAACATGGAGAAGTGTTCATTAAAAACTATATTAACCAATTAGCATATGATATGAATAATGATACATGTAATAAATATGAGAATCTGAAAGTTCTGCGAATGGCCCCTGAATGCTCACCTGATTACCGAACACGCCTATAGATGTCGCCGTTGAGACTTGGTTCGGTCCGAACCACGTGGCCGCCAGGTGAGCGGGGATCCCGAGAATAAAAATCTGAGCAATGGCGCATATTGTCTGCGCAAACATCAGCACCCCAAACCGTCCTGGCGCCAGGCATGCGCACTTTATCCAAGCGCCTAAAGCGTTTAAGAAGGCGCCGCATATTAAACTTATTCTCAAGCCTTTCTTGTCTAGAAGCCAAGTGGCGGGAAAAATTAACGGGATGTAACTCAGCATGTAAATCATAGACAACCAGTCTATCGCTGTCGCCTGCTGGAACGAATCTGAGGGAAGACTTTCATTATAGAATTCTATGATGACATTGCCTATGATATTAAGATGAATCCACTGATAAGCGTTGCTAAAGGAATAAGCCACGAATAGCAACAACATTATCCAGCGTCTTTTGTACACCTTCGGAGCCAGTGTCTCTTCCATTGTGGTCGGAGGGGGTTTCGCGAGCAGGGACAGATCTGTCGGTGCTGTCGGCGTCGTGGGGGAGGCCGGAAGTAGCTGATCAGCCGAGCTCTCCGGGCGTTTCTTTGATATCTTCCCGCCTGCAAATACACATGGGTGTAATTGGTATGATTTGTGAATGTTTAATACATGCAGAAAACTGTTATCCGATAAAATAAATATACACGTATAACATGTATTTGGCTGGTACGATTAAATACTAAAATGTAGATTACAATGGACTTGACTCCGTGTGGTCTATATGTTGCTTTTTTAAAAGTTGCATTCAAGAATGACCTTGTTTATAGACAATGTAATATATATAATGTACTTTGTGATAACATGGACCAAGTCTGAAGGTAAAACAGATACCACGATATACGATAAATAATATCGAGTAATTGATTTATCTTATTCGAGTTTAAAGATAAACAGCAACAACGATCGAATTTTACATTCACCGAGTATAGAACTTTCCAGTTCTCTTGTCACTCGTAACATACATTCACCGAGTATAGAACTTTCCAGTTCTCTTGTCACTCGTAACATACATTCACCGAGTAAAGAACTTTCCAGTTCTCTTGTCCCTAGTAACATACATTCACCGAGTATAGAACTTTCCAGTTCTCTTGTCCCTAGTAACATACATTCACCGAGAATAGAACTTTCCAGTTCTCTTGTCCCAAGTAACATACATTCACCGAGAATAGAACTTTCCAGTTCTCTTGTCACTCGTAACATACATTCACCGAGTATAGAACTTTCCAGTTCTCTTGTCACTCGTAACATACATTCACCGAGTATAGAACTTTCCAGTTCTCTTGTCACTCGTAACATACATTCACCGAGTACATAACTTTCCAGTTCTTTTGTCCCTAGTAACATACATTCACCGAGTATAGAACTTTCCAGTTCTCTTGTCACTAGTAACATACATTCACCGAGAATAGAGCTTTCCAGTTCTCTTGTCACTAGTAACATAAGCCGTTCTAAAGCAAGTGTTACATTCTACATTTGAGACATGTCCTGGGAAACTCAGGCTTAATACACAGGCTAATCCAGGACTGCACTTTCCGCCTACAGTGGATTTGTGATTAGGAGAAACTTCCTTGAGACAGAAAATACCATAAAAGCGGAAAGTGTCGTCCTGGATTAGCCTTTGCGGACTGCACAGGCGAATCCGGGAAGACATTTTACGCACATGCATTAAGCCCGGTTTTCCCAGGACACGCCTTATTTCAATTCATCCATGACTTAAGCAAGCACATCACCTGAATTACAACGTGCTCATTTGGATAAGGTAGTTAAATATTTAATAAGGTGGTATCAATGTTTCAATAGTATTGGCATTTGTGGAAAAGGCTTTTGCAACGACTGAAATATCCATTGCAGTGAAATAAATACGTTTCAAGGCATAACACAAAAAAACGAGGTGCCGGATCATGTGGTGACTAAAAATCACAACCAACCTTGATGTTCAAGATATCCGATTGCTGCAATCCAAATACAGGATGACACGATAATGCACAAATATGCGTTTGTAAAGATTCTATGGAAATCGGTAAACGTGCAGCAGCGAATTCAGTGTGCGTAATCTCAAAACCCTCCGTCCGCGCAAACAAAGCGTTTTGTTACGTAGACGATGTTAATCAAAGATAGGGCGCTATAAGTTGAACGAACATTCTTCCTTTGACAACGAGACATCATAATATCTTTCATCTCTGTGGAGAGGTCATCTCTGACCGTTCGAATTATCTGAACAGCAGGGGCGTAGGAATCGTGGACACGAGGCTGGCAATGATGTTTGGATTCGAACGCGCAGTACAGCGGCGAAGGTTGCATTTTTACTATTACATGCGCAGTACTGTAAACGAGTATTTTGTCCACACATTTAACATTAATTCGATGCTCATTTCCTGAAAGCTCCACTAAATCCGTGGCATTAACATAGATAGCTGTGTGCAAACCTTAGGCCAATACTCGAATGTAGTGAAAATATTATATACTTTGGAAATCCTGTGTTTGTGACTACAAGCAATATATAAATAGTATGCCACATATGTTAACTTTCAATTTGAATAGCGACCTCTAAAATCATTTCCAATCAAGATCTTAAGCATAATACCATTTTCCGTTCATTACGTCGAGTGTGACGTCACTGCGATCGAGAAGCTTCACATGACGGACACAATGTCCATTTCTGAGGGGTAACCTAGGAAGGAGGATAACTCTTAGGACATGATACTGAAGTACATACATTTTATTTGTTAATGTTACGCCAGTGTAAATGTATCGTTATCAACATGGCCTAGGACAGTGACCCAGTGTACTATAATATATAGGTAACGTATGTAACACCTGTCCTAGTGTTTATAAAACAGATTGAGCACCCAAATATTCTATTAAAACTGAGTTTGATCTTTAAATTAATCGTTCGGGCTACAAAAACTGGCGTTCTTCAAACAAACCACAATTGGGATTCTAAGATAGCAGACTAAAAATATCTAAAGTGTCAATAAGTTGTGACCATAAATATCGAATGGCTGGGATATCTTTGTTTCTTATCCTGGGCCCGTATCCACGAACATGTTCTTCTTAGACTAAAGAATACAAAATATACCTAGACTTTACCAAATAACAATGTCGCATATGTCATTGACAAATCATTTCAAATAAAGAATGCTAAAATTAGAAATTTAATTAAGATTCAAATTAAGTTTTTAAAATAGAACAGTTTTAACAATGTTCATTATTTTACGTAAGAATGTGTTGGTGAATTTTGACCCAGAACCCAACAATGCATATACAGTCAAACGTCGATTGAACGTTAAGGACATAAAAGTAATCGAAAAACAGTGCAGAACTTTTACGTTGGCCTAGAGAAGAAAAATCATTTACAATGTCAAAAACTGGATTTAGTGCAGTATAAAGTTTGTTTCGTAGGGACCTACACGGTTAAGCCAGGAAATCCAAGTACATGTATATAATTGAGTTACACTTAATCGTCGGTCGGTGCAAATGCAGACGGAAAACCCTACTTAGGCACAATCAAGCTTCGAGAAACACTTCAGCCGTTACATAGTATTCACTTATTCTAATATATGCATCCTTCATTAAAAAATATGTATTAATGACATGGGCGAAACTGGATTGCTTCTTGAGTCTGAGTCTATTCTGTATTCTATATATTCGTATGGGTTGGTGAATACGGGCCCTGATACAGACCTAATATGTATCTCCAAGCACTGAATGAATATGAGAAAACAGGAAGAGGCCATGCTACAACTTGTAACAGTCAATAGTTATCTATGGGCCAGATTAGCGAAGCTTGACTGTAAGTGACATCTGTCCGACATTCAGAAAGGTTCGATGTTTAAAGTTTATGGCATACTTAAGCGAATAACAACCAGAACAACACAATGTACTGCAACATGATTGTGAGGACTGAACTTTGGACTGTTAAAGTCGATCACGCGGTGACGTGCAAACTATCTCGTTATAGGTTTTGAAGAGACTACACTAACAGTACGAAGTGCACAAGTTCATACTCTATTAAGCATTGTTTCTTGTTCCCATCATTGTTAATATAGTTATATTTCCATAGAAAAGTAAGTAACGCCAGATTAAAATAATTATGATGAACCTTGCCACATGAAGAAGAAGAATCTCAAACTTGGTTTAATGTTAAATACTTACCAACGGATGTCAAAGATTATTATTATGTAACAATGTTTTAATTGGTCATAAGTTCATATAAAGACAAAGTTTGAAATTCAGAGGTTTTGTAGTCATATTGTATTATAACACTTACATATCTAGCCCCTTTGATAACACTTATATATCTAGCCCCTTTGATAACACTTATATATATAGCCCCTTTGATAACACTTATATATCTAGCCCGTTTTATATAACTTATATATCTAGCACCTTTGATAACACTTATATATCTAGCCCCTTTGATAACACTTACATATATATAGCCCGTTTTATATAACGTATATATCTAGCCCCTTTGATAACACTTATATATCTAGCCCTTTGATAACACGTATATATCTAGCCCGTTTTATATAAGGTATATATCCAGCCCCTTTGATAACACTTATATATCTAGCCCTTTTGATAACACTTACATATGTCTAGTCCCTTGCTAATTTACCAAGATCAGTTTAGGGTACATCTTATAGTAAATTCTCTTTTCAATAGATGCAGGTTAGTACTATTTCTTGAAAGTACTATTTCAATGTACTTGCATAAGTATGTTGTACACGTATACATGTCTTAATTGAGTGCATGTACATTTTAGAAAAAAAATACACGAAAAGAAAAAAAGGCAATATTGCAACCACGTTTTCATCAAAAGCTCGCGCTTTATCGCCATGTCAGTTTTATACGATTACTGTCTTAATTGAATACACGTACAGTTTAGAAAAAAAACGATACGGAAAAAAACGAGAATTGAACAACCACATTTGTTTTGAAAGTTCATGCTATTTTGCCTTAAGAGCTGTTATGCTATGGCTTCACATTCTTTAGCAGGCATGTCGACCTTCAAACAATTCAACTGTTAGCCGCTGTTAACTGTTAATTTTATAGTTTTTCTATTAACGAAAAAGAACGCTCATATGAAATATAAAACAAACAGATAACTGATTACGTAACTAATAGTCATATTAATTATTTAGTAATTCACATTATAAAATCAGTAAAATTACACTTTTTGTTAATGCAAAACAAAATTTAACTCATGAAAAAATATCAGAATATCCGCAATAAAATGTAATTTTATCAATTACTAAAAAGTAATATGAAAATGTACTAATTATATAAGTAGGTTATGCTTACCATTAAAACAGAAATACTTTTTTTCCCAAAGAATTGCTGTGGGTTTATTACAAAGATTATTGTGTTTTTTTTTTTGGCCGTGTATCAGAGAACAAAATAAGGCAGATAAATTTGAAGCGTGGAAAACAGAGAAGTCCGCATAACCTAATCCGGGACGACACTTTCCGCCTATATTGGATTTATGTTTAGAAGAGACTTCCTTAATTGGAACAGAAAATACCATAAACGCGGAAAGTGTCTTCCCAGATCAGCCTGTGTGAACTGCACAGGCTGATCATCCGAGATGAGACTATACGCACGTGCGTTGAGCTCGGTTTTCCCACGAAACGCCTCATTTGTAGATGTAATAACGAAGCACTTCAATATTCCTGAATTTAACAAGTTCCTGAACGTTTGTAAATTTGAATTATCGTTTTTTTAAATACTTTAAACTGAATGCTGTTATGTGTGCGTGTATATTTTGTCGGCGTAGCTGTTTAACCCAACTTTTGACCTTTCTCGACATCCAATCAAATGTTGTGAAAATTTCCCGCCAGTAGACCCGAATGAATAAATCCTAATATTGCATCGGCTAGTTTAAAAGAAATCCCCACCACGGCCTGTAAAAAATTGGCTCCATTTCTTTTCGGAGGTAAATGGAAAACAATATAAAAATGAAATGCGGAAACCGCATTTAAGCCGGAATTATATACCTTTTGCCGATGGGGTACATGTACAAGTCAATGTTCGTAAGAAGAATGGAAGTGTCATGTCGATGATCTAAAATGTATGCAGTAAAGTTTCATCAAGATTGATCAAGAACTTTAGAAAATATGACAGGAATACAAAACTTAAAAGCAAATTCTATTTTTAACTCTAGTGGCCATTTTGTGCAGTGAGGCACAAAACATACTAAAACATTTAGTTTAAACGTTTACAACATAATAAAACATTTACTTTTAGTTTAAACAGATTTATTTGTTCATGAATGTACAAGATAATTAACATGTGCATATACAACAATGATATGGTATTTTATGGGACCATTTGAATAAGTTTGATAGAGGACCACTAAACGAACATTGGTGTGATATTAATTGAAAATCTAGCCATAGGTATAGAAGAAATTGGCGTTTAGACATATTTATATTTTTAGCTCTGGCGGCCATCTTGTGCAGTGAAGCGGTACCAAGTGCAAAAATCAAAAAATGAAAAATATGAGACGGTTAGATCAGTTAATTGTACGGACATTACATAGTTACGATATCTTAAACATATGGACTTTTGATAGTTTCCCGGCGCCTTATGATGCTCTGCATCATTGATTTTTCTTGTGAAATACTGATGTTTCTACCAAATTCTCGTGTAGAGGCTATTCAGTCTACAAATAGACATTGATTTTATATAGACTATGATAAATGCATTGTATACTAAAATAATTTAATTATGAAAAACGCTTCAAATATTTATTTTTCGTTGTAATTGTAAAATGCTTAGTTTTAGTTTGTATAGATAAACATACTGACGTTGATGAGCAGATGATTCTGACCTATTTGGGTTATTCACGTTAAACTGATTAAAAACATGGGGCAGTTCCTCAGTTCATTGCTTTGACATGAAATAATGCTATTCTTTTTATTGATTTCAAATTTAGAAACATTTCATACTACTTTTTAGGAGCTAGCCACATGAAAATATCAGATCGCTATTTGATGATGAAAATTTACTTATTTATTTTATTTTAATAATATCGAAAAATAATATTAAATGCGTGTAGAATAACGATCTATGAAGAAATGAGACTGTTCGTTTATAAACCAAATCAACATATACATCCGTTTTAAATATTCATGTTGGATATTCAATTTACATTCTTTACAAACATTTACAACATACGCCGAATATCCGGTATATGCAGTTTCCGGTATGATTGTCACGAGGGCATGGATTTTAAAATGTGCAAAGAATTTGGAATTTAGTGCAAATTTAAATTGTATTTCGGACACAAATACAGGTATTTAGATTTATAAAGATATTATCTTTATGCCAGCAAAACACAAAACAAGCATAATATCTCTGCAAAACGGAAAACAACGCGAAAACAAATATCACCAATAGTCGATGACACATGTACACCCCAATGGGCTATAGATTTGATGAAACATGTACACCCCAATGGGCTATAGATTTGATGACACATGTACACCCCAATGGGCTATAGATTTGATGAAACATGTACACGTCATTCGAGAAAAAGTTGATAAAATTGACAGCATAGAAAACACTGTTAATTCCATTAACCTGCGACTCACGGAATTAAACTCGAAAGTCAAAGACACTGACCAACGCTTGAGTTTTAAAAAACAGCTTCCTTTCTCAGCACAAAATCCTGTCAGAAATAAAACACTTAGAAAACGCAAAACAATCCCTGGAACATACCGTCGCCGCCATGGAAAACACTCAAGAACAGCTCCGCTCAAATACCTTAAATAACGAATTCCGGAGTATGAGAGACAATTTAATTTTTTATGGAATAACGGAAGTCCAGGCGGGAGCGCCGGAAGTGGCGGAATTCAACTCTGAAAATGCGACTTGTGAAAAGCTGGTAAAAGAATTAATCAAAACTAAACTAGACATCGGTGCAACCAGCATGATATTCGATCGCTCGCACAGACTCGGACACCCAAGCAAATCGAAATTACCACGTCCCATAATAGTGAAATTCCATTATTACCAAGAAAGGGAACGTGTACGTGAAGCGTCATTTCAAAAGCGCACCGAACTCAAATCTGCAAATAAGGGCGTCTCCGTCCAAATCCCTCGAGAATGGCGGGAGGCACGCCAAAAGTTCTCGGGTACATTTAGAGAAGAAAAACAGAAAGGCAACCGGGTAAAATTCGTCGGAGAGAAGCTCTACGTGAACAACACCGTCTACAAACCAGCACAGGACCGGCGCGCTTAGGGACGCCGCGAAGAGCTCAACATCTTAAGCTGGAACATTAATGGACTTGTTAGAAAAATTGCTGATACTGATTTTGTGCATATAATACAATCAGGTGATCTGTGTATCTTACCAGAAACTTGGATATCTCAAAGTACGTGTTTTAACCTAGAACTTAATGGATATAATGTGTTTCATCTTTTTGGAAATAAAGCGCCACACACTAGAAAACGACGCTTTTCAGATGGAATTTCAATATATTATAAATCTGATCTAAGTGACAAAATAACTATCGTGGACATAAAGCAGTGTGGCATTATATGGATTAAAATGTGTAAGTCTATTTTAATTTTGATCCTGATGTATGCATTTGTTGTACGTATATTCCTCCTCAAAATTCAAAAAACTTAAAACATACAGATGATGACATATTTGACCATATAGAATCTGATATAGAAAAATATCAGTTGTTATGAAAGGTATTAATCTGAGGCGATTTTTACGCACGAACTTCTGTTGAAAGATATTTTATTATTTTTGACAGGTATTTAGACTATAACGATGAATAACAGTCCAATGTTTATAACACACCAAGAGTAAACAAAGATCACGTACTCGATTCACGTGGAAAGAGTCTGTTAAATCTATGTAAATCAACTAATATTTTAATATGCAATGGTAGATTACATAATGACAAAGGAATCGGTGATTTCACATTTATTAATAACAAATCAAATACTGTCATTGATTATGTCTTAACACACTCGGATGATCAAAAATATATAATTATCATCCTTTGAAATACAATCACTCAACGAATTTAATGATCATTGGGCAATACATTTTGGTATTAAATGCACACACCCACTAAAATCGCGTGATTCCTCTAGCGAGCAAGGCCAACAGTGCATATCGTGGAATAAATCATGCGTGTCGTCTTTCTATGATAATATGATGAATAAGTCCGCCGAATTGAACATAATTAAATCGGATTTAAATAACAATTGCTCATCAATTGACGAATCGCTGCGCCTGTTCACTAATATGGGACGAAACATTTAAACATTTTGGAAAATATAAACATCCTAACAATAACAATAAATAACGCGCGAATAAAAACACGTGGTTCAATACAGAATGCTATAGGGCATAGGGATTAAGCTAATTTATTTACCATGCCAACAAACTGAGAAATAATACACATTGTATTGTTCTATGCTCTTCTGTTAACTAATACCGTCATTTTGTACTAATTATGTATCATTTGCTATAAACATGTATATATTTAATGCAATAAACTTGAATGAATGAAATGAATGAATATTTTGTTTAAAGATATTTATTGTTTAATTTTCTTTAAACGACACATTCATCAACAATGTCACCACATCGTGGGTTGTTAAAGTGACCAATTCACAACTGTCAAATTGACAAATTTCAATTGTTTTGTCATAAATCCCAAAAAGAAAAATGCATTATATATAAAAAAGCGAAATACCACGATGACAAAGAAATATACTGGAAATATAGTGTCGTTTATGAAATAGCATCACTTGAAATAGATAAAATTAAAAAGTGTGTAACGCGTTTCGTCGTTATTTTGGAAAACACGTGTATCACTTACACAGCTTTAAATTATTCACTACCATGAATGAATGTCAGATAAATTGGCCGAGCGGTTATAGCGCGACAGTTTTTGATCCCGGCTGTCGGAGGTTCGAGTCTCGGCGAAGGCAAAAATGTGTTTTTTGGTAAGTCCAACTGGTTTATTTTTTGCAGTTAGGACATCAAATGACTTTTTTTGGTTTCATTTAAAAAAAACGAAAATCTGTGAACAAGTACCTTTAACGAAAGCATGCCTAATGGCTATAAAGCAGTATAGAATAATGGTTTTTACACGTCCTTTAGTAAAATAGTCTATACTGGTTCGTATTTATCCTTTCCGTGACCTCCTGTATGTTGATAATTTATAGTGTATGCACAAAAGATTAAGTTAGTATTTCATACTAGATTCATCACAAATACTCCGCGTGCTGAACGTTTCGACTGACAGGGCAGAACTCAAGTACGATAAGAGCAACTATGCCGAAAACAGAACTTGACCTTCCTTTTATGCTTACAAACATTTTCCTAAAGTTTCATTAAGTTTCATAATAATTGCACATAAACTTTTCATGTTATTGTCTGCACAAGCCTTGTTTGAACTATTTTTTTAAGGGGCATAACTCAAGTATGCGATAAAAGCAATTATGCCGAAATCGAACTTGGCCTTCATTTTATGACTACAAACACGTCCATACAGTTTAATATAAATGATAGAAAAAAAACTGTTCAGGTTATTGTCCGCAAAAACTGAAGGGGACGCCGCATACCAGTCTTGTTGTTTTCTTTCAAGAGAAATACGTTCACTCAAATTTGATTGAAAATGTTACGTAAAATTAATGACACCCCTATTTTCGCTATTTATTTGTATGTAACCGAAATATTCACCTGGGTGTCCTGGAATAAGCACTAAATTAATGCGCTACATCGGTTATTTTTGACTCGTTGTGAAAGTGTTATTTCTTGTTACCAATTCTTATTCTGAATATTTTGACAACAAATTACAGTAATATATTAATTTTAAACTGTAGTATGGAAAATCGAGTGCACGCATCCAATGACCTACTTTAGACTCAGAAGGCTACCAATCACTAACATTTCGATGCTCCGAACTACCACGCTTTATAGGTTATTCTGCATGACTCGTTGCAGATTGAGTTGGTACTTGGCCTGTATATAATTCCGTTTGCATGAGATAATTAGCTTGAAAATGCGTGTTCGTTACTTAAAAATAATTTCTTATTATTATTTTATCGTATACTATTGAATAAGAAGCAATATTATCAAGTTTATACTATTGAATAAGAAGCAATATTATCAAGTTTATACTATTGAATAAGAAGCAATATTATCAAGTTTATACTATTGAATAAGAAGCAATATTATCAAGTTTATACTTGATAATAATGCGTCTTATTCAATAGTACACGATAAAATAATAATACAAAATTTATTTTGTATTGTTATTTTGTACAATTTTATTTATTTTTGGAATCTGTGACAAAAGTTTTGAAAAATGTCAATTTTTGCTAATCTGCGAATAGGTCACACTAAATGCTTATCTTCACTTTAAACCATTTTAAATATGACAATTTAAAGTGCATACTCCTCATGCTGTAGTACACAATGTTCCTAATGCGTGACCATTTGATTTTAAACGAGCAGCTTCACAGTTTTGAGCTGTGATAAGTAATTTTCTAAAACTGACTTTTCTTATTGAATAAAACATTTACGGTGCATATTTCTTTTGCAAAGTTAAACTTTAGGCGAATATCTGTTGTAGTTTTTCGAGAAAAAAAAAGCTACCTGGTAGACATACCCTAGTATTTTTTTATACACAAAATGACATATAATAATATCATGTTTTCCAACCGAAACTGCATAACACACAATATATTTCGATAGAATATACAAATTCTTGTTTTAAAAATCATTTTTTTAGAGAATTTTTTTTCCAAACCCAAACTGTAACTGTCCCTTTAAAGAGATTAAAGTACAATATTATTATGTTGAAAAGCGTTCTGAATTGTAACCGAAACTAGTGAGTGAACTTTGCCAGTTCATGAAACACTGTTTTGCATCTACCGTGCTATAATTAGATTTAAAACCGAGCTGAGCGTCCGTGAGCATATCGTTTGCAGTAGCCCATTTTTTAAGCCTTTCGTTTATAACGACAGTAAATAATTTTGCGAAGCAGCTCACTAATGTTATGCCTCGATAATTATTGGGATCGAGTGAGTTGCCTTTCTTATAAATAGGTATAATAACCCCTTTTGACCATGATTTTGGAAATACCTGTTTTTGAAGTATATAGTTAAATAATATTTCCAGTGGTGTATCAAGGACATCCTTTCCCACTTTAAAATATTCGTATATAATATTATCTATTGAGTGTGATTTGTTAGTTCCCAGTAATTGTATTGCCTTTCGTATTTCTTCTTTTGTGAATAAATCGTCTAATTCTTGGAATGTAGCTGACGCCATGTTATTCGTGTTTTGATTTGTTACGTATTCGCTAATGTCTTCTTCTTCGACAATGATATTTGACGAAGTCAAGTGTTTAAAATTGTCAAAAAACGAATCGATGTCAACATTATCGCCTGTATTATTAACTGATTTTTTCTTGAATAGTTTCCAAAAATTATTTATTTTTTTCAATCTCATATCATTCATTTTAAGATACTGGTTCCTGTTATAATAACGTTTAGATTGTCTACATTGGTACTTGCAATCCTTTTTCGCTATAAGCATCATATTTCTATTATCACTATCTTTATACAAATTGTATTTGTTCAACACTATCTTTATACAGATTGTATTTGTTCAACACTATCTTTATACAAATTGTATTTGTTCAACTTATCAATATATATATTACGTTTTTGTTTACATGTATTAGTTTTGCAGTGCTACAACATTAAGTTGGTTGTTTTACTTAATTACTCAATTATAAAATGCAAATAAACTGCTAATGCTTAATATATATTATACAAATAATCTCAAACAACACTTTAAATCATCGTTGAAAAAAATAACTGTTGTAGTCGCTCTAACATAGAATTTGTTTGCAGATAATTAATGTAAAACGGTCGGGTTGCTTAAATGGTGTTTTCTGTCACACAATAATATGAAAATTTAAATAGTTCAAACATAGTAAAAATAAATGTAAATTAAACAAGTTATTTCTCAAATTATGAAAAAGCAGCATTAATTAATTCACTACCACGTCCCAACATTGATAAAATAAGACAATTCATTCCGATATGATTTAAATAAACTGTCGCGTGTAGAAGAGGTTATAATCTAACCACAGCATATACATCATAAATAAAGTCACTACTATATGGCTGGAATATTCTAGTGGATTCCGCTATCAAGTGCTGACAATAAGGACATGACCTGATATGATTATAAACTGTTAATATGATATGCAATTATACAACTTCAATTTATTGAACATGCTGTATAATTTAGTTATATTTTCAGTATCTTGTGAAAGACACTGTTGTTAATGTTAGAGGTGTTGGTTATTGATTTATCGACCAAGGTCAAGCAGCTATATCTCTTGTTTCGACATTTTATAATTATGTCAATTTTATCAGCAACATCTAGAGCTATTTCATCTCACGTTAACTCGGTGGGTTAATTAAAGACGATTGCGGTAGATTTTTCTGCGCATCTTTTCGCGCATCAGTTGGGTTGATGGGAAGTGTTTTGACAGATAATAATATTTATTAAATATTGTGTACACTGTAATTACCAACTAGAATCAAATATATTCATAATCAGTGCCACGATCATAGTAGGAGGGTGTCTTGTGACTGGATTTTATTTGCGAAAGTTTGATAATACACTGAAAACGAAATTAGGAACACGCTGACTGAACATGGACTCGCATTTAGCTGTGCACATGCTTGCGATTATTGTTAAAGTGTTTCGGCTGTAATAACGTTTTGTACATAGTCATAATTTACTTTCATAAGGGTATTGTTATAAATTATTATTTTTATTCCATCCTGTTTTTTTTTACAGAAAAATGTCCAATACGCACATTTTTTCATTATGTAACGGATTGCTTTTTTACAATTACCAATTTCAACCAATAGGATGTCGTTATTTTTTACCAATCAATGGTCAATACTATTTTTTTGCTAAAACAACAACAGCATCAAAATTTCCTAAAATGCATTCACGGGTAGATGATTTACATGAATTTTCCAAAAAATCTAATGCGGTGACCCGCATTTTTTATGCTGCCATTTTATTCGGCATTGAACGATCTGAAAAATATGTAAAAATGAAAAAAATTCACGGAAGGGAAAACATTGAGAAATCGTCTTTAAACGTAGCGTTGTTTCATACAGGTTTACTTAATAAATAACTTCATCATTGATTTGCCAACAAGACCTACCGGTATATAAAATATCACTAATTCATTGCACTTCTTATAGAGTAAAACCTTAACAATAATTATTAAATTTCACACTAATTAAGAATTAACCTAATAAAATATTTAATCTAACCCGCTTACCCATTTTGAGTGGTGAGGGCAGTATTCGGTTACTATCTATAGCTAAATCCCTAATGGTATCCGGTCATACAATCCGAACACAGGTTATGTTAAATCCATGCATGGCTACACATTCACAAATCCATATTAGTCAATATTTAATGATCTCTTCCGATCACTGCCCCAGTGTGTAGTACACAGTAAGATTAATATTAACCCATTCAGCTGTTCCGGAAGCTATTTGCTTAAATCGAACTCCTAAATAGATATCCGAACTATTATAGCATTATCCGTAACGAACACCACATATAAACGTGTAGTTATCGTATGAAGCAGATTTAAACACTGTTTCCACAGCTAGCTTTAAACCAGAGGCTACCACATACACGTGTATTTATACACCCACTAAGTCTGCTATAGCTAGCTATACATGCGAACAGATGAATAGTCGGAAAGAAATTCAATAGAGAACATAACTC
Source organism: Congeria kusceri (assembly GCA_027627225.1). NCBI lineage: Eukaryota > Metazoa > Mollusca > Bivalvia > Myida > Dreissenidae > Congeria > Congeria kusceri. The sequence continues at coordinate 88,436,286 of CM051024.1, forward strand.
TCGCGACATAGTGATCGATTATTGACTGCCACAGTTTACACCCAGTCAAGTACCGATACTCTGCGTTAAGTTGTTTCACGAATAGCGGAGAGCAACTAAATGATTCTCAATCGTATTACATAAACTCCTAATATAATTTTTTTCTTCTTAAAAACTCTAATGTGAGTTAAAGTTGTATTTTATTCCAGATATTTATTAATAATAATAATAATAATAATAATAATTATTATTATTATTATTATTATTACTACTACTGCTACTGCTACTGCTACTACTATTACTACTACTACTACTACTACTACTACTACTACTGATACTGCTACTTCTACTTCTACAACTACTGCTACTCCAACTACTATTACTACTGCTACTGCTACTGATACTACTACTACTAGTTCTGCTAATTCTACTGCTACTGCTACTACTCCTATACATAATTCAACTACTACTGCTACTACTACTTCTACTACTACTACTTCTACTACTACTACTACTACTACTACTACTACTACTACTACTACTATTATTACATGTACTACTACTACTACTACTACTACTACTATTACTATTACTACTACTACTACTACTACTACTACTACTACTACTACTACTACTACTACTACTACTACCAATACTACTACCACTACTACTACTACTTTTACTGCTACTACTACTACTACTATTACTACTACTATTACTACTACTACTACTACTACTACTACTACTACTACTACTACTTCTCCTTTTACTACTACTAGTTCTACTACTCTACTGCTACTACTACTACTACTACTACTATTACTACTACTACTACTACTTCTACTTCTACTACTACTACTACTACTACTACTACTACTACTGCTTCTACAACTCCTACTCCTACTACTACTACTACTACTACTACTACTACTACTACTACTACTACTACTACAAGTATTATTATGATTATGATTGTTATTATTTTTATTGTGTGGTGCGGTGTTTTCTGGTGTGGCGTGGTGTGTAGTGGTTCACCATAAAAAAACATAGTACGGTTGTGTGTTGTGCTATGGTCTATTGTGTTGGGTTTGCTTTTTGGTTTTGTCTGGTGCACTGTGGGAGTGGTTGCCGTTAAGTTGTTTAGAAGTTTGGAGTTGTATGGTATTTAACAAGATACATAATTCCTTGTTTTTATATACAAAACACCATACAAAACATTTTTTTTTTTAATTTTAAACGTACTTTTCAAATCAGTGACGGATTTTAGTGACATTTTGCTATGGATATGGAATGTGTATTGTGGTTGGGCCTTAAAATTGCAGTGGTACTTTTATACTGGAAAAAAGATACAGAGTATATCTAAGGCTAATTATGTTCTATATATAATGCGTAATTTATATTAAAACAAAAGACATAACGTTGCAAATTAGGATCTGGTGTTTTTGCACCATCCGAAACTGTTGCCACTAGACAAATCTACAAATTAAGTCCATGCATTTTAAGACATCAAAACATTTTATTTGATACAGATCTGACACTCTACATTTAATTTACCTTTCCAATAAAGTGTCAAGTACCCCTTCAACAAATGTAGCTGTCTTTTGCCAATACTTTTGCGGTAAACACTTTCATCGCGATGGTCCAGAACCAAAGTCAAATGCTACGTTTTAAAAATAATACAGCGTTCGTAAACAACATTCGGATATCTATGTGACTACAACGATAAAATCCACATAACAATGACGTCATTTGTTCCACGATGATTTCCGGAAACAGTCGAAAACTCCAGTGGCGGTTTCGGATATTTACTCCCTCTTCAAATCAAGTGATCTATATTAATATTAAGCTTCACGTTCATGAATATGTTTCGACGTTCAAAACTATATAATAAAAAGGTTGTAATCATTTCTACCACAAGGCAATATGTGTTCTTGAATAATTACTAAATAAGACCATGTCGTCCAACCTAGTGCTAGTAAGAGCTATTAATAATGGTTATGTTGACATAATGTAAAGCATGTTTGTTTAATATGCTCGCCGATACAAATAGCCTGATTGTCATGATGATGATGATGATGGTGATGATGATGATGATGATGATGAAGTTGACGTTGATAATAATGATGATGAAGTTGATGATGATTATTCTAATGATGATGATGATTATGATGATGATGAAGTTGATGATGATTATGGTGATTATGATGATGATGATGATGGTGATGATGATGATGACGATGATGATGATGGTGGTGGTGGTGCTGGTGATGGGGATGATGATGAGGGGGAGGAGAAGGATATGGACGACGACTACGACAACGAAGACGAAATAGAAGATGGTGATGATGCATACAATTAATTCTAACATTATTCTCGATTTCACAAACTTTATACATCGAACATGTATGTCCCAAACAGCACACCATACATACCCTGGCATGGCTCATCAGCATGTGCGGGGGCTTATCGGACGATTTGCTTTCGCTGCTGGGGAGATACGCACAGCTCGCCGTTGTGTTTTGAGAAAGTGTAAACGCTATGCGGCGATAAGTACATACGTATGTATGAATAATTACTCGCAGTTAACCAAATAACGCCATTGTTGATGCCAAGATTCTGAAAAAAGAAGAATTCGCGCTATTTTGGGGGGGAATAAGTTGTGTTTACATTTGTGTTTGGAATTTATCATTAACGGTACGTAAATATGTGTATGTGCTTATAAACACTCGTAAGGCGTTCATAGCAGACGAGTCTGCCAATTATTAGTCATCAACAGTATTGCCAAGTTTCACCACCAACAACGCATGTATGTAACTGGGTAAATCGATTACTTTCAATAGCAATTTTAAAGCTGAATAATTAGCGTGCATTTGATGTACTGAACGTTTATTAACTAAATGTTGCAAACAAATTCTCTAAAAGGCATATTTACTTCAACGTATCTGACTCACCTTTTTTCTCTATATAAATATTTCAGCATTAATATAAACTCTTAAAAGAACATATATAATGCTATTAAAACATCGTGTAAATAATGATATAATTTTATCTTAGAGATATTTGTTTTCATATTCAGACAGAGACAATGTGGACCGTGTTGCTAGTGGCCTTCTGCGTTGCCATAGTGACCACAGAGGTGAGGGGTCAGCTCCTTGGTCGCCCTAAGTACAACGTGAAGACCTACCCCGACCCCATAGACCGCTACCAGGCGTGCGGACGGCCCTTCCCGTCGTTTGTCTGCGACCCCGCAAACATTCTAACGGAAGTTGCAGGTACACGCCTTTTCTGTTGGTCTTCAGGGCACGTATTCACCAACTGATCTAAAGGATAGAAAAAAAAACTGTGCTTTTGTACATATGCTAGGCGCCAATGTCTATTATAATATTATCAAATCGTTCTAAAAAAAGATCTGTACTTAGAGTTGGTGAATAACATGTACGATTCATACTAACAGCGTTCATAGAGCATAACCGTTACAAGAATATTCTTTATGATTATTTCTTAATTCTAAAAATCACTGGGTTGGTGAATATGGGTCCTAAGTTCATGTACTTTAACGAAATAAACGTTTGCTGACGTGAAGAAAGAGAATAATCGTTTACAATCCTTTCAGCCTCTTTAGGTTTTTGTTAGTAAATTAATTAAATCTGTGGCTGTATGAAGACATTATCTTAAGATATAAACATGAATTGTCCTAACGTTGGGAGCTTTACAAAAACTGAAAGTGATGTATATTGTGTCCGGCTAACTTTAAGCTGTCACTTTGGTATAAATAAGACGTATGGTCATTTTACGTGAAACAAAAACGTTTCATACAAATTAAACAACCATCATAATGCACCTATCAATATTTTACCCCAGGGCGTGGAAGCGGCGGGCAATGCCAGGGGAATTTGACTAATTGTATTTTTGGGATCTAATTCCCCTAGAGCCAAGCATTTTGTCGAAATCCCCTTAATGGGGGATGCTTAATTGGTGTATCAAAGTGCCCGGGAGTCAATATTATCTGGATCTAAAGCCCGAACGGACAAAGTCTATTTCCCGGGAACCGGGATAATTCGGCGTGTGAAATTCCCGCCTGTCGGGAATTGCTTTCAGTCTTAAGTCTCGTATATGCCCGCCGCCGCCCCCGCCCCCCCCCCCCCCCCGGAGAAAATATTGATAGGTGCATAATAGTTATAAGTCATTATGGTGACCCAGAAGAACCAACCAAACCAAGCTGTACCAAGGACGAGCGCAGTCTCAGTATTATACGAACTTTCTGGGCACACCTCGTGCTAGTAGTCATTTCCGAAATGAACAATACAATTGTCAGCTAAACATACTACAGAATTACGTTCGAAGAAACGTCATCGAGAAAAACATTATTTATTTTAATTCATTACCAAATCACTAAAACAATATAACCAAAATAATAAGCTAAACGTATTACAGAAATACTTTAATTTTAAGAAACGTCATCAATAACAAATATTTTAAATTATTTTATTATTTCGAAATTACTAGCACAATGTATATTAATCCGTGTAAGACCTTGACCCCATAGCGAACTCGCTGGATGACCTTCTCAAGGACATCTACAACGAGACCACGGTGCCCTGCTACTCCTCGGGACCCCGTGTCTCCCGCCGCAGGGGCTACATAGTCATGGTCGCCATAGTGCCCGAGATGGACCGACTGCACACTGTCAAGTAGGAACATGTTGAGTCTTTCTCTGTTGATCTCTTTAACTTTGGTTTCCGACTAGCGCAGTGGTAGGCACCCAGTTTTAAGAGCATTTGATCGAGTTTGGTTAGTGGGTTTCTTCCAGGTACCCATGTGTTCCCCGTAGTACAAGACCATTTTTAAGTTAAAAAAAACTGAGGTAAAATAATGTTATGGACAGTTCAGAAATTATTAAAAGTTTAAACAAATTGCCACACAGTATGTGTCTATAAAAAGCTAATAAGGTCGGAGTAAGTAGACATTCATCGGGGCCCCCACAAAATCAGCTCCGTAGACGCACAAGGACCACATAATTAACACAATACCAAGTAACTTTTCTTCTTGGCGACTACCATGCCATTACAAAACTCTAGTAACAAAGCCTAAAATTTACATATTAATATATGCATATAATAAAGGTTAACATAAAATGCATAATAATGAAAAAAAAAGAGTTTATGCATTCTGAGAAAAATCATTATATAATTTAGGTCCCGTTTGTTTGGCCCTTTGCTTGTTTACACTTTGAAGTAAGACGTCTGATTTTGTGTGCCTTATATAACCACAGTATGCAAACGCTTCTTTATAAGTCAGAATAGCGCAGCTAGAAAGAGCGCTGTCATTTGTTCTTACGATTCAGTCGTCGTGCGTTCGATACCCACTCTGGGTTTCCGTTTTTCAAGTATTTTTTATTTATAAAAAAATATGTCGTTTTTCAAGTATTTTTTATTTATAATTATGTTTTTATCAAAATTCTCATAAGGTAGTAGAATCTTAATACGTTGGTTATTGTATACGCCTTTTTGTTGCTTATTTCTATTACAATATAATATAAACTTTGCAGAATGAGATCACCTTTCGTAGATATATTCTCTTTAAGACATATTTAAATCTAAACTTTGTTTGGTCCAGGGTCTGTCATATGCCGCTACTGAATGGCCTCCATTAACCTTAATCGTAAGTAATCTGTGTCCTGTCCAACTGTTAAGAGTAAATGGTATATTAAGACAGTGTCATATGTCAATGCCACTGGCAACGTCTCTGGTAACAAAGGACAGCGGGTTCACGTTCCAGTTTAATGCGTGTCAGCAAAATAAATTATACATTTAAAATCCACGGAGAACAGTGACATATTTTGGTTGTCAAGTATCACTTTACTAATAAATATGGTTATAAATAACACACCAATGTACATGACGTCATCCGAGGGTCATTCACCTATATCCGTTTGTATTTAATCTTTGGCCGCTATTAATAAACAGTAAACATCATGTACTTAACGTAAACGTTGATAAACGCCTTTTAAAGGGACTATATCATCGAAAAGGGCCTCAAGGATCATCGAAAAGGGCCTCAAGGGGGCAGTTTCTTTTTAAAAAATCTGAAATTCAGGTATTAATACTAGCATATAATAGCGGTTAAAACATAGTATATATAATGGGAAAAGAGTGTACGCATTCTGATATAAAAATAAATTTATAATATGGGTTGTGTTTGTAGATTTCGTCGGGAGTTCGATACACGCTTGGGGTTTTCATTGTTTCATACTTTTTCATGCTTTTTGTTTGCTAATTTGTTTTTATCAAATTACTTAACGTGTATTATATTATTTTTATTTATTTAGTGCGCATGTCTTAGTAAAGCGCATTTCTATCAAATAATATTATTTATAGTGCAATAGGAAGCCAATTTTTCGTTGACATAGTCCCTTTAAATTTATCAGCGTTATTGCAAGTCATGTTTATCATTTAACAGAACATCAGTCTTTATCGCGTGTGTGGTATTCTGACGTGTTTGCAAGCCAGTCCAATGCGAACAAACTTCCTAACCATCTTACATTTTATTCAACTTTGTATAAGTCATTATTTCTATCAGGTTAGATACCAGTTAATCATTGTGTATCCCTCCGTGGTCCTCCGTGGTTCATTCGAAAGTAGTGCCTATTACTAAAGAGTTTTTTTTCTTCATGTATAAAAGCCATTGAGCAATCTCAGACATGCCTTTTGTGGTTATTTCTTATATCCCATGTGTGTCTGGACATTTTGTTGTATTTCGTTGGAGGCTAACTTGAAAGGTGACTTCATATTTTGCAATTTTGAATGTATTGGTAGAAATTTGACTGAAATTAATTTCATTTAAAAGTCGTTCTCTGAAAGAAGATCGTGCACTTCAGTCGCATTGCGTTTTTACATGATAAATATTACCATCTTCCCTAAAATTCAAAATACACTCTACCTTAGCAAGAAAATCAGGTTGGCCATAAGCTGCGCGAACTACATTCAACAATAAATTACACCATATTTCATGGTTTTCTTTGTTTTTCGGTATTCAATAACTATGCTATCAGAACGGTAACTGTTTGGCGGAGCCTAATATGCAAGCTTATCGTGCAATAAGTATCGTGCAGTATATTGAAATTTAGTTGTAATTTATACGCATGCTACTTATTGCACGGTAAGCTTACACATTCGGATCGCATCGCGTGACCTTACGACAGCGCTACTTTGGAAACGACACAGATGTCAAGCATGTCAGACATCACGTGACGTAATAGAACTGCTCATTGGGATCTGCAGTGTGGAAACTTGCCATGTGATCGGCAAATATGGTATAAAACATTGGGATCTGCATTGTGGAAACTTGCCATGTGATCGGCAAATATGGTATAAAACATTGGGATCTGCAGTGTGGAAACTTGCCATGTGATCGGCAAATATGGTATAAAACATTGGGATCTGCAGTGTGGAAACTTGCCATGTGATCGGCAAATATGGTGTAAAACATTGGGATCTGCAGTGTGGAAACTTGCCATGTGATCGGCAAATATGGTGTAAAACATTGGGATCTGCAGTGTGGAAACTTGCCATGTGATCGGCAAATATGGTATAAAACATTGGGATCTGCATTGTCGAAAACTTGCCATGTGATCGGCAAATATGGTATAAAACATTGGGATCTGCAGTGTGGAAACTTGCCATGTGATCGGCAAATATGGTATAAAACATTGGGATCTGCATTGTGGAAACTTGCCATGCGATCGGCAAATATGGTATAAAACATTGGGATCTGCAGTGTGGAAACTTGCCATGTGATCGGCAAATATGGTATAAAACATTGGGATCTGCATTGTGGAAACTTGCCATGTGATCGGCAAATATGGTATAAAACATTGGGATCTGCAGTGTGGAAACTTGCCATGTGATCGGCAAATATGGTATAAAACATTGGGATCTGCAGTGTGGAAACTTGCCATGTGATCGGCAAATATGGTATAAAACATTGGGATCTGCATTGTGGAAACTTGCCACGTGATCGGCAAATATGGTATAAAACATTGGGATCTGCAGTGTGGAAACTTGCCACGTGATCGGCAAATATGGTATAAAACATTGGGATCTGCATTGTGGAAACTTGCCACGTGATCGGCAAATATGGTATAAAACATTGGGATCTGCATTGTGGAAACTTGCCACGTGATCGGCAAATATGGTATAAAACATTGGGATCTGCATTGTGGAAACTTGCCACGTGATCGGCAAATGTGGTATAAAACATTGGGATCTGCATTGTGGAAACTTGCCACGTGATCGGCAAATATGGTATAAAACACTTGAAGCACCATCTGACCTCAATATGTTAATTATTTAATCTCGCCCTGGGCGCTCGTTAAATAACTTATAACATATTTCGGTCAAAGTATGCTACAACTATTATTTAATCCCAAGCGTTTAACTTTCAGCGTCTCGGACTACACTATTCAGATCCGCTACCTGGAGGCCCAGTACTTCTCCTACTACCTAGGCAACGAGCTCAAGTGGGGCAAACACTCCTCGCAGTGCAGCGAGATGGTCATCATCTTCTTCTCGCAGTGGGATGGGGTTGTAAGCGTTTTTCTTGTACAAACATTTATTCGACAAACTACATGTAAACGTGTGACTATCCGATTATAGCACCGTCAGAAGTATGTCGTATTAATTAAGAAATAAGTTTCGATTTATCGTTGATTATTGGTCAATAAACAACAATTTGGAGTTCTGGTGCGTAGGAGTTAAAGCACGAGGGCGTTAGCCCGAGTTGTTTAATAGCCCCGCATCAGAACGACAAAGATTTGTTTATTGCCCGATTAACAACGATAATGCGAAAATTATTTCGATTCTAACATGATTTGACATAAATTGGAACTACTTTTTACTCAGCTCCGCTCAGAATCAATACTTCTTTTCGCAATGTTTATTGGGTAGTTTAACAACGAAATTCTTGTTCTTTGTCTATAGAAAAATTAAAGAGTATCGTGAATAAGTGTTATTTGAATAACGTAGCCAATATTTGACGAGGGCCTCGCTACCTCCGAAGATTCCATGATTCACACACATTTTATTTTTTGTTCAAATGTGCAAAATTAAAATATATCCAACGTTGACATATATTTCAGTTGTACACGTCCACACAGTCGACTGCGCGTCGGCTGCTCACTGATGACATAGTCCGTGACATCAACATGGAGACGATGTCCATCTATTACCCGTATTCTCGCAGTAACCGCCACCTAGCGGACGCCATTACTTACATGGCACAAAGATACGGGTAAGTGCAAAGACGTGTTCTCAAAATGTTCATAGAATCCGCACTGTTTAAAAACTAGCACCAGCCGCCTCAGCAAGGAAAAACTTAAACGTACGTTAAAATTTACGAATGAAGCGTGTTTCAAGAAAAAAACAGCATACGCAATGACTTACGGTTACATTTTAAAGTACATGGAGTAGTCTATTTCTACTACACCCATGTCGTAGGTTGGCGATTTTGTCGTCGGCTATTTATTAAGTTTCAAACTCCTCGCAGCGGTTACCTCCCCTATCGGTTAACGGTAACGACCTATGCTCGGAACCAGTCAAATCTCTGCGCGGAGGTTGATTAAGTTTGTCACAGAGTCGTCGTTCTTGACAGTCTGTGCACGTAAGCTCAAGAAATTTAATTAGAGAAAGTAAATACTTTAAGCTCTTTGAAACGCACTTACGTTTTGTCGTAAGATGAAGGCAAGTTTTAAACGTAAGTGTTACACTTAAGTTTCTCTTTGAAACGGCCTACATATACTACAGTAGTTATTTCCGGTATTTTACATATATGCCGACGCTGGGTTTTGTTACCGGAATTTTCGCCATTATCGGAGCTTTGAATAATAGTACCGAGTGTTACTTACGAATTCTTAAATAATTTGATTACTTTTCTCAGATATCAGTTTCTTAAATTGATTATTTTCTCAGTTTAATTATCTGTTGCTAGAACCATAACTACATTTGCTATATCATTAGTTCTTACAGCAAGCTGTTGTTGACAGTTGGAGACTGCGTTTTGTTTTTTGCTCTTTCAGAGAAGCTTTGCGGGCGGTCAACGCTGCCTAACAACAACAACAGCAGCTTTGAAATGCACGCGATCCATCAATCGACTAGCGGCTTATTCTAGGCACTGTGTACTGTACTGCAGTAAACCAAATTCAATGAAGTAAACAGCTTAAAATCAAAGAATGCTACGAAGTAAATAAATGTTCATATACAACAATGAATTCTAACAGACGAAACTGGAATATAATCACTTTACTGATGATTGTTTTTCAAAGTAGTTCTGTTCAACTGGACTTTAAGGAATAAAAACACTTAGATATCGTAGATTATTTTCATATTTGAAATAAACTCAATCGTAGATTGGCGTGTATGTATACAAATAAATGTGCGAGCGATATTCACAAGTTTATGAACGCATGTTGTAAAGTAGAATTAATTGCATTGCCCATTACAGAATTTGTGTAATAGTAGTCATCCGTGACGCGAACGCTTATAGATATATAGGAATAAAGATTTCTTTTTGTGGCAATGTAGTAATAATTTTAACCAGAGTTGTTTGTAAAACAGGTTTGCCCCCTTTAGGTCGGACGCAATCTTTAAAATATAAATATTGGTTATGTTCGGATGAAAAATGTTGTTCTGAGAGCGGAAACGGCAAAATAAGCCAATTTTTGACCGATATATTATTCCAACAAACATTGGGGGGGGGGGGGGGGCGTAAAAGCACAAGTAGCGGATGTGTCGCCAATCGGGGCATAACTCAAGTACCATAAGAGCAATTATGCCGAAAACCAAACTTGACATTCCTTTCATGCTTACTAACACTTCCCTAAAGTTTCATGATTGCACAACAAGAACTTTTCCAGTTATTGTCTGCTCAAGACTCATTTGAACTTTTTTTATAAAAGGGACATAACTCAAGTACGATAAAAGCAATTATGCCAAAAACCGAACTTAACCTTGCTTTTATGCCTACTAACACTTCCATAAAGTTTCATAATGGTTGCACAAAAACTTCTTAAGTTGTTGCCTGCACAAGCCTTATTTTAACTTTTTTTTTTAAATAAAAGGGGCATAACTCAAGTACGATTACAGCAATTATGCCGAAAAATCAAACTGAACCTTCCTATTATGCCTTGTAATGCTTCCAAAAAGTTTCATACAGATTGAACACAAACTTTTTTCGGTTTTTGTCTGCACAAGCCTTATTCGAACAATTTTTAAAGGGGGCATAACTCAAGTACGATTAGAGCAATTATGCCGAAAATCGAATTTGACTTTCCTTTTACGCCTGCTAACACTTCAATAAAGTTTAATAATGATAGCACAAAAACTTGTCATGTTATTGTCTGCACAAACTGAAGGGGACGCCGCCGACGCCGCCAAAAGAAACACCTATATGTCGCCTTTTCGGGCGACACAAAAACTGGCACTTATAATGGATACGTTGACTTGTAAATATGAAATGCATAAAAATAAAGAATGCGTGTCTTTGCATCAACAAAAAACTGCATTCTGTCATAGGTACAGTATACAAATATGCACTCGATAAACGTATAGCAATACACAATGGATGACTTAACACTACTATGTTACTGTAGAGTAATAATACACTTGAATATTTTCAATGGAAAGTTTAAACAAAAGAATACCACAAGTATGAGTACAGTTTATTTCAATACTTTTTTTTTAAATGTAATTGTGTACATACATGTATGACAACTCACTAATTTAATAATAGACATTCAAGTTAGATATGCCAGTTTCACCCTTTATTACACCTAAAAGTGCTACTAATTAATGAGAGCCATCCAAAATAAAAACAAGAAAGTTTTTGTCTGCTTATAATAGCCGAGTAAAGCTTTTTCATGTTAAAATTTTATAGTATATACTTCGGCCCAATTCTTATCTTTTCAGTATTTAAAATGTTTACAAGTTTAAAACACAAAAGTACCATTAGGACTTTTTGAAATTAAAATGCAACAGTATTTCCTCGGGTTGACAAAATGCACTTTTGTCCTCAAAGAATGCAATATTTATATAATATATCCATTTCTGTATATAAACACAAGACATTTATTGCATGTTTTATATGAGATATCAAACACACGAAGGGTCATTTAGTATATGATTACCGTAAACAAAATACAAATTGGCCTATATAACTGAGTCGTGTCCTGGAAAAACCGGGCTTAATGCAAGCAATGTGTTCACCTGTATTTAAGATTTACATCTGCTGTATATAAACACTGGTACAATTTATGTATTAAACGATTCTGGGAAAAATGAGCAAGTATTCTCAGAAAGATATCAGCTAACTTTACACATACATAGTATTATTCTTAACATCAGAAAGATTATATGCTTAAGATTATATGCTTAAAGCACGTAACAGATTTCATTTACACCAGTTATTATGGCTAACAAAATGTACATAGTATATAATTCCAGGGTAAAATTTTGCAAACGAGGATATATCCAATTTTCACCTAGGAACAAATACCGGTATTTTAAGATTATTTGTATTTTAGTTATTGGATGACAAAACATTATAACTATGAAAATACCATTTTTCGTGCAATAAACTGTTATCTTAGCATATGGTCACTTACATTAAATAAAGGACCTTTCATGTTAAAGACCTTTCATGTCTTTCATTATAAAGAATATGTTACATTACACTTAAACTGTATGTATTATACTGAACATAATTCTAATCAAATAACTGTATTATTTTTCTAGTAATACAATATTAAATAACTGCTTGGTATTGCAACTTTAGTGCGGCAGTAATACAAGTAACAACATAGTATCTTATTTAGGTGAATAACAATACTCACTTATACAGTAACTGGTACGTAGAAGACTGATACCTCTGTGCAAGTCCAAAGTTAGTTCACAACAATGTGATATATGAAAACAAAACATGAGCATTAAAGGGACCTGTTCACAGATTGGCCAATTGACAATTTTCCAACTTTTTGTCACAGATTTCCACATTAAAAGAATAGTGTAAATAAAGGAGCGAAATAACACAAAGGACATAGAAATATACTATAAATACTTATTTTTTTAAATGAGTAATCATCAGTGAAAATTGAGAAAATCATAGTGTTTGTAACACTTGTTTTTGTTAAAATTGCTGACAACATATGGATCGCTTACATAAAGTATAAAATCATATATAATGCATCCACATAAATGAAAGTTGGAATGGCCGAGTGGTTAAGGCATTAGCCTTTTGATCCAGAGGTCGGAGGTTCGAACCCCGTCGGGAGCAACTGTTTTCTTTTCTTTCTTTTTTCTCTTCATTATACATCAGCTTTTTAGTTCTGATGCTTAAATCTGTAAAGTTAAGACAATGAAAGGCATACTACAAAAAATGCAAAAATCTGCGAACAAGTCCCCTTCACTATCACACACACAGCAGTAACTCTTGTGGGCACTATATATAGATGCATCACTAACAAAATCCTGCACATTCAGGTATTGTATGTACACTATGCTCTAATGGGTGATCATTTAAAAGTTCCCTGGTCTGAGTATGTGGGATGGACAAACAAATCTGTGTCTTCCAGCATTCGAGGTCCAGACAACCTAACCAATTTTTTTGTCCAATATGACAAAAGTATGTAATGATGTAAAGCAAAATGCAGCAGATGTCTGTGTTGTTGTTGTTTTATGAAACTATTTTTGATGCATGATAATTTGTGTGATTTAAAATACAGGTGTATATGAAAATTACATTTCTTTGACAAATTTTGTTGACATAAAATAGATATATTTAACACTTTTGCTCTAAAGCTATTCAAATTTGATGGGTCTGCGTCTACAGAGTGTGTACGACTACATCAAAATAGATCTACCAGCTAACTGAAGAAGCATTAATTTAAGAACGGTGCAACATTTCATGTATAGTGTATGAACTAAACGAAATGAACTAAACGAAAATTATACCAAATTAAAGAAACAAAATGCAAACTATCATAATTATTCATAAGGCATTATTCATTTGGAATCCAATTTTAAATACACTATAAAGAGTTCATTTTTCTTTACACTGTAACTATTGAAATTAAAATACTTCCTACAAGTTAAATTGTCTTCTTAAATACAAAAACATAGAGAAACGTAAATCAACAGAATCTGATAATGGTTGTGATTTTAGTGTGAATCTTCAAAACAATGTTTCGTTGGCCTCGCAGCACATTCTTTCCTCTGAGGGCCAGTTTCTTCCATCTTTACCAGACGCTCACAGCCCTCTAGTAGGTTTGGATGTGTCGTCCCATGGCCACAAACTGTCCCTTAGGCAACATGGAGTAACGGAAGAATGATTTGGAGCCACGATTCAGTTGTTTCTGGAAAACAGAACAAACAAAAGCGATGAATAGTGCCTTGAAATACCATAAAATCTGTCATACAAAATGGTGAGGTAGTTGAAGACATTCAATGCTTGTTATTCTAATGTCCTAGACCTCACAAAAGTGTTAAAAAAATCTACTATGCATATGTGAATCTTTATCAAATGTATGCAATTTTGCCAAACCACTTATGCTGTCCAGGAAAGCAATAATGTTAGTGCCAATATCAACAACTAGCTTGGGCATGGCTTTCAGGTATATGTGGGGCATTGTGAGAAAACCAGTCTTAATGCATGTGCGTAAAGTGTCGTCCCGGATTAGCCTGTGCAGTCCGCACAGGCTAATCCGGGACGGCACTTTCCGCTTGTATGGTATTTTCTGTTTCAAGGAAGTCTCTTCTAAACATAAATCCACCGTAGGCGGAAAGTGCCGTCCTGGATTAGCCTGTGCTGACTGCACAGGCTAATCCGGGACGACACTTTACGCACATGCATTAAGTCCGGTTTTCCCACAACGCGGCTCATATGTATTTTCAGGGAATTCAAGAACTATCAAGTCTGTAAATACACCACAGCTTAAGTGATAAATTTGCAGTTCCAGCATATAACCTGAAAACTTATATACACTGAGGGCTACAACAGACTTAACAGTATATGTTTGCTCATGAAAAGTATTCATTTCACTGGTAAATGGCTCATCAAAAGTATCCACTGTGGTAAATGGCTCATGAAAAGTATCCGTTTCATTGATAAATGGCTCATGAAAAGTATCCATTTCATTGGTAAATGGCTCATGAAAAGTATCCATTTCATTGGTAAATGGCTCATCAAAAGTATCCATTATGGTAAATGGCTCATGAAAAGTATCCATTTCATTGGTAAATGGCTCATCAAAAGTATCCATTTCATTGGTAAATGGCTCATGAAAAGTATCCATTTTATTGGTAAATGGCTCAAGAAAAGTATCAATTTCATTGGTAAATGACTCATAAAAAGTATCCATTTTATTGGTAAATGGCTCATGACAAGTATCCATTTCATTGCTAAATGGCTCATGAAAAGTATCCAGTTCATTGGTAAATGGCTCATGAAAAGTATCCATTTCATTGGTAAATGGCTCATGAAAAGTATCCATTTCATTGGTAGATGACTCATAGAAAGTATCCATTTCATTGGTAAATGGCTCATGAAAAGTATCCATTATGGTAATTGATCAGTTTAATAAAATATTGGAGCCATTTTACTTGTATTTTATTAAAGCTTTTTGAAAATATTCTTTACATTTTTCATTTGAAACTTTGCAAATATAATTTTCCGTAAAGGTGTACAATATGTTACAAATTGAAAGCGTGGACTTATTTTTTCAATGGAAAGTCACACAGAAGTTGTTTTAACCCAGCATGCAACACTTTGAAAGTACATTTCAACACAACACGGTAATACCCCCTACCTCAGTACTCAGATGAGCATAGCAGTCTCTCCAGCCTGATACAGGCCTCATGTTGGGAGGGTTGGCCGCTATCAAACTGAAAATGACAACACGTGGGAATGTACATTTGGCAGAAAAGCAATTAACATTGAAATGGACTAATTACGAGTGGTTTAACAATCAAATCATCATGCGTCGATTCTACAGCTGTGAATTGCACACCCGTTTTAAAACTTTACTCTCTATACTACTGCTACCAAATGCAGAAAGTCCCTGTTATAGAAAACATATTGAATATGTAAACTAGAACTGCCCTTGTCATGGAGCAAATACCCCCCGCATGCCGCTTTGTCACAAGGATATTAATACTTTGTTGTGCAATAAAAAAATGCAATCATAAGCTGTTGTTTTTTATACTTCCGATATATTCTGGAATTCAGAAATGTCCGCAGGTCCATATCGCACACACAATGAAAGCCCTACTTACTCGGTCCCTGCCACTGTCATAATGTTGCTAACCAGGGTGAAGGGGTAGGAAAAGGGAGCCACAATCAGCTGAAACAGAAGGGGTTCAGGTAGTTTTACACAACAGTGCTTTTTTTTCAGTCCCTGGTGAATCGGGCTGGGGTCATTTGAATTGAGATAATCAGTAGTACCATTTTTTGGGTGAAAATAACATTTTGACCTATTATGTATGAAGTTATTTTATCAGGGTTAAATTACACAATTTTGTAACAAATTTTATTGAAAAAGAATATTATATATATTAACATCATCAGTTTAGACAAAAACCTACGCATGGAATAAAAAATAAAGCACATAAAAAGTCACAGGTAAACTTGCTAACAATTGTAAATTTTGGTGGAAATCTTGTGAAAAAGAAACTTTTTGGCTTTGTGAATGAGGCCCTATTTTCCTATGTATAAATTAGGGATAGCAACGAATACCAAAACGCTATTCGAATATTCAAATTCAATATTCGAATATCATCACCAATCATCATCATCCGATTCATTGATTTCATAATAAAACAACGTAGAAAACAGTTCTTAGATTTTATTTAGAATCATTTACTTTGTCATACATTTGAATACACTGGATGAAAAATACGCGTATCATGATGATTTGTAAATGCAATCTGACCATTTAATAAACACTTTAATGAACGAGAATACTTTGAGATTAATCGGAAAACACATAGAATATATACCTGTGCTGTTTTACTGAATTTTGTTTGTTATATTGAGCGAATAAATGCTTTAAAGTCGGCATGTAAAATGTTTTGTTAATGCACGGCTAATTAAAGGTATGAAATTAAATTGATAGAAACACCTAAACCGCATAAAGCACCATACATTGTTCAAACATTGTACTCTAATTAGCATCAGTGTGAAAACATCAGTCTCCAATTAGCTTCAGTTAAGCACCCAAATAATGTTACGTACAAACTAAGCAAATATCGGTCTCTTCTTAGGGTCAGTTTACGACTCGATTGTCACAGATTGCTTAATCTGTTATCTCCCACTGCGCCTACGGGTAGCAATGGTGTTAAATAACATGTCAACGTGTCAAATTAGGCAACTGTGAAAACATAATGATCGCGGATTACAGAATAAAACTAGTTGATTATGGAGAATTTTTTTTGTTTTTGGCCATCCTTATACTCATTTAATATTTGCATATTTGGTCAAGTATTTGAATATTCGATTATTTGTTGACATCCCTAGCATATATCTTTCTACGCAATTATCTCGAGCATAACAGGTACTGGCTTTCATTAATCAATGAAAAATTCATACAAATTCTTAGAACAAAAACTATTACTTTTTAAGTACCACTACGTGTTGGTGTTGTATTTGTGTCATTTACACATGTAGCTTGATTGAGAATGAAAAAATAAATTACAAGAAAGTTACAAGTAAAACGTGTATCAACATTGAGGCCGTTACCAAATTTGCTGAAATGGAAAAATGTGTTGTTTTACAGGAAATCATAGGACTTCCTTGGGTGTTAAATAACAATAGCTGAAAATTTCACTCTATAATTAAGAATTGAGTTTATTATATACCGATAGATAATCTAACTCAAATACTGGTGTATTTTTGGTATAAAATACAATAGACCAGACAGAATTCCCATACTTCAGACTGTGAAATAAAAATCTGGAAAACTGGACTATTTTTATGTTGGTTCAGTATCGTACAATTCCATAACATTGTGGGTGACAATGGGATACAGCCCGTTCCATTTATAGACACGACAATGGGATACACGTACAATTCCATAACATTGTGGGTGACAATGGGATACAGCCCGTTCCATTTATAGACACGACAATGGGATACACGTACAATTCCATAACATTGTGGGTGACAATGGGATACACGTACAATTCCATAACATTGTGGGTGACAATGGGATACACGTACAATTCCATAACATTGTGGGTGACAATGGGATACAGCCCGTTCCATTTATAGACACGATGCCGCAGTTACACAATTCCATAACATTGTGGGTGACAATGGGATACAGCCCGTTCCATTTATAGACACGACGCCGCAGTTACACAATTCATAACATTGTGGGTGACAATGGGATACAGCCCGTTCCATTTATAGACACGACGCCGCAGTTACAACATGTTGATTTGAATTGAATGACGTCATTGAAGTATATGGCATGCATTCATACGTGTTCTTTAACATTACTTTTTTTTGTTTTTTTTTGTTTGTTTCATAGCATTATTGTGGTGGTGTTTTGATCATAAGGAGGTTATAATAAATGGAATACTACATGACTGTATTGTTCCGATGGGTTGTATCGCTCTCGTTGATTGTGTAAAGTTGTATTCCACTGGCCCTGTGGGGTTGTGAAATACAGCATTACAGCAATACACCTGAACACCACAGCCATGTAATATTCCCTATATATCTAATATACTACCAAAAAAACTTCTTACAATCAAGACGTAAACATGTCTGCAAACTTGAACAGATAAGGGCTGTTCCTGGAGAAAAGGTGATGAGGGGGTGGAACGCCGATGTATTAAAATTTGGTGGGTGGGGGATGATAGAGGGGACAAAACGGATTATCAATGACTTGAAAAAAAAAAAAGTTGTGTTGGTGGTACCCCATTTTTGGACATGCATTCTGCCCCCCCTCCACACACACCTTTTTTCCCATTTTATCTGGAACAGCCCTAAGACAATGAGTACGAAAATACTGGTCATCCTACAGTTTTAATCTCACTGCTGTGTACCTGGACAAGACAAACCAGAAAACAGTCGAATGTGAAACAGATCTGGGCTGGTAAATCACGAAGCTCCTAAGGAAAATCTTAACTTTACTTGTACTTAGTGACAATTTCAGATCAAATTACATACGTGAAATGCAATGGTTTCTGTTTACAAAAGGTTAAAATATTGAACATCTGCAGTTTTAAACATTTTAATGTAAAATGACCTACACATGAAACAGCCAGAGACTGAAAGAGTGTATGTACGATCTAACAACAGACAAAGTGACATAAATAAAAACAACACAAAAAGTTAATTACCATACATTTGTTTAATTTGATTTAAAATGGGAAGAAAGTAAATAAGAACCGTTGTTAAAAAAACACATAATTAGCTACTTTTTAATCACAAACTAGTTTACGGCTGTACATTTGGAAACACCAATACATGTATATACATTGATTCGACAGTTGTGTGAGATTACACAACACTAATAAAAGATCAAAAGTCATCACTCGTATTTGTCGATTTATTCGATAGTTTAGTTGTTTTTTTTTTACCGGTTTATGTTTATCAGTGTTTATTTAAGTTACATTGTCACTTTCTTCTGCTTATTTTGAAAATAATTGATATGAAAGATCGTACATACACACTTTACAGAATCGTATGAATTGTAAGAAATTTACTTCAGTTTTCCATAAGGAGCTTTGTGAATACTGGCCCCAAAGCCACTTACCCCAACTACACCATTGGTATAGGAAGCATACCCCTGAAAGCAGACACGACAGTTCATAAAATGAAAACCATCCTAAAATGACAAGTTTTCTGTAGACAAAGAACAAATTTACTGTCGTTAAATCTCCAATAAACAATCTGAAAAATAGTTCCAAGACTGCAAAATATAGTTCGCATTGTAATTGCAGAACATGTCAGGTCAAGTTAGAAGCAAAATAAATTTGACATTATCATTGTTTATCAGCAACTTATTAATGATTTGTTGCTCTGTGTGTATACATTTGACGTAATCATTGTTTATCAGCAACTTATTAATGATTTGTTGCTCTGTGTGTATAAATTTGACGCAATCACTGTTTATCAGCAACTTATTAATGATTTGTTGCTCTGATGTGTGAATAAATTTGACATTATCATTGTTGATCAGCAAGTTATTAATGATTTGTTGCTCTGATGGGTGTAGAAATTTGACATTATCATTGTTTATCAGCAACTTATTATTTGTTGCTCAGATGTGTGTATAAATTTGACATTATCATTGTTTATCAGCAACTTATTAATGATGTGTTGCTCTGATGTGTGTATAAATTTGACATTATCATTGTTTATCAGCAACTTATTAACAATGTGTTGCTCTGATGTGTGTATAAATTTGACATTATCATTGTTTATCAGCAACTTATTAACAATGTGTTGCTCTGATGTGTGTATAAATTTGACGCAATCACTGTTTATCAGCAACTTATTAATGATTTGTTGCTCTGATGTGTGTATACATTTGACGTAATCATTGTTTATCAGCAACTTATTAATGATTTGTTGCTCTGTGTGTATAAATTTGACGCAATCACTGTTTATCAGCAACTTATTAATGATTTGTTGCTCTGATGTGTGTATACATTTGACGTAATCATTGTTTATCAGCAACTTATTAATGATTTGTTGCTCTGTGTGTATAAATTTGACGCAATCACTGTTTATCAGCAACTTATTAATGATTTGTTGCTCTGTGTGTAAAAATTTGACGTAATCATTGTTTATCAGCAATTTATTAATGATTTGTTGCTCTGTGTGTATAAATTTGACGCAATCACTGTTTATCAGCAACTTATTAATGATTTGTTGCTCTGATGTGTGTATAAACTTGATGTAATCACTGTTTATCAGCAACTTATCAATGATTTGTTGCTCTGTGTGTATAAATTTGACGCAATCACTGTTTATCAGCAACTTATTAATGATTTGTTGCTCTGATGTGTGTATAAACTTGATGTAATCACTGTTTATCAGCAACTTATCAATGATTTGTTGCTCTGTGTGTATAAATTTGACGCAATCACTGTTTATCAGCAACTTATTAATGATTTGTTGCTCTGATGTGTGTATAAACTTGATGTAATCACTGTTTATCAGCAACTTATCAATGATTTGTTGCTCTGTGTGTATAAATTTGACGCAATCACTGTTTATCAGCAACTTATTAATGATTTGTTGCTCTGATGTGTGAATAAATTTGACATTATCATTGTTGATCAGCAAGTTATTAATGATTTGTTGCTCTGATGGGTGTAGAAATTTGACATTATCATTGTTTATCAGCAACTTATTATTTGTTGCTCAGATGTGTGTATAAATTTGACATTATCATTGTTTATCAGCAACTTATTAATGATGTGTTGCTCTGATGTGTGTATAAATTTGACATTATCATTGTTTATCAGCAACTTATTAACAATGTGTTGCTCTGATGTGTGTATAAATTTGACATTATCATTGTTTATCAGCAACTTATTAATGATTTGTTGCTCTGATGTGTGTATAAATTTGACATTATCATTGTTTGTCAGCAACTTATTAATGATTTGTTGCTCTGATGTGTGTATAAATTTGACATTACGATTGTTTATCAGCAACTTATTAATGATTTGTTGCTGTGATGTGTGTGTAAATTTGACATTATCATTGTTTGTCAGCAACTTATCAATGATTTGTTGCTCTGATGTGTGTATAAATTTGACATTATCATTGTTTGTCAGCAACTTATCAATGATTTGTTGCTCTGATGTGTGTATAAATTTGACATTATCATTGTTTATCAGCAACTTATTAATGATTTGTTGCTCTGATGTGTGTATAAATTTGACATTACGATTGTTTATCAGCAACTTACTAATGACTTGTTGCTCTGATGTGTGTATAAATTTGACATTATCATTGTTTATCAGCAACTTATTAATGATTTGTTGCTCTGATATGTGTATAAATTTGACATTATCATTGTTTATCGGCTACTTAACAATGATCTGTCGCTCTGATGCGCGTATATTTAACCACTCTGGCTAAAGCCCTCATTATTTTATTCCTATGCACCAGAACTCCAGATCGTAGTTTAGTAGCTGATTGATAAACAACTTTAAATCGAAAATTATTTCTTAATTATACATTAATGAAAATATTTGGCACATACGTGTGGCATGTGAAGGTCATAATAAGTGTCCACCTACTAAGTAAATTTAAATGGTCAAAATACCAGCATTTTAATTTATATTTTTTTCCAATAAAATTATCAAAATGAGATCTTTGAATGTTCCACAAAAGACTATTAGACGATTAGACAATTACTACTACTTGATGAGATATTCCAAACGGTAAGACAGCTCTTACCTTGTTATCCACAATGTATCTGTTTATCAATTCGGCTATTATGTTACTCATCCAGACTTGGACCAACTCTCCTATCAAGCGTGGAATCAGTCCGCTATAAATAATCGATAGTCTTTTAATCATTCTGCAGTCTGTTTAAATGTTATACATATTTTACCAAGACTATAGTACACAGTTATGACATTATATTAGCCTGTATATAACAAAAGCAATAAAAAAGTTCATAATTCACTTGTCCGAATAGGAGTTAACTTGAGCTGCATTTTAAAGTAGTGCCATGTCTGACGGGTTACCAAGCACACATATAATGACAGATTTGTGCAAACCATCAGCTAGGACACCAGTCAAATAGCAAACTTACGCAAAGAATCCTTTGATCCCATCTTGGTGATAGATTTCAATCATGCCAGTAAATAATCCACTGAAATACACAGACATGAATATGTGAATAAGTGTTAGCAAATAAGTCTAGAAAATATATGTCGTGGGAAACCTAGGCTTAATGCATGTACGTGAAGTGTTGTCCGTTCAGTGGATGTATGTTTAGAAGAGACTTCCTTCAAACAGAAAATACCATAAAAGCACAAAGTTACCCTGGATTACCCTAGCTAATCTGGGACGACACTTTATGCACATGCATTAAGCCCGGTTTTCCCATGACCTGCCCCATATGCTTTTTATAGTAGGGAAAAACATCAGAAATGGAATGATCACTAAGGAACAGTTAATAAGAGATGGCTTAATAAAAAATAAATCAAAAGCACATATACCATATTCACAAACAAATGTTTGTGTGAACATCAAAGGAAAACATGTATTTAACCTTTACAATGACAGTGTGTTGAAATCCTCAGAATAGAGATATACAGTATAACTGTACAGTTCAAACAATAGAAAACAGATATGAGGCGTGTCGTGGGTAAACCGGGCTTAATGCATGTGCGCAAAGTGTCAGTCTTTAAGTGCCATCCTGGATTAGCCTGTACGGACAGCACAGGCTTAATCCGGGACGGCACTTTATGCACCTGCATGAAGACTGGGTTTCCCACAATACGCCCCATATCTGAAGTGAATTTGCAATATGCAAAATGCAAAAAAGTAAATTATGACATTTGTCTGAATAGTTTGAAACAAAATAAATTATATTTACTGTCAAAAACTGGGGCCTGCCACCAAGATGTTGTCAGTTTAAAGCCTTGGTTGATAATCATAAATTTATCCATTTTTAAAGACTATAAATAACATCCAGTATCTTACAAAATATTTTCTGAATTTGTTTTTCATTATTAAAATCAAACCATTCGAATCAACTACAAAGGGAACTCACTTGTATTGTGTTTCTCCACCCACATACTGCGCCATCTGTCGTATCATCAATACTGTAAGCAAACAAGCAAATTATCCAGCAAATGTTAAACAGAATACACACTTAAGTCTAATACCATTTGCTATGGTAAATTTTCAGCAAGTCTGCACTGATTTTCAGTTATACAGTTGAAACACGATACTGCGAATCGCGATACCACAAATTGACAGGATACTACGAAAAAGGCTGCTGGTCCCGTCTGTTTTCCTTATATGTTTAACTTCAAAAAGATGCCAAACTATGAAATGGCGATACTACGAAAGACGCGTTGCTATGAACAAATTTTCCGGTCCCATCACGATTAACGCGATACTACGAATCACATTGTACTGGAGACTTTTCACACCTTTTCGACGAAGATTTCTTACCTTTGCCTAGTCAGACACCTAGTTTGTTTGCACCAGGGACAAATATAGTTGTAAACAAGTTTAGTTACTATTTTAAGCCACTTTAAAGTGTGAGATTGCGTGTGACTTAATGACTTTCGTATATGCCGATAACGTGTCAGTGCAAATTCGATTACTGTGTGTGGATTTTACGCTTTATTATATATATATAATGGAATACATACACAAGTGTATTGCCAAATGAAATAAGTGTGCTTTACTATGTTCGTAAAAGCTACAACATGACGTAAATTAACAGCAAATGTAAGAATATTACCCGTAAGTTACTACCTTAATTTTCAAAAGATGCGATAATACGAAAAAACGCGATACTACAAACTAATCAATGTCTCCCGTAACTAGTCGTAATATCGCGTTTCAACTGAATACAATTGGACTTGCATTTTCTCGCTCAAAGTAATAATATAACAATTCTGGTTTGCTTTACCGAACACTCAATTTTGATGAGTGATACCACAATTTCATTGTTCTGTGAATTAATACAAAAAATATTCTAACAAATCACTTAACAAGAGGGCCACGATGGCCCTAGGTCGCTCACCTGATATCTATGTATGAAGTTTCATTAAAATATCTCAATAGGTTTTCAAGTTATTGAGCGAAAACTGTTTTTCTATTTTTAGTAACAGTGACCTTGACCCCACCCACCACATAGGTAAAGCAAGATCTTGATATAAGGTACATGTATCTACGTATGAAGTTTCATTAAAATATCTCAATGGGTTCTTAAGTTATTGAGCGTAAACCGTTTTTCTACTTTTAATAACAGTGACCTTGACCCCACCCACCCCATAAGCAAACCCAAGTGAGGTCTAGATATAAAATATGTGTATTAAGTTTCATTAAAATATCGCAATGCTTTCTCAAGTTATTGAGCAGAAACCTTTTTCTATTTTCAGTAACAGTGACCTTGGCCCCACCCACCCCATATGCAATCCCAAGCAATGTCTCGATATAAGGTACTTATGTATTAAGTTTCATTAAAATAGCTCAATGTGTTCTCAAGATATTTAGTGGAAACCATTTTTCTACATTTAATAACGGTGACCTTGACCCCACCCACCCCATATGCAACCCCAATCAAGGTCTCAAAATAATGTATTTATGTATTAAGTTTCATGTAAATATCTCAATGCATTCTCAATATATTGAGCAGAAACCGTTTTTCTATTTTTAGTAACAGTGACCTTGACCTCGACACCTCCTACCCCATATGCAATCCCATGTGAGGTGTCAATATAAGGTATCTATGTATTAAGTTTCATTAAAATATCTCAATGCGTTTTAAAGTTATTGAGCGGGAACGGTTTTCCTATTTTTAGTAACAGTGACCTTGACCCCACCCACCACATAGGTAAAGCAAGATCTTGATATAAGGTACATGTATCTACGTATGAAGTTTCATTAAAATATCTCAATGGGTTCTTAAGTTATTGAGCGTAAACCGTTTTTCTACTTTTAATAACAGTGACCTTGACCCCACCCACCCCATAAGCAAACCCAAGTGAGGTCTAGATATAAAATATGTGTATTAAGTTTCATTAAAATATCGCAATGCTTTCTCAAGTTATTGAGCAGAAACCTTTTTCTATTTTCAGTAACAGTGACCTTGGCCCCACCCACCCCATATGCAATCCCAAGCAATGTCTCGATATAAGGTACTTATGTATTAAGTTTCATTAAAATAGCTCAATGTGTTCTCAAGATATTTAGCGGAAACCAATTTTCTACATTTAATAACGGTGACCTTGACCCCACCTACCCCATATGCAACCCCAATCAAGGTCTCAAAATAATGTATTTATGTATTAAGTTTCATGTAAATATCTCAATGCATTCTGAAGATATTGAGCAGAAACCGTTTTTCTATTTTTAGTAACAGTGACCTTGACCTCGACACCTCCTACCCCATATGCAATCCCATGTGAGGTGTCAATACAAGGTATCTATGTATTAAGTTTCATTAAAATATCTCAATGTAGAGGACCACTATACAATGTTACATTCCAAATATGAAACCTCTAGGCCTTGCAGTTTCACAGAAAAATATTGTTCAAGTCATTTTGCTATTTAAGTCCATAAACCATGTGAGCCTCAAGGTGTGGCCAGTTTTGACCCCAGGGGCATCATTTGAACAATCTTTGTAGAGGACCACTGTACAATGTTACATACCAAATATGAAACTTCTGGGCTCTCCGGTTTCAGAGGAGAAGATTTTTAAAGTCATTTTGCTATTCAAGTCTAACTATAATTTTGTGGCCCCTGGCGTGTGGCCAGTTTTGACCCCAGGGGCATCATTTGAACAATCTTAGTAGAGGACCACTTTACAATGTTACATACCAAATATGAAACCTCTGAGCCTTGCGGTTTCAGTGGAAAAGATTTTTAAAGTCATTTTGCTATTCAAGTCTATATAAACCATGTGACCCCCGGGGTGTGGCTAGTTTTCACCACAGGGGCATCATTTGCACAATCTTTGTAGAGGACCACTATACAATGTTACATACCAAATATGAAACTTCTGGGCCTTGGGGTTTCAGAGAAGAAGATTTTTAAAGTCATTTTGCTATTTAAGTCTATATAAACCATGTGATCCCTGGGTGTGGCTAGTTTTGACCCCAGGGGCATCATTTGAACAATCTTTGTAGAGGTCCACTATACAATGTTACATACCAAATATAAAACCTCTAGGCCTTGCAGTTTCAGAGAAGAAGAGGACCACTATACAATGTTACATACCAAATATGAAACTTCTGGGCCTTGGAGAAGATTTTTAAAGTCATTTTGCTATACAAGTCTATATAAACCATGTGACCCCCGGGATGTGGCCAGTTTTGACCCCAGGGGCAAAGTTTGAACAATCTTTGTAGAGGACCACTAGAGGATGTCACATATCAAATATGAAAGCTCCAAGCCTTGTGGTTTCAGAGAAGAAGATTTTTAAAGTTTTCAGTTTTTAAATCTATTTTTAGCTCTTGTGACCTACATATGCAGTGGACCAGAACAATTTGAACAATTTTGAAAGAGGGTCACCCAAGGATCATTCCTGTGAAGTTTGGTGAAAATCTGTCCAGCGCTTTAGGAGATATTCTTTGAATGAAAATGCTGACACACTACGCACGACGGACAAAAGGCGATCCTAAAAGCTCACCATGAGCACGTTGTGCTCAGGTGAGCTAAAAAATGTACACGTAACTGTTAAACTAGACATTGAAAGTTTAACAAAATATGAGTTCTGTGTAAAAGTAGGGAAAGATCTAGAGCAGAATAGCAGGGTGCTGCACCCTGCTCCTTTTTGGTTCCCCCCTGCTGGATTTAGCAAATTATTTAAAAATGTCAACAAACTGGTCCGGTTCCCCCCCTTCTCTTTTTGAGTACCTTTTAGATTCTAGATCTTTCCCTTGTAAAAGGCATCTTAATTATAAATTTTATAATTTCAGTTGCCATTTGCACAGAACTCAGATTTGTCCTATGCTTGCTGAGAGAAATTCAAAATGTACCCACCATGGAAGGGCTGGCTGAAGACTACACCCACACACTTGGACACGCTCTCCTTGGCAGTCTAGATAGCATAACAATACAGTCAGTCAAGGTGTACATGGACTTTTTCACAATTATTTCATTTTATGATTAAATCTGCTGGAACCAATAAGCCTGGTAAAACAGAAGGTCTATAAACAAAATAATGTAAGTCATTTTAAGTACTATGCTATTGATAATTGGAGTAAAGTAAAAACCAAGAGACATGACAGAATAATTGTATTTTAGATGTTGGATAAAAAAACAACACATTTCTTGTGAGGCACAAATCTGTTGAGTAACAGAGAGGTTTTGATCCACCTTAATGCGTTTTAACAGTAGCATATTTTCAGTTAACACTTGGGTGTTAAAAAATTGGAAAATGCTGTGAATGACTATTTTTCAACTCCAGTCTGTTACATTTATACAAGTATGTTACTAAGAAAACAATTTTGGAAAAAAACACACACACACAAACCCAAAACATTCACACCATCTTTGAATGATTGTTAAACTATTCATGAAATTTACCACTAATTATTTGCATTTAGATAAGTAGGGAAAGATCTAGCATCACAAAAGGTACAGGGTGCTGCTAACAAGGAGCAGGGTGGAAATCCGGAACAGTCTGGTGACATTTTTCTAATAATTTGCTAAATCTAGGGTATTTATTAGTCTAATGCTTGTAATTAAGGTTTTTAAGCATTGTCGATTTATTTGTGATTGAATGTTTGCAGAAATATATTAAATTTAAAAAGATATTGAACATTTCTGTGCTGACCAGCCCAGAGGGGCAGCAGGGTGGAACCAAAAGGAGCATATTGCACACCCTACTATTTTGCTCTAGATCTTTCCCTAGATAAAGATCCTTCTAATTCTAAGAATGATCCATTACAAAATCGTTAACACTTCCACTAGAAACTCCACACACTCCTTACCCTGACCACAAGCACTTTCTTCCAGTCTTCTGGCTCTCCTTCAAGATCCTCATTTGGGGTCTTGTCCTCTTTCTGCAGTTCCTTTAGACAACAAAAGACATGTGTGAAAATATCAAAATTATTTACTTGCCCATGGACAAGTGCACTGCAAAAATACACTTGTCCGCATGCTAAAGTCACTTGTCCAAATAAAAGTAATAGTTGTTATTTTGGGTTTGCTTACAATGATATGTCATCAAATTATAGACAAAACACTATTTAATATATTATAGTTCAAATATATAGTTATATAAAAATATAATAATCAACTCAATACTTAACACCACACACTGACGTTGTACTTGTCCTAGGACAATTTGACAAGAAAATTTTACTTGTCTTAAAGTAAAATTACAAGGGTTGGACATGTTGGGCAACACCCCTGAATGTTAATGTAAAGCAATGGTAGAGCAATTTTCAAAACTGGCATGAGCCTGTAAGCCTGCACTGGTAATTTTTTAACTGGGCTAGCGGAGATTCTCAGTTCTCAGTTCAATAAAGGTGTTCCTGTAACATTATCTTGCTCTCAAGTAATGATAAAAGAATTGAGGCGTGTCGTGGGAAAACCGGGCTTAATGCATGTGCGTAAAGTGTTGTCCCAAATTAGCCTGTGCAGTCCGCACAGGCTAATCCAGGACGGCACTTTCCGCTTTTATGGTATTTTCTGTTTCAAGGAAGTTTCTTCTAAACATAAATAAAACTGTAGGCGGAGGGTGCCATCCTGGATTAGCCTGTGCCGACTGCACAGGCTAATCCGGGACGACACTTTAAGCACATGCATTAAGCCCAGTTGTCCCACAATCTGCCTCAATTCAGGTTTGCATGGCCAAACTGCTAATTTCGATGGCTGGTAGTTTTTTTCAAACATTGTTTCTGAACACTCAAATGATATGTTATTATTTAGTTTAACCTCCATTTACTAGGTTTTACCAATTGGTCTGAATCTACTTTTTACAACAGTTAATGTTAAAGTGAGCAATGCCCATGGCACAAATTACAGTTTTTTAACATTCAATAAATTCTTTTTGTTACAGTTTAACTTTCTTTATTTAAGTTTTATCTTTAAAAAGAATAAACTTGTCTGAAGAATTTCACATTACTAAATGAATACTTATTGAAATCTACAATGAGCAAGACTAATTTCTTGGTGGTAAACATTAGAATCTTTCATGTTTTATGAAAGTAAGTTAAATTCCACTCACCATCATGACTCTGTTCTGGAAGAAATTCCCAATCTGTCCTCCAATCAGTCTGGGAAGAAGCCCCACATACATCCCGAAAAACCCTTCTGTTTTCCATATATGGTTTGCTGCAGAGAAAAGGGGTTTTGGTGTTAGTAACCTTAAGCACAGTTATGTCCACAAATTTCTTCATGCAAATTTAGGGTACCACGCTCTTTTTTAAGTTTTGTGTTTACTATTCTTAACATGGCGTACACTGTTAAAAAATTTTTATAACGAAATTATTTGGTTAAACAAGGCACATTCAGCTGTTTGTTCTGACAATACCTCCATGAAAATAAGTCAAACTAGCAAACAACATGCAGGTGAAAATGTTGGAAGTCCTGACTTCCAGGTAAGTCCTGACTTCCAAGTGTTGGATACTAAGTCGTGAGCATTTCAGACATGAAATTGAGTATAAATTTCAAGCTTTGTTTACGGTCAGTCTTTTTTCTTTAGGTTATTATATACCAATTGATTCAGTAAAAGAGGTATACATTTACATACAACATTTTTTTTACTTTTTCATTCTTTCAAGGGACTTGCATGGCTGTCCGTCCGGTTATGAAAACTGGGAGCAAATAATTCCCAGACTATCACTGTTCACATTGTCGGAGATACTTACTGTATGTTAAAATGTTCGGGTAGCAGAGACCCTCTTTGCCGAGTCCAAACCAGGTCTTACATCTGATGGGGGCAATAGGTTCATGGCCAAGCTGAAACAATCGACAGGTCACTTTACTAGTACTGTAAGTCTTATAATCACACCTACTTGGTTTGATCTCACTCAGATAAAGGCAACTGTGTTTATAAAACATCTCTGATCATTGATATCCAATGATGTCCTACCCTATTGTGGCCCATTAATGTACCAAAATATCCGGCGATAAGCTCTACAATGTTACACTAATGTTATTACAAATATGCTAAAATTGATACCATTAATTGCAGATCTTACCATAGCAGAATTATAATCATGCCGTATCGACTGTCGCACAGTTTATGTTGAAATTACAACTTCTTCAAATTGGCATTCCATGTTTAAAACAGACTAGCCAATTTCACGCATCAATAATATGTCACAGCCATATTCTTTCCTTTACAGTTATCTACATATAAAGGTTCTCCAGCTGTAAAAGTTTGAGCAAATTTTACACAGCAGTTAAAGAGGAATAGAGTCCACAAAAATTAGGGACCTTCATGCGCATGTACGTACCAATGGACGATTTATAAATAAATAAATAATAAACAGATAATATACCTGGTAGGCCTATTAGCTTTGTTTAACGTTTCACCAACATTCAGTCATACGGCGACGGTATGTATATAAAATTATATATTTATGTTAATATTTTATACATAAAATAAAGCTAGGAGACCGTTTTAGACTATTACTAAAAATATTATAAAAATAAAGTTTATCAACACACATATAACTACCAAAGTATCGGTTCCTAAGTGCATGATTGTTTTGGTACAACTGGCCGCACAAACAACGAAAAGGCAGATCACTGTTTTTTTTTTTGTTTTTTTTTGTTAAATGAAATGATGTTTTCGCTTGGGCACTCCTCAGCGTTTTTCATTGCAAAGGATGAACATTTTCAGGAAAATTCTATACGTGTTTGAAACTTGGACTAATACAATAATTCTACAATCAGCCAGTATCAATTATCAAGTAAGCAGTCCTAATTGACGAAATTAGCATAGCTTTATGATATTTTGGTGTCCATTTGCTCCAGAAACATTTTGTTTTGAAAATATTACTGTTCAAAGTTGCCGCCTGGATTCTAGGCGTTGGTATAAAAACAATCCTTAACAATTGCAACTCCCAATGACCGGAGGGTCACATATCTGGGGTTATCATGTTGCAACTAAATTTGCAGGTTGCATGAAATGTCAAAAACTAGTTCATGTAGTATACATATTCTTAACATATGTTTGTTGGCAAATCGAGTCTGGGTTATTGTTGTGGATTAGAACTCTGAATATCAAGTTTGTCATTGAAGTGAACGAGCACCAAACGTTACTCCTTAATATGGCCATCGCCATGATAATATTTAAAGGTGTTGGCTAGGAACAGAAATAATGCGGGTAACCTACTTGAATAAGGACTTTGGAATAACCAATTGGGTGAAAAAAGCCCGTAATAACACTGTTTATTGCAACATTCGTAAGCGAATCCATTTTCGTTTCATCGGATGGCTCAGGTTACACACCGGATGGCTCAGGTTACAATGTACTATTTCAAACCCCAAGGCTAAAGGTTACAATATACTAATTCCAATCTTTATGTAATTTAATGTATCGTGGACGAACCAGCTTTCGAACCTCTTAATATTTGACAGGTGTTTTATTACATTTGCAACATTAATACATATTGAATGGTATTCTATTGGATAAATAAATAGTTTCTACATACCTGAAAACTTGAAGTAACTGACTATTCCACTGTTCTTTGAAAAAATATAACACAAATCCACCACCACCCTATCATGTACAACTGTCATGGCCGCCAAAACAAGAGTACCTGCTTTCGAACCTTTCAGTTTTTTACAGTTCAGTTCAAAATATTAAATCCAATAATGTATAGTGTTTTATGAAACTTGAAAATAACAATAAAACTTGGTATAAACAATTTTGTGTTGAAAATGTATGTGTCATTATTAATTTTATTCTTCACTTTTATGACATGGGCAGATGAAGACGTCATTCCGCCTAACAACTTTCTGTTTACAGCAGTAAATCAAGTGTGTCCAATGGCCACAGCCGGACTGATCACATTGAGCCCATTGTGTAAACACAAGCGACACACAGTTGTGCAGTTCTTTGGGTTGAAATAGTTTACATACACAACATTTGTCTTCTTCAGGTTCATCATCTTCAGAGGACTGACTATCACAGGTGTCAGATACGCATCTAATGTTTGATGGACCTGGTAGAGGCTCTGGGAGTGGGGCGTTGCTGGACTGGGCATTTGCAATTGTTTTGTTGTTTTTAGTTTTGTTTGTAGACACTGACATATCATTTCTCGAAGAACTGACAGATTGTTCAAAATTTGTTGATGATTTTGATGCAATTTCTTGACATATAACATCACTTGTGATTTCCTGACCAGAAACAGTTTTACTCAAAGTGTTTTTAGTTGTAGTTTGATGAAATGATTTTTTCATGTCAATAACCTTTTCAGCTGTTTTGAAATAAGTGTCCGCATCCAACTGGGATGTGTTGTCAACAGAAACAACATATGGCTCAGATGGCTTGAAGATGTCAGCATTGATAACAGTTCTGTTGAAGGGAAATATTCCAGTTTTCTCAAATGCTGATCGTAGGTTGTTAACGGACAACGCAGTCACATAAGCAGAAGATGCAAGTTGAGCAACATTATATCTTGTAATTTTAGATGATGGATGTTCTCTAATAAATCTGTGACATGCATTGTTGTAATTTTTTGCAGCGGCCCGTAGCACCCAACATCTAGTGGTTGTAAAACATGGCTGGTGTGGGCTGGCAGGACGAACAATATAATGTTGTTGTTTTTGGCCCATTCCAGCACAGGGACATTGATGTGGGATTTATGGCCGTCAAAAATGATAATGATTTGCTGACTTGGGTCAGATCTTTGAATGTACTTAATGAAATGGGATTGTAAATAATCAAGAAAAATGCTTGAATTTGACCAGCCAGTCTTGGACATACGCCCACTTGAGCCTGAAGAGGCACCTTGAAGCAACGTTTCATTCATTCTGGCTCCATTGAGACAAAATATGGGGGGATCTGTGTCCCAATTGCGTTTCCTCCACCAATGACTGTGGTTGTAGCTGACCTGGATGATGTTATTGCAGGGGCAGAGGCATTTCCACTAACTATGTACGGTGTTGAATGTTCAGTTTGAAACCCCTTTTCGTCTATATTAAATATACACTCTGGTTTGTTAATGAGGTTGTTACTTTTCAGAACATGTTCTAAATTAGTGAAATAGTTATCCACCGCTTTTTCATTGGTAGATTCTGCCCTACATTTTGCTAATCCCCTAGGCTTAATGACCCGAAGCTCCGGCCACCTGCTTCGTAAGCCCTTAAACCACTTCACCGACAAAGGTTTGTCCCGTGTGTGCTTCTTCAAAAACACAGCATAATCACTGGCTTTCGAAACAACTTCGGTTATGGTGAAACCGTACCCCAGGTCAGCCATCAGTTTAATGTGATCAACAAATTTTGCCTCCTCTTCCAAGGTAAAGAGTGGGCCTGAACCTGTCATAATTGTTTCAGGATCCACACGGCCTTTAACACGATCTCGGAGGGTGTTATGAGGCACTCCATATTGTCTTGCAGCAGTTTTAACTGGCATCCCTGTTTCTTTAACAAGCTTATAGGCATTAGTGAGGGCTGATGGAGAGTATGCCTTATGCTTTTTAATTCTCTTCATGGGCAATTTCTGAAAAATTATTGACAAATATTAAAATTAAAAAAAAAATTGGGATAGCCATTTATTAGTTCTAACATTTAGTGGCATGTAACTTTTAACTTTAGTTAAAAATAGATTTGTCACATGATTTTACCATGGTCACGAGACTTACTGAAGCAGCCGAACAGGGTCTGTTGTCAATTGGGTTGAGAACGAAAAATTATCATGTTTTGATAGTTTTGGGGGAAAATATCATAATATATGAAAAATGCTTTTAAAAATACATTGATTTTTACGTGTTTTATACAGAATGTAGTTATTCTACCTGTTTTTGGCGCATTTTCGTCGTTTGGTTCGAGAAGAGGTGCTTATACGATAAAAGCGATAACTTTAACCAAAAATAAATGCAACATATTTGACATAGGGACCCTCATACCCATACATTTTCTTAAAGAGCATTCTAGGCTGGATTGATTTAAGCCGTCTCAGCGCAAGTGTCGTACTGTACTCTCAAATCTTAAAACATATCAGTGATTTATTTGGGCATACCAATGCTTACCCTACCAACATCTCTAAAAAGAATATCAAAGCAAGTGTCTAAACCTAAAAACATGTCTTCGAGTTTAACGTGTTGATTTATTTAGAGAGTACAGCCCTACATCTCCCGCTGCGTATATACCGAAGGTCCTGCAGTGTACACATCCTGATTCAGATCTCTTATTTATTTAGTGTATTGTGACCTAATGTAATTTAATGTAAAGGCGATAACTTAACCAAAAATAAATGCAAAATTTTGCACATAGGGACCCTCATAAACGTACCTTTTCTTAAAGAGCATTCTAAGCTGAATTGATCTAAGCAATAAAAAGTGTATGTCATGCAATATCTAAGGAAGAACTTGACACTAAACAAAGTTAAGTGTTTATCACCATCTTTTTACCGGCTACTTTCTAGTTGAATGTAACCCGCCTCAGCGTAAGTGTCCTGCAGTAGTCTCCAATCTTGAAACATATCAGTGATTAATTAGTGCACACCAATGCCAACATTTACAAAAAAGCAATATCAAAGCATGTGTCGAAACCTAAAAACATGTATTCGAGTAACACTTGTTGTTGATTTATTTAGAGAGTACCTACTTATTTATTCAATGAAATGTGACCTTCATGTACGTTTCGCTCTTGGACGTTTCATTCCTGGACCATTCGCACCTGGCCGATTCGCCATTTTAATACTACTACTACTACTACTACTACTACTACTACTACTAATAATAATAATAATAATAATAATGATTATGAAAATAATGATGATGACGATGAAAAATGATTATGAAAAGGATGATGATGATGATGATGATGATGAATTGATGATGAAGAAGAAGATGATTATGATGATGATTATGATGATGATGATTTCTATTTACAGACTTTTTGTCAGGCGGTCTGAGGGTTTTCACGGACCTGGTGAAGTATGCTTGTGGGCAGACATATTAATTGGTACGCTGGAGATACCACTCATAGAGGAAATACTTTCTGGCCGATGAATAGTACTCCATGGGTGCAAGGAATCCCCCCACATCTGCAGCCTCCCTCTTCTCCCTCTTGAGGTCGTACTTGGCCTACCTGTCGACCTGTTTATTCCCACTGATGTCAACGTATGCTGGACACCATACTAATGTGACTTGTAAAGATTTATTTAGGCACCGTTTACGAAGTTCCAAAATGTCAGGCTTAGATGTGCTATTTTTGTTTTCAATAGACTCAAGTGATGATGCTGAGTCTGATAACATAGCGGTTTTAGAAGATTTATTGTCCAAAATCCAGCACATTGCATGCATGTTGAATGGCCGTTAACTCTGCCGAATAAATAGAGAGATGATTGCTGAGTCGATGAGTTCTTTTTAAATGTTTTTAGATGGAATAGCATTTGTGATACAGGGCCCTCAGAGCTATCGTAAGGGCTTTGTTTTCAATGGCACCTTCCATTTTTAGGGTGATTAACGTTTGTTGTATTTTTAAGTACTAGAAATAAATTAAGACTACTTTCTTTGATGCCATCTTGGTATGGTGGAAATCAGTTATCTGAACAGGGTATGTTGTCATCGTTTACCATCATAAATTAGCAAAGACTGGTCTGTTCTGTTGCTCGGCAGTCTGTTTGGGTGAACTTTCAACAGTTGCCTTCATAAATATTAATTAATGAAGGTAACTTCATGTTAAGCTGTTTTGTCTTTTAACAGTTATTATAATAAACAATGATTGTAGTGACAAGACTGTGTTCTGGAAATATAAATCGCTTAATAGTTATCCTAATAAATATTGGGGGCCTATCATTGTCAATCCACACCTTGGTAATACCCAAATATGGGAGAGTAAGCAGATTCGTATAAAAGCCAGGAACACGCAGAATCTAGGGGAGTTGGGAGTTGAGCTTGGACATGTAATGATGTGAGGAGTTTGAGTGAGAGTTATTCATGAACTAGATTGGTGTATATATTTATTATCGTAGAGTGTAAATAAAATGTAGAGTGTATATTCTGTTGTGTGACGTTTGAAGATATGAACTACTCGCCCTCCCATTCTAATTTTTGTAACACTGGTGGCAGCGGCGGGATAAGGACTTTAACACGCTTTTGAGAAAAGTGGATATTTTATTCATCACTGTGTCGGGATCAGGACTTTAACACGTCGGATATTTGCAATTATATTCTGAACAAAGCCATGGGACCAAAACGCCAAAATGAGAAGGACTCTTGTAATGGCGAAGAAAGTGTTAATGATGAAATATTACATTTGCGAGAAAAGTTACATTTAGCAGAGACAGAAAATGCACAATTAGAAAGAAGATTAAGGACTGGTGAAGAAGCAGCCGTGCACCAACGAGATGAGCTTGTGAGACAATATCAACAACGTATAAATGACATTAATACAGATAAAGAGAAATCAATGACCTTCAGCAAGAAAATAGTTTGTTGCGTGAACAGTCTCAAAATGGTAGTCAGAGGCGCGCAAGCAGTGGGGCAGAACGACGTAATTATGAGGTTCCTATGCCCAGGCAACTATTGTTTGACGGGAAGTCTTCTTGGGAGAGCTTCATACATCCGTTCTCTGAGATGGTCAACGCGTGCAATTGGGACGAACAAGAACGACTGTTTCGTCTCAAAAACAGTTTGAGAGGAGAAGCAGCAGAATATACTTTTCGGCAGCTTGCAACAGACACGCTGAACAATTATGACATCCTGAAATCAGCCTTGGAGTTGCGGTTTAAGGAGAAACGTTCCGTCTCATCATACCTTGCTGAACTTGAAACAAGGCGTTTCAACAAGGAAAAAGAGAAATTAGCAGAATATGTTGCGGATATCAAACGGCTTGTGTTGAAGGGTTTTCCGACCGCTGATTACGAAACACGGGAAACTATAAACATGCGCCACTTCCTGAAAGGCCTGTTAGATACACAAGCAGCAGTATTCATTGGAATGAAGGAACCAAAAACAATAGATCAAGCTCGTGATCTATTGGAAACGTACCAGAGCCTGCGGGAAGAGGTCAAAGGGGCGCGTGTCAGAACTGTCGAGTCGAAACCACAACAACATGATTATGTAACAGAAGCAAGACTCCAAGATTTTGGTCGGGATTTGAAAACAAATATTGGAAAGAAGATCGATAATTTAGCAGACAAGCTAAATAGTAAGAATGGTGGTCAAAGGCAGCGTTTCACAACACGTGACAGGAAAGACATTGAATGTTTCAGATGTCATCGCCGTGGACACTTCGCATCTGAATGTGCTACAGATGTCTAAAATAACCGTTCGGAAAACTAGGGTAGACCAAGGCTAACGGCCCAGCGTTGGTCTCACAGACAGACACACATTTTCAGACAATTAAATGTAGAAGTACTAGAAGTGATGGACTTACCGTGATTTTTCCTGTTAAATTGTGTGAGTCTCTAAATGTGAACTTTGTTATAGACACAGGAGCCTGTACAACAATTATATCAACTGGCGTTTACAATAAGATCCCAATAGAAAAACGACCGGAACTTATGAAAGTTGATCCGTCAGTGCGTCTTGAAGTAGCGGACGATGGGATTTTAGTTTTAGATGGACAGTGTAAAATATCGTTTAAATCATGCGGACAGTGGTTTGAATATACTGTGTTTGTTGCACCAATTCGTGAAGATGGACTTATTGGTATGGATTTTCTATATGACTATGATTATCAGTTAAGTGCTCAGAATGGATTACGTTTGAATGGGAAGAGGTGTAAAACATTTGTTGAGAAAATACCTCTGAGGGCAGTTAGGGTCACTACACGATCCAAGGTGAAAATTCCAGCCAAATCAGAGTGCATAATACCTGGACAGGCAATAAATCTTGGGTCAATTAATTCGCCTCTTGGGATTGTATGCCCTTCGTCAAATAAACAGCCTGCAAATGGGATATCATTAGGGCACACTTTAATCTCCCCAGCGACAGTTAAAAGCAATCAAATACCTGTTAGGCTGGTGAATACCTCTTTTTACAAGAAATTGACTCCCATGAATTATTGAAAGAAAATGTTGACTTAAACACGGAGAACTGTGCTAGCGAAAACTTAAGTGATGTTAAACCAGATATGACATTATGGAGTGATGATTTAAAAGCCTTGTATGAAAGATCGTCGCAAAATTTGAATGAGTCACAAAAAGAACGTTTATCATGTCTTTTGGAAAAGTACAAGAAGACTTTCTCAAATTCGCCAACTGATTTAGGAAGAACATCACTAGTTAAACATTATATTGAGACACCATCAAATATAAGACCAATTAAAATACCACCAAGACGAGTTCCTAGAACATTTATAGATCAGGAGAAGAAAATAATTCAGGAGCAATTAGATATGGGTATTATTGAGGAAAGCACCAGTCCATGGTCAGCACCATTGTGTTTCATTAGAAAGAAAGATGGAGGTGTTCGCGTTGTGTGTGACTATAGACGCCTGAATGAGGTAACGAAAAAGAATGCATACCCTCTTCCAAGGATAGACGAATGTTTAGAGAGTTTGGGTGGAAATAAGTGGTTTTCATCCATGGATTTGTTAAGTGGATTTTATCAAATCGATTTAAATGCTGCGGATAGAGAGAAGACAGCATTCTGCACTTCCCATGGGGGATTGTATCAGTATGTTACCATGCCACAAGGTCTTCATGGATCGCCAGCAACTTTTCAAAGATGTATGGATTTAGTGTTTAAAGGTCTTCAGTGGAAAACACTAATAATATATTTAGATGATATCTGCTCCTATGCGAGAACTTTTGAAGAGGCAATTTTGAGACTTGATGTCATTTTGGGAAGGTTAGAGAAGGCAAATATGAAGCTAAAACCCAGCAAGTTGCACCTTCTTCAAAAACAGATCGATATTCTTGGCCACACAATTGACTGTGACGGAATACGCCCGAATGACGAAAAAGTGGCAGCTGTTCGCCAGTGGCCTCGACCTCGAAATTTAAGTGATTTGAGGTCATTTCTTGGTTTTTGTTCATATTATAGACGGTTCATAAAGGGATTTAGTCATCGCGCCGCAACACTTAATCGCTTAATGGAGGCCGGTCAAGCGTTTAATTGGGGTGATGAGCAAGAAAGTGCATTTGTGGACCTGAAAACTGTGTTGACGGGGAAAGAAGTCATGTCGTATCCACAGGATGACGGAATGTTTATTGTTGACACTGATGCTAGTAACTTCGCGATTGGTGGATGTTTAAGTCAGATGCAGTGGTGTGAAGTTACAAAGGAATATGTAGAAAAACCTATCATTTTTGCGAGCAAATCACTTGATAAATGTCAGCGTCGTTACTGTGCGACAAGAAGGGAACTATTGGCAGTTGTTACATTCGTGACACAGTTCAGACATTATCTAATGGGTAAAGAGTTCGTATTACGGACTGACTGTTCAAGTTTGAGATGGATTATGTCATTCCGATCACCAACAGATCAAATGGCAAGATGGTTGGAAGTATTATCGCAGTACGATTTTCGGATACAACATCGAAGTGGCCGAAAACACATTAATGTGGACAGCCTCAGTCGAATACCCAGTGAACCAGAAGCATGTCAGTGTTATGAGGGACATCTAACACTAGAAGAGTTACCGTGTAAGGGGTGTGACACGTGCTTGAAAAAACATCAGCAGTGGTCGGATTTCTCTCAGTTTGACGACGCAGTTCCTTTATTTGCAAAAAGGAATGCTGAGACAGCACAAACCTCGGGGTCGTTGAAAGAAAGAGTTTCCAGAGTAAAACTTCATGAAAGTGGATTCTGGAGTTGGATTCTCTTGCTGCTACAGCTTCAGATGGTGAAGTTGTTGAACTGTGTAAGTTTCATGTATCGTGGATTACTCAGAATAAGGAAATACTGTCGCTACCGGATATCCCGACTGCGCTTCCGTGAAAATTCTGACAACCCAGATGCAGATCACAGTTCAAAGTTGGGTGACAGAAACAAGAAAATGCTGAAAATAGACGGAAACCCTA
Source organism: Congeria kusceri (assembly GCA_027627225.1). Taxonomy (NCBI): domain Eukaryota; kingdom Metazoa; phylum Mollusca; class Bivalvia; order Myida; family Dreissenidae; genus Congeria; species Congeria kusceri. The sequence goes on from CM051024.1 coordinate 88,477,135, forward strand.
CTTTAGGTCAAGTGGCATCTCCTGTAGGAAGTCTTGTGAAATTCAGCACAGTTAACTGTTCACCGGAGAGAATGGCCAGACTCCAACAGCAGGACCCAGATATTGGGGCTGTTGTGAGGTGGCTTAAATCTGACAGTGGAAGACCCCCAAGAGACACTGTTTCTGGCTATTCACCTAGTGTTCGAAATTTATGGCTAGATTGGGACTTACTGATTTTGATTGACGGTGTTTTGTTCAAGAAATTCATTTTGAAAACGAATGAAGAATGTCATTTATTGATAGTCCCAAGAGTAATGCAAAGAGAGATTTTAATATCAGCACATGACTCAAATACTGGTGCACATTTGGGCATTGATAAAACGTATTCGAAGATTAAACTTAAATTCTTTTGGTACAAAATGAAAGACAGCATAAAACACCACGTTAAGTCTTGTGAAAAAATGTGCAAAGCGGAAACGGCCAGCAAAAACACCTAGAAGTCCACTGACAGAATACACTGTGGGATTCCCAATGGATAGACTTTCAACTGACATCATGGGTCCATTACCTGAAACTGAAAATGGGAATAGATATTGCCTTGTAGTGATTGACAATTTCACGAAATGGGTGGAAGTGTACCCAATGAAGGATCAATTGGCAAGTACAGTAGCAACGAAAATAGTGTATGAATTTCTGTCAAGATATGGAATGTGCTTAGACATTCATTCGGATCAAGGCTCGAATTTCCAGTCAAATCTGTTTAAGGAAGTGTGTCGCTTATTGCAAATAAATCAAACACGAACCTCTGGTTATAGAGGCATGGCTAATGGTGCTCCAGAGCGGTTCAACCAGGTGCTCCAAAATATGATTACAACTTATGTGAATGATAATCAAACTAACTGGGATGACGATTTGAATTACGTCAGCATATCGTAGCTGTGTGCATGATGCGACTGGATTTACACCAAACATGCTAATGTTGGGTCGGGAAGTGACTATACCAGCTGAAATATCGTTGGGCTGCATAGTGACAAGGAATACCCCAGACAGTTCAGTGGAATATGTTAATAAACTTCAGGAGAAACTATCTTATGTGTATCAAATTGCCAGAGAGACACTCAAGAAAAATGCAGTTCGCCAGAAGAAGGATTATGATTCACGAATCAGTAAACATAATTATAAAGTTGGGGACTTAGTGTTGTGCATTAATACTGGAAAATGTAAAGGACTATCAAAGAAAATTACACCAAATATATGGGAAGGACCTTATCAAATTCAAAGACAAATCAGTGACCTTTTGTTCACATTGAAACAAGGTAGGAGATCACAGGTTAAAGTTGTACATCATGACAGATTGAAGCCATACACAGGCAACAGATTCCCTGACTGGTGCATTCGAGGTCAAGATGTTAACCTGCTGCCGACACCAGAGAACAAAGGAAATAAGAACGCTAAGCAGGTATCATCCCAGACAGCTAACAAGGTCAAGAAAGATGTCGTTAAGCCCCGCAGAAGTCTTCGACAAAGAAAGCCAATTCACCGTTACCAAAGCTAGTGCTGGACAACAGCCTGATTTAATGGCCATTAAGCTGATAAGGTGGACAATTAATGGTTAGATGTTTACATTTCCCTGCAGTTCAACTTTTAATTTGCAGATCAGAACTGAAATCTGTCAGCGCATTTCATCTCATTGAGCAGGAATCTGGATAATTCTACATGTGTGTGTCTCCACTGTCAAAATTGGAATATATAATGTGTGTTTTTCTCATGTGTTTAGTGATTTAATTCCAAACCGATGACTTCTGGAATATATTTTGTGTTAATTTGGTTTAATCAGTGTTTACAGAGTGTTTGAAGAATTCCATGGATTTAACACAGTGCACACATGGAATTAATTCTTTTTCAGTATCAAACAATTGCGCCATATTCTTATAGCATTGTTTATAATATAAAAATATGTTCATTTAATAGTAAGGCGCACAGGACAATTTAGCAGGACGACTGCTACTACAAGTTTAATAAACATTTTAAATTTGAAGTGCCTATTTTACAGATTCATATTAAAATGTTAATTTAAAGTAATGATTAAAAGGCACTTAATGCGGATGCATATCAGGACGTTTGTGTGATAGTGATATGTGTGATTGTGTGAATTCGTGTAATGGAGTATTAAGACTTTGTGTTCTAGTAATAAGTTGGACGATGAAAGAAGAGTTTGTGGATTTGCTTATTAAACAGTGGTTTACTATGCATAGGACTACACATGTTTATTCATGTTTTCATATACCAAACTCTTACAATGTTTTAAGTATAATGCATGAAATTGGAGAATAAGTTTTCAAAGGATTTTCTTCTTTGAATGTGTTTCCGGATAATTAAAGAGGGTACTGCTAATGCTTCATTATTTTGATGCACAAGTCTTTTGTATTTTGTATTGAGAAGTGAATTTGCAGTACAAGTAATTTTAAAGGGATGTTTCTTGTAATGTTATGTAGTCATTTACTAGTAATATTCCTTGCTGTGGAGAAGGTTTCTAATCTTAGGATTAATAATACATAGTATATTTGTAACTGTAGATTTTTGTAGTTTTATTATATTGATATCAAGTGTTTGAGTATACACAACTTACATGTAGTGAGTGTGAGACTGGTTCTTTAGTCATTTTTACAACTATTTGGCTTAATTGGGGACAATTAAGAAGCTAAGGGGAGGTGAGTGTTGTATTTTTAAGTACTAGAAATAAATTAAGACTGCTTTCTTTGATGCCATCTTGGTATGGTGGAAATCAGTTATCTGAACAGGGTATGTTGTCATCGTTTACCATCATAAATTAGCAAAGACTGGTCTGTTCTGTTGCTCGGCAGAGTCTGTTTGGGTGAACTTTCAACAGTTGCCTTCATAAATATTAATTAATGAAGGTAACTTCATGTTAAGCTGTTTTGTCTTTTAACAGTTATTATAATAAACAATGATTGTAGTGACAAGACTGTGTTCTGGAAATATAAATCGCTTAACAGTTATCCTAATAAATATTGGGGGCCTATCATTGTCAATCCACACCTTGGTAATACCCAAATATGGGAGAGTAAGCAGATTCGTATAAAAGCCAGGAACACGCAGAATCTAGGGGAGTTGGGAGTTGAGCTTGGACATGTAATGATGTGAGGAGTTTGAGTGAGAGTTATTTATGAACTAGATTGGTATATATATTTATTATCGTAGAGTGTAAATAAAATGTAGAGTGTATATTCTGTTGTGTGACGTTTGAAGATATGAACTACTCGCCCTCCCATTCTAATTTTTGTAACACGTTGCTCATAAATAGATGTGGGCCCCAGAATCTATATTTGGACGATTTAGGTGGAGAAGTAAGAGACTATTTTATGTATAAAAGAAAACCTGTGCCTCTTAACATTATCATTAAATTTAAGTCACGTTTGCACCTTTCGGTTTTGTTGGTGAAATTGTAAATCCCCATTCAATTTATCATTTCCATATGGAGTCCAAATCTGATTGAGCCCTCTTTTGCAGGCGTGGCATATAATACCCCTTTTACCATGTGCCAAAATGATTGGAAAACCGCTGTCAGTTATTGCGTCTTATGATAGCTTCCCATCGACTTTGACCTGTATTTACATTCCCTCTAAGAAAGCTCTAAGGTAATGGAAGCAGTAGCAGATTCCATAATCAGCTAGCTATTTTAGTATGCCAAATTTCGAAGTTAAATCGAAGGACATCTGAAGGTCCAAAAATATAGCTACCGGTTATACTAACTGGCCTTTATTTTTAGCAGAAAGTATACCATGTTGTATTCTATTTTGTAGGATCAAGTGTTGAACGCCCTTTCCTAAAGCCAAACTGATACGGGTTTAACATATTTCACGTTTCCAATAAGTGCTCCAATCAGTTTTTAACCATTATACAATCAGTGTTTAACCATTATATCTAATACTTTGCCTGAACGAGAGGTGAGACTTATTGGATAGTAAGATTTTGGATCGCTTGTGTCCTTACAAGGTTTTGGAATAGGAATCACTCTCCCCTCTTTCCATTCGTACCTGGCCTGTTAAAAGGTTAAGCCAGATTTTAAGAGTTATGGTTGCCATGTACTTGAACATCACACCGTATATGCTATTCGGTTCGAGCCCGTGGCAGAGTTGCTCCTACTGTTAAAGTAAATTCCGTTAAAGTAAATAGTGAATATAAAGTATGCTATTAATCCACAGGCTCATTTAAAATGTTTCTAATCTCGGATTCAAATCGGTTGATAGTACAATGTTTCCTATAGGAGATTTGAATCGTGAGATTAAGAGTGACAAAACATTGTGTTACGTGACAGCAACAGAGACGAAGAATCCAGCAACATACAAAAAATTTATTTGAAATATATTTTCTTTTACAAACTAAAACAATATTGTAATGAAGTACAAAGATACATGATGTGATGGTAATCCAACAAAATAAAGTCACATTCATTAAAACGTCACTGATCCTGGTATTTACATTTCATAATTGTCCAATAATTTCAAAAGGTCCACTTTGTTATGCACACTAAAATAAATTCAAACTGGTTAACATAGTCCACAAATATTTCTTGGTAATAGTCCACAACGTTTAATAATTATTCTACCATCGGTTCTTCTAGTTTAAACAATTAGACCAAAGGTAAGAATTCTAATCAAGATTTGGCTTTCTTCTAAACTAACACATTTCTGTCAAATTCCTAATGTCCCAATTCCCTAATTATCTGTAATTCTCCCCCTGCTTTGTTTTTTTATCAGCCGATTTCTAGCTGCACCTAAGTAATCTGACCTTAGCTGATAAGCCATACAACGACAGATCAAGTTAACATTCAGCTATTCGTACGGCTGGACAGAAAATAAAGCCAGGCAGAAAATATCTATCACAATTAAGCCTTGTACCTTGGGGAAGAGACAATTTTGCATTTAAATCTAAATCAAAATGATCGTATATTAAATTGACTTGATGCTTGATGAAACGTCCCGTATGTTCAGTGGAGCGAACCTGTTTACATCAGTAAATACTTCGCCGATATTAGTCTTAATGGTGTATGGGGATTCCGACTACAATCGTTTCTGGGTGTTGTGTTAGTGATCGCTGGATATATAATTGGAGGTAAGAACACATTTTCCAGCGTTTACATATCAGCATCATCAGGACGGGCACACAACGATAAATTTAATAGCACATAATAATACATCTCGAAAGGATGTAAAATAAGTTAGTATATTCTGCTAACCGTTAAAATTCTGCTTGCCGCAGTATGCAGTGTACAACACATCTATATATATTCAGTAATGTAAAATAATTATCAAAGGTAAAGTGTATAAAAAAGCAGGTATTTCGGGAGATATAATGACAACGTAAATACTAAGTAAAAAATTTGAGGTTCTAGACAATTTAGTTGCTCATATAAAAGGAATTGTAGTTTTCTTCATTCAAGTAAAACATGCATACAATAAACGTATTGCGGAAACGTGACAATGTCGATATAATAGGCTGAAGGCACATTGCCGACTAAACGTAGGCGCTATAAAACCTTGTCTTTTTTCATATACAAAACGATCATTGAAGTCGGGTTATTAACTTAATGCATAATTGTTGTTATATCATGAGCGATACACCGGAGTGGTTTGATCTTTAAAACACCGTGTTCCTGGAATAAGGTATTATTTTTATTTCTTCTTCATTTTAAGGTGGGGGATACGACAATGCCCGTGTACCAGTTACTGATTTCCGACACTGATATACATTGACATTCAAGTCAATTTCGCTGAACTCCATCGCTTTATAATTAAACTACTTCTCCAGGGTATATAGATGTACCTTTCACTTTCTATCATATTAACATTATATTTGTTTTTCTGGTCGATTGACTATTGACTATTTTTAAATTACTCGATGGGTTATAGCGTCTGCAGATTTTAGGACGATAAAAAGGACAAAAACTATATAGAATCATGGTTTTTCAGGTAAAATAAAAATATACGTGTCTATTTTTTTTATGGGTGCATTACGATTACATAAGAAAATCATGTATTTTTGACAATTTTCTTTCGTTTTTAAGATTGGACCATCTGGAGTGCAGTCCGTTTAATATAAGGGAGAAATGTATAAAGTTGCCTTTAACATAAGAGAGAAATGTATCAAATTGCCTTTAATATAAGAAAGCAGTGTATCCATATGCCATTGTATCAAAAATATCAATTTGCCTTAAACTGCATAATGCACAAAGAACGCCACAATAACATATCTTGCAGAATATCATATATGAAGCTTGTCGTGGGAAAACATGGCTCAATGCATGTGCGGAAAGTGCGTACACTTTCAGCTTTTATGGTATTTTCTGCTTCGATGTAGTCTCTTCTAAATATAAATCCACTATAGGCGTCCTGGATTAGCCTGTGTGGACTGCACAGGCTGATCCGGGACGACACTTTACGCTACGCACGTGCATTAAGCCCGGGTTTCCCACGGCACGCCTCATATGTATCATCCAAGACGCGCAGGTTCGTCGAAAGGACGTCCGATGCTAGGTGTAAGGAGAACACGGTAGAAGCAAGTAATACATATACCGGTAATTACTTTCTGGCAAACGGCACGAAGAAAACATGTAGAGCGCTCAATAATCCGTGCCTGACTCTGAGCGTTTATGACAATAGCTATTATCCTGACTGGCACAGAAGCTTAAGAATTACTTGCAACAACGTGCCTTTGCGAATGGTGTCACGTCAGACAAACGTTTTCAAGCTTATGGCAGAATAGTAGCAATACATTCATTGATTAAGCATAATTTATATCATTTACTGTATTTGATAATATTTACCTCCAATTTGATCATGAATTGCAGTATTTGTAATTAGCAAATTATTATGATTGAGCAAACACAGTAAACACTGTAAAAAAAACAACACTTAAATTTAATTTAAAAAAACAATTAGAAATAAATATATACACAATGTCAACAAACTAAATAGTGTTACTTTTTAACGTTTTTTTCATACATGTATTTTGTATGCAAATATATCGAGCTTTGTTTTTGCACAATATCAAAATAATGCCAATGTATTATTTGGACCGTGCACACTCATCATTTTGTTATCGCTTTCCGCTTATTATTATTTGTTTATTTCAAAATGTAATAATGATTTTCAAAAGCAATATCCCTTGAAAATGTTACGTGGAAACGGAAACTTAAATTGAGTTCAGTTCAAGTTGTGTTACGTACAATTTATTTTCGTTAATTAAAGATTGTCTACACGTATTTCGATCTCTGTACATATTGATTTGAAACGTTCAGTGTAAAGTTTGGTAATTTTCAGAGTTAAAAATAATAAATGCCCTTCAAGCCAAAAACTCGAGTAAGTCAGGGTCGATTATGGCGTCGGAAGAATGTGAAAGAAGATGATGATGGCAATATTTCTCTTAGAGAAATGGGTACGTTTTCATAAACCTGTATTTTAATAAATGCATATGATCGGTAACTATCCCATGTTGTAATGTACACTGTATCGCTTATTATAACATTCGATATTATTGTAAACGCATACATTTATTATCTCATCTCAGCTGTTATTTATTAGATTTTGAAGGACACACATTGACGCATTCTATTTCCTTGGCCTCGGAATTAGGCGAAGAGGCAGTATCTGACGAGTTCCAAAAAGAGGTAATCAAAATGGCGCATATATAATGTTAACTTATTACACTAACATTGGCGATCTATAAAATTGTTAAATGGATGTTGTTATTTCATGTATCCATAAAACAATATTATTTAATTAGCGATCGAATTCTGCAAATACGAACCAACCAATTGGTTCCAACGAAGGCGTATGTATTTTCTACAATTAGTATAGTAAGTTAGCTATTGTAAATAAGATAAAAAATGACAGATTCTCACTCCTTTTATATGTACAGTAATGAAGGCATTTCGATGGTATTATGATCTAATATAAATCTTCTTTTTTTTCGCTTTTCTTTAAAACAAAATATGCTTTAGAAAACAAAACACTTATTTTTATTCTGTTCCTTCTTTATGTTCAGGTTGCAAGTAAATCGAGTACGTTATTAATCCGACGTCAAGAAGCTGAAACAGAAGTGTTTACTGACTTCATTGTGAAACAAACTGGCAGCGTTGATAAAGCCCTCTTGTTTGTCATAAAGACTGTTAAACTCGAATCCAAGGTATATTTCTTACAAAATCATTCAGACTACGCCAAACAGAACATATTTACCTTGTGATATGCACGTCTATGCCAAAATTCAGAATTATAAAATTGCCTGTTTCGGTGGTAAAAGCATCGTATATCGTAATTTAAATCTGGCATAATTACTTTCTTATTCATGTGTTTCTCGACCTTTCGAAGATTTGACTTAATTGCCTCGTAGCTTGTTTCAAGCTAAATTTGTATTTGAAATAAACTTATGGAATTAGATTTGAAAACAAAGATTGGTTGTGACATTATTTTGTTTGCGAATTCTTTAAGTTCGCAATTTCTCATGATCGTTACATGTAATAAATTTATTGTCTTTTTGTAATAACGTTTCTGAAAATTGTAAGACACGTTATAATTTTCATCATTTTTGGTATTAGCAATGTACGTAAGCCGACCAATTTCGATTGACTTCCAAGGCATTGGCCTTGTTTTCTGCCTTCAGTTACAGCTGGTGGTCAACAGCCTAATTCATCGTGGGGCCAATACTTCTTCGGCTGACAATGGCCTCAAATCACCACTTCATCACGCAGTAGAGAGAAACATGATAGGTACATTCGAAGCATTGCAATAAGAAGCCACTGTGCTGAAAAAATATAAGTTTCAAATATTATATAGTTATATGCTCAGTATTTAAATTATTGCTGTAAAGAAAGTATGTGGAATATACTTTCCTAAAGTATTGTTATCAGATTTAATTTTTACAATCGTATGTTCGCCTTTTGATGGCGTATTGTAATCAGATTTATTTTTAATTACTAGTAAAACGATATGTTCCAATGTTATGGCTAAAGTCAACATTCGTAAATGAAAACAGTGGTAAAGTTCAGCATTCTAGAACATTTGTTATCAAAACCTTGATAGGAATAGCTGCTAAATTGCTGGAAAACGACGCACTACCCCATGCTCGTGACAAACAAGGCAAACTTCCTCTAGAAACAGCGATGAACAATCACAATGACGACATGTGCGCACTGCTGTTGGCGTATATGCCAAACAATTTGTGAGTTTGGTTACATATACATGTTTACATATGTATATGTAAATATTGATGTTCGATATAAAATGTTATTTTTTACTGTTGAAGATCTGAATTTCAACCTTTGTCTAACGTAAATAGCATACACGTATATATAAACCACTAACAAAAACAACAACAACTCAGTTTGAACTAAACCAGCTGAACCTTCTGAAGTATTCTCATATACATATATTGCAAAATAAATCTTCTACGGAATGGAGAACATTAATAAAAACCCTAACTGCTTAAGAAGCAGAGAAACGCCTTTTAAAGCAGTCATTGTTTAAGGACATTGGTAAATTAATATTTAAACAACACAGAAAACACAAACAAACACACAAAATAATAAACTTGAGAAAAATATTTTAATCTATGATTGCATAACCATTTTCACTTTTCAGTGTCCGTAGTCTGTTTTTGGAAAGTTCCAAGAAACCAGCGGAATTTTCGTTTCACAAACTACTTTGCTCAGGAATGATGGTATGACCAACATAATCACTGATCGTATTGCAGTTTCAAATTTAAAAAAAACGTGAATATTTTCTTTGCAAATAGTTTCTAAAATGTAGTTCTGCAATCTATTGATGGACTGACGAGACGAAACTGCGTTTAGAATAGATGTGTAAGTTGTAAATTTTGTACTTGAACAATAACATTGCAATGAAGTTTTCAGTGTAAAAAAATGAGAAAATCCGAAACGACGTGAACATAGAATTATCATTTAGATATATGTGAAAACCCTCGAATCCATTGCGTTCACACCCGTCAAAAACTGATAGGTGTAAGTTCACGTAAGGTATTCTGGGGGAATTAAGTTGTTTTCAGAATGGTTCCCTGCCAACGACAATATACTGGTCAGTACTAAAAACGAAAATGTAGTAGTTACGTATCCGTAAGACAATTTGTTGTTGCTGGTGACCTACAAACCAACGAAACACACATTTTAATTATAGAGAACGGTCCAGTCTGTTCTGGACTGCATGATTGAGGCGGAACCTTGCAGCGACAGCATCCGGGTCTACTACAGCATCCTAGAATGTGATGAGGAGGGTCGAGCCCCCAACCACATTCAGTTCAACCCGGACTCCAAGTCCTGCCTTCAAATCATCGCTAAAGAGGGAAACAAGGTTCGTTAACATAACATGCGCAGAGCTATGTACCTCTTATATGCATACATGTAATATGAAACTCAATTAAGAACAGGCTCCATTTACTTAAGCAAATTGAAGTACATATCGGGCAAACATGTAATGCAGTATATTTGTATTAGGAATAAACTTATCATATCTTAGTTTGTAGAGAAATATGGATAATCATGATCAACATTATGATAACAACGGTATATTATATTATAACAGAGCCTGTTTAAGCAACTCTAACGAATATGATGTTTGTTTTCATTTGCCTTTTTATTATAGAACATTGTATACCATGATGCGGTTCGGTTACTGACGCGTCGCAAATGGAAGAAATATGCAAGGCGTCGCTTTGAGTAAGTATTACCCTCCTTCCATGTTCACTTCAATTATCATTAGTATACGATCTTTATATAGAACACATTTAACAGACTTTTAAATCCCAGTTATCGAGAAGACTTCTTATTTCAACTGATTAATGATATTGGAACATTTACGTATCAAGCATGAAATAACGGATAAATAACAGAAACATATAATTACACATATAAATAAACACATGTAGATTAACGAGGATAATCACCATTGAAACTTTAAACAATTGTGGTTTAATTCATATAATGATAATAAGGTAAGCTGTCATGTCGTCTGTGAACATACATGTTTCAATAATAGAACTGGACTTCCAATAAACAAAAGTTATGATATACATAAAACTAGCCGTGCGGTTGCAGGTTCAACTCCTTCATCTACATCGTCTCTCTGTTTTGCCTCACGTTCTCCGCCGTGGTTTCTGTTCTGGCCCAGGATCCAACTTCATACAACAGTGCCCTCCATATTGGTCGTGCAGTGATTGAGGTCATCTCTATAGTAATGGTCGTCATGACGTTGCTAACAGAGGCCAACCAGTTGCGAAGGTATTTTACAAATTCGACACATTTCAGGATTCTTAAAAGTCTATTCACAACGGAATGTCACTTTACTTGTTTCCTTTACTTGTTATACAGTATGGGGAACAACTATGAGATGTATGTACATGTATTTTTTTTTTCTACGCTCACATTTTGAATAACTATTGTGATGTAAGTTATGTCAAAATCATTACTACAGTGATTAAATAAATAAACTGTGAAAATAATTTGTTCTTTTTTGTATATTTCTATTTGACATATTTGATTGTTTTTTGGCTAAAATATCAAAAAGGCAAAGAACAATTTTCATATTTGACATACATGTTAAACAACATTTTTACAGTTTTAAGTTACATGAAGACTGAGTGTAACCGTTTCAGACATCGACTGGAATACTTCCATGACACGTTTAACTGGTTTGACTTCTCTTCCTCGATATTGCTGCTTTGCGTTGTGCCATTGCGATTCACCGACAACAATGCACAGTGGCACGTGTTCGCCTTCGGATTTCTGTTATGGACAATACGCGTCTTTAAATTTGCAGCCGTTTTCAGGTATATTGCAATATTGGATATACATGTACACCTATAACGTAAAAAACTAATGTTAAAATAAAAATTGAACACTTTGTTAACTTGTATTAATTTTGTTTTAAGTTTTGGTCGAGTCAAACATACACATGTACGGTATTAAAATGATTATTCTGTTCAGAAACGTTATTACTTACAGTTCTTCGATTTCGAAATGTAACGGATTTAGGAACAAAATTGTAAATTTGCAACACGCTAATTATAGCCTAAAACGTATATGTCCAGTTTCGTTAATATATGCTGTCGTTTCATTGGTATGTTGGATTGTAAAAAGAGCAGCTAAACCGTATACAAATCTGAAACAGCTATTAGTGCTGATAGTAATATCCAGAATGTCAGCTCTTCTATGTCTCAACAAAATTTCTTCCCAATCTAGACTTTATAGAAGAATATCATCCATTAAATACTAATTTTGCAGACAAACCGGGGCGTACGCGCAAATTCTGTCTCGAATTCTTGCCTACGACTTCACTCAGTTTGGCGTTGTCTTCCTGGTGATACTGCTCGCATTCAGTGTCTCCTTCTACCTGTCTCTGCGAGGTGATATGGGCCTCCACGTGCACAATGAAACAAGGTATGGGTATCCGTCGTGCTTTCAGTTTGTTTGCTGATCACGAATGTAATTGATGCATGTCGTGGGAAATCCGGGTTTAATGCATGTGCGTAAAGTGTCGTCCTGGATTAGCCTGTGCAGTCCCGGTTTTCCCACGACACGCCTGAATTCAAATTCAACATATTTTTGCCACACTTCAGTGCAATTATATTATTTAGTACAGTTATCAAAATTGTGATATGTGCAACACATTAATGAAATATGTCTTGATCTTTCCAGTACTTTTTGGGGCATTTTATTTGTTGGTGTTCGTTCTTTAACGGAGGCTGCTCCGGTTGTGGAATATACCGGAGAAGATGGCTACGGGTAATTGTGTAACAATCGAGTATTTTAATAGAATTTAATACAGCAAGTAATTCTCAAATCAATATTTAAAATGAAATAATGATTCGTTTCATTTTCATACTTGAAACAATATAATAAATGAGCTTTATGGAAAGGAAACTGTTTTAAATACGTTTAACAGAATCCATCTATACCCCATTTCAGCACTCTGAGCGTCCTACTGATGCTGTGCTTCGATTAAAATAACATACTTAACATTGGCTTAGTGTACGAGTACATCTTATCCATTGCACGTTTTATGAAAAACAAACATATTGAAGAACCATACCCCATTCCAGCACTGTGAGCGTCCTACTGATGCTGTGTTTCCTGTTCACGTGTATCGTCATCCTGTTGAACATCCTCATCGCACAGTTAACGGACACCTACCAGAAGGTGCAACAGGATGCGCAGCGAGGACTGGAAGTGAACCGAGCCTGGATCGTGGCTCGGGTGGAGCTCAACAGCTTTCTTTGGGGAAGTGTAAGTTAATCAATGTTGACCATTGCAGACTGAATGACACAATTGCTTTCCAAAATCAATTTAACATTAATTCCAGCCGTATCGGAACAGCACGTCTTGATAAAGATACAATGTGGAGCTGATCTAGGAAAAGTCTAGAGAATATAGAATCTGTATATGATTTTTTACAACAAATACCGCTTAAAAACTTATTATGGTCAATGAATCAAACGAAAAATAATCAATGTGCAATATATGTAATATATGCAGAAAAGGAGTTTGTAATCAAGTAAATAATATTATTGTTTGTGTTCATACTGAATATATACATTTTATAAACAGTTATGTGCGAGACAATGGTCGGTTGAAATATTATTTAATATATTATAATTAATTTTAGCACTCTTACCATCGCAAAACTTTCTACGTTGAATACGAGGACATACCCGACCTGAAAAATGTCCTAACCAAGTGGGAGTCGCCTCCCTTGAATGAGATGAACAAGTACGTTCGCGATATCTGGGACTCGTTAAACAATCATAAACTGAATCTTCTCACAGTTCAGCAGAGACTTGCTCGACAGGAGAATACACTTCGAAACATGCAGTAAGTGTTAAGCCAAACGGAATTTTAGAAGGAGTTTTAACTTAACTTCAATTTCTTGATAATTAAAAGCAAATTTAAAAACTGTGGTTTAACAGGTCATTTTTTATGTTAATCTCATCTACTGGCACTTATGTTAGCTATTTATATCAACACCGACAAAATCAAGACCATTTTTTAGAATTAAAATTCAATTACAGAGACCAGTTACAATGTCTCATCCACGCATTGGGCAATTAAACTTCAGCAGGTGGCCGGCCAACCATCTATCGCAGTGACACTGAAGGACCGGAAGGCGGCAACAAGTCTCCCTCAGCAGACAGCAGCGACAAAAGTGAGGTCACCCTCGATATCCCGGGAATAATACCGCATGACAAAGTGGACGAGATTGTGTACGGGAAAAAGAAAGCTGCAAGTAGAAGCAACCCCAAGTCGCAAGAGGACTAACATGTGTCCTTAAGTCCTTCGAGCGCTGAGCATAGTATCGCGGTGACTTAAAGTCGCGAGCAAGAATACAGTTTAAATAATTCAGCTTCTACGTCAGAAAGACGCAAACATTTTCATAAAGAAGAATCTCGTACGGCGGATGATATCTTGGACAGTGACGAACATTTTGCATGAAAGTGGATTACATCTACATTATATGGAGGTAAACGGTGATAAGCCAACACCGAAACATGTACTTGAACTGACAAATATACATATATTCCAACATATCAGAAATACAGTAAAAACATTAGCACGAACTGTTGGACGCAAATGACATCTACCCTGCAAGAAAAAAATCAAAACACAAATAATTTTACATGTTATTTTATAACTTCAATGGCATACCAATAAATAAAAGTGGTTTTCGAAGCCCTTTTAATGTGCCTCTGGAATATTGAACGAAAACATTAGGCAAACCTTTCTCTGCAACTTCAGAGTAACTTGCCTGAAAAGCAAGTAAAAATCAAAACTTAAGTATGACTCCTAAAGGATGCCCAACGTGAAGAAAGAGCTGTTGCTTCTACTGTTAACCGTCTTGTGTGTTTTAAAATAATTAACTACTAAAATAGTACAACTATCCTCTGGAATCTTAACAGGGAACGAAATACGGTATCTTTTGTTTTTGTCAATATCTTCGGTTTCGGTCGCAGCTCGATCTATCTATCTATCTGGGCGGAGTCGTTCCTCCTCGTTGCGCTTGTTGGCTCCCCGCGCATGTCATGTTTTGAATATAGCATCTGTCTTTGTTTATAGTTCATATTTCGTTTCTGTATTCTTTTACTTTTTACGGCATTTGAATAAATGCCCATTTCCACTCACAACTTGTCTTGAATTTTTTCCACGACATGCTAGTTCAACCTTGCTTGTGACCTTCACAACACCTAGGACAATAAATAAATGATATTTTATGATAGAAATACGCTATGCTAAGACGTGTAAATACAATAAATAAAAATAATATAATACACGATAATATATTTGATAAAAGAAAAAAAAACTGTCTGGAGATATTAAAACCTAGAGTGGGTATCGAACTCACAACTTTGGAGCCATACAAAGAAATGACAGTTAACAGCGCTTAACCCAACAACGCTTTTATGCTTGGAGGCGTCTGTAAATTATGGTTATACAAAATGCTCACCATTCTGACGTCAAAATGTAAACATGAAAAGGGCATAACAAACACGACCCATATTATAATTGATTTTCGTTTCAGAATGCATACACTCTTTTTTCCAGTATATATTCCGTATTTTAACCGTTTATATGCCAGTAGTCCAGTACTCGTATTAATATCTTTATTTCATATTTAAAAAAAAATAAATTGCCCCCTTGAGGCCATTGTTGATAACAATTTACAGAGATAATGGAGAATAATTTACGGCAAGAAAACAAACAACGTGGAAGCAGAATTATGAGGACATTTAGATTTTTTAAAATCTTTAAATCTGGAGAAAAACATTGGTCCCGTACAACCGATGATAGTAATGATGACATTAATGCTCCTATTGCAGAAAATATAATCGAAAATATAATGAAATTTGGCAAAAATAACAAAGCATGTGGAATAGAAAAAAATAAATTTTTGAACATATTAAATCGTCATTTAGCCTTATAAAACAAGTGTACATTAACTTATGCAATGTTGTCCATGATACCGGAATCGTACCAGAAGCGTGGTCAATTGGAATTATTAATCCAATATACAAAAACGAAGGCGATCCTACAAATCCAGTGACCGGCCTATCACACTTTTAAGCTGCCTGGGAAAATTATTTACGTGTATAAATAATAATCGTCCGACTAGTTATATCGAAAATAATAGTATTCTTGATTCATGTCAAGCGGGATTTAGGAAATCGACATCGACATCAGACACTATGTTTAGTCTTTATAATCTTATTTAAATTGTAAATGACAACAAGAAAAATCTATTCTGTGCATTCATTGATCTAAAATAAGTTTTCGACACAGTATGGATAGGTAGGAGCTAGAAAACGTATTAATTCAAATAACAATGGAAAATGCTTCGAACTTATTAACAAATCAAATATTAAATCATGTGTAATGACAAAATCAAACCATTGTGGATCCAAAGTTAACAAATTATCCGACTATTTCCCCTGCAAAGTGGGAGTCAGGTAAGGTCAGAATCTCTGACCTCTGCTCTTCTATCTTTTCCGTAATGATCTCAACGATTTCTCCACCCGATGTGAAACGTATTATGGAATCCATCTGCAAGGTCAAGCGCAAAACGAATTAACCAGCTTAATATCCGTTTTCTACTATATGCAGATGACACTGTTATATTAACAGACACAAAATTTGAATTTCAGAACGCTTTAAATCTTTACGAAGAATCGCAATACTTGGAGACTAACATTCAATATAAGTGGATCAACATTTGTTGCTTTTTCTAAAGTGAGGCTACCGAACTACAATTTCCATTTTAACATGCCACAAAATTAAGAAATAGTAAACAAGTAAAAATACTTAGGTGTATATTTTGGCAGACGCGTGTCGTTCCGTAATATCACATTAAATATAGCTTCACAAGCAACAAAGGCCATTTTCGGTTTATTAAGAAATTCAAATCATCGTAACCTTGCGATTGATCTTAAACTAGATTTATTCAACAAAACGATCAAACCCATTGTGCTTTACGGAAGCGACATATGGGGAACGGGAAATGTCGGTATTATAGAACGGGTGAAATTAAAATACCTCAAATACGTTCTTAAGTTTTAAAAAAAATCAACGCCTACATATATGGTTTACGGTAAATTTAGTATAAAACCGATTGTTTTCAATATAGAAAACGATAACATGTGAAGAATTATATTATTAAATTGTTGTTTCCGATGTTTATGAATCATACATATAAGGTGACAGCATTTGGGATTTTATTTATGCGCGTTGTGCCGGTTAAAATATTTATATTATCATAAACAATGATCGGGGTCGTAAAACAAATGTCAAATGCCAGCGCTTTGACCAACTGCACTATTTTAACGTGTAAAAAACAAATGAGGCATATTTTGGTTATATGTGATACCAACAAATCTAACGACAAAATGTCATCAAGAAAAGGGCCAACATTTTGATTATTGTTCAATTTATCATCATTTTTACTTTGAAGATTTGAGATATGGCGACGTCAAATTGTACACGGTTGAACCTGATGATTCTGGCATTCCCTATGCTGCTGATGTATGTCTGCTGCGAATCGGTACCTAATGCTACTGATATCTCAGCTACTTCTACAACTACACGCGAAGTACATGTCAGAGAAGATGCTCGTGATTTGGTAGAGAGACAACCAAGGAACATTTCTGGGAAATTATTTCGAAATTCAGGAAGTGGTCTTAGACAGGATTTTTAAAATGAATTTTCAATTTTGCCATTTAGGGAAAACTGCCCCATCCGCTGGCAGCCATGTTTAAACTGAATCAAAATAATTTGAAGGAATTTTGAAAAGGGTCGTTCAAGGAATATTTCTAAAGAAGGATATTTCAATATATCCATATAAGGAAAATTGCCCCGCCCCTTGCGGCCATGTATTTTAACAGATCAAAATATTTTGAAAGAATTTAGTAGATGGTCATCTGAAAAACATTTCTTCGAATGTTTTTTAAAGTCCGGCCAGTGGTTTCTAACAAACAGATATTCACAGTTTTTAATATTGTCATAATGACAACCATGTTTTTTAACGAATCAAAATAATGTGAATAAATGTAGTAGATGGTCACCCAAGGAACATTTCTGTGAAATTATTTTGAAATCCAGCTAGTGGTTTTAAACAAGACATTTATAAAGAAAACTGCCCGGCACGTATGGGCCATGATTTTTTACGAATCACAATGATTTGAAGGAATTGGGTAGAGGGTCACCCAAGGAACATTTCTGTGAAAACTATTTTCAAGTCCAGCCAGTGGTTTATAACAAGACGATTTTTAAAGTTTGTAAGTTGTTGAAGGTTTTGGTTGCCATGGCAACCAGAGTTTTCCATAAATTAATTGAATTAAAGGAATTTCCTGTCAAGTTTAGTGAAAATCTGCCAAGCGGTTTCAGAAACAGTAAATTGTTGACGACGCCGGACGACAGACGCCGGAACAGGACTGATCAGAATAGCTCACTCTTGAGCACATAGTGCTCAGGTGAGCTAAACATGGCTGTACAAGGAAAATTGAAAAAATGGGAATAACCCCATAAAATGCAGATAGAGTTATAAGTCTTTTGCAATGCACTCCGCCTGACAACCATCTATCCATGAATGAACTTTAAAATTGATATCTTAAAGGTTTGCAAAATTGTGCACCGGACAAAAAACCGACATATTGACAACCTGATTCTAGTATACCCTACTTAAACTTTGTTGTGCGGGAGTATACAATATAAACTAATATGTTAATGAAACATAGCGTTGTTATCTTCAACTAATCGATAATCCGGCGTTAAACTACGCGATAATATATAACAATATTGCAATATGAGCGGCATATTACTTCTAAAGCATATTTACACATAGAATTAATTGATTATATAACTGTATTTTAGGGTCGATGCTTTTCAAACATTTCATGAATCGGATACGAAATTTGACAGGTCACGAAATTAGGTAACATTTACCAGTGTTATCATCCACATGTACTGGATCCATTACTGTGGTGTCAAATACAACTCAGGAAGACAATAAGGATTGAAAACTTACTTATTGCCATTAGGAATTGCATTTATTATGTCCTAATCCTCCGTGTTTTGGAATTTGGTTTGCTTTCGGCGCCCTCTGTCACTTGAAACTATTTTAAATTGTTATATTTGTGCATTTGCTACAATATTGTACCTTAGTGTTGCGGTTACATTCCACTACTGTTCTTGGTGAAAAAGGGGCTATACCGATTAGGGGCAGTGTGTTTGTATGCACTTTAGGATATTTGAAAGGGTCAGGAAAAAGGATGTTTTTTAAAACGGAGAATTTCTGGACCCTACTTCGCATATATGTTCTTAATTCAATTTAAGGTCGAACGACTGTCTCAAATTTTTCATAAAATGCCTTAAAACATGAATAAAAACAAAACTTACCTCGCTGTTGTGGTTTGAAAACGAAAGCGGAAACGCTCATGCGAGATTTCTCCGAGCCACCGTCTGGTGGCACACAGGACCGTTTGGTGGCCGTGATCCGACTCCTCAACAATTTATTAGTGTATACTGTTCCTGTATACAATCGTTTGTTTATTTTTCGACGTAAGTGATTGGAGCTGGATATATTTGGAGATACAAACAAATGAGTGATGTTATCTACAATATCAGGGCAAGTAAAGAGTTATTAATTTATTGGCACATAAAAACAAATGCATACAGGATTTAAACATACGTTTTTAGTTGGCTATTTTTTATGTGTTGTGCAGTATATAGTAAATAGTATGTTACCTAGAAAATCACCACTATACATATACATTATATCAATGTCACTACGTTTTAAAATAAATTTGAGGCGTTTCGTGGGAAAGCCGGGCTTAATGCATGTGCGTTAAGTGTCGTCCGGGATTAGTCTTTGCAGTCTGCACTTTCCGCCTACAGTGCTTTTATGTGTAGAAGAGACTTCCATAAAACAGAAAATACCATACAAGCGGAAAGTGCCTTCCTGGATTAGCCTGAGCGGACTGCACAGGCTAATCCGAGACGACACTTTACGCACATGAATTAAGCCCGATTTTCCCACGTCATGCCTCATTTTTTAAACACAAGCAAGTGTATCAGTAGTTTGTATGTACGAAGCAAACATTACTTATATTTCTAAGCTTGTTTTAAAGGTACTATGTCAACAATCTTTGCTCTATTAATGATATTATTTGATAGAAATGCGCTTTACTAAGACATGTACATTAAATAAATAACAAATATTATAACACACAATAAGATATTTTATATAAAAAATAGCAAAAAAGCGTGAACAATCAAAACCTCAAGCGGGTGTCGAACTAACGACTTAGGAGCTATAGGAAGAAACGACACTAGACAGCGCTTTAACCAACTGCGCTATCATGCTTAGTAAGGATAATGCTCACAATTCTGACGTCAAAATATAAACAGGCAAAGCGCCAAACAAACACAACCCATATTATAAATTCATTTTTCATCTCAGAATGCGTACACTCATTTAACCATTATACATACCCTGTTTTAACCGTTATTATATTCCAGTATTAATATCTAAATTTCAGATTTTTTAAGAAATGGCTCTCTTGAGACCCTTTTCAACGACATAGCCCCTTTAAGGCATAAATACAGGTTATATTTGCAGTTTGTTGAAGTCATACAACGCATCGTTTTGCGTAAACATGGTGTTCAGCTAGAAGGGTTTTATCCTTACAGAGTAATGTGTGTTTTCAGTGAAATAATGTAATGTTGTTGTTTTTTCGGAATACGCCATTTCTAACTAACCGGTCTCTCTGTTTTTCTACCCAGATATACAGAGAAGCTGCAGCTTAAACGAAACTACATAGCTATGATAAACTACTCCTCCAATTATTGCTATATTTTTGACCTGTTAAACTGATGTTTACTTCATATCGTAAAATTACTAGGATGTTGTTTTGCTGCGTTGTAGGTCAATCGACGACGATGTCTTTTACTCGATCTTAAGTACTCATCCACATAACACCAGCGCGTCGCATTAAATAGCAACATTTTATACATAACTCCAAATTATGTATGTTTTATTAACTTTATTTGCATAATCAGCAAACATTTGTGTGTGTTGTTAAAATACACATAATAACATATAAATACATATGTACAATAAGGGCGGTATTGTTTAACATAGACGGGAAATCATCGATATATAGTGTGATATTGCTTAATTCACAGCAGTTTTACACAATTTAATGCGTTTAACTACGAGGAAGCCAAGTCAATGGCAAGACTAAGTCAATGGTGTGTTTCCATTTTAACACTGAAACCTGAAAACACACTTAACGTATGCGCTTAAAAGATCTTGAATACAAAAGTTTGCGAAATAGTGCATATTATTAAATGCACATTTAGAAACATATTTATAAATACGTGATATGTAATTTCACTGAAAGGGGCTGTGTCAACGAAAAGGGCCTCAAGGGGGCAATTTCTTTTTAAAATGTGAAGTTAAGTAATTACCACAGGCATATAATAACGGTTAAAATGAGGTATATATAATTAATGGAAAATGATTTTTCTCATTTTGAGATAAAAATCAATTTATTATATGGATCATGTTTGATTTGCCCTTTTCATATTTACATTTTGACGTCCGAATTGTGAATATTTTGTATGACACAAAGCATAATAGTGCATTTGGTTAAAGAGCTGTCACCGTAATTTCTTATTAGGGCTCTTAAGTTGTGATTTCGATAACCGCTTGATTTTTTTTTTCAAACATTTTGTGGTCATTTGATTTTATAAATAAATCACATAATGTATTGTTTATTCTTTATTTAAGGTATATGTCTTAGTAGATATATAGCGTATTTCTAAATGAAGAGAAAAAGTAAAAACTCCAATTCATAACGCGTTCCGACTTGTATAGTCTTTATCAGGTATGAATATGAAATAAATACATTATGACGTCATGACGTCACGTTACGTAATGTCATTTTTGGCATACTTCTTCACTCTTTAGCGTATTTCTATAATCTAATGAAGGGAAATAGGACACACATTGTGCATTGAAATAAATCCTTTAATTAGAAGTAATATTGACTCAAGTTGATATGATAATTATTAATACAGACACATAGATAGAACCTGTGTAATAAAGTATTCAAGATTATAGTGAAATGAAACAATACACGTTACGGAAACGGAATAAAACGTTTCATGATGGTACTGGGAATGGCTACAAGTGAAAGATACAGATATCAGACACCAGTCGTACAGATATCAGACACCAGTCGTACAGACATCAGACACCAGTCATACAGATATCAGACACCAGTCGTACAGACATCAGACACCAGTCGTACAGATATCAGACACCAATCGTACAGACATCAGACACCAGTCGAACAGATATCAGACACCAATCGTACAGACATCAGACACCAGTCGTTTTAAACACTTACTCAGTACACACTATTTGTAACCCGTGTAGCGTGTGAGCACATGTTTAACGTTCTTGCATATATTTTTCAAGAATGAACAGTAGCATGTAAATAAAAAAGAAGATAAATAATGGAGGAAAAACAGAAAACGTAGTAATGATGGGAAACATATTTACAAAAACATATCTGCCTCTTTCAGTTTCTAGATGATGTGGACATAATCTATTGATGTTATGTAATATCAATAAAATTTAAATAAGTTTCAAGACATAATTTATTTCAAACTGCATTATGTTTAATGAAGTTAAGAAAGAAGTTGTTGTTACTGAGGTTTCGTATTCTGGTCACCTACTGACCTCTGAATGTCTCAAACCAAATCCATTCAAGATTTGCACCTCAATTGGCCGGGGGCGCAATTCCACTCGGGTAGCTATTTGTTAATGTTGCTTTTACATGGCAGAAACCATAAAAATCATTTGAAACGGTCAATGTCATCCTTAAACAACTAGGCTATGTCTTAGGTTACTATGGTATTAAGAAATCATTGACACTACAAACGGACAGTTCGAGTAAGCCTAATGTTACTATGCTTCTATGAAACCAATGCCCATACAAGCAGAACGTTATAGGGTTTTGGTAGAAGCAAAACTCTTACATGAGCGTAAATCTATTGCCTATTGGAGTAAATCCATAACCGAGTCAATGAAAGAACTTGACGAATTATGAATTAAAACGCTTCGATTAATGGGTATATATAGCATTGTGCACTTTTCTAATATTTGGAAAACCTTTGAACTCTGTACCTGCTCCTCTGCAGCGTATATTACTGGAGTTCAGCCATATGACTCTGTGGGTAAAAACAATCCAGGTCCATATATTGCTGTTCGGTATGTCTATATAGAATTATGCGATAAAGCTGACATTCAAGTCGCCATGGTCTTACCTGCTAGTGACAAGTCAAAATGCAAGGAATCAGACATTTCTCTATCTTGATAAGCAACTGACTTTGCTGAAACAAATAATTTTGTGTGGGTGACTATGCTTTAGAAATCGTTGAGACCCCAATGTCGGATTTAATTTTCTGCAAATATTAGGGTGAGCTCTAATTTGTAGACGGAATTACCATGAAATTCACATAATTTTCATTGCTACGATGGTGACAGAAACATGCTTGGTGTCACATACGTGTTGTCATGTGCCTGGCAAGTACGTATACTGTTTTTCTGTGAGGTCTGTGTAGAACACAGATGCTCTTATTAAAAATAACCACTTTTTTCAAATGACATACCAGAGTATACTTACCCAATGGCTTTAAAATATTCCTTCTCCTGGTAGATTAGTATCCGCACATGTTATAGATAATAGAGGTATCCAACATTTTAAGTGTCACAGTGGCCTATCGCAGGTATTATGCACACGTACACACGTGAATACCTGACAAAAGGACCAAATCATCCCTCGGGGAATGGATTTTGTGAAATACTAGTAGGTACGACAAAAGCTTCAGCTTCTTAAAAATGACCCACTGTTTGCCATCTTGGAATTAACACAAACGCCATTGAATATTTTGTAGAGTCTTGCTTAATTGTTAATGGGGAGATACCTTTGTCTGTTGCACTCACAGCAACATCCAGTTAGCTTTAAAAATAGATTGTCCAAATTAGTGCACAAAATAACTGTAATCAAAGATAAGTTGAAAAAAATAGCCATGATCGGAGTTCAAAATCATTGACCGTACTTAACAAGCGTCTATACTTTACATAGCTTTAAAATACATTGAATATGCATAAGACTGGTTGGTCTAGTCGTTAACCTATGAGACCTTTTATCGGGACGTCTAAGGTTCGAGTTTTGGCCTAGCCACTACTTGTTACTTAACATTGGCGTGTTCGTAAGACTATAGTTTATCAACAAACATTAGAAACAAGCAGATAAGCAAAATAACATTTACATTGCATACTTTTATTGAAATAAAGCCACATATTCTTATAAACCACGAGGATATGTGTCCAGATATGGGGAACACTGTCAGCACGAGTTGTACTTGATTTACAGCTAATTAATACATGTACTTAGTTCTTCTTGGACTCATCGTACCTGCATGTCAAGACTGTTTTAAAACATGTACTGGAAATATATAATGCATTATCCTTAATGTAAACAGGACGTTCAATTTATATTAATTATTGTTAACAGGTACTTATTTCAATTAGAAAGGGGAGGAGTTATGTTACTGGATTGCCATAATGTTGCTACAATGTGGATTCATGTATAGTCACACAAAACAGTACCTACGACCAAGTTTTAATTATAATAATTATATGCTTTGTCTCTAATGTTCTGTAATTCATAAAGAATATAAATTTTTACGACTTATTGTACTTTATACATTTATATTGCTTTCCTAATTGTGTTCTAATGAAAGAATGAATTGTTTTTTTTCCATATCGAGAGCTAGTCGTATTTCTAAGAAGTGTATCTAACAATATTTTCTTCCTGAAACCTGGAATGTGAATTTGACAATTTAAACATTTTGACAAAGGGAGATTCCAAAAAAAAGTACATAATAGAAAAAGAAGACAAATAAGACTCCTGTCCCATAAATATATTGGATATAATGTGTCGTAAATGGATGAACATCAAGGAAATAAATAAAATTAAAAAAGCGTCTATAATAAGACTGGTTTGCCTATTCGTTAACTTATGAGGCTTTTTATCGGGACGTCTTTCGTTCGAGCCCCGGAGAATCCATTACTTGTTACTTTTAATGCCATTCGTAATAATTATATTTGTTGGCTTTGGCGAGTCCGGTAGTCATACGTTTTACAGAAAATACAATTTCAGAAAATTAATAAAATATGCAAATGAAAAAATAAATTTTGAATTCCAGATCCGTAAAAACAATGCCATTAAAACCCAAATATCGAGCCTGTCAGGATCGGCAATGGCGGCGCAAGAATGTCAAAGAAGATGATGATGGCACCATATCTCTTGACGATATAGGTAATGTATTTTAATATAAATGCAGATATTGGTAATGACTCCCTTGTATGGAATACATAGTAAATCAACACAAAATATATTTATTCACGCATAGTATTCTGAAGTAAATATGTTTTATTTTCAATGCTGTTTATTAAACTTTATAGACCAGACTATGTCGCACTATGTTTCCTTAGCCGCAGAATTAGTCGACATGACAACATCTGACGAGTTTCATAAAGAGGTAATTCGCTTTAACATCTGTGTTTCCTTACCATTTAATCCATTCCATGGAGAATACATAATAATTCATTGAACATGCATGAACACACCAAATGTATGAACTTTTAACACTTAGGATCTGTAAGAGGTGACTTAGCGTTGACGTCTCTTTGTATTTGCCTAAAATGGCATACAATGGCATACCAAGCGGTTACCAGAATGTTAAATCGATTGTGCATATCTTAGCAAAATTAATATAGAAGGCAACTGGTATTATGAATAAAAAAACTTTCTCGAAGGTCTAAAAGTAAACATTATAGTTTTTTGAAAATGGTTGGTGTCATCTCTATTTAATAGTATTGTTAAAAATAACAATATAGTACTAATCAAAATGCGTAACGCATCACATATTCAAAGCTCATTTTGATACATAGGAATACGCATGGAAAGAACAAGAGTGGTCACTATTCCTTAGGACACGGTGACCACTTGTGTTATTTTTATACGCTGAACTGAATGCAGGATGGGAGGGCATAACCGATATTGACGTGTGTGTGAAATTTTATTATGGCACATATACAGGTTTTTGAGCCGTACTGTGTACACTGTTATGGCGGATTTTAACTATAGCATCATACATGTATTTGCATATCACTATATCGTGTTTTGATTATATGTAACTGTATGTTACTATCTTTGATACGTACTAAATGCTTTTTAAATAAGTGATGCGTTAGGGGTTTTGATTAGTATATATTATGTTAAGTCTTATACAAATACCCATATTTATTTTTGTTTATTGTTTTTTCTTCCGTGCTTTAGGTATCTACAGGTTGCTAGTAAATCGAATACGTTGTTGATAGGTCGACATGAAGCTGAAATGGAAGTGTTTAGTGATCTACTAATCAAACACACCGGAAATGTCGATGAAGCTCTCCTGATTGCCATTTCGAACGTTAAACCGGAATCCTAAATATATTGTTAGCATAAATCCCAACCCAAAATACAAACACAATGTAACGTTCAATTTTAATTCGAACGTTACTGTCGAAAACAAAATTTCCTTCTTGCTGAAGAACATAAATATTATGTATTTTGTAACTATATGTCTTTTTTGCATTACGTATTTATCAGGCTTTCGTCCATCAAAAAACACATTTCCTCGCTGAGTTTGGTGTAGCGATAGTATTTAAATAGTGTTTGATATTTTCAGTACTATAATATAATCACCAAATGTTTTCATGTGAGTTCTGATGACCTTAATGGACGTCATCTTTAATTTTTACATTTGATATTTAATGTAATTTCCCTGTTTTGTCTGTAGTTACAGGTTCTGGTCAACAGTCTAATTCATCGTGGGGCTAATACCCCTACCGCTGACCAGGAACTTAGATCTCCACTTCGTTACGCTGTCGAAAAAAAACATGATAGGTAAATGGGGTGCTGCAGTGTATATAATAAAGCTGCAATATAAAGCTGTATCATGTCTACTTATTAATTATTATCAAGGATGTTGGTGCTTTGATCCACAACGCTAATATTGTTTTACAGTTATATAGTTCATATCAAGTAATGACACAAGGTTGTGGTTAATTTCATCATTCATAAATGTGTTGTCAATTCATGCAATGAAACCATTTATTGTTATGGTAATTTACCGTTCACAGGAATAGTTGCTAAATTGCTGGAAAACGACGCCGTACCACATGCACGTGACAAAGGCAACACACTTCCTCTGGAAATAGCCATGAACAATAAAAACGACGACATGTGCGCACTCTTGTTGGCGTATATGCCGAACAATGTGTAAGTTTTAATAGACTGAGCAGTATGTCGTTTGTTGGGAATAATTCAGGGCCTATGTTTATGAACTGGGCCCCAAGGGGGTATCATCAGTAAAAACTAATATGAAATTTAAAAATAAATATGGGTAATAATTATCCTCTTGCAATTATATATTCAACGACTTTATGTTAATGCAAATGTTAAGCATGTGTTCATGTGTGAACACTGTTATTTTCATTTCAGTAAGTATAAGGTTAACAACAACTAAATAATTATATAAAAAAATATATTGAGTAAATATACATCGACACTGTCAAGCGATGGTCTACGGACGTTTACCGTTAACGGGTTATTTTCGGAGCGTTTTTCATTCGTTCTATCTCTTTTTGAACCCATCGATCCACTGCCCGCATGGCATCATCTCCCCGAATACGTCATTCGCCTCCTCCGCCTTCTTCTTGATGATTGCAAATCGTCACTTTCGGTGGATTGTATTGTTTCAAAATGTTATCCAGCAAATATTTCCTTTTGCTTACGGCATACGTCCAAACTTTCTCACTGTCATAGTTTTTTAACAGCTTTAAATCATCTGCCGTTTACTTAAGAGCCCTGTATGTGGCATTTTTCCTTAGGGAATTCATCCATTCCACCTTCTTTAACAACTCCTGCGCTACGACGTTTCTGTAAAAAGAAACGTTCTCTCACGGGCGACGTCTTCGCCAATTATTTCGGTTTGCATACTAACCTGCAACCCGTCGGTTAATATGTACCTAAAATGATCAAAAAATGCATCGATTATGTTGTCCCATGGATCAACGGTTTCACCAGTATCTGTCTAATCAACGCTTATTTCCTGTTCTGTTGCGTTTTCTTCTTCAGACATACTTTCGTGTCTTGGAGAAGCTTCCTCATCACTTTTATTTGAGTGCAACGTTTTCGGTGGCGTACCTAGTTATCTAGTCTGCAAAATTTCTTAGCGCAGTGACCGCACGTAAACATGTTGACGTTTTCCAACGGAATGAGGATTCAGGAGGCACAATATTTATATATACGCCGGAACCTTTTAATAAGTTCGTATTCAAACTGTTTAGCTCCCTCCTTTTACACTGTGATGAACTCAAAACGACCCTCCTCTACCTCATCCGTATGCCTTTTTAAACCTACCTTATCTGATCGATGCGAGGACGTTTCGTATATTTAATTTTCAATAATTTTTAATGCGCATGCTTAGCTTGTCAGTTTGAATCTGGATTCAGTGATTTGATATTATATTACTAGATCTATTAAGTATTGCAAGTATACCGCAAAATCAGTTTTGCCATATTACATACATTTGTTTTTATGCGGCAATGACACCAAAAAAAGACGATATATTAGATGCCGGTTTAGGTTTTATAAAAAGTCTTGATCCAACTGTTTAGTCTTTGAGAATAATTACAGAAATATTTGTATCCACTAAAAGAACGTATATAAATATTGAAGACAAAAGTATGTTTGATGTTGTATTTGATGCTTACATACCTTTTCATGTATCCAACTGGTTCATTTTCTGTAATGATTTAAATGAGTGAGATAACTTTTATAGAACCAAGCTATAGATCTCATAAGTCTGATAATATTTATATTACTTTTTCAGTGTCCGTAGCCTATGGTTGGAAAGTGGCCAGAGACCAGCTGAATTTTCATTACACAAATTACTTCGCTCAGGAATGCTGGTATGGGCATACACTGCCAGTAATTGCATTTCTATTTGAAATGTTGTGTTATGTTTCAAACATTGCTATTTCGTTTTGAAGGAAATAGTGTGAGCTGAATGAGCAGTTCTGTGACGTTTGTTATTCGCGTCTTTTTTTTCTTTTTTTTTTTTTTGTTAAATATAAAATTCATCTGTACGTAACATACGCGTTGTCATTACCAGTCAACATTGTTTGTTAGAAAACAAACCATTCATATCTTTATGGACTATATAACCAAATGTGAGTATCGCACTTCAAATCCTGAAAACTGGACTGTCAGTGTTGTTGCCACCAAACATAGCAACAGCAGTACTGCTGTTTTTAGAAAACGATCCAGTCTGTTCTGGACTGTATGATTGAGGCAGAACCTTGCAGCGGCAGCATCCGGGTCTACTACAGCATCCTAGAATGTGATGAGGAGGGTCGAACCCCCGACCACAGTCAGTTCAACCCGGACTCCAAGTCCTGCCTTGAAATCATTGCTAAACAGGGAAACAAGGTTTATCATATTAAGCAAATTATAAAACTTATTGGCAGAGGTTACATTATCTTTTTTTTGGTATATGTACATACATCAACATTTGTTCACTAAATGTTCAAGGTTTGAAGAAGTATGACAGTGACGTATTTTTTAAGAATTTTTGTAGAACGTTTGACATTATTGGTTTATGTAAATAATGGCAGAGACGCTCAGAAGAATTTGATGACTTTCTTCATGACTATACGTGTTTTTCTAAAATGCGGCCGTGTAAGAAAGGGCGATGCTCCGGTGGGGTCACAGTATTTGTGTCAAATAAAATATGAACTCATTTTGAGCAAATATATAATACTTTTGACGACTGTGTTATAATTCATATATCCAGAGATATAACGTGGCTCTCGCAAGAGCTAATCCTTTGTTATGCCTACGTCGCCCCTGAGAGTTCGCCAATTTATGATCATGTCAATGAAAACGGTATTTCTATTCTACAAGAAAAATTACTCACAATCGTCTTAGATTCTTCATCTATTACTGGCGGGAGACTTAAATGCTCTTATGTATGATAAATTGGACTATATGCGATGACATCAGATATATATTTGGTGAAACCGCATACCCAAGTGATACATTTTGCTTACCACGTAAAAATAAAGACTTGACTTTGAACAGGTTCGGAATCGCGCTAGCTGAACTTTGCTGCATGTTTGATATTCACGCACTCAACGGACGAACAGATGGTGACCAGTACGGAGAATTCACGTGTACCGCTAACGGAGGGAAAAGCGTCGTAGACTACATATTAACATCAACGCCGCTGTTTAAACATATCAGCACATTTGAAGTGGGGACCGAGGACTTTTCCGATCATTTTCCCTTAAAGCTGAGACTCACGTTAAATACTATCCATCAAACATTGCCCGACCACTCAAATCTGAAATTCGCATACCACTATAAATGGGACGAGTGTTGTCGTGAATCCTTTGTACAACAGTTTAGCGCTTGTTATGGTGACTTCGAAATGTCATCATTGAACTCGAACATTGATGTCAGTTTAAATGCTTTTATGAAAGTCTATGAAAACGCAGGCAGATGTATGAAGAAAAAACGCTGTGGTCCGAAAACCAATTTAAACTTGTTAACTCAGCCTGAATGGTGGGATACAGAATGCTCCGATCTTAAATATGAGAAGATCCGCGCATTACGCAAGTTCCGGATAACAAATGACAGTCAAGATTTCCAACAATATAAAATCAATAGAAATATATTTAAGACCAAAAGCACGTCCAAAAAGAACGATTTTCAGGGACTTAAGCGCAGACAGCTTGTTAAGTCCAAAGACAATCCAAAGGAATTCTTGCGTCAAATTAAAAAGGCAAATGGGAGGCCGAATGATCCCAGTGACTTGATTTCCGGTGATCAATGGTTCGATTATTTTAGCAATCTTTTTGAACACTCACATGTGATGAATGATAATGATAATGACCAATTGTCAATATTATCAAGGGAGATAAATGCTGAATGTCTAAGTGAAAATATCACAGAGGAAGAAATTTAACAAAGTATGCAAGGCCTGAAAAGTAACTGTGCGTCTGGGTATGATGGACTGTGCATAGAAATGTTTAAAGTCAAGGAAAATCGTATAGCACCCTTTCTGCAAGTCTTTTCAATAACATATTTGAAAAAGGTGAATTTCCAGAAGATTGGTGTAAAAGTGTGATCACTCCTCTGCACAAAAAAGGATCACCACTAGAACCAAATAATTGTAGGGCAATTTCATTGTCAAGTAGCCTAAGCAAAATATTTATCAATATTTTAACAAAACGACTAACGCTTTGGTGTGATGAAAATATGGTTATTGACGAAGCTCAAGCCGGATTTAGGTCAGGGTACTCAACCATCGACAATATCCTTAATTTGCACGCAATTATCCAAAAATATACATCAAAGAAAGGAGGTCGTTTTTTATGTTTTTTACGTGGACTACTTAAAGGCATTTGACAGTTGTAACCATGCAAAGATTTGGCAATGTTTGTCGATAAATAGTATTGAGGGACGGTTTCTGAATATCTTTAAATCTATGTACAGCCAAATGAAGGCGTGTGTGAAAGTTAAAACGGCCTGACGGGCTTCTTTGATTGCAAAATCGATACAAAACAGGGCTGTTTATCGTCACCGATGATATTTTCAATCTTCATGAATGACCTGGTGAATTTCCTTAAATTACAGTCGGATGATGGAATTTTTATATCGCAAGAAACAGACAAATTATTTGTGTTAATGTACGCTGACGATGTCTCCGGGTTAGCAGACACGGCTATACGTCTACAGCGGTTAATAAACAACAATAAATTCGATAAATTCTGTGAGGACGCAAAATTAAAAATAAATATAGACAAGTCAATATGGTGTTTAGAATAGTGTTTAGCAACGGTGGCCCTTTACGCCAATATGAACACTGGACATACAAACATGTGAATATAGAAGTTGTGTCTTTTTCTAAATATATCGGTGCATATTTCACGCTAAAATTATCATGGACAATGACAAAGGAAACATTAGCGAAGCAAGCTAATAAGGCTTTAGCAAGTGTATACAAATGTCAGAAATATTATGGATATTTTAACCCAAAAGAAGCTTTTGAACTTTTGATGCAATGATCTTGCCCATTTTATGCTA
The DNA here is from genome assembly GCA_027627225.1 of Congeria kusceri. NCBI lineage: Eukaryota > Metazoa > Mollusca > Bivalvia > Myida > Dreissenidae > Congeria > Congeria kusceri. Next base: position 88,509,460 of record CM051024.1, read on the forward strand.
TTCGGCGGACAAAGGGATTTCCAGTACGCAGAGTGCATTGCACGAGTGCATGAGAATTATTGTAAACGTCTCTGTGGTCTGAACAGATCAGTGGCAAACCTCTTTGCGCTCAGTGAATGTGGCCGTTTACCCATATCTGTGACCTACATGTTCAAATGTACTTCTTACTGTATTAAAATTTTGCAAATGCCACCAAGCAGATACCCAAGGCGACTCTATAGCTAGTACTACGGAATTATGACACAGCGGGTAGAACCAACTGGGCAACGAAGGTTAAAAGTCTATTTTTTGAAAACGGGTTTGGTTACGCGTGGATTTCAAATGAGTTAGGAGACAAAAAAAATTCCTGAAATCATTTAAAACGAGACTTGAAGACTTTGCCTTGCAAAAACTGGATGCTTATATTAACACATCCCCAAAGGCAGTGTACTACAGAGACTTCAAAACTTTATTAAATGTAGAACGATATTTTTATCAATTGAATTACCGTTTGTGCTCAAAAAGTACCTTTCACATTTTCGCTGTTCCGGGCGTCAGCTTATGGTAGAAAAAGGACGACTCTTGGATATAAGCCGTGAATCCCCGTATGTATTGTGTACTCTCGCAACAAGTTTATACAGTAGAAGACGAATATTATATGTTTATGTTGTGGCCATTGTATAATGGGTTAAGACAGACGATTTTTATTCCTCAGTGGCTTAATCATCCAAAAAGTATATATCTGTTTAATACGATCTTATCAGACAGTAACGACAAACATACATTATTGGTTGCAAAATATTTATTTCAATATGACAAGTTAAGAGAGGAATTCATGAAAACTCACAACACTGCTTTTGTAAATACTCATTTTGTTAGTATGAATCCTTTGTAAATATACATTTTTCATAGTTATTGCCATATATATCTTTATTATATCCATAAAATATTATATTATTATAACAGTATAAACTGTTTGTGTTAATTTACAATCTATATTTATAATGTACCAGTTTTGTAATGTTCATTTAATAATGTACTTTTACCACTTAAACTTGTATACTGTTATAATTACACTGCTGTATTGTGGGCCGGTGGCCTTAAATTGCCGAATAAATATTGTATGGTATTGATTTATGTATGACACACTTCCTGAAAGACTCCAGGACGTGTATTCAATTAAGAAATAATTTAAATTAAGCGTTGTTTATCGACCAATAAACATCGATTTGGAGTTCTGATGCTTAAGAATTACAGAACGACAAAGAGTTGTTTATTGGCCGATAAACAACGATAACGCGGAAATTATTTCGATTCTAACATGATTTTTTATGCAATTGTTATAAGAACTACTTTTTACTATGCTCTGCTCAGAATCGCGACTTCTTTTTGCGTTGTTCATTGGGGAGTTTAACAACGATATTTATGTTCTTTGTCTATAAAATATTAGCGAGTATTATGTTAGAATATTTGATAAAGCATAATAGGAATCATCATTCCTAGTATTCCTCCAGCATTTAGGAAGCAGTGGTCCGTATAAAAAAGCGCCATATGCAAGATGTTCGTCGTTTTTTTGGTGGGGAACATAATTTATATCGATTCATTTTAGAAAAATAATAAAACAAACATGCTTTATTGATGTTTCAATGTTGTGTTTATATCGCAGAGTATTGTATACCATGACGCAGTTCGGTTAATGACGCGACGCAAATGGAAGAAATATGCAAGGCGTCGTTTTGAGTGAGTTTTTCATTATCCTTTTCTGTTTACCATTTTCAGATATAATTTACAAGAAACGAGATTAACTTTCTCTATTTAAACTTGTGCTACAAAGAAAACATCAAATTTACTTTATAATAGTAACATTCAATATACAAATCTTTTATAAAACAAATATATATTTTACATCATTTAACAAATGTTGAAGGTTCAATTCGTTCCTCTGCCTCGTCTCGCTGTTTTGTCTCACCTTTTCCGCCGTGGTGGCTGTGCTGGCTCCGGATCCAGCTTCATACAACGGCGCCCTCCATATTGGCCGTGCGGTGATTGGTTTTTTTTCTCTATCATAACTGTTACCTTCACGTTGCTTACAGAGGTCAACTAGTTCCCAAGGTTTATACGAATATGTATTATATGAGTCGTTTCGTGGGGAACCCGGGCTTAATACATGTGCGTAAAGTGTCGTCCGGGATCATCCTATGCAGTCCGCACAGGCTAATCCAGGACGGCACTTTCCGCCTCCAATGGATTCATGTTTAGAAGAGAATATTTCAAAACAAAAAATACCACAAAAGCGGAAACGGTCGTCCCGGATCATCCTGTGCGGACTGCATAGGCTAATCCGGGACGACACTTACGCACATGCTCGACACGCCTCATATATATTTATTTATTTTCATTACATTTAACTCAGTCAGAATTTTCGATTTTATTCCAGTGTGAAATGCCTATTCGCAATTGTAAATTTCCTTACTCTTGGTACATAAGGTGGGAAATTATATGTGATGTATGTAACCTGAAGCCCATAGTTGTATTCTAGATGCGCAATTTCGTAAATCATTATGCAATATGAAGACATTCATAATGTAATGTGCTTGAAGTTTTTGTTTTGTGATGTTCGTATTGTTGGCAATAAACAAATAAATGTGTACTACTATTTCAGACATCGACTGGAATATTTCCACGACCCCTTTAACTGGTTCGACTTCTCTTCCTCTGTATTACTACTCTGCGTTGTACCCTTGCGATTAACTGATAACAATGCACGTGTTTGCAATCGGATTTCTTTTTTGGACAATACGCATCTTTGAATTTGCCGCCGTTTTCAGGTATACTATCATAAAACATATTAAGTTTGCACTACATTTTCATCGATTTAACCAATGCAGCACTCGCAATTGCATCATATTCTAGAAATAACAGAAAGGGTTATCTTTTTACGTACTGAATATACCAAAATATAGCATTAATTTCTCGAAGAATATGTTTCCACATGTATATGCCTAAATTCAAATTTTAAAGGCAAACCGGAGCGTATGCGCAAATCCTGTCTCAAATTCTCGCCTATGACTTCATCCAGTTTGGCGTTGTCTTCCTGGTGATACTGCTCGCATTCAGTGTTTCCTTCTACCTGTCCTGAGAGGTGATATGGACCTCTACGTGCACAATGAAACAAGGTATGGGTATCCCTCGTGTTATGGACCTCCACGTGCACAATGAAACAAGGTATGGGTATCCCTCGTGTATGGGTATCCCTCGTGTTTGGGTATCCCTCGTGTATGGGTATCCCTCGTGTATGGATATCCCTCGTGTATGGATATCCCTCGTGTATGGGTATCCCTCGTATATGGGTATACCTCGTGTTTGCTGTTTGCTTAATCATAGGTGCTTGTAAAATATAAATGTTGGGGTTACATATATTTGGCATATTAATGTCGTTCATTTTCGTTTATCGGTTAAATAAGGAAAATATTAAAACAAAACTAAACACCTTCAATCCACTTTTATACAAAACTTATGTATCAAAAGTTTCTAGTGTAAAGGGGTAAACACTAACAGTCACTTGCAAGGGCAACTGTGCGATTTGTGTCGGCTTCTTAAATACTTGCAACTTGATGAAATAGGGAATGAGTTTGTTAACTACAATTATCTTTAGTTTGTTTCCTTTGCACACTCAAACATAAAATATGCCATTGTATTTTCAGCTCGTTTTGGGGCATTTTATTCTTGGGTGTCTTCTCTAACGGAGGCTTCTCCAGTTGGGGAATACACTGGAGAGGATGGATACGGGTATTTTAAACTAAATACACATTTACAATCAAATGGAAACGTATTGCGTTCTCCATAATTAAATTTATACCATCATGATTTACTGCATCATCGCCGGCAAGAAAGTATTGTACTTACTAAACGTCTTTACATTTCGATTAAAATAGCATACCTAACATTGGCTTAGTGTACGAGTACATCTTATCCATTGCACGTTTTATGAAAAACAAACATATTGAAGAACCATACAACATTCCAGTACTCTGAGCGTCATGCTGATGCTGTGTTTCCTCTTCACGTGTATCGTCATCCTATTGAACATCCTCATCGCCCAGTTAACGGACACCTACCAGAATGTGCAACAGGATGCGCAGCGAGGACTGGAAGTGAACCGAGCCTGGATCGTGGCTCGGGTGGAGCTCAACACCTTTCTTTGGGGAAGTGTAAGATCATTAAAAAATAGAAAATTAACACAAATGTATAACATATACAGTGGGAAATAATTGTTTTTAATCAAATGATAATAAAAGTATATCAAATGTATCAGTTATACATTATAGTTAATTAACAGTTGTATATTTTATGACGGTGTAACAATGTTAAATCATTTCAGCACTATAACTATCGCAACACATTCTACGTTGAATACGAGGACATACCCGACCTGAAAAACGTCCTTACTAAGTGGGAGTCGCCTCCCTTGAATGAGATGAACAAGTACGTTCGCGATATCTGGGACTCGTTAGGCAACCACAAACTCAACCTTCTTACTATCCAGCATAGACTGGCTCGACAGGAGAACACACTTCGAGGCATTCAGTAAGTGCTGAGCCAAACGGAGATTTTTATTTTAGATGGATCTTAAAAAAGAACGACGTCATCATCATAATCATAATTATAATCATAATCATCATCATCGTCATCATCATCATCATCATCATCACCATCATCATCATTATCATAATCATCATCATCAACAACAACATCATCATTTTCATCATCATTATCATCATCCCCACCACCGTTATCATCATCATCATCATAACCATCATCATCATCATTACCATCATCTTCGTCATTACCATCATCATCATCACCATCATCATCATTAGCATCATTTTCATTATCATCAATGTTATCATAATCATTAATGTATCGTTCAATTGCAGGGACCAATTACGATGTCTCATACTCGCTTTGAGCAATCAAAACTCGACAGACAGCCAACCGAAATTTTTTCACAGTGACAACACTGGATCAGGAGGCGGCATCCAGCCTGCCTCGACTCACGACGGTGATAGGGAGAACACCAGCCCTGATATCCCGGGAATAATACATCATGCCAAAGAATATTCTACACCACGTCCCTCAAGCACATAACTCCTCATACTTTGACCAAAATCATGGCTCAAGTGGACAATTCAGATGTATCACTTTCTATACCAGAAAGACGCTACAATCGTCACAAAGTGTAACCATTAGAGATGTTCATTTGACGTTTAGGACACAAAAAAACAAGCAACATAGTTTCACTGTAAGGTTTATTGCAACAGATGAACTCGGAAGTTCCATAACTACCACACGTACAAATACATTTGAACTTCAATTTTTATTATAAGTTTTAAAAATGGTATACATTAAAATCGTGCATTTTCAAAAATTTCATATTATTTTCAAAATGAAAAAGTCTAATTTACATGTAACAATGAGCTATTGATTAATAACAATTGTTTTCCTTTGCAAAACTAAATGTTCTTATAATATGCAAAAGCGATAAATGCTTTATTTAAGAAATATTTTTCAATTTTGAGTTTTTTTATCTTTAAATTAGCAACGATCTTGAGTTCGGATACGTATGAATTAAACCACGAAGGCGTTAGGTCGAGTGATTTAATACAAGCGCATCATAACGGTCAAACGTTGTTTATTTACAGATTTACAACGCTGAAGAAAAACTTATTTCGAATCTAACATGAGCAGCAATATTTTACAGCTTCGGAACTACTTTTTTGAGTTGTTTCTTGGCAATTTAAGAATGGAAATTTTGCGCGTGTCAAGTTAGAATACGATATATTAGACAAAAGAAAATTCGGCAAAAGAACAACAACAACATTTCTTCCTCATTGTGTATTGAGAGGCAATTTCCTGAGACATAAGTACATACAATCTCATTAAAATCAAATCCTAACATTGTTAGGATCTGAAGACATCGTATAAGAGGTCACGTTCAAATGACCTTCCGAACAATAACATATCAGCATTATTGCGCCTAATGAAATTGCCTTTTGCACAGGAATGTTTGGCCACGGTTTTTGAAAAGTGATCATGCATTTCCATCTGATCGTCGGAATAAATCATTTACAGTTAATTTTCACGCGGATAACAATGGATAAAGTTGTAGCTTAGGCGAGTAAGCATCCAAAGTTCACGGCAATTTCGTGCATAGTATTTGTGCTTTATATATGAAGCTATACCACAACATTTTGAAGGCTACAATTTGATTGGCTCATGAAAAGGTCATCTGAACGTGACCCCTAATGAGAAGTCATCAGATCTAGTCAGCGGATAATATAGTAGCGTCAGACTGGAGATGATTTTAATGAGATTGAAGTACACATGGCAATTTAGCGCGTTCATAATGTTAGATTAGTGAATAACTGGATGGTCCATTTCTCTTTGAGAAAATGCTTCAGCAGGTTTAATAAATGTTTGTTTTTGAAAAGCAAAACATTTATCATGTTTGAGGTCCTTAGCAATTATATTGCATTAAAGTCAAATTTATGCTGAGTTGCTCTGTTACATAATTGCGAGGTACGAATGCCAAAACGTTAGTGTATTGTACTCTTCGTCAGTCGTTGTAACATTATTAAGAACACATTAAATGATATCACTGCATGGTTGATATAATTACTCAAAAAATTAAATTACTCAGATTTACGGTGTGAACGATTGTGAATTGAGATAGTACGTGAAAGCTTTCTGCTAAAGTTTTTTATGGATGCACATGACAACGAAGCTTGACTTGCGCATCGTCACATAACTTTTTTAATTACTATATTATGTAAAGCCCATTGCGTGAAAGATTTCTAAAAAAAACGAATTAAGCATAAAATATATAATACAGTTTTTACCGGAATGCAACTGACACAACTGTGCAACTTACTTATGTCTCACCACGTCATGAATAAATATAAACGTGGTAAAAGGCTTATGCGGAAAAGGTACTAATATTCAAAATGAATGCTTATAGACGTTCGCAACATTTTTTTTCTTCCAACGACAGATTTCCTTAACAAATTGCTCAAACATGTGTCAATGTATCCTAAATCTAAAACAGTCTTAAAAATATGGTCACCGGCCTTGTTTCGTAAATATTGGGGTTTAAATACGGTACCTGTCGAAGATCGTTTTTCAGTTTGTGTGACTAGCAATGTTGAACTATATTAAGCATGCATATTCAAACAAGGACGGAGATTTTTAAATGCATCTTTTTTAAATGTTTCGTTTGGCAATATACAAGTGCAGTTTCATGATAAAATGCGCTTTATCTATAGTTACCATTTAAAAATGACTTCTAATGGATGCTAAATGAGGTTAATTATGCATTTAATATTCCTTTGAAAACATAAATAAAGACTCAAACATACGACTATCTTTTGTTACAAACGACAGATTTTGTTTTTAAACAAATCCAATATACATTGTATACTGAAACTAAAACATGGATAAAAAATAGGAGAAACCGGCCTTGTTCCGGAAATATTGGGTTTCGAATACGTTACCTATCGAAACCCCTTTTTGCAGTTTTGATATTTTGTATCAATGTTTAAAGTTTATAGGAAAGCTTTCTTTAAACAAGGTTATGGTTCTTTCAACTGAAATGTTTTCACGTGTCTTGTTTGGCAATATACACGTGTATAAAGGTTATAAAAACGCTTTACCTACATTTACTTTTAAAATAATGAATTTGACGGGATATTTAAGTAGATTAAATGGGTAATACCTTCATTTATTATGCATCAATATATTTTTGTTTCAAACCTCAGATTTTCTTAAATTTTCGCACATACATGCACCAATGTATACTTACACCAAATCATTAATAAAACGAATGGGTCACCGAACTTGTTTAGGCAATACTGGACTTTAAATAGGGTACCTGTGTAGCCTTTTTCATGTTTGTGTTACGTAGACAACGTATCAATTGCCAAAATAGAATGACGATATATAATGGATCTTTTTTGCAATACATTGTTGTTTACGTGTGGTTTTTATTATAATAATGCTTTATGAACTTTTAACCATTGACTGGAATTTTATGACTTATACAGATTTATATGTATTGAATGATATAAGTATATTTTAACCTATAAACAATACAGAAATAATCAAGCCAAAGTAGACATTAATCCAATTATTTTCTTTTTGTTGCGAACATCTTTAAAGAATCTGCCAAAATATCAATTGTATTTATATTTAGTAAGCTCTCCCTTTCATTGTTTAAGTGCGCTATGAATAATCGAATTCAAGACTACATTTGATGAATCCTGAATGTTGTATGATGTAAAACAAATAATTTCGAAAATAGAGGAGATTTGTTGATTTCGGTGTAAGATCGTGTTTTAGTTCACGATTGTTCATAGAAAATGCGCCACTCAAGAAAATATAGTTTTTTATATCATCACGAGTAAAAACTAAAATACGCCTTCAACAATTGTTTATGCTTTTCCCACCACTTTCCTTTACATTTTTATTGCTAACTAATTGTGTTTAATCGGGCCTCATAACGTCATGACGTCAAAATAATGACGTCATTTCACAATTTTGAGTCCGGCATAGTTGACGGTTCGTTTCATTCACTGTGTTAAATCGAGAATCAGTGCGAAACAGTGAAAATAGCCAGAGTGGTAAATTCTACTGTTTATAAACTGTGAAATACCAATTTTATTTCATCGACATTTTCCTTTAAATTACTGGAAAGCATAAAATGAAATAATTATAAGGTGTTTGGTTTTATTATCCTTTTTTCTAGCCTGTCTTGTTCAGGAAAAATCTGCATGACTAAATCAAAATATATTGGGTTGAGCTCAGTAAGGTAGATAAACCATCTTATATGCTAATTGGAGCAACGCATATTTTCCAACTTAAAGGGACAATGTCAACGAAAAATTGGTTTCCTATTGCACTGTAAATGCTGATAGACAATAGAGTGGCACTATACTAACACGCACACATTATATAAAATAAGATATTTGACAATAAAAATGAAAAGAAAATGTTTTAAGAAGCAAAAAACCCAAGTGGGTATCCAATTCATGACCAAAGTGTTATATGAAGAATTGACAGTGGACAGCGCTTTAAATAACTGCGCTACTCTGCTTTGTAAGAAAAGGGCCAAATAAATACAATCCATATCATTAACCTTTTTTTTAAATCTCAGAATGCCTAAACTCTTTTCCCATAATATACACTTATTATGTTGTTATAAATCTTTATGGTGCACGGATATTCTACCCAGGAGCACTTGTTTTTTTCGCGTGAGTAATCACAGCTGTATAGATTTTCGTACGAAAAAGTAAAATAAGATAGACATTGTGTATCAACGTTTTCATATCCATGAATATAAGATGTCACATAAGAAAAAAATCAAATGTAGACTTAAACAAAATCACTGACTAAATTCAACATTTTGATTTCAACTTTGAATTCTACGTTTGTGGTAATATTTAACACAACATTTTGTGTTTAAGAATTTTAATAATCATAAGCCCTTTAACATGTGCTTGGTTCCCCAAAGTATTGTTTTCCTGAAAGAAGATATTTTTGTATGCATTTTACACCAATCCTAAGTTATCAAGTAACTTGTTTGGCGACACGGATGTCTGTTTACTTCACCAAGGTTCGCGTACAAATTACTGATGTGCCTACACGTACAATGTCTTGCTGAGCTCTCTGTTTTACGGTTCGTTGAGCAACCACTCCTTTCAAAGTGTGGGAATACTATCATTAAATCACAGTTTTCTGTTTAAATGAATACTTAGAACAAAATTTCAGGTGTTACTTAAAATGAGGTTTTATTAATAATTAAATTAAAACCGATATGCAAATGCATGTATTCAGTCAAGAGGACCAGTTTGTAATCAAGCAATTGGAACGAAATGGAGCAATAATTCACATATGACTTGTAATAAAGGCGAATTATCTGGACATTAAAAAATTTGCAAGGTAAGTCAGTTTCTTTATATAAATCACACTATCCAAAACGAAATTTATTTCATTTAAACATGTCCTCTCCAATTATATTATGGTAAAGTTTATGTAACATTCTAAACTGCTATATGCAACAAGATCTGATTTATTGTAACCAAAACTACTTCTGACTAACTTTCTTGAGGATGATCTGGGATATATAACAAGTTAGTTAAATTCCATTTATTTAAGCTTTATTATATCGAAAACGATTTTTTTATACCATTTTGAACTAACACTTGTCTTGTGAGAAAGATCAGTTAAACTCTGCCCGCGTAGGGATCGAACTCACGACATCTCAATCGCAAGGCGGACACCATAGCCGTGACAACCCTGTGACATATTGGGGTAAAACTATCAGTTTATAACACTTTGGTTTGAAAATTCTTTTTAACAATATATAGGTGACGTTGATACCTGATTTGTTTGTAACTTTAAACACAAAGTTACTTTCTTGTTAACCTGCTTATGCTCTACCTTAATCGTTCGTTAATTAAAGTTACATTTGAAATCGGCTAAAACTCTGTAGTTATTATATATTATATGTTTTTTTTATCAGCCGATTTCTAGCTGCACCTAAGTAATATGATCTTAGCTGATAAGCCATACAACGACAGATCAAGTTAACATTCAGCTATTTGTACGGCTGGACAGAAAATAAAGCCAGGCAGAAAATATCTATCACAATTGAGCCTTGTACCTTGGGGAAGAGACAATTTTGCATTTAAATCTAAATCAAAATGATCGTATATTAAATTGACTTGATGCTTGATGAAACGTCCCGTATGTTCAGTGAAGAGAACCTGTTTACATCAGTAAATACTTCGCGGATATTAGTCTTAATGGTGTATGGGGATTCCGACTAAAATCGTTTGTTGGTGTTGTGTTAGTTATCGCTGGATATATAATTGGAGGTAACAACACATTTTCCAGCGTTTACATATCAGCACCATCAGTACGGGTACACAACGATCAATTTAATAGCACATAATAATACATCTCTAAAGGATTAAAATAAGTTAGTATATTCTGCTAACCGTTAAAATTCTGCTTGGCGCATTATGCAGTGTACAACACATCTATATATATTCAGTAATGTAAAATAATGATCAAAGGTAAAGTGTATACAAATATGCAGGTGTTTCGAGAGATATAATGACAACGTAAATACTAAGTAAAAAGAGTTGAGGTACTAGACAATTTAGTTGCTCATATATAAGGAATTTAGTTTTCTTCATACAAGTAAAACATGCATACAATGAACGTTTTTTGGAAACGTGACAATGTTGATATAATAGGCTGAAGGCACATTGCCGACTAAACTTTGGCGCTATAAAACCTTGTCTAAAAGTATATTTTTTCATATACAAAACGATCATTGAAGTCGGGTTATTAACTTAATGCATAATTGTTGTTATATCATGAGCGATACACCGGAGTGGTTTGATCTTTAAAACACCGTGTTCCTGGAATAAGGTATTATTTTTATTTCTTCTTCATTTTAAGGTGGGGCGGATACGACAATGCCCGTGTACCTGTTACTGATTTACCGACACTGACGTACATTGACATTCAAGTCAATTTCGCTGAACTCCATCGCTTTATAATTAAACTATTTCTCCAGGGTTTATAGATGTACCTTTGACTTTCTATCATATAAACATCATATTTGTTTTTTTCTGGTCGGTTGACTAATAACTATTTTTAAATTACTCGATGGGTTATAGCGTCTGCAGATTTTAGGACGATAAAAAGGACAAAAACTATATAGATTCGTGGTTTTTCAGGTTTTATGGGTGCATTACGATTACGTAAGAAAATGATGTATCCATATGCCATTGTATCAAAAGTATCAATTTGCCTTAAACTGCATAATGCACAATGAACGCCACAATAGCATATCTTGCAGAATATTATATATGAGGCTTGTCGTGGGAAAACCTGTCTTAATGCATGTGCGGAAAGTGCGTACACTTTCAGCTTTTATGGTATTTTCTGTTTCGGTGTAGTCTCTTCTAAATATAAATCCACTATAGGCGTTCTGGGGATTAGCCTGTGTCGACTGCACAGGCTGATCCGGGACGACACTTTACGCACGTGCATTAAGCCCGGGTTTCCCACGGCACGCCTCATATGTATCTACCAAGACGCATAGGTTCGTGGAAAGTACGTCCGATGCAAGATGTAAGGAAAACAAGTAATACATATACCGGTAATTACTTTCTTGCAAACGGCACGAAGAAAGCATGTAGGGCGCTCAATAATTCGTGCCTGACTCTTAGCGTTTATCACGATAGCTATTATCCTGACTGGCACAGAAGCCTAAGAATTACTTGCAACAACGTGCCTTTGCGAATGGTGTCACGTCAGACAAACGTTTTCAAGCTTATGGCAGAATAGTAGCTATATTTCATTGATTAAGCATAATTTATATCTGTTACTGAATTTGATAATAATCACCTGCAATTTGATCATGAATTGCAATGTTTGTAATTAGCAAATTATTATGATTGAGCAAACAAAGTAAACACTGTAAAAAAAACACTTAAATTAAAAAAAAAACAATTAGAAATAAATATATACACAATGTCAACAAACTAAATAGTGTTACTTTTTAACTTTCTTTTTCATACATGTATTTTGTATGCAAATATATCGAGCTTTGTTTTTACACAATATCAAAATAATGCCAATATATTATTTTGACCGTGCACAATCATCATTTTGTTATCGCTTTCCGCTTATTATTATTTGTTTATTTCAATGTAATAATGATTTTTAAAAGCAATATCCCTCGAAAATGTCAAGTGGAGTAGGTAACTTAAATTGAGTTCAGTTCAAGTTGTGTTACGTGCAATTTATTTGCGCTAATTAAACATTCTCTACACGTATTTCGATCTCTGTACATCTTGATTTTAAATGTTCAGTTTCAAGTTTGGTAATTTTTAGAGTTGAAAATAATAAATGCCCTTCAAGCCAAAAACTCGAGTAAGTCAGGGTCGAAAATGGCGCCGGAAGAATGTGAAAGAAGATGATGATGACAATATTGCTCTAATGGGTACGTTTTCATAATTCTGTATTTTAATAAATGCATATGATCGGTAACTATCCCATGTCGTAAAGTACACTGTATCGCTTATTATAACATTCGATATACTTGTAAACGCATAAATTTATTATCTCATCTCAGCTGTTATTTATTAGATTTTGAAGGACCTACATTGACGCACTCTAATTCCTTGGCCTATGAATTAGACGAAGAGGCAGTATCTGACGAGTTCCAAAAAGAGGTAATCAAAATGGCGCATATAAAATGTTAACTTATTACACTAAGATTGGCGATCTATCAAATTGTTAAATGGATGTTGTTACTTCATGTATCCATAAAACAATATTATTTAATTAGCGATCGAATTCTGCAAATACAAACCAACCAATTGGTTCTAACGAAGGCATATGTATTTTCTACAATTAGTATAGTAAGTTAGCTATTGTAAATAAGATAAAAAATGACAGTTTCTCACTCCTTTTATATGTACAGTAATGAAGGCATTTCGATGGTATTATGATCTAACATAAATCTTTTTTTTCGCTTTTCTTTAAAACAAAATATGCTTTAGAAAACAAAACACATATTTTTATTCTGTTCCTTCTTTATTTTCAGGTTGCACGTAAATCGAGTACGTTATTAATCCGACGTCAAGAAGCCGAAACAGAAGTGTTTACTGACATAATTGTGAGACAAAAAGGCAGCGTTGATGAAGCCCTCTTGTTTGTCATAGGGACTTTTAAACTCGAATCCAGGGTATATTTCTTACAAAATCATTCAGACCACGCCAAACAGAACATATTTACCTTGTGACATGCACGTCTATGCCAAAATTAAGAAATTACAAAATTGCCTGTTTCGGTGGTAAAAGCATCATATATTGTGATTTAAATCTGGCATAATTACTTTCTTATACATGTGTTTCTCGACCTTTCGAAGATTTGACTTACTTGCCTCGTAGCTTGTTTCAAGCTAAATTTGTATTTCAAATAAACTTATTGAATTAGATTTGAAAACAAAGTTTGGTTGTGACATTATTTTGTTTGCGTATTCTTTAAGTTCGCAATTTCTCATGATCTTAACATGTTTTAAATCAATTTATTGTCTTTTTGTAATAACGTTTCTGAAAATTGTAAGACACGTTATAATTTTCATCATTTTTGGTATTAGCAATGTACGTAAGCCAACCCATTTCGCTTGACTTCCAAGGCATTGGCCTTGTTTTCTGCCTTCAGTTACAGCTGGTGGTCAACAACCTAATTCATCGTGGGGCCAATACTTCTTCGGCTGTTAATGGCCTCAAATCACCAATTCTTCTCGCAGTAGAGAGAAACATGATAGGTACGTTCGGAGCATTGCAATAACAAACCATTGTGCTGAAAAAATATAAGTTTCAAATATTATATAGCTCTATGCTCAGTATTTTATATTATTGCTGTAAAGAAAGTATGTGGAGTATACTTTCCTAAAGTATTGTTATCAGATTTAATTTTTACAATCGTATGTTCGCCTTTTGATGGCGTATTGTAATCAGATTTAATTTTAATTACTAGTAAAACGTTATGTATTGCCTTATGTTCCAATGCTATGGCTAAAGTCAACATTCGTAAATGAAAACAGTGGTCAAGTTCAGCATTCTAGAATATTTGTTATCAAACACTTGATAGGAATAGCTGCTAAATTGCTGGAAAACGACGCACTACCCCATGCTCGTGACGAACAAGGCAAACTTCCTCTAGAAACAGCGATCAAGAAAGAAAATGACGACATGCGCGCACTGCTGTTGGCGTATATGCCAAACAGTTTGTGAGTTTGGTTCCATATACATGTTTACATATGTATATGTAAATATTGATGTTCGATATAAAATGTTATTTTTTACTGTTGAAGATCTGAATTTCAACCTTTGTCTAACGTAAATAGCATACACGTATATATAAACCACTAACAAAAACAACAACAAATCAGTTTGAACTAAACCAGCTGAACCTTCTGAAGTATTCTCATATACATATATTGCAATATAAATCTTATACGGAATGGAGAACCTTAATAAAAACCCTAACTACTTAAGAAGCAGAGAAACGCCTATTAAACCAGTCATTGTTTAAGGACATTGGTAAATTAATATTTAAACAACACAGAAAACACAAACACACAAAATAATAAACACTTCAAAAATATTTTAATCTATGATAGCATAACCATTTTCACTTTTCAGTGTCCGTAGTCTGTTTGGGGGAATTTCCAACACACCAGCGGAATTTTCGTTTCACCAACTACTTCGCAAAGGAATGAAGGTATGAGCAACATAATCACTGATCGTATTGCAGTTTCAAATTAACAAAAACGTGAATATTTTCTTTGCAAATAGTTTCTAAAATGTAGTTCTGCAATCTATTGCTGGACTGAAGAGACGATACTGCGTTTAGAATAGACGTGTACGTTGTGCTTGAACAATAACATTGCAATGAAGTTTTCAGTGTAAAAAAAGGAGAAAATCCGAAACGACGTGAACATAGAATTATCATTTTAGATTTGTGAAAACCCTCGAATCCATTGCGTTCACACCCGTCAAAAACTGATAGGTGTAAGTTCACGTAAGGTATTCTGGGGGAATTCAGTTCTTTTCAGAATGGTTCCCTTCAAGCGACAATATACTGGTCAGTACTAACAACGAAAATGTAGTAGTTACGTATCCGTAAGACAATTTGTTGTTGCTGGTGACCTACAAACCAACAAAACACACATTTTAATTATAGAGAACGGTCCAGTCTGTTCTGGACTGCATGATTGAGGCGGAACCTTGCAGCGACAGCATCCGGGTCTACTACAGCATCCTAGAATGTGATGAGGAGGGACGAGCCCCCGACCACATTCAGTTCAACCCGGACTCCAAGTCCTGCCTTCAAATCATCGCTAAAGAGGGAAACAAGGTTCGTTAATATAATATGCGCAGAGCTATGTACCTCTAATATGCATACATGTAATATGAAACTCAATTAAGAACAGCTCCATTTACTTAAGCAAATTGAAGCACATATCGGGCAAACATGTAATTCAGTATATTTGTATTAGGAATAAACTTATCATATCTTATATTTTGACTTTAGTTTGTAGAGAAATATGGATAATCATGATCAACATTATGATAATAACGGTATATTATATTATAGCAGAGCCTGTGTAAGCAACTCTAACGAATATGATGTTTGTTTTCATTTGCCTTTTTATTACAGAGCATTGTATGCCATGATGCGGTTCGGTTACTGACGCGCAGAAAATGGAAGAAGTTTGCAAGGCGTCGCTTTGAGTAAGTATTACCCTCCTTCCATGTTCATTTCAATTATCAGAACAGAACAGAACAAAACATTTTTTGTTCTGTTCTGTTCTGATAATTGACATGAACAATGTTCAATTATCATTAGTATACGATCTTTATACAGAACACATTTAACAGACTTTTAAATCCCAGTTATCTTATTTCAACTGATTAATGATATTGAAACAATTACGTATCAAGCATGAAATAACGGATAAATAACAGAAACATATAATTACACATATAAATAAACACATGTAGATTAACTAGGATAATCACCATTGAAACTTTAAACAATTGCGGTTTAATTCATATAATGATAATAAGGTAAGCTGTCGTGTCGTCTGTGAACATACATGTTTCAATAATAGAACTGGACTTCCAATAAACAAAAGTTATGATATACATAATACCATCCATGCGGTTGCAGGTTCAACTCCTTCATCTACATCATCTCTCTGTTTTGCCTCACGTTCTCCGCCGTGGTTTCTGTTCTGGCCCAGGATCCAACTTCATACAACAGTGCCCTCCATATTGGTCGTGCAGTGATTGAGGTCATCTCTATAGTAATGGTCGTCCGTACGCTGCTAACAGAGGCCAACCAGTTGCGAAGGTAGTTTACAAATTCGACACATTTCATGATTCTTAAAAGTCTATTCACAACGGAATTTCATTGTCACTGTACTTGTTTCCTTTACTAGTTATACAGTATGGGGAACAACTATGAGATGCATGTAACATGAATCAATTCCATGTAGTTTTTTTCTACGTTCACATTTTGAATAACTATTGTGATGTAAGTTATGTTAAAATCATTACTACAGTGATTACATAAATATACTGTAAAAAAATTTTTTTCTACATTTTATTCTATTTGACATATTTCAATGTTTTTCGGCTAAAATATCAAATAGGCAAAGAACAATTTTCATATTTGACATACATGTAAAACAACATTGTTACAGTTTTAATTTACATGAAGACTGAGTGTAACCGTTTCAGACATCGACTGGAATACTTCCATGACACGTTTAACTGGTTCGACTTATCTTCCTCGATATTGCTGCTCTGCGTTGTGCCATTGCGATTCACCGACAACAATGCACAGTGGCACGTGTTCGCCTTCGGATTTCTGTTATGGACAATACGTATCTTTAAATTTGCAGCCGTTTTCAGGTATATTGCAATAGTGGATATATATGTACACCTACTACGTAACAAAAATAATGTTAAAAAAATAATTGAACACTTTGTTAACTTGTATTAATTTTGTTTTGAGTTTTGGTCGAGTCAAACAAACACATGAACGGTATTAAAATTATTATTCTGTTCAGAAACGTTATTACTTACAGTTCTTCGTTTTCGAAATGTAACGGATTTAGGAACAAAATTGCAACTTTGCAACACGCTAATTATGGCCTAAATCGTATGTGTCTATTTTGGTTAATATATGCTGGCGTTTCATTGGTATGTTGGATTGTAAAAAGAGCAGCTAAACCGTATACAAATCTGAAACAGCTATAAGTGCTGATAGTACAATCCAAAATGTCAGTTCTTCTATGTCTCAACATTTTTTCTTCCCAATCTAGACTTTAAAGAAGAATATAATCCATTAAATACTAATTTTGCAGACAAACCGGGGCGTACGCGCAAATTCTGTCTCGAATTCTTGCCTACGACTTCACTCAGGTTAGCGTTGTCTTCCTGATTATACTGCTCGCATTCAGTGTCTCCTTCTACCTGTCTCTGCGAGGTGATATGGACCTCCACGTGCACAATGAAACAAGGTATGGGTATCCCTCGTGCTTGCATTTGGTTTGCTGAACACGAATGTAACTGACGCATGTCGTGGGAAATCCGGGTTTAATGCATGTGCGTAAAGAGTCGTCCTTGATTAGCCTGTGCAGCCCGCACAAGCTAATCGAGGACGGCACTTTCCGCTTTTATTGTATGTTCTGTTTCAAGGAAGTATCTTCTATGCATAAATCCACTGTAGGCGGAAAGTGCCGTCCTGCATTAAGCCCGATTTTCTCACGACACGCCGTAATTTAAATTCAACATATTTTTGCAACACTTCAGTACAATTATATTATTTGGTACAGTTATCTAAATTGTGATATGTGCAACACATTCATGAAATATGGCTTGATCTTTCCAGTACTTTTTGGGGCATTTTATTTGTTGGTGTTCGTTCTTTAACGGAGGCTGGTCCGGTTGTGGAATATACCGGAGAAGATGGCTACGGGTAATTGTGTAATAATCGAGTATTTTAATTGAATTTAATAGAGCAAGTAATTCTCAAATCAATATTTAAAATGAAATAATGATTCGTTTCCTTTTCATATTTTAAACAATATAATAAATGAGCTTTATGGAAAGGAAAATGTTTTAAATACGTTTAACAGAATCCACCTATACCCCATTCCAGCACTGTGAGCGTCATACTGATGCTGTGTTTCCTCTTCACGTGTATCGTCATCCTATTTAACATCCTCATCGCCCAGTTGACGGACACTTACCAGAAGGTGCAACAGGATGCGCAGCGAGGACTGGAAGTGAACCGAGCCTGGATCGTGGCTCGGGACGAGCTCAACACCTTTCTATGGGGAAGAGTAAGTCAATAAATGTTCACCATTGCAGTCTGAATGACACAATTGCTTTCTAAAATCAATTTAACATTAATTCCAGCAGTATCGGGACAGCACGTCTTTATAAAAATGTAATGTGAAACTGATCTCGGAAACGTCTAGAGAATATAGAATCTGTATATGATTTTTTAGAACAAATACCGCTTAAAAACTTATATTGGTCAATGAATCAAACGAAAAATTATCAATGTGCAATACATGTAATATATGCAGAAAAGGAGTTAGTAATCAAGTAAATAATATCATTGTTTGTATTCATACTGAATATATACATTTTAAAATCAGTTATGTGCGAGACAATGGTCGGTGGAAATACTATTTAATATATTATAATTAATTTTAGCACTCTTACCATCGCAAGCATTCCTACGTTGAATACGAGGACATACCTGACCTGAAAAATGTCCTAACCAAGTGGGAGTCACCTCCCTTGAAAGAGATGAACAAATACGTTCGCGATATCTGGGACTCGTTAGACAATCATAAACTGAATCTTCTCACAGTTCAGCAGAGACTTGCTCGTCAGGAGAATACACTTCGAAACATACAGTAAGTGTTCAGCCAAACGGAATTTTAGAAGGAGTTTTAACTTAACGTAAATTTCTTGATAATTAAAGGCAAATTTAAACACTGTGGTTTAACAGGTCATTTTTATGTTAATCTCATCTACTGGCACTTATATTAGCTATTTATGTCAACACCGACAAAATCAAGACCATTTTTTAGAATTAAAATTCAATTACAGAGACCAGTTACAATGTCTCATCCACGCATTGGGCAATCAAACTTCAGCAGGTGGCCGGCCAACCTTCTATCGCAGTGACACTGAAGGACCGGAAGGCGGCAACAAGTCTCCCTCAGCAGACAGCAGGCAGGTCACCCTCGATATCCCGGGAATCATACCGCATGACAAAGTGGACGAGATTGTGTACGGGAAAAAGAAAGCTGCAAGTAGAAGCAACCCCAAGTCGCAAGAGGACTTACCGGTGTCTTTAAATCCTTCGAGCGCTGAGCATAGTATCGCGGTAACTAAAAGTCGCGAGCAAGAATACAGTTTAAATAAATCAGCTTCTACGTCCGAAAAGACGCAAACATTTTCATAAAGAAGAATCTCGTACGGCGGATGATATCTTGGACATTGAGGAACATTTTATGTGAAAGTGGATTACATCTACATTATATGGAGGTAAACGATGATAAGCCAACGCCGAAACATGTACTTGAACTGACAAATCTACATATATTCCAACATATCAGAAATACAGTAACAACATTAGCACGAACTGTTGGACGCAAACGACATCTACCCTGTGAGAAAAAATCAAAACACAAATAATTTTACATTTTATTTTATAACTTCAATGGCATACCAATAAATAAAAGTGGTTTTAAGAGCCCTTTTAATGTGCCTCTGGAATATTGAACGAAAACATTAGGCAAACCTTTCTCTGCAACTTCAGAGTAACTTGCCTGAAAAGCAAGTAAAAATCAAAACTTATGACTCCTAAAAGATGCCCAACGTGAAGAAAGAACTGTTGCTTCTACTGTTAACCGTCTTGTGTGTTTCAAAATAATTTACTACTAAAATAGCTTAACTTTTTGCTTGTCTTTTTCGCTACACAATGAGTATACACAAACTAAATTATAGCCACTTACTCAGTATAAACAATGTTGACTTCTTAATAGATTGATGTAATTTTATTTCTATCCTTCCAGAACTTTGCTTTCATTATGAACTCAGCACAGTTAACATTGAACTATCTTAATATCTGTATCTTGACATATCCAACTTGTTAACCTTTATAATAAACTGTCATAATGGAGAGGGCCCTTCGATGATGTTGATATAACTCTAGGCCCAATCCATTTGTATACATGTATTTCAAACTGTCTATAATATGTCATTGTTTGTAAATGTATGTGTATATACAATAAAATATGTTTAAACTGTATTTTAGGGTCGATGCTTTTCAAACATTGCATGAATCGGAAAAGAAATTTGACAGGTCACGAAATTATGTAACATTTACCTGTGTTATCATCCACATGTATTGGATCCATTACTGTGGTGTTAAATACAACTCAGAAAGACAATAAGGATTGAAAACTTACTTATTGCCATTACGAATTGCATTTATTATGTCTTAATCCTCCGTGTTTTGGAATTTGGTTTGCTTTCGGCGCCCTCTGTCACTTGAAACTATTTTAAGTTGTTATATTTGTGCATTTGCTACAATATTGTACCTTAGTGTTGCGGTTACATTCCACTACTGTTCTTGGTGAACAAGGGGCTATACCGATTAGGGGCAGAGTGTTTGTATGCACTTTAGGATATTCGAAAGGGTCTATTTTCTCTCCGGCGGAAGGATTCTTTTCGGAATTTCCCGTAAGCTCGATCATTGGAGGATCATTACACACGTCAAATAGAAGGAAGCGTTCTGATTGGCTGGAAGGAACCAAAAAACCGTTTGAAGTATCACAGCGCGGGATAGTATAAAAGTGACGACACAGAAGGAACGCCAGCTTGAATGCTACTGTTATTTGCTTTTTTCTTGGTGTCATTTACAATTTAAATAAGATTATAACGACTAAACATAGTGTCTGATGTCAATGGCGATTTCCTAAATCCCGCTTGACATGAATCAAGAATACTATTATTTTCGATATAACTAGTCGGACGATTATTATTTATACACGTAAATAATTTTCCCAGGCCGCTTAAAAGTGTGATAGGCCGGTCACTGGATTTGTAGGATCGCCTTCGTTTTTGAATATTGGATTAATAATTCCAATTGACCACGCTTCTGGTACGATTCCGGTATCATGGACAACATTGCATAAGTTAATGTACACTTGTTTTATAAGGCTAAATGACGATTTAATATGTTCAAAAATTTATTTTTTCTATTCCACATGCTTTGTTATTTTTCCCAAATTTAATTATCTTTTCGATTATATTTTCTGCAATAGGAGCATTAATGTCATCATTACTATCATCGGTTGTACGGGACCCATGTTTTTCTCCAGATTTAAAGATTTTAAAAAATCTAAATGTCCTCATAATTCTGCTTCCACGTTGTTTGTTTTCTTGCCGTAAATTATTCTCCATTATCTCTGTAAATTGTTATCAACAATGGCCTCAAGGGGGCAATTTCGTTCTTTTTTTAATATGAAATAAAGATATTAATACGAGTACTGGACTACTGGCATATAACAACGGTTAAAATACGGAATATATACTGGAAAAAAGAGTGTATGCATTCTGAAACGAAAATCAATTTATAATATGGGTCGTGTTTGTTATGCCCTTTTCATGTTTACATTTTGACGTCAGAATGGTGAGCATTTTATCTAACCATAATTTACAGACGCCTCCAAGCATAAAAGCGTTGTTAGGTTAAGCGCTGTTAACTGTCATTTCTTCGTATGGCTCCAAAGTTGTGAGTTCGATACCCACTCTAGGTTTTAATATCTCCAGACAGTTTTTTTTTCTTTTATCAAATATATTATCTTGTATTATATTATTTTTATTTATTGTATTTACACGTCTTAGCATAGCGTATTTCTATCATAAAATATAATGTATTTATTGTCCTAGGTGTTGTTAAGGTCACAAGCAAGGTTGAACTAGCATGTCGTGGAAAAAATTCAAGACAAGTTGTGAGTGGAAATGGGCATTTATTCAAATGCCGTAAAAAGTAAAATAATACAGAAACGAAATATGAAATATAAACAAAGACAGATGCTATATTCAAAACATGACATGCGCGGGGAGCCAACAAGCGCAACGAGGAGAAACGACTCCGCCCAGATAGATCGAGCTGCGACCGAAACCGAAGATATTGACAAAAACAAAAGATACCGTATTTCGTTCCCTGTTAAGATACCAGAGGATAGTTGTACTATTTTAGTAGTTAATTATTTTAAAACACACATATATACATTTTTATATATAGAAAGAGGGAGGTTTAAATGTCAATAACATGTCTGTAACTTTACAAAATAAAAACATCTGGCAAATTAAAGTACTGACTACTGTCCACTGACAAATATAAATAACTGAATTAGATAATTTTCATAAATACGAGTCTTTATTAAACAATTAAAGTGTAAATATGAACAAGATTTGTTGGTGCTGGAATGTGAAGTAGCTGGTTCGCAGTACCGTAATGGCGGACGGGCTCACGTGACCAACAAAATGGCGGCCGTCTAATTGATTGTTCTGGAATCGTCTATGGAAGAGGAACTACAGGTAAATATAAATAATTTGTTTCGAATTTAGTAATGCCTAGTTGTATGACAATGTCAATTTATGTATTTAACATGCTAAATAATAACCATTAGTGTACGAGGAAAAATGGCGGCAAAATATTTAAATTGCCTGTCGCAATTTCGGTTTTCTAAATCGATTTTGTATAAACACAGTTTTAAATTATATTGCCATATATTGAATTGTTAAATGTTTGTGTCTGTACTCGAATGTTCACATGGAAAAACAATATTAGAACACGTTGTATATGTGGATATCTGATGGCCATCGATATTGCATTAGTTCTATTTTGTTTATTTCGTCTAACAAGCTGCTTTACTATACTGCCATAGATATAGTTTCATTGGAAATAAACGAATTTTACAATAATATTATTATTGTATTATGAAACGATCTTATTTGTAAACATCTACAAATTATGACAGTTTTTTCTTAGTATAAATTGAAGTTTTTACATCTTAGTCACGACAGCGGTGATGGTGTAGTGGATAAAGCGCGAGGGTATTAATTTTTCGATGCGGGTTCGAATCACGTATATGCTATCATTTTTATTTTTAACTTTTATTTAATATAACTTAATTGATGTAATTTATTAATGAATTAATACTTGAAATATTTCGTGACATTCAGGATTTGGAGTCGATCATATCTGATCACTTTGGTAGAACTCCATTAAATTCCTAAGAATGGCAAGAGAACACCCTAGAGCCACCAATACAAGAAGATCACTCACAAGATGACGACGCTGTTTTTGACAGTCGGGCCAGGGACTTCATTTTACATGCTGGTGATGAATCCAACGAAAGTGATGATTCTGATGCAGGCAACGACGAAACTTCAACTGAGAGCGAATGGGAAATGAGCGGAACTTTTTGCGCAACGGATGAGGTTGTAGAATTCAGTGTAGCCAATCGTTCACATACGATCAGGTGGTTGGTCATATTCTTGACAAAAGGGAACTGACGAAGGAAGAAAAGGAAATCAACATCATGAGTTTGCTGAATGAAGAACAAAGTCAGACCACAAAGCGAGGAAAACGGAGGCAGCGTATACGGAAAACATTCAGGGTAGGGGGGAAAGTAGTTTGCAAGAAAACATTCATGTTGTTTTGTGACTTCGGCAAACATACCCTCAAGGCGATACAGCAAACACTTGAAAGAGAAGGGACTGGCACCTCGTGTACACGGTAACAAGGGAAAGCCGCCCAGTCATGGTATGTGTTTCTACGACGTAATGCGTGTCGTAAACTACCTACGAAATTTTGCTGAAGTGCGGGGCCTTCCTCAACCAGCGTCACCGAGGGGTTCGGACAACATACCGACCGTGTACCTGACATCCGGTACCACTAAGACTGGTCTGCACAAGGATTACCAGTCTTCGTGCGCAGAAGCAGGTGTGAGGGCCATTAAGATCATGTGAAAAGCTGCGACGGGATATCATGGATGCAGTCTCAGAAACAGAGAAACTAGAGGCTACGGCGATATTCCGTGAACATATTCTTGTTGCGCAGCAAGTAAGTTCAATTATTGTACACTGTACGGTTTTTATTTTAACCAAAGGTCAACATTGAAATTCATCTAACATTAAATTGCATTCCGTTAATTCGGTTACTTTTAAGGGTTACTATTAAATGGTAAACTAGTGTGCATGTACTTATTTGTTTGCATTATTTACTTTGGAAATTCTTATTAGATTAAAAGAATTAAATGAGAAAATACATTAAATATAGTTAAAATTTTGAACAATAAAAGCAGCCATTCTCTTTGTTTTAAATCAGGAGAGGGACGTTTACAACGAATGTCTGCGCAGAAGTAAGGACAGCATTGCGTATGTGCATCTTACTTTCGACTTTAGTCAGAATGTATGCTTGCCACACTTTCCTCGCCAGATGGGACCATTATACTTCCTGACCCTCAGGAAGATCCAGATACCACATTTATTGAGTACCACGTGCAAGTGCCAGGTAACATTCATATATTTACAAAACCTAAATAAAGAAGTAGGATAGAGAAAGTATGAAATGTGTGAATAAAATTGTTGAATATATAGTATATAAGCATTCAACAATAAATACTAATAAGTTACATCTGAGACATGTAATGTGCTATTCCTGCAATAACATATTAATGTTAAATTAATGCAATTATATCTAAAAAAAAGTATACTACCAGAATAAAAGACGTTTTATTTATTTTAATAGGACACGCAAGATGTCTTGTTGACGCTGGATTCGCCCACGTCAAAAACAAATACAGACACAATGACTGTGAGACGCTTGATCAGCTGGCGGTCCTGGTCAATAAATAATCGGCGTCAAATCGTATGGTCTGCTATCCGGCCTGGCAGTGGCAAAGATGGAAGCCTTACCTGGAAGAGCAATTCAGAGCCGTGCCTGGAATAATGTAAGTTGGATTGGGCTTTTATTGTTTTACAAGACGAACATTTATGTTGAATTTTTGACGAATCGTAACATTACTACATATATATATGCTTATCTCTCTTCCAGGAAGTACTTTCGTTTTGATGCTTCTACACCGGGCCTGGTTTACGTTAAGTCTGGGAGAGACGCAGAGGAAAATGAGTTGACAATTTTGAAGGATCCTACCTTCCGTTTTCGCTCTGTTGAGCGCCCGCAGCCCGTAGAGCCAGCTGGAATCAGCGAGACACGGCGCCAGTATCTGCGACGTTCGGTGGCTCCATATGCCCGCACAGTCTCCAAGGAATATTATTTTGCTAATTGAAGGTATTGGCCCAGTTCCGAAGCGTTAAATGAATGTTCGCATAGGTATAAAAGCAGATAATAAAACTTCTCTTCACCTAAATCACGAGGAAATACAATAAATTAGGACTGTTATTTCGAGAATGAAGTTCACACATTGAATTCCCGCGTTTCTCTTGTACGTCAATGAAGTTAAGGAACTGGTATAAAAAGGCGTTTCATCAAATTGTATAGTTGCAGTTACCAGCGGTGGCTCACGGAAACACAAAGGTAATTAAGTTTTTATAAATAAGTAGATGCATTAAAACTTAGTAAAAAGATGCATAATCCAACCGAAAAAGCCTTGGATTCTCTACATAATAATTATGTTTATATTCAATAGATTTAAACTGATCACGAAACAATATAGTGCGGGTTTATAGGTGTTTGCTTAATAAACGGATAACATTAATAGTATTAAATATGCTACACCATAGTGTAAATCAATTATATGTACTGTATTTGTTATATTTGTTACAAAATACATCATAGTTATAGGGACTATATCTATGTAAATGTTATCTCCTTCTGAAATTTTAATGTTGTTATGTTATAAGAATGAACAATATACATGATTGCACAATATATAACGCATGCATTATTTCCAATATTATGAAATTTTTGTAGAAACATAAATAAACAAAAATACTTGGAAACAAATAACAAAACACCAGAGGGTGTATCAAACTCACGATGTCTGGGTCGTAAATCAAATGCCAAATGACAGTGCTTTGACCAACTGCGCTATTTTAACGTGTAAATGGTTATATATGATATCAACAAATCTAACGACAAAAGGGCCAACATTTTTATTATTGTTCAATTTATCATCATTTTTATTTTGAAGATTTGAGATATGGCGTCGTGAAACTGTACACGGTTGAACCTGATGATTCTGGCATTCCATATGGTGCTGATGCATGTCTGCTGCGAATCGGTACCTAATGCTACTGATATCTCAGCTACTACTACAGCTACACGCGAAGTACATGTAAGAGAAGATGCTCGTGATCAGGAAACACATGCCTCCAACAAAACACTGGCATCTACCAAAATGCCGGTAACCATCTTCCTGCGTGCAAATCAAAGCTGTTTTTGTGACAGTTACACTGATGTACTAGATAATTGTACTGAGCAGTGGTTGGGATGGCAATTGGCGATCTTCACCACTCTGTCAACTTTTTTATCTATATATTAACAAGGCCAGAAATTTCGCAGCGCCCTTCTTCACATGTTTTGTCGACGCTGCCGTTCCGTTGATACACGTTCTAATGATGTGGGAATGTAAATGTGGCGCGTCATGGGAAAACCGGACATAATGCATGTGCGTAAAGTGTCATCCCGGATTAGCCTTTGCAGTCCGCACAGGCTAATCCGGGACGACACTTTCCGACTAAAGTGGATTTATGTTTAGAAGAGACTTCCTTGAAACAGAAAATACCATAAAAGCAGAAAGTGCCGTCCTGAATTAGCCTGTGCGGACTGCACAGGCTAATCCGGGACGACACTTTACGCACACGCATTAAGTCCGGTTTTCTCACGACGCGCCTCAAATGTATTAGTAGTATAAACATGTATATAAAATTGGAATTGGTCCTATTGTAAATTGTTGTCGTACGGTCACAGTTCATTTTGGAAATGATAAATGTAAATTAAGAAGTAAAAATTACTAAATGGCTTGGATTGAATATGATGTGTGGTTTATTATTAAAATAAGGATTTGGTTTTATGAACTACGCAAAACGTTTACTTCATTTTGATAAAAATACTTTAGTTTGGTTTCTAGATATAATGTTTCCTTAAAATCTTATTGGTTAATTGAATTTCTTAACTATCATTTATAGTGACGTTTTAAAATGGTTACGTAAGTGTAAATATGCAAAATTGGATGCTAAAAACGTTATTTGTATACTGATACAATCTTATGAATCAAAGTGGTATAATTTGTTTATACTCAGTAACACCTGCCTGTTAGTTTTTGATAGAGAATTTCTTTTAACTGTAAAAGAGCTTTAAATATTTATCGATTTAATATGAAGAGTAACAGCTTTAAAACCTACCACCACGCGCTATAACATATTCACAAGTAAGTCCTCTATAGCCCATGGACACCAAATTATTAAATGTAGTATTTGATTCGCGTTTTGTAAAATAAACAATTTTTCATTTTCTGTTTGCATGAGTACATGTAGTAACGATCGTTTTAGTTTATTATTGAACTACTATTTCAATTATATTAATTATAAATATTCAACATATACAACCAAACTATGTAATCTGGCCTTTTACGTATTAAGGCTACTTATTGAGATGCACGACGATGATCTGTGATTTGTACTACATGATGCTAGGTCTTGAAATCTTGTCAACAAAAAGGGATTCAGCTGATAATTTTCTTTTCTTTATTTCATCGTGCCCCAGAAAGTTGCAATTCTGTTGCTCTGGTGAACATTAAACCATTGAGTAACTAAATTTTATTTCAATTGAAGTAATGTTCTCTTTTATTACTATATACTTTGAATTGCAATGCTATGAAGTAAAAGTTTATTTACAAGTGCGTGTTGTGTGATTAAGTAAAACAAATCTAACGACAAAATGTTATCAAGAAAAGAGCCAACATTTTTATTATTGTTCAACTCATCATCATTTGTACTTTGAAAATTTGAGATATGGCGGCGTCAAATTGTACACGGTTGAACCTGATGATTCTGGCATTCCATATGGTGCTGATGTATGTCTGCTGCGAATCGGTACCTAATGCTACTGATATCTCAGCTACTTCTACAGCTACATGCGAAGTACATGTAAGAGAAGATGCTCGTGATTTGGTAGAGACAACCAAGGAACATTTCTGGGAAATTATTTCGAAATTCAGGAAGTGGTTTTAGACAGGATTTTTTAAAATGAATTTTCAATTTTTCCATTTAGGGAAAACTGCCCCATCCGCTGGCAGCCATGTTTAAACTGAATCAAAATAATTTTAAGGAATTTTGAAAAGGGTCGTGCAAGGAATATTTCTAAAGAAGGATATTTCAATATATCCATATAAGGAAAATTACCCCGCCCCTTGCGGCCATGTATTTTAACAGATCAAAATATTTTGAAAGAATTTAGTAGATGGTCATCTGAGAAACATTTCTTAGAATGTTTTTTAAAGTCCAGCCAGTGGTTTCTAACAAACAGATATTCAAAGTTTTTTATAATGTCATAATGACAACCATGTTTTTTAACGAATCAAAATAATGTGAATAAATGTAGAATATGGTCACCCAAGGAACATTTCTGTGAAATTATTATTATAAATCCAGCTAGCGGTTTTAGACAAGACAATTATAAAGGAAACTGCCCCACCACCTATGGGCCATGATTTTTTACGAATCACAATGATTTGAAGGAATTTGGTAGAGGGTCATCCAAGGAACATTTCTGTGAAAACTATTTTCAAGTCCAGCCAGTGGTTTCTGACAAGACGATTTTTAAAGTTTGTAAGTTGTTGAATGTTTTGGTTGCCATGGCAACCAGTTTTCCATAAATTATTTGAATTAAAGGAATTTCCTATCAAGTTTGTTGAACATCTGCCAAGCGGTTTCAGAAACAGTAAATTGTTGACGACAACGGACGACAAACGCCGGAAGAGGACTGATCAGAATAGCTCACTCTTGAGCACATAGTGCTCAGGTGAGCTAAAAATGGCTGTACAAGGAAAATTGAAAACAGGGTAATAACCCCATAAAATGCAGATAGAGTTATAAGTCTTGTGCAATGCACACCGTCTGACAACCATCTATCCATGAATGAACTTTAAGATTGATATCTAAAAGGGTTGGAAAATTGTGCACCGGACAAAAAACCGACATATTGACAACCTGATTCTAGTATACCCTACTTAAACTTTGTTGTGCGGAGTATAAAATATAAACTAATATGTTAATGAAACATAGCGTTGTTATCTTCAACTAATCGTTAATCCGGCGTTAAACTACGCGATAATATATAACAATATTGTAATATGAGCGGCATATTACGTCTAAAGCATATTTACACATCGAATTAATTGATTATATTACTGTATTTTAGGGTCGATGCTTTTCAAACATTGCATGAATCGGAAACGAAATTTGACAGGTCACGAAATTATGTAACATTTACCTGTGTTATCATCCACATGTACTGGATCCATTACTGTGGTGTTAAATACAACTCAGAAAGACAATAAGGATTGAAAACTTACTTATTGCCATTAGGAATTGCATTTATTATGTCTTAATCCTCCGTGTTTTGGAATTTGGTTTGCTTTCGGCGCCCTCTGTCACTTGAAACTATTTTAAGTTGTTATATTTGTGCATTTGCTACAATATTGTACCTTAGTGTTGCGGTTACATTCCACTACTGTTCTTGGTGAACAAGGGGCTATACCGATTAGGGGCAGTGTATTTGTATGCACTTTAGGATATTCGAAAGGGTCTATTTTCTCTCCGGCGGAAGGATTCTTTTCGGAATTTCCCGTAAGCTCGATCATTGGAGGATCATAACACGTCAAATAGAAGGAAGCGTTCTGATTATTTATACATGTAAATAATTTTCCCAGGCCGCTTAAAAGTGTGATAGGCCGGTCACTGGATTTGTAGGATCGCCTTCGTTTTTGTATATTGGATTAATAATTCCAATTGACCACGCTTCTGGTACGATTCCGGTATCATGGACAACATTGCATAAGTTAATGTACACTTGTTTTATAAGGCTAAATGACGATTTAATATGTTCAAAAATTTATTTTTTCTATTCCACATGCTTTGTTATTTTTCCCAAATTTAATTATCTTTTCGATTATATTTTCTGCAATAGGAGCATTAATGTCATCATTACTATCATCGGTTGTACGGGACCAATGTTTTTCTCCAGATTTAAAGATTTTAAAAAATCTAAATGTCCTCATAATTCTGCTTCCACGTTGTTTGTTTTCTTGCCGTAAATTATTCTCCATTATCTCTGTAAATTGTTATCAACAATGGCCTCAAGGGGGCAATTTCGTTCTTTTTTTAATATGAAATAAAGATATTAATACGAGTACTGGACTACTGGCATATAACAACGGTTAAAATACGGAATATATACTGGAAAAAAGAGTGTATGCATTCTGAAACGAAAATCAATTTATAATATGGGTCGTGTTTGTTATGCCCTTTTCATGTTTACATTTTGACGTCAGAATGGTGAGTATTTTGTATAACCATAATTTACAGACGCCTCCAAGCATAAACGCGTTGTTGGGTTAAGCGCTGTTAACTGTCATTTCTTCGTATGGCTCCAAAGTTGTGAGTTCGATACCCACTCTAGGTTTTAATATCTCCAGACAGTTGTTTTTTCTTTTATCAAATATATTATCGTGTATTATATTATTTTTATTCATTGTATTTACACGTCTTAGCATAGCGTGTTTCTATCATAAAATATCATTTATTTATTGTCCTAGGTGTTGTTAAGGTCACAAGCAAGGTTGAACTAGCATGTCGTGGAAAAAATTCAAGACAAATTGTGAGTGGAAATGGGCATTTATTCATATGCCGTAAAAAGTAAAAGAATACAGAAACGAAATATGAACTATAAACAAAGACAGATGCTATATTCAAAACATGACATGCGCGGGGAGCCAACAAGCGCAACGAGGAGAAACGACTCCGCCCAGATAGATCGAGCTGCGACCGAAACCGAAGATATTGACAAAAACAAAAGATACCGTATTTCGTTCCCTGTTAAGATACCAGAGGATAGTTGTACTATTTTAGTAGTTAATTATTTTAAAACACACATATATACATTTTTATATATAGAAAGAGGGAGGTTTAAATGTCAATAACATGTCTGTAACTTAACAAAATAAAAACATCTGGCAAATTAAAGTACTGACTACTGTCCACTGACAAATATGAATAACTGAATTAGGTAATTTTCATAAATACGAGTCTTTATTAAACAATTAAAGTGTAAATATGAACAAGATTTGTTGGTGCTGGAATGTGAAGTAGCTGGTTCGCAGTACCGTAATGGCGGACGGGCTCACGTGACCAACAAAATGGCGGCCGTCTAATTGATTGTTCTGGAATCGTCTATGGAAGAGGAACTACAGGTAAATATAAATAATTTGTTTCGAATTTAGTAATGCCTAGTTGTATGACAATGTCAATTTATGTATTTAACATGCTAAATAATAACCATTAGTGTACGAGGAAAAATGGCGGCAAAATATTAAAATTGCCTGTCGCAATTTCGGTTTTCTAAATCGATTTTGTATAAACACAGTTTTAAATTATATTGCCATATATTGAATTGTTAAATGTTTGTGTCTGTACTCGAATGTTCACATGGAAAAACAATATTAGAACACGTTGTATATGTGGATATCTGATGGCCATCGATATTGCATTAGTTCTATTTTGTTTATTTCGTCTAACAAGCTGCTTTACTATACTGCCATAGATCTAGTTTCATTGGAAATAAACGAATTGTACAATAATATTATTATTGTAATATGAAACGATCTTATTTGTAAACATTTCTGAATCCACAAATTATGACAGTTTTTCCTCAGTATAAATTGAAGTTTTTACATCTTAGTCACGACAGCGGTGATGGTATAGTGGATAAAGCGCGAGGGGGAATTAATTTTTCGATGCGGGTTCGAATCACGTATATGCTATCATTTTTATTTTTTATTTTTATTTAATATAACTTAATTGATGTAATTTATTAATGAATTAATTCTTGAAATATTTCGTGACATTCAGGATTTGGAGTCGATCATATCTGATCACTTTGGTAGAACTCCATTAAATTCCCAAGAATGGCAAGAGAACACCCTAGAGCCACCAATACAAGAAGATCACTCACAAGATGACGACGCTGTTTTTGACAGTCGGGCCAGGGACTTCATTTTACATGCTGGTGATGAATCCAACGAAAGTGATGATTCTGATGCAGGCAACGATGAAACTTCAACTGAGAGCGAAATGGGAAATGAGCGGAACTTTTTGCGCAACGGATGCGGTTGTAGAATTCAGTGTAGCCAATCGTTCACATACGATCAGGTGGTTGGTCATATTCTTGACAAAAGGGAACTGACGAAGGAAGAAAAGGAAATCAACATCATGAGTTTGCTGAATGAAGAACAAAGTCAGACCACAAAGCGAGGAAAACGGAGGCAGCGTATACGGAAAACATTCAGGGTAGGGGGGAAAGTAGTTTGCAAGAAAACATTCATGTTGTTTTGTGACGTCGGCAAACACACCCTCAAGGCGATACAGCAAACACTTGAAAGAGAAGGGACTGGCACCTCGTGTACACGGTAACAAGGGAAAGCCGCCCAGTCATGGTATGTGTTTCTACGACGTAATGCGTGTCGTAAACTACCTACGAAATTTTGCTGAAGTGCGGGGCCTTCCTCAACCAGCGTCACCGAGGGGTTCGGACAACATACCGACCGTGCACCTGACATCCGGTACCACTAAGACTGGTCTGCACAATGATTACCAGTCTTCGTGCACAGAAGCAGGTGTGAGGGCCATTAAGATCATGTGAAAAGCTGCGACGGGATATCATGGATGCAGTCTCAGAAACAGAGAAACTAGAGACTACGGCGATATTCCGTGAACATATTCTTGTTGCGCAGCAAGTAAGTTCAATTATTGTACACTGTTCTGTTTTTATTTTAACCCAAGTTCAACATTGAAATTCATCTAACATTAAATTGCATTCCGTTAATTCGGTTACTTTTAAGGGTTACTATTAAATGGTAAACTAGTGTGCATGTACTTATTTGTTTGCATTATTTACGTTGGAAATTCTTATTAGATTAAAAGAATTAAATGAGAAAATACATTAAATATAGTTAAAATTTTGAACAATAAAAGCAGCCATTCTCTTTGTTTTAAATCAGGAGAGGGACGTTTACAAGGAATGTCTGCGCAGAAGTAAGGACAGCATTGAGTATGTGCATCTTACTTTCGACTTTAGTCAGAATGTATGCTTGCCACACTTTCCTCGCCAGATGGGACCATTATACTTTCTGACCCTCAGGAAGATCCAGATACCACATTTATTGAGTACCACGTGCAAGTGCCAGGTAACATTCATATATTTACAAAACCTAAATAAAGAAGTAGGATAGAGAAAGTATGAAATGTGTGAATAAAATTGTTGAATATATAGTATATAAGCATTCAACAATAAATACTAATAAGTTACATCTGAGACATGTAATGTGCTATTCCTGCAATAACATATTAATGTTAAATTAATGCAATTATATCATAAACGACTCGTATACTGCCAGAATA
Organism: Congeria kusceri; assembly: GCA_027627225.1. Classification (NCBI taxonomy): domain Eukaryota; kingdom Metazoa; phylum Mollusca; class Bivalvia; order Myida; family Dreissenidae; genus Congeria; species Congeria kusceri. The sequence continues at coordinate 88,543,836 of CM051024.1, forward strand.
AAAGACGTTTTATTTATTTTAATAGGACACGCAAGATGTCTTGTTGACGCTGGATTCGCCCACGTCAAAAACAAATACAGACACAATGACTGTGAGACGCTTGATCAGCTGGCGGTCCTGGTCAATAAATAATCGGCGTCAAATCGTATGGTCTGCTATCCGGCCTGGCAGTGGCAAAGATGGAAGCCTTACCTGGAAGAGCAATTCAGAGCCGTGCCTGGAATAATGTAAGTTGGATTGGGCTTTTATTGTTTTTCAAGACGAACATTTATGTTGAATTTTTGACGAATCGTAACATTACTACATATATATATGCTTATCTCTCTTCCAGGAAGTACTTTCGTTTTGATGCTTCTACACCGGGCCTGGTTTACGTTAAGTCTGGGAGAGACGCAGAGGAAAATGAGTTGACAATTTTGAAGGATCCTACCTTCCGTTTTCGCTCTGTTGAGCGCCCGCAGCCCGTAGAGCCAGCTGGAATCAGCGAGACACGGCGCCAGTATCTGCGACGTTCGGTGGCTCCATATGCCCGCACAGTCTCCAAGGAATATTATTTTGCTAATTGAAGGTATTGGCCCAGTTCCGAAGCGTTAAATGAATGTTCGCATAGGTATAAAAGCAGATAATAAAACTTCTCTTCACCTAAATCACGAGGAAATACAATAAATTAGGACTGTTATTTCGAGAATGAAGTTCACACATTGAATTCCCGCGTTTCTCTTGTACGTCAATGAAGTTAAGGAACTGGTATAAAATGGCGTTTCATCAAATTGTATAGTTGCAGTTACCAGCGGTGGCTCACGGAAACACAAAGGTAATTAAGTTTTTATAAATAAGTAGATGCATTAAAACTTAGTAAAAAGATGCATAATCCAACCGAAAAAGCCTTGGATTCTCTACATAATAATTATGTTTATATTCAATAGATTTAAACTGATCACGAAACAATATAGTGCGGGTTTATAGGTGTTTGCTTAATAAACGGATAACATTAATAGTATTAAATATGCTACACCATAGTGTAAATCAATTATATGTACTGTATTTGTTATATTTGTTACAAAATACATCATAGTTATAGGGACTATATCTATGTAAATGTTATCTCCTTCTGAAATTTTAATGTTGTTATGTTATAAGAATGAACAATATACATGATTGCACAATATATAACGCATGCATTATTTCCAATATTATGAAATTTTTGTAGAAACATAAATAAACAAAAATACTTGGAAACAAATAACAAAACACCAGAGGGTGTATCAAACTCACGATGTCTGGGTCGTAAATCAAATGCCAAATGACAGTGCTTTGACCAACTGCGCTATTTTAACGTGTAAATGGTTATATATGATATCAACAAATCTAACGACAAAAGGGCCAACATTTTTATTATTGTTCAATTTATCATCATTTTTATTTTGAAGATTTGAGATATGGCGTCGTGAAACTGTACACGGTTGAACCTGATGATTCTGGCATTCCATATGGTGCTGATGCATGTCTGCTGCGAATCGGTACCTAATGCTACTGATATCTCAGCTACTACTACAGTTACACGCGAAGTACATGTAAGAGAAGATGCTCGTGATCAGGAAACACATGCCTCCAACAAAACACTGGCATCTACCAAAATGCCGGTAACCCTCTTCCTGCGTGCAAATCTAAGCTGTTTTTGTGACAGTTACACTGATGTACTAGATAATTGTACTGAGCAGTGGTTGGGATGGCAATTGGCGATCTTCACCACTCTGTCAACTTTTTTATCTATATATTAACAAGGCCAGAAATTTCGCAGCGCCCTTCTTCACATGTTTTGTCGACGCTGCCGTTCCGTTGATACACGTTCTAATGATGTGGGAATGTAAATGTGGCGCGTCATGGGAAAACCGGACATAATGCATGTGCGTAAAGTGTCATCCCGGATTAGCCTTTGCAGTCCGCACAGGCTAATCCGGGACGACACTTTCCGACTAAAGTGGATTTATGTTTAGAAGAGACTTCCTTGAAACAGAAAATACCATAAAAGCAGAAAGTGCCGTCCTGAATTAGCCTGTGCGGACTGCACAGGCTAATCCGGGACGACACTTTACGCACACGCATTAAGTCCGGTTTTCTCACGACGCGCCTCAAATGTATTAGTAGTATAAACATGTATATAAAATTGGAATTGGTCCTATTGTAAATTGTTGTCGTACGGTCACAGTTCATTTTGGAAATGATAAATGTAAATTAAGAAGTAAAAATTACTAAATGGCTTGGATTGAATATGATGTGTGGTTTATTATTAAAATAAGGATTTGGTTTTATGAACTACGCAAAACGTTTACTTCATTTTGATAAAAATACTTTAGTTTGGTTTCTAGATATAATGTTTCCTTAAAATCTTATTGGTTAATTGAATTTCTTAACTATCGTTTATAGTGACGTTTAAAAATGGTTACGTAAGTGTAAATATGCAAAATTGGATGCTAAAAACGTTATTTGTATACTGATACAATCTTATGAATCAAAGTGGTATAATTTGTTTATACTCAGTAACACCTGCCTGTTAGTTTTTGATAGAGAATTTCTTTTAACTGTAAAAGAGCTTTAAATATTTATCGATTTAATATGAAGAGTAACAGCTTTAAAACCTACCCCCACGCGCTATAACATATTCACAAGTAAGTCCTCTATAGCCCATGGACACCAAATTATTAAATGTAGTATTTGATTCGCGTTTTGTAGAATAAACAATTTTTCATTTTCTGTTTGCATGAGTACATGTAGTAACGATCGTTTTAGTTTATTATTGAACTACTATTTCAATTATATTAATTATAAATATTCAACATATACATCCAAACTATGTAATCTGGCCTTTTACGTATTAAGGCTACTTATTGAGATGCACGACGATGATCTGTGATTTGTATTACATGATGCTAGGTCTTGAAATCTTGTCAACAAAAAGGGATTCAGCTGATAATTTTCTTTTCTTTATTTCATCGTGCCCCAGAAAGTTGCAATTCTGTTGCTCTGGTGAACATTAAACCATTGAGTAACTAAATTTTATTTCAATTGAAGTAATGTTCTCTTTTATTACTATATACTTTGAATTGCAATGCTATGAAGTAAAAGTTTATTTACAAGTGCGTGTTGTGTGATTAAGTAAAACAAATCTAACGACAAAATGTTATCAAGAAAAGAGCCAACATTTTTATTATTGTTCAACTCATCATCATTTGTACTTTGAAAATTTGAGATATGGCGGCGTCAAATTGTACACGGTTGAACCTGATGATTCTGGCATTCCATATGGTGCTGATGTATGTCTGCTGCGAATCGGTACCTAATGCTACTGATATCTCAGCTACTTCTACAGCTACACGCGAAGTACATGTAAGAGAAGATGCTCGTGATTTGGTAGAGACAACCAAGGAACATTTCTGGGAAATTATTTCGAAATTCAGGAAGTGGTTTTAGACAGGATTTTTTAAAATGAATTTTCAATTTTTCCATTTAGGGAAAACTGCCCCATCCGCTGGCAGCCATGTTTAAACTGAATCAAAATAATTTTAAGGAATTTTGAAAAGGGTCGTGCAAGGAATATTTCTAAAGAAGGATATTTCAATATATCCATATAAGGAAAATTACCCCGCCCCTTGCGGCCATGTATTTTAACAGATCAAAATATTTTGAAAGAATTTAGTAGATGGTCATCTGAGAAACATTTCTTAGAATGTTTTGTAAAGTCCAGCCAGTGGTTTCTAACAAACAGATATTGAAAGTTTTTTTATAATGTCATAATGACAACCATGTTTTTTAACGAATCAAAATAATGTGAATAAATGTAGTAGATGGTCACCGAAGGAACATTTCTGTGAAATTATTTTGAAATCCAGCTAGCGGTTTTAGACAAGACAATTATAAAGGAAACTGCCCCACCACCTATGGGCCATGATTTTTTACGAATCACAATGATTTGAAGGAATTTGGTAGAGGGTCACCCAAGGAACATTTCTGTGAAAACTATTTTCAAGTCCAGCCAGTGGTTTCTGACAAGACGATTTTTAAAGTTTGTAAGTTGTTGAATGTTTTGGTTGCCATGGCAACCAGTTTTCCATAAATTATTTGAATTAAAGGAATTTCCTATCAAGTTTGTTGAACATCTGCCAAGCGGTTTCAGAAACAGTAAATTGTTGACGACAACGGACGACAAACGCCGGAAGAGGACTGATCAGAATAGCTCACTCTTGAGCACATAGTGCTCAGGTGAGCTAAAAATGGCTGTACAAGGAAAATTGAAAACAGGGTAATAACCCCATAAAATGCAGATAGAGTTATAAGTCTTGTGCAATGCACACCGTCTGACAACCATCTATCCATGAATGAACTTTAAGATTGATATCTAAAAGGGTTGGAAAATTGTGCACCGGACAAAAAACCGACATATTGACAACCTGATTCTAGTATACCCTACTTAAACTTTGTTGTGCGGAGTATAAAATATAAACTAATATGTTAATGAAACATAGCGTTGTTATCTTCAACTAATCGTTAATCCGGCGTTAAACTACGCGATAATATATAACAATATTGTAATATGAGCGGCATATTACGTCTAAAGCATATTTACACATCGAATTAATTGATTATATTACTGTATTTTAGGGTCGATGCTTTTCAAACATTGCATGAATCGGAAACGAAATTTGACAGGTCACGAAATTATGTAACATTTACCTGTGTTATCATCCACATGTACTGGATCCCTTACTGTGGTGTTAAATACAACTTAGAAAGACAATAAGGATTGAAAACTTACTTATTGCCATTAGGAATTGCATTTATTATGTCTTAATCCTCCGTGTTTTGGAATTTGGTTTGCTTTCGGCGCCCTCTGTCACTTGAAACTATTTTAAGTTGTTATATTTGTGCATTTGCTACAATATTGTACCTTAGTGTTGCGGTTACATTCCACTACTGTTCTTGGTGAACAAGGGGCTATACCGATTAGGGGCAGTGTGTTTGTATGCACTTTAGGATATTCGAAAGGGTCTATTTTCTCTACGGCGGAAGGATTCTTTTCGGAATTTCCCGTAAGCTCGATCATTGGGTGATCATTACACACGTCAAATAGAAGGAGGCGTTCTGATTGGCTGGAAGGAACCACAGAACCGTTTGAAGTAACACAGCGCGGGATAGTATAAAAGTGACGACACAGAAGGAATGCCAGCTTGAATGCTACTGTTATTTGCTTTTTCTTGGTGTCATTTATAATTTAAATAAGATTATAACGACTAAACATAGTGTCTGATGTCGATGGCGATTTCCTAAATCCCGCTTGACATGAATCAAGAATACTATTATTTTCGATATAACTAGTCGGACGATTATTATTTATACACGTAAATAGTTTTCCCAGGCCGCTTAAAAGTGTGATAGGCCGGTCACTGGATTTGTAGGATCGCCTTCGTTTTTGTATATTGGATTAATACTTCCAATTGACCACGCTTCTGGTACGATTCCGGTATCATGGACAACATTGCATAAGTTAATGTACACTTGTTTTATAAGGCTAAATGACGATTTAATATGTTCAAAAATTTATTTTTTCTATTCCACATGCTTTGTTATTTTTCCCAAATTTAATTATCTTTTCGATTATATTTTCTGCAATAGGAGCATTAATGTCATCATTACTATCATCGGTTGTACGGGACCAATGTTTTTCTCCAGATTTAAAGATTTTAAAAAATCTAAATGTCCTCATAATTCTGCTTCCACGTTGTTTGTTTTCTTGCCGTAAATTATTCTCCATTATCTCTGTAAATTGTTATCAACAATGGCCTCAAGGGGGCAATTTCGTTCTTTTTTTAATATGAAATAAAGATATTAATACGAGTACTGGACTACTGGCATATAACAACGGTTAAAATACGGAATATATACAGGAAAAAAGAGTGTAGGCATTCTGAAACGAAAATCAATTTATAATATGGGTCGTGTTTGTTATGCCCTTTTCATGTTTACATTTTGACGTCAGAATGGTGAGCATTTTGTATAACCATAATTTACAGACGCCTCCAAGCATAAAAGCGTTGTTGGGTTAAGCGCTGTTAACTGTCATTTCTTCGTATGGCTCCAAAGTTGTGAGTTCGATACCCACTCTAGGTTTTAATATCTCCAGACAGTTTTTTTTTCTTTTATCAAATATATTATCGTGTATTATATTATTTTTATTTATTGTATTTACACGTCTTAGCATAGCGTGTTTCTATCATAAAATATCATTTATTTATTGTCCTAGGTGTTGTTAAGATCACAAGCAAGGTTGAACTAAGATGTCGTGGAAAAAATTCAAGACAAGTTGTGAGTGGAATTGGGCATTTATTCAAATGCCGTAAAAAGTAAAAGAATACAGAAAGGACATATGAACTATAAACACAGACAGATGCTATATTCAAAACATGACATGCGCGGGGAGCCAACAAGCGCAACGAGGAGAAACGACTCCGCCCAGATAGATCGAGCTGCGACCGAAACCGAAGATATTGACAAAAACAAAAGATACCGTATTTCGTTCCCTGTTAAGATACCAGAGGATAGTTGTACTATTTTAGTAGTTAATTATTTTAAAACACACATATATACATTTTTATATATAGAAAGAGGGAGGTTTAAATGTCAATAACATGTCTGTAACTTAACAAAATAAAAACATCTGGCAAATTAAAGTACTGACTACTGTCCACTGACAATTATAAATAACTGAATTAGATAATTTTCATAAATACGAGTCTTAATTAAACAATTAAAGTGTAAATATGAACAAGATTTGTTGGTGCTGGAATGTGAAGTAGCTGGTTAGCAGTACCGTAATGGCGGACGGGCTCACGTGACCAACAAAATGGCGGCCGTCTAATTGATTGTTCTGGAATCGTCTATGGAAGAGGAACTACAGGTAAATATAAATAATTTGTTTTGAATTTAGTAATGCCTAGTTGTATGACAATGTCAATTTATGTATTTAACATGCTAAATAATAACCATTAGTGTACGAGGAAAAATGGCGGCAAAATATTAAAATTGCCTGTCGCAATTTCGGTTTTCTAAATCGATTTTGTATAAACACAGTTTTAAATTATATTGCCATATATTGAATTGTTAAATGTTTGTGTCTGTACTCGAATGTTCACATGGAAAAACAATATTAGAACACGTTGTATATGTGGATATCTGATGGCCATCGATATTGCATTAGTTCTATTTTGTTTATTTCGTCTAACAAGCTGCTTTACTATATTGCCATAGATCTAGTTTCATTGGAAATAAACGAATTTTACAATAATATTATTATTGTATTATGAAACGATCTAATTTGTAAACATTTCTGAATCCACAAATTATGACAGTTTTTCCTCAGTATAAATTGAAGTTTTTACATCTGAGTCACGTCAGCGGTGATGGTGTAGTGGATAAAGCGCTAGGGTATTAATTTTTCGATGCGGGTTCGAATCACGTATATGCTATCATTTTTATTTTTTATTTTTCTTTAATATAAGTTAATTGATGTAATTTATTAATGAATTAATTCTTGAAATATTTCGTGACATTCAGGATTTGGAGTCGATCATATCTGATCACTTTGGTAGAACTCCATTAAATTCCCAAGAATGGCAAGAGAACACCCTAGAGCCACCAATACAAGAACATCACTCACAAGATGACGACGCTGTTTTTGACAGTCGGGCCAGGGACTTCATTTTACATGCTGGTGATGAATCCAACGAAAGTGATGATTCTGATGCAGGCAACGATGAAACTTCAACTGAGAGCGAAATGGGAAATGAGCGGAACTTTTTGCGCAACGGATGCGGTTGTTGAATTCAGTGTAGCCAATCTTTCACATACGATCAGGTGGTTGGTCATATTCTTGACAAAAGGGAACTGACGAAGGAAGAAAAGGAAATCAACATCATGCGTTTGCTGAATGAAGAACAAAGTCAGACCACAAAGCGAGGAAAACGGAGGCAGCGTATACGGAAAACATTCAGGGTAGGGGGGAAAGTAGTTTGCAAGAAAACATTCATGTTATTTTGTGACGTCGGCAAACATACCCTCAAGGCGATACAGCAAACACTTGAAAGAGAAGGGACTGGCACCTCGTGTACACGGTAACAAGGGAAAGCCGCCCAGTCATGGTATGTGTTTCTACGATGTAATGCGTGTCGTAAACTACCTACGAAATTTTGCTGAAGTGCGGGGCCTTCCTCAACCAGCGGCACCGAGGGGTTCGGACAACATACCGACCGTGTACCTGACATCCGGTACCACTAAGACTGGTCTGCACAAGGATTACCAGTCTTCGTGCGCAGAAGCAGGTGTGAGGGCCATTAAGATCATGTGAAAAGCTGCGACGGAATATCATGGATGCAGTCTCAGAAACAGAGAAACTAGAGGCTACGGCGATATTCCGTGAACATAATCTTGTTGTGCAGCAAGTAAGTTCAATTATTGTACACTGTACTGATTTTATTTTAACCCAAGGTCAACATTGAAATTCATCTAACATTAAATTGCATTCCGTTAATTCGGTTACTTTTAAGGGTTACTATTAAATGGTAAACTAGTGTGCATGTACTTATTTGTTTGCATTATTTACTTTGGAAATTCTTATTAGATTAAAAGAATTAAATGAGAAAATACATTAAATATAGTTAAAATTTTGATCTATAAAAGCAGCCATTCTCTTTGTTTTAAATCAGGAGAGGGACGTTTACAACGAATGTCTGCGCAGAAGTAAGGACAGCATTGAGTATGTGCATCTTACTTTCGACTTTAGTCAGAATGTATGCTTGCCACACTTTCCTCGCCAGATGGGACCATTATACTTCCTGACCCTCAGGAAGATCCAGATACCACATTTATTGAGTACCACGTGCAAGTGCCAGGTAACATTCATATATTTACAAAACCTAAATAAAGAAGTAGGATAGAGAAAGTATGAAATTTGTGAATAAACTTGTTGAATATATAGTATATAAGCATTCAACAATAAATACTAATAAGTTACATCTGAGACATGTAATGTGCTATTCCTGCAATAACATATTAATGTTAAATTAATGCAATTATATCATAAAAGACTCGTATACTGCCAGAATAAAAGACGTTTTATTTATTTTAATAGGACACGCAAGATGTCTTGTTGACGCTGGATTCGCCCACGTCAAAAACAAATACAGACACAATGACTGTGAGACGATTGATCAGCTGGCGGTCCTGGTCAATAAATAATCGGCGTCAAATCGTATGGTCTGCTATCCGGCCTGGCAGTGGCAAAGATGGAAGCCTACCTGGGAGAGCAATTCAGAGCCGTGCCTGGAATAATGTAAGTTGGATTGGGCTTTTATTGTTTTACAAGACCAACATTTATGTTGAATTTTTGACGAATCTTAACATTACTACATATATATATATATGCTTATCTCTCTTCCAGGAAGTACTTTCGTTTTGATGCTTCTACACCGGGCCTGGTTTATGTTAAGTCTGGGAGAGACGCAGCGGAAAATGAGTTGACAATTTTGAAGGATCCTACCTTCCGTTTTCGCTCTGTTGAGCGCCCGCAGCCCGTAGAGCCAGCTGGAATCAGCGAGACACGGCGCCAGTATCTGCGACGTTCGGTGGCTCCATATGCCTTCACAGTCTCCAAGGAATACTATTTTGCTAATTGAAGGTATTGGCCCAGTTCCAAAGCGTTAAATGAATGTTCGCATAGGTATAAAAGCAGATAATAAAACTTCTCTTCACCTAAATCACGAGGAAATACAATAAATTAGGACTGTTATTTCGAGAATGAAGTTCACACATTGAATTCCCGCGTTTCTCTTGTACGTCAATGAAGTTAAGGAACTGGTATAAAAAGGCGTTTCATCAAATTGTATAGTTGCAGTTACCAGCGGTGGCTCACGGAAACACAAAGGTAATTAAGTTTTTATAAATAAGTAGATGCATTAAAACTTAGTAAAAAGATGCATAATCCAACCGAAAAAGCCTTGGATTCTCTACATAATAATTATGTTTATATTCAATAGATTTAAACTGATCACGAAACAATATAGTGCGGATTAATAGGTGTTTGCTTAATAAACGGATAACATTAATAGTATTAAATATGCTACACCATAGTGTAAATCAATTATATGTACTGTATTTGTTATATTTGTTACAAAATACATCATAGTTATAGGGACTATATCTATGTAAATGTTATCTCCTTCTGAAAGTTTAATGTTGTTATGTTATAAGAATGAACAATATACATGATTGCACAATAAATAACGCATGCATTATTTCCAATATTATGAAATTTTTGTAGAAACATAAATAAACAAAAATACTTGGAAACAAATAACAAAACACCAGAGGGTGTATCAAACTCACGATGTCTGGGTCGTAAATCAAATGCCAAATGACAGTGCTTTGACCAACTGCGCTATTTTAACGTGTAAATGGTTATATATGATATCAACAAATCTAACGACAAAAGGGCCAACATTTTTATTATTGTTCAATTTATCATCATTTTTATTTTGAAGATTTGAGATATGGCGTCGTGAAACTGTACACGGTTGAACCTGATGATTCTGGCATTCCATATGGTGCTGATGCATGTCTGCTGCGAATCGGTACCTAATGCTACTGATATCTCAGCTACTACTACAGCTACACGCGAAGTACATGTAAGAGAAGATGCTCGTGATCAGGAAACACATGCCTCCAACAAAACACTGGCATCTACCAAAATGCCGGTAACCCTCTTCCTGCGTGCAAATCAAAGCTGTTTTTGTGACAGTTACACTGATGTACTAGATAATTGTACTGAGCAGTGGTTGGGATGGCAATTGGCGATCTGCACCACCCTGTCAACTTTTTTATCTATATATTAACAAGGCCAGAAATTTCGCAGCGCCCTTCTTCACATGTTTTGTCGACGCTGCCGTTCCGTTGATACACGTTCTAATGATGTGGGAATGTAAATGTGGCGCGTCATGAGAAAACCGGACATAATGCATGTGCGTAAAGTGTCATCCCGGATTAGCCTTTGCAGTCCGCACAGGCTAATCCGGGACGACACTTTCCGACTAAAGTGGATTTATGTTTAGAAGAGACTTCCTTGAAACAGAAAATACCATAAAAGCAGAAAGTGCCGTCCTGAATTAGCCTGTGCGGACTGCACAGGCTAATCCGGGACGACACTTTACGCACACGCATTAAGTCCGGTTTTCTCACGACGCGCCTCAAATGTATTAGTAGTATAAACATGTATATAAAATTGGAATTGGTCCTATTGTAAATTGTTGTCGTACGGTCACAGTTCATTTTGGAAATGATAAATGTAAATTAAGAAGTAAAAATTACTAAATGGCTTGGATTGAATATGATGTGTGGTTTATTATTAAAATAAGGATTTGGTTTTATGAACTACGCAAAACGTTTACTTCATTTTGATAAAAATACTTTAGTTTGGTTTCTAGATATAATGTTTCCTTAAAATCTTATTGGTTAATTGAATTTCTTAACTATCGTTTATAGTGACGTTTAAAAATGGTTACGTAAGTGTAAATATGCAAAATTGGATGCTAAAAACGTTATTTGTATACTGATACAATCTTATGAATCAAAGTGGTATAATTTGTTTATACTCAGTAACACCTGCCTGTTAGTTTTTGATAGAGAATTTCTTTTAACTGTAAAAGAGCTTTAAATATTTATCGATTTAATATGAAGAGTAACAGCTTTAAAACCTACCCCCACGCGCTATAACATATTCACAAGTAAGTCCTCTATAGCCCATGGACACCAAATTATTAAATGTAGTATTTGATTCGCGTTTTGTAGAATAAACAATTTTTCATTTTCTGTTTGCATGAGTACATGTAGTAACGATCGTTTTAGTTTATTATTGAACTACTATTTCAATTATATTAATTATAAATATTCAACATATACAACCAAACTATGTAATCTGGCCTTTTACGTATTAAGGCTACTTATTGAGATGCACGACGATGATCTGTGATTTGTATTACATGATGCTAGGTCTTGAAATCTTGTCAACAAAAAGGGATTCAGCTGATAATTTTCTTTTCTTTATTTCATCGTGCCCCAGAAAGTTGCAATTCTGTTGCTCTGGTGAACATTAAACCATTGAGTAACTAAATTTTATTTCAATTGAAGTAATGTTCTCTTTTATTACTATATACTTTGAATTGCAATGCTATGAAGTAAAAGTTTATTTACAAGTGCGTGTTGTGTGATTAAGTAAAACAAATCTAACGACAAAATGTTATCAAGAAAAGAGCCAACATTTTTATTATTGTTCAACTCATCATCATTTGTACTTTGAAAATTTGAGATATGGCGGCGTCAAATTGTACACGGTTGAACCTGATGATTCTGGCATTCCATATGGTGCTGATGTATGTCTGCTGCGAATCGGTACCTAATGCTACTGATATCTCAGCTACTTCTACAGCTACACGCGAAGTACATGTAAGAGAAGATGCTCGTGATTTGGTAGAGACAACCAAGGAACATTTCTGGGAAATTATTTCGAAATTCAGGAAGTGGTTTTAGACAGGATTTTTTAAAATGAATTTTCAATTTTTCCATTTAGGGAAAACTGCCCCATCCGCTGGCAGCCATGTTTAAACTGAATCAAAATAATTTTAAGGAATTTTGAAAAGGGTCGTGCAAGGAATATTTCTAAAGAAGGATATTTCAATATATCCATATAAGGAAAATTACCCCGCCCCTTGCGGCCATGTATTTTAACAGATCAAAATATTTTGAAAGAATTTAGTAGATGGTCATCTGAGAAACATTTCTTAGAATGTTTTGTAAAGTCCAGCCAGTGGTTTCTAACAAACAGATATTGAAAGTTTTTTTATAATGTCATAATGACAACCATGTTTTTTAACGAATCAAAATAATGTGAATAAATGTAGTAGATGGTCACCGAAGGAACATTTCTGTGAAATTATTTTGAAATCCAGCTAGCGGTTTTAGACAAGACAATTATAAAGGAAACTGCCCCACCACCTATGGGCCATGATTTTTTACGAATCACAATGATTTGAAGGAATTTGGTAGAGGGTCACCCAAGGAACATTTCTGTGAAAACTATTTTCAAGTCCAGCCAGTGGTTTCTGACAAGACGATTTTTAAAGTTTGTAAGTTGTTGAATGTTTTGGTTGCCATGGCAACCAGTTTTCCATAAATTATTTGAATTAAAGGAATTTCCTATCAAGTTTGTTGAACATCTGCCAAGCGGTTTCAGAAACAGTAAATTGTTGACGACAACGGACGACAAACGCCGGAAGAGGACTGATCAGAATAGCTCACTCTTGAGCACATAGTGCTCAGGTGAGCTAAAAATGGCTGTACAAGGAAAATTGAAAACAGGGTAATAACCCCATAAAATGCAGATAGAGTTATAAGTCTTGTGCAATGCACACCGTCTGACAACCATCTATCCATGAATGAACTTTAAGATTGATATCTAAAAGGGTTGGAAAATTGTGCACCGGACAAAAAACCGACATATTGACAACCTGATTCTAGTATACCCTACTTAAACTTTGTTGTGCGGAGTATAAAATATAAACTAATATGTTAATGAAACATAGCGTTGTTATCTTCAACTAATCGTTAATCCGGCGTTAAACTACGCGATAATATATAACAATATTGTAATATGAGCGGCATATTACGTCTAAAGCATATTTACACATCGAATTAATTGATTATATTACTGTATTTTAGGGTCGATGCTTTTCAAACATTGCATGAATCGGAAACGAAATTTGACAGGTCACGAAATTATGTAACATTTACCTGTGTTATCATCCACATGTACTGGATCCCTTACTGTGGTGTTAAATACAACTTAGAAAGACAATAAGGATTGAAAACTTACTTATTGCCATTAGGAATTGCATTTATTATGTCTTAATCCTCCGTGTTTTGGAATTTGGTTTGCTTTCGGCGCCCTCTGTCACTTGAAACTATTTTAAGTTGTTATATTTGTGCATTTGCTACAATATTGTACCTTAATGTTGCGGTTACATTCCACTACTGTTCTTGGTGAACAAGGGGCTATACCGATTAGGGGCAGTGTGTTTGTATGCACTTTAGGATATTCGAAAGGGTCTATTTTCTCTACGGCGGAAGGATTCTTTTCGGAATTTCCCGTAAGCTCGATCATTGGGTGATCATTACACACGTCAAATAGAAGGAGGCGTTCTGATTGGCTGGAAGGAACCACAGAACCGTTTGAAGTAACACAGCGCGGGATAGTATAAAAGTGACGACACAGAAGGAATGCCAGCTTGAATGCTACTGTTATTTGCTTTTTCTTGGTGTCATTTATAATTTAAATAAGATTATAACGACTAAACATAGTGTCTGATGTCGATGGCGATTTCCTAAATCCCGCTTGACATGAATCAAGAATACTATTATTTTCGATATAACTAGTCGGACGATTATTATTTATACACGTAAATAGTTTTCCCAGGCCGCTTAAAAGTGTGATAGGCCGGTCACTGGATTTGTAGGATCGCCTTCGTTTTTGTATATTGGATTAATACTTCCAATTGACCACGCTTCTGGTACGATTCCGGTATCATGGACAACATTGCATAAGTTAATGTACACTTGTTTTATAAGGCTAAATGACGATTTAATATGTTCAAAAATTTATTTTTTCTATTCCACATGCTTTGTTATTTTTCCCAAATTTAATTATCTTTTCGATTATATTTTCTGCAATAGGAGCATTAATGTCATCATTACTATCATCGGTTGTACGGGACCAATGTTTTTCTCCAGATTTAAAGATTTTAAAAAATCTAAATGTCCTCATAATTCTGCTTCCACGTTGTTTGTTTTCTTGCCGTAAATTATTCTCCATTATCTCTGTAAATTGTTATCAACAATGGCCTCAAGGGGGCAATTTCGTTCTTTTTTTAATATGAAATAAAGATATTAATACGAGTACTGGACTACTGGCATATAACAACGGTTAAAATACGGAATATATACAGGAAAAAAGAGTGTAGGCATTCTGAAACGAAAATCAATTTATAATATGGGTCGTGTTTGTTATGCCCTTTTCATGTTTACATTTTGACGTCAGAATGGTGAGCATTTTGTATAACCATAATTTACAGACGCCTCCAAGCATAAAAGCGTTGTTGGGTTAAGCGCTGTTAACTGTCATTTCTTCGTATGGCTCCAAAGTTGTGAGTTCGATACCCACTCTAGGTTTTAATATCTCCAGACAGTTTTTTTTTCTTTTATCAAATATATTATCGTGTATTATATTATTTTTATTTATTGTATTTACACGTCTTAGCATAGCGTGTTTCTATCATAAAATATCATTTATTTATTGTCCTAGGTGTTGTTAAGATCACAAGCAAGGTTGAACTAAGATGTCGTGGAAAAAATTCAAGACAAGTTGTGAGTGGAATTGGGCATTTATTCAAATGCCGTAAAAAGTAAAAGAATACAGAAAGGACATATGAACTATAAACACAGACAGATGCTATATTCAAAACATGACATGCGCGGGGAGCCAACAAGCGCAACGAGGAGAAACGACTCCGCCCAGATAGATCGAGCTGCGACCGAAACCGAAGATATTGACAAAAACAAAAGATACCGTATTTCGTTCCCTGTTAAGATACCAGAGGATAGTTGTACTATTTTAGTAGTTAATTATTTTAAAACACACATATATACATTTTTATATATAGAAAGAGGGAGGTTTAAATGTCAATAACATGTCTGTAACTTAACAAAATAAAAACATCTGGCAAATTAAAGTACTGACTACTGTCCACTGACAAATATAAATAACTGAATTAGATAATTTTCATAAATACGAGTCTTAATTAAACAATTAAAGTGTAAATATGAACAAGATTTGTTGGTGCTGGAATGTGAAGTAGCTGGTTAGCAGTACCGTAATGGCGGACGGGCTCACGTGACCAACAAAATGGCGGCCGTCTAATTGATTGTTCTGGAATCGTCTATGGAAGAGGAACTACAGGTAAATATAAATAATTTGTTTTGAATTTAGTAATGCCTAGTTGTATGACAATGTCAATTTATGTATTTAACATGCTAAATAATAACCATTAGTGTACGAGGAAAAATGGCGGCAAAATATTAAAATTGCCTGTCGCAATTTCGGTTTTCTAAATCGATTTTGTATAAACACAGTTTTAAATTATATTGCCATATATTGAATTGTTAAATGTTTGTGTCTGTACTCGAATGTTCACATGGAAAAACAATATTAGAACACGTTGTATATGTGGATATCTGATGGCCATCGATATTGCATTAGTTCTATTTTGTTTATTTCGTCTAACAAGCTGCTTTACTATATTGCCATAGATCTAGTTTCATTGGAAATAAACGAATTTTACAATAATATTATTATTGTATTATGAAACGATCTAATTTGTAAACATTTCTGAATCCACAAATTATGACAGTTTTTCCTCAGTATAAATTGAAGTTTTTACATCTGAGTCACGTCAGCGGTGATGGTGTAGTGGATAAAGCGCTAGGGTATTAATTTTTCGATGCGGGTTCGAATCACGTATATGCTATCATTTTTATTTTTTATTTTTCTTTAATATAAGTTAATTGATGTAATTTATTAATGAATTAATTCTTGAAATATTTCGTGACATTCAGGATTTGGAGTCGATCATATCTGATCACTTTGGTAGAACTCCATTAAATTCCCAAGAATGGCAAGAGAACACCCTAGAGCCACCAATACAAGAACATCACTCACAAGATGACGACGCTGTTTTTGACAGTCGGGCCAGGGACTTCATTTTACATGCTGGTGATGAATCCAACGAAAGTGATGATTCTGATGCAGGCAACGATGAAACTTCAACTGAGAGCGAAATGGGAAATGAGCGGACCTTTTTGCGCAACGGATGCGGTTGTTGAATTCAGTGTAGCCAATCTTTCACATACGATCAGGTGGTTGGTCATATTCTTGACAAAAGGGAACTGACGAAGGAAGAAAAGGAAATCAACATCATGCGTTTGCTGAATGAAGAACAAAGTCAGACCACAAAGCGAGGAAAACGGAGGCAGCGTATACGGAAAACATTCAGGGTAGGGGGGAAAGTAGTTTGCAAGAAAACATTCATGTTATTTTGTGACGTCGGCAAACATACCCTCAAGGCGATACAGCAAACACTTGAAAGAGAAGGGACTGGCACCTCGTGTACACGGTAACAAGGGAAAGCCGCCCAGTCATGGTATGTGTTTCTACGATGTAATGCGTGTCGTAAACTACCTACGAAATTTTGCTGAAGTGCGGGGCCTTCCTCAACCAGCGGCACCGAGGGGTTCGGACAACATACCGACCGTGTACCTGACATCCGGTACCACTAAGACTGGTCTGCACAAGGATTACCAGTCTTCGTGCGCAGAAGCAGGTGTGAGGGCCATTAAGATCATGTGAAAAGCTGCGACGGAATATCATGGATGCAGTCTCAGAAACAGAGAAACTAGAGGCTACGGCGATATTCCGTGAACATAATCTTGTTGTGCAGCAAGTAAGTTCAATTATTGTACACTGTACTGATTTTATTTTAACCCAAGGTCAACATTGAAATTCATCTAACATTAAATTGCATTCCGTTAATTCGGTTACTTTTAAGGGTTACTATTAAATGGTAAACTAGTGTGCATGTACTTATTTGTTTGCATTATTTACTTTGGAAATTCTTATTAGATTAAAAGAATTAAATGAGAAAATACATTAAATATAGTTAAAATTTTGATCTATAAAAGCAGCCATTCTCTTTGTTTTAAATCAGGAGAGGGACGTTTACAACGAATGTCTGCGCAGAAGTAAGGACAGCATTGAGTATGTGCATCTTACTTTCGACTTTAGTCAGAATGTATGCTTGCCACACTTTCCTCGCCAGATGGGACCATTATACTTCCTGACCCTCAGGAAGATCCAGATACCACATTTATTGAGTACCACGTGCAAGTGCCAGGTAACATTCATATATTTACAAAACCTAAATAAAGAAGTAGGATAGAGAAAGTATGAAATTTGTGAATAAACTTGTTGAATATATAGTATATAAGCATTCAACAATAAATACTAATAAGTTACATCTGAGACATGTAATGTGCTATTCCTGCAATAACATATTAATGTTAAATTAATGCAATTATATCATAAAAGACTCGTATACTGCCAGAATAAAAGACGTTTTATTTATTTTAATAGGACACGCAAGATGTCTTGTTGACGCTGGATTCGCCCACGTCAAAAACAAATACAGACACAATGACTGTGAGACGATTGATCAGCTGGCGGTCCTGGTCAATAAATAATCGGCGTCAAATCGTATGGTCTGCTATCCGGCCTGGCAGTGGCAAAGATGGAAGCCTACCTGGGAGAGCAATTCAGAGCCGTGCCTGGAATAATGTAAGTTGGATTGGGCTTTTATTGTTTTACAAGACCAACATTTATGTTGAATTTTTGACGAATCTTAACATTACTACATATATATATATATGCTTATCTCTCTTCCAGGAAGTACTTTCGTTTTGATGCTTCTACACCGGGCCTGGTTTATGTTAAGTCTGGGAGAGACGCAGCGGAAAATGAGTTGACAATTTTGAAGGATCCTACCTTCCGTTTTCGCTCTGTTGAGCGCCCGCAGCCCGTAGAGCCAGCTGGAATCAGCGAGACACGGCGCCAGTATCTGCGACGTTCGGTGGCTCCATATGCCTTCACAGTCTCCAAGGAATACTATTTTGCTAATTGAAGGTATTGGCCCAGTTCCAAAGCGTTAAATGAATGTTCGCATAGGTATAAAAGCAGATAATAAAACTTCTCTTCACCTAAATCACGAGGAAATACAATAAATTAGGACTGTTATTTCGAGAATGAAGTTCACACATTGAATTCCCGCGTTTCTCTTGTACGTCAATGAAGTTAAGGAACTGGTATAAAAAGGCGTTTCATCAAATTGTATAGTTGCAGTTACCAGCGGTGGCTCACGGAAACACAAAGGTAATTAAGTTTTTATAAATAAGTAGATGCATTAAAACTTAGTAAAAAGATGCATAATCCAACCGAAAAAGCCTTGGATTCTCTACATAATAATTATGTTTATATTCAATAGATTTAAACTGATCACGAAACAATATAGTGCGGATTAATAGGTGTTTGCTTAATAAACGGATAACATTAATAGTATTAAATATGCTACACCATAGTGTAAATCAATTATATGTACTGTATTTGTTATATTTGTTACAAAATACATCATAGTTATAGGGACTATATCTATGTAAATGTTATCTCCTTCTGAAAGTTTAATGTTGTTATGTTATAAGAATGAACAATATACATGATTGCACAATAAATAACGCATGCATTATTTCCAATATTATGAAATTTTTGTAGAAACATAAATAAACAAAAATACTTGGAAACAAATAACAAAACACCAGAGGGTGTATCAAACTCACGATGTCTGGGTCGTAAATCAAATGCCAAATGACAGTGCTTTGACCAACTGCGCTATTTTAACGTGTAAATGGTTATATATGATATCAACAAATCTAACGACAAAAGGGCCAACATTTTTATTATTGTTCAATTTATCATCATTTTTATTTTGAAGATTTGAGATATGGCGTCGTGAAACTGTACACGGTTGAACCTGATGATTCTGGCATTCCATATGGTGCTGATGCATGTCTGCTGCGAATCGGTACCTAATGCTACTGATATCTCAGCTACTACTACAGCTACACGCGAAGTACATGTAAGAGAAGATGCTCGTGATCAGGAAACACATGCCTCCAACAAAACACTGGCATCTACCAAAATGCCGGTAACCCTCTTCCTGCGTGCAAATCAAAGCTGTTTTTGTGACAGTTACACTGATGTACTAGATAATTGTACTGAGCAGTGGTTGGGATGGCAATTGGCGATCTGCACCACCCTGTCAACTTTTTTATCTATATATTAACAAGGCCAGAAATTTCGCAGCGCCCTTCTTCACATGTTTTGTCGACGCTGCCGTTCCGTTGATACACGTTCTAATGATGTGGGAATGTAAAGGTGGCGCGTCATGAGAAAACCGGACATAATGCATGTGCGTAAAGTGTCATCCCGGATTAGCCTTTGCAGTCCGCACAGGCTAATCCGGGACGACACTTTCCGACTAAAGTGGATTTATGTTTAGAAGAGACTTCCTTGAAACAGAAAATACCATAAAAGCAGAAAGTGCCGTCCTGAATTAGCCTGTGCGGACTGCACAGGCTAATCCGGGACGACACTTTACGCACACGCATTAAGTCCGGTTTTCTCACGACGCGCCTCAAATGTATTAGTAGTATAAACATGTATATAAAATTGGAATTGGTCCTATTGTAAATTGTTGTCGTACGGTCACAGTTCATTTTGGAAATGATAAATGTAAATTAAGAAGAAAAAATTACTAAATGGCTTGGATTGAATATGATGTGTGGTTTATTATTAAAATAAGGATTTTGTTTTTATGAACTACGCAAAACGATTACTTCATTTTTATAAAAATACTTTAGTTTGGTTTCTAGATATAATGTTTCCTTAAAATCTTATTGGTTAATTGAATTTCTTAACTATCATTTATAGTGACGTTTTAAAATGGTTACGTAAGTGTAAATATGCAAAATTGGATGCTAAAAACGTTATTTGTATACTGATACAATCTTATGAATCAAAGTGGTATAATTTGTCTATACTCAGTAACACCTGCCTGTTAGTTTTTGATAGAGAATTTCTTTTAACTGTAAAACAGCTTTAAATATTTATCGATTTAATATGAAGAGTAACAGCTTTAAAACCTACCCCCACGCGCTATAACATATTAACAAGTAAGTCCTCTATAGCCCATGGACACGAAAATATTAAATGTAGTATTTGATTCGCGTTTTGTAGAATAAACAATTTTTCATTTTCTGTTTGCATAAGTACATGTAGTAATGATCGTTTTAGTTTATTATTGAACTACTATTTCAATTATATTAATTATAAATATTAAACATATACAACCAAACTATGTAATCTGGCCTTTTACGTATTAAGGCTACTTATTGAGATGCACGACGATGATCTCTGATTTGTACTACATGATGCTAGGTCTTGAAATCTTGTCAACAAAAAGGGATTCAGCTGATAATTTTCTTTTCTTTATTTCATCGTGCCCCAGAAAGTTGCAATTCTGTTGCTCTGGTGAACATTAAACCATTGAGTAACTAAATTTTAATTCAATTGAATTAATGTTCTCTTTTATTACGATATACTTTGAATTGCAATGCTATGAAGTAAAAGTTTATTTACAAGTGCGTGTTGTGTGATTAAGTAAAACAAATCTAACGACAAAATGTTATCAAGAAAAGAGCCAACATTTTTATTATTGTTCAACTCATCATCATTTTACTTTGAAAATTTGAGAAGATATGACGGCGTCAAATTGTACACGGTTGAACCTGATGATTCTGGCATTCCATATGGTGCTGATGTATGTCTGCTGCGAATCGGTACCTAATGCTACTGATATCTCAGCTACTTCTACAGCTACACGCGAAGTACATGTAAGAGAAGATGCTCGTGATTTGGTAGAGACAACCAAGGAACATTTCTGGGAAATTATTTCGAAATTCAGGAAGTGGTTTTAGACAGGATGTTTTAAAATGAATTTTCAATTTTTCCATTTAGGAAAAACTGCCCCATCCGCTGGCAGCCATGTTTAAACTGAATCAAAATAATTTTAAGGAATTTTGAAAAGGGTCGTGCAAGGAATATTTCTAAAGAAGGATATTTCAATATATCCTTATAAGGAAAATTACCCCGCCCCTTGCGGCCATGTATTTTAACAGATCAAAATATTTTGAAAGAATTTAGTAGATGGTCATCTGAGAAACATTTCTTAGAATGTTTTGTAAAGTCCAGCCAGTGGTTTCTAACAAACAGATATTGAAAGTTTTTTTATAATGTCATAATGACAACCATGTTTTTTAACGAATCAAAATAATGTGAATAAATGTAGTAGATGGTCACCGAAGGAACATTTCTGTGAAATTATTTTGAAATCCAGCTAGCGGTTTTAGACAAGACAATTATAAAGGAAACTGCCCCACCACCTATGGGCCATGATTTTTTACGAATCACAATGATTTGAAGGAATTTGGTAGAGGGTCACCCAAGGAACATTTCTGTGAAAACTATTTTCAAGTCCAGCCAGTGGTTTCTGACAAGACGATTTTTAAAGTTTGTAAGTTGTTGAATGTTTTGGTTGCCATGGCAACCAGTTTTCCATAAATTATTTGAATTAAAGGAATTTCCTATCAAGTTTGTTGAACATCTGCCAAGCGGTTTCAGAAACAGTAAATTGTTGACGACAACGGACGACAAACGCCGGAAGAGGACTGATCAGAATAGCTCACTCTTGAGCACATAGTGCTCAGGTGAGCTAAAAATGGCTGTACAAGGAAAATTGAAAACAGGGTAATAACCCCATAAAATGCAGATAGAGTTATAAGTCTTGTGCAATGCACACCGTCTGACAACCATCTATCCATGAATGAACTTTAAGATTGATATCTAAAAGGGTTGGAAAATTGTGCACCGGACAAAAAACCGACATATTGACAACCTGATTCTAGTATACCCTACTTAAACTTTGTTGTGCGGAGTATAAAATATAAACTAATATGTTAATGAAACATAGCGTTGTTATCTTCAACTAATCGTTAATCCGGCGTTAAACTACGCGATAATATATAACAATATTGTACTATGAGCGGCATATTACGTCTAAAGCATATTTACACATCGAATTAATTGATTATATTACTGTATTTTAGGGTCGATGCTTTTCAAACATTGCATGAATCGGAAACGAAATTTGACAGGTCACGAAATTATGTAACATTTACCTGTGTTATCATCCACATGTACTGGATCCCTTACTGTGGTGTTAAATACAACTCAGAAAGACAATAAGGATTGAAAACTTACTTATTGCCATTAGGAATTGCATTTATTATGTCTTAATCCTCCGTGTTTTGGAATTTGGTTTGCTTTCGGCGCCCTCTGTCACTTGAAACTATTTTAAGTTGTTATATTTGTGCATTTGCTACAATATTGTACCTTAGTGTTGCGGTTACATTCCACTACTGTTCTTGGTGAACAAGGGGCTATACCGATTAGGGGCAGTGTGTTTGTATGCACTTTAGGATATTCGAAAGGGTCTATTTTCTCTACGGCGGAAGGATTCTTTTCGGAATTTCCCGTAAGCTCGATCATTGGGTGATCATTACACACGTCAAATAGAAGGAGGCGTTCTGATTGGCTGGAAGGAACCTCAGAACCGTTTGAAGTATCACAGCGCGGGATAGTATAAAAGTGACGACACAGAAGGAATGCCAGCTTGAATGCTACTGTTATTTGCTTTTTCTTGGTGTCATTTATAATTTAAATAAGATTATAACGACTAAACATAGTGTCTGATGTCGATGGCGATTTCCTAAATCCCGCTTGACATGAATCAAGAATACTATTATTTTCGATATAACTAGTCGGACGATTATTATTTATACACGTAAATAGTTTTCCCAGGCCGCTTAAAAGTGTGATAGGCCGGTCACTGGATTTGTAGGATCGCCTTCGTTTTTGTATATTGGATTAATAATTCCAATTGACCACGCTTCTGGTACGATTCCGGTATCATGGACAACATTGCATAAGTTAATGTACACTTGTTTTATAAGGCTAAATGACGATTTAATATGTTCAAAAATATATTTTTTCTATTCCACATGCTTTGTTATTTTTCCCAAATTTAATTATCTTTTCGATTATATTTTCTGCAATAGGAGCATTAATGTCATCATTACTATCATCGGTTGTACGGGACCAATGTTTTTCTCCAGATTTAAAGATTTTAAAAAATCTAAATGTCCTCATAATTCTGCTTCCACGTTGTTTGTTTTCTTGCCGTAAATTATTCTCCATTATCTCTGTAAATTGTTATCAACAATGGCCTCAAGGGGGCAATTTCGTTCTTTTTTTAATATGAAATAAAGATATTAATACGAGTACTGGACTACTGGCATATAACAACGGTTAAAATACGGAATATATACAGGAAAAAAGAGTGTAGGCATTCTGAAACGAAAATCAATTTATAATATGGGTCGTGTTTGTTATGCCCTTTTCATGTTTACATTTTGACGTCAGAATGGTGAGCATTTTGTATAACCATAATTTACAGACGCCTCCAAGCATAAAAGCGTTGTTGGGTTAAGCGCTGTTAACTGTCATTTCTTCGTATGGCTCCAAAGTTGTGAGTTCGATACCCACTCTAGGTTTTAATATCTCCAGACAGTTTTTTTTTCTTTTATCAAATATATTATCGTGTATTATATTATTTTTATTTATTGTATTTACACGTCTTAGCATAGCGTGTTTCTATCATAAAATATCATTTATTTATTGTCCTAGGTGTTGTTAAGGTCACAAGCAAGGTTGAACTAGCATGTCGTGGAAAAAATTCAAGACAAGTTGTGAGTGGAAATGGGCATTTATTCAAATGCCGTAAAACGTAAAAGAATACAGAAAGGACATATGAACTATAAACACAGACAGATGCTATATTCAAAACATGACATGCGCGGGGAGCCAACAAGCGCAACGAGGAGAAACGACTCCGCCCAGATAGATCGAGCTGCGACCGAAACCGAAGATATTGACAAAAACAAAAGATACCGTATTTCGTTCCCTGTTAAGATACCAGAGGATAGTTGTACTATTTTAGTAGTTAATTATTTTAAAACACACATATATACATTTTTATATATAGAAAGAGGGAGGTTTAAATGTCAATAACATGTCTGTAACTTAACAAAATAAAAACATCTGGCAAATTAAAGTACTGACTACTGTCCACTGACAAATATAAATAACTGAATTAGATAATTTTCATAAATACGAGTCTTAATTAAACAATTAAAGTGTAAATATGAACAAGATTTGTTGGTGCTGGAATGTGAAGTAGCTGGTTAGCAGTACCGTAATGGCGGACGGGCTCACGTGACCAACAAAATGGCGGCCGTCTAATTGATTGTTCTGGAATCGTCTATGGAAGAGGAACTACAGGTAAATATAATTTGTTTCGAATTTAGTAATGCCTAGTTGTATGACAATGTCAATTTATGTATTTAACATGCTAAATAATAACCATTAGTGTACGAGGAAAAATGGCGGCAAAATATTAAAATTGCCTGTCGCAATTTCGGTTTTCTAAATCGATTTTGTATAAACACAGTTTTAAATTATATTGCCATATATTGAATTGTTAAATGTTTGTGTCTGTACTCGAATGTTCACATGGAAAAACAATATTAGAACACGGTGTATATGTGGATATCTGATGGCCATCGATATTGCATTAGTTCTATTTTGTTTATTTCGTCTAACAAGCTGCTTTACTATATTGCCATAGATCTAGTTTCATTGGAAATAAACGAATTTTACAATAATATTATTATTGTATTATGAAACGATCTTATTTGTAAACATTTCTGAATCCACAAATTATGACAGTTTTTCCTCAGTATAAATTTAAGTTTTTACATCTTAGTCACGTCAGCGGTGATGGTGTAGTGGATAAAGCGCTAGGGTATTAATTTTTCGATGCGGGTTCGAATCACGTATGCTATCATTTTTATTTTTAATTTTTATTTAATATAACTTAATTGATGTAATTTATTAATGAATTAATTCTTGAAATATTTCGTGACATTCAGGATTTGGAGTCGATCATATCTGATCACTTTGGTAGAACTCCATTAAATTCCCAAGAATGGCAAGAGAACACCCTAGAGCCACCAATACAAGAACATCACTCACAAGATGACGACGCTGTTTTTGACAGTCGGGCCAGGGACTTCATTTTACATGCTGGTGATGAATCCAACGAAAGTGATGATTCTGATGCAGGCAACGATGAAACTTCAACTGAGAGCGAAATGGGAAATGAGCGGAACATTTTGCGCAACGGATGCGGTTGTAGAATTCAGTGTAGCCAATCTTTCACATACGATCAGGTGGTTGGTCATATTCTTGACAAAAGGGAACTGACGAAGGAAGAAAAGGAAATCAACATCATGCGTTTGCTGAATGAAGAACAAAGTCAGACCACAAAGCGAGGAAAACGGAGGCAGCATATACGGAAAACATTCAGGGTAGGGGGGAAAGTAGTTTGCAAGAAAACATTCATGTTGTTTTGTGACGTCGGCAAACATACCCTCAAGGCGATACAGTAAACACATGAAAGAGAAGGGACTGGCACCTCGTGTACACGATAACAAGGGAAAGCCGCCCAGTCATGGTATGTGTTTCTACGACGTAATGCGTGTCGTAAATTACCTACGAAATGTTGCTGAAGTGCGGGGCCTTCCTCAACCAGCGGCACCGAGGGGTTCAGACAACATACCGACCGTGTACCTGACATCCGGTACCACTAAGACTGGTCTGCACAATGATTACCAGTCTTCGTGCGCAGAAGCAGGTGTGAGGGCCATTAAGATCATGTGAAAAGCTGCGACGGAATATCATGGATGCAGTCTCAGAAACAGAGAAACTAGAGGCTACGGCGATATTCGGTGAACATATTCTTGTTGTGCAGCAAGTAAGTTCAATTATTGTACATTGTACTGTATTTATTTTAACCCAAGGTCAACATTGAAATTCATCTAACATTAAATTGCATTCCGTTAATTCGGTTACTTTTAAGGGTTACTATTAAATGGTAAACTAGTGTGCATGTACTTATTTGTTTGCATTATTTACTTTGGAAATTCTTATTAGATTAAAAGAATTAAATGAGAAAATACATTAAATATAGTTAAAATTTTGAACTATTAAAGCAGCCATTCTCTTTGTTTTAAATCAGGAGAGGGACGTTTACAACGAATGTCTGCGCAGAAGTAAGGACAGCATTGAGTATGTGCATCTTACTTTCGACTTTAGTCAGAATGTATGCTTGCCACACTTTCCTCGCCAGATGGGACCATTATACTTCCTGACCCTCAGGAAGATCCAGATACCACATTTATTGAGTACCACGTGCAAGTGCCAGGTAACATTCATATATTTACAAAACCTAATTAAAGAAGTAGGATAGAGAAAGTATGAAATTTGTGAATAAAATAGTTGAATATATAGTATATAGGCGTTCAACAATAAATACTAATAAGTTACATCTGAGACATGTAATGTGCTATTCCTGCAATAACATATTAATGTTAAATTAATGCAATTATATCATAAAAGACTCGTATACTGCCAGAATAAAAGACGTTTTATTTATTTTAATAGGACACGCAAGGTGTCCTGTTGACGCTGGATTCGCCCACGTCAAAAACAAATACAGACACAATGACTGTGAGACGCTTGATCAGCTGGCGATCCTGGTCAATAAATAATCGGCGTCAAATCGTATGGTCTGCTATCCGGCCTGGCAGTGGCAAAGATGGAAGCCTTACCTGGAAGAGCAATTCAGAGCCGTGCCTGGAATAATGTAAGTTGGATTGGGCTTTTATTGTTTTACAAGACGAACATTTATGTTGAATTTTGACGAATCTTAACATTACTACATATATATATATATGCTTATCTCTCTTCCAGGAAGTACCAGTACTTTCGTTTTGATGCTTCTACACCGGGCCTGGTTTATGTTAAGTCTGGGAGAGACGCAGAGGAAAATGAGTTGACAATTTTGAAGGATCCTACCTTCCGTTTTCGCTCTGTTGAGCGCCCGCAGCCCGTAGAGCCAGCTGGAATCAGCGAGACACGGCGCCAGTATCTGCGACGTTCGGTGGCTCCATATGCCCGCACAGTCTCCAAGGAATATTATTTTGCTAATTGATCACTGAATTGTTTGTATAATGTCAAAGAACTGCGTGCTAAATATTTGTCAAATATACATCTAGTACATAGTTTTCAAGAGTCTTATATTGAATTCCTGTGACCGGTTTTATGCGAACTATTATAATTTTCAATTCATTATCGAATACATGAAAGCTCATAGAGACTAACCTTTTTTATTAAACAAGTCAACAAAAATAAATAAGCAAAATACCACCGATTGAAATTTCCAATCACTTAAGTACGAGATGAAAAAATTGTACAAAGCAATGAATGCATTGTTTAGCTGCATGACTGTTCAATAGTCGGTGTTTCTCAAACGAACTTTACGAAAAGGAGTATTTACATAGGTTGTTTAATAATAATGTCTTTTATAGATTTTAAAGTTTTGAGAACATATTTTTTGGTAATAAATTTTAACACCAAGAAAAAAGCAAATAACAGTAGCATTCAAGCTGGCGTTCCTTCTGTGTCGTCACTTTTATACTATCCCGCGCTGTGATACTTCAAACGGTTCTTTGGTTCCTTCCAGCCAATCAGAACGCTTCCTTCTATTTGACGTGTGTAAAGATCCTCTAATGATCGAGCTTACGGGAAATTCCGAAAAGAATCCTTCCGCCGTAGAGAAAATAGACCCTTTCGAATATCCTAAAGTGCATACAAACACACTGCCCCTAATCGGTATAGTTCACCAAGAACAGTAGTGGAATGTAACCGAAACACTAAGGTACAATATTGTAGCAAATGCACAAATATAACAACTTAAAATAGTTTCGAGTGACAAAGGGCGCCGAAAGCAAACCAAATTCCAAAACACGGAGGATTAAGACATAATAAATGCAATTCCTAATGGCAATAAGTAAGTTTTCAATCCTTATTGTCTTTCTGAGTTGTATTTAACACCACAGTAATGGATCCAGTACATGTGGATGATAACACAGGTAAATGTTACATAATTTCGTGACCTGTCAAATTTCGTTTCCGATTCATGCAATGTTTGAAAAGCATCGACCCTAAAATACAGTAATATAATCAATTAATTCGATGTGTAAATATGCTTTAGACGTAATATGCCGCTCATATTACAATATTGTTATATATTATCGCGTAGTTTAACGCCGGATTAACGATTAGTTGAAGATAACAACGCTATGTTTCATTAACATATTAGTTTATATTTTATACTCCGCACAACAAAGTTTAAGTAGGGTATACTAGAATCAGGTTGTCAATATGTCGGTTTTTTGTCCGGTGCACAATTTTCCAACCCTTTTAGATATCAATCTTAAAGTTCATTCATGGATAGATGGTTGTCAGGCGGAGTGCATTGCACAAGACTTATAACTCTATCTGCATTTTATGGGGTTATTACCCTGTTTTCAATTTTCTTTGTACAGCCATTTTTGGCTCACCCGAGCACTGTGCGCTCAAGAGTGAGCTATTCTGATCAGTCCTCTTCCGGCGTTTGTCGTCCGTTGTCGTCAACAATTTACTGTTTCTGAAACCGCTTGGCAGATGTTCAACAAACTTGATAGGAAATTCCTTTAATTCAATTAATTTATGGAAAACTGGTTGCCATGGCAACCAAAACCTTCAACAACTTACAAACTTTAAAAATCGTCTTGTCAGAAACCACTGGCTGGACTTGAAAATAGTTTTCACAGAAATGTTCCTTGGGTGACCCTCTACCAAATTCCTTCAAATCATTGTGATTCGTAAAAAATCATGGCCCATAGGTAGTGGGGCAGTTTTCTTTATAATTGTCTTGTCTAAAACCGCTAGCTGGATTTCAAAATAATTTCACAGAAATGTTCCTTGGGTGACCATCTACTACATTTATTCACATTATTTTGATTCGTTAAAAAACATGGTTGTCATTATGACATTATAAAAAACTTTCAATATCTGTTTGTTAGAAACCACTGGCTGGACTTTAAAAAACATTCTAAGAAATGTTTCTCAGATGACCATCTACTAAATTCTTTCAAAATATTTTGATCTGTTAAAATACATGGCCGCAAGGGGCGGGGTAATTTTCCTTATATGTGTATATTGAAATATCCTTCTTTAGAAATATTCCTTGCACGACCCTTTTCAAAATTCCTTAAAATTATTTTGATTCAGTTTAAACATGGCTGCCAGCGGATGGGGCAGTTTTCCCTAAATGGAAATATTGAAAATTCATTTTAAAAATCCTGTCTAAAACCACTTCCTGAATTTCGAAATAATTTCCCAGAAATGTTCCTTGGTTGTCTCTACCGAATCACGAGCATCTTCTCTTACATGTACTTCGCGTGTAGCTGTAGTAGTAGCTGAGATATCAGTAGCATTAGGTACCGATTCGCAGCAGACATGCATCAGCACCATATGGAATGCCAGAATCATCAGGTTCAACCGTGTACAGTTGCACGACGCCATATCTCAAATCTTCAAAATAAAAATGATGATAAATTGAACAATAATAAAAATGTTGGCCCTTTTGTCGTTAGATTTGTTGATATAATATATATCCATTTACACGTTAAAATAGCGCAGTTGGTCAAAGCACTGTCATTTAGCATTTGATTTACGACCCAGACATCGTGAGTTTGATACACCCTCTGGTGTTTTGTTATTTGTTTCCAAGTATTTTTGTTTATTTATGTTTCTACAAAGATTTCATAATATTGGAAATCATGCATGCGTTATATATTGTGCAATCATGTATATTGTTCATTCTTATAACATAACAACATTAAAATTTCAGAAGGAGATAACATTTACATAGATATAGTCCCTATAACTATGATGTATTTTGTAACAAATATAACAAATACAGTACATATAATTGATTTACACTATGGTGTAGCATATTTAATACTATTAATGTTATCCGTTTATTAAGCAAACACCTATAAACCCGCACTATATTGTTTCGTGATCAGTTTAAATCTATTGAATATAAACATAATTATTATGTAGAGAATCCAAGGCTTTTTCGGTTGGATTATGCATCTTTTTACTAAGTTTTAATGCATCTACTTATTTATAAAAACTTAATTACCTTTGTGTTTCCGTGAGCCACCGCTGGTAACTGCAACTATACAATTTGATGAAACGCCTTTTTATACCAGTTCCTTAACTTCATTGACGTACAAGAGAAACGCGGGAATTCAATGTGTGAACTTCATTCTCGAAATAACTGTCCTAATTTAAATGTATTTCCTCGTGATTTAGGTGAAGAGAAGTTTTATTATCTGCTTTCATACCTATGCGAACATTCATTTAACGCTTCGGAACTGGGCAAATACCTTTGGTGCGGTTATAATTGACAAAATTAACACTGATAGTCTAACAATTAAGTTATTTTAGCAAACAGGTAATTTTCGGTAGGCATTTTTTAACTAAATTACTCCAATGAGTCGGTTATGATGACGCACATAGTTTCAGTATGCTGTATCTTGAGTTTGGCTCCTTTGAGCATTTGACGAGAATGGTAAAAGCTGACAAGTATGCTAGGATATACCTATGATATTACGCTGATATATTCTGCTGAATATGCCGTTGGACATTTGGCTGGTGGTCATAAGACTAGGCGACTAAACTGTGTTGTCTCAGTCTTGACAATTGTTTTTTTCTGTCTGCTAGCAACTTTACGCAAACAAGTTATGAACGCATTTGCATGAATTTTAATTTCCTGGGATAATTGAAAATGTGCCAATGAACGAATGATTTCAACCATTTATCATTTAAGTTCTTGTGTATCTTGTATATCCCAGATATTCATCATACCACATTTAATAATGATACAATGATAATAATGAATGTCTAAGTTTTGTACAAGTTGCTTATAAGTCATACAACTGCTGTTATGGAGCCAATGTATGTTCTAGAGTGACAATGACAAATCTGGGTTCCCGGAGATTGCCTACGGTCTCTATGCGGACACACTGGTACAGCGTGGATACAAGGTGGCCCTGATTGAATAGACTGAGACACCGGATAAACGAAGATGTACGCAATGTGATAATACCAACATATGTTCTCAATTCAATAGTAGCGTTACTGGTTTAACATATGATGTAGACTGTACATCTTGTGATTTTATATATCTTATTACATGTAAAAAAGTAATAAACACTATGTCGGACAAACCTATCAAAATGTATAACCATAGATTTGATATAAGAATTCCTTTTGTATAAGTTTCGCAAACCATGGGATTTTTTTTAGGTAAAGTATTATCATTTGGAAGTTGGCTTAAAACATACTTATAAATAATGGAGTATAGAGTTTGCACCGTTGATGAATTTTGACGAACATGTTATCGTTTCCTATATTTAAAACAATCGGTTTTATACTAAATTTACCGTAAACCATATATCTAGGCGTTGATTTTTTTTAAACTTAAGAACGTATTTCAGGTATTTTAATTTCACCTATTCTATAATACCGACATTTCCCGTTCCCCATATGTCGCTTCCGTAAAGCAAAATGGGTTTGATCGTTTTGTTGAATAAATCTATTTTAAGATCAATCGCAAGGTTACGATGATTTGAATTTCTTAATAAACTGAACATGGCCTTTATTGCTTGTGAAGCTATATTTAATGTGATATTACGGAACGACCCGCTTCTGCCAAAATATACACCTAAGTATTTTTACTATTTCTAAATTTTGTGGCATGTTAAATTGGAAATTGTAGTTCGTTAGCCTCACTTTAGAAAAAGCAACAAATGTTGATTCACTTATATTGAATGTTAGTTTCCATGTATTGCAATTCTTCGTAAAGATTGAAAGCGTTCTGAAATTCAGATTTTGTGTCTTATAATATTACAGTGTCATCTGCATATAGTAGAAAACGGATATTAAGCTGGTTATTTCGTTTTGCGCTTGACCTTGCAGATGGATTCCATAATACGTTTCACATCGGGTGGAGAAATCGTTGAGATAATTACGGAAAAGATAGGAGAGCAGAGGTGAGAGATTCTGACCTTACCTGACTCCCACTTTGCAGAGGAAATAGTCGGATAATTTTGTAACTTTGGATCCACAATGGTTTGATTTTGTCATTACACAAGATTTAATATTTGATTTGTTAATAAGTTCGAAGCATTTTCCATTGTTATTTGAATTAATACGCTTTCTAGCTACCTACCTCTCCATACTGTGTCTAAAACTTATTTTAGATCAATGAATGCACAGAATAGTTTTTTCATGTTGTCATTTACGATTTAAATAAGATTATGAAGACTAAACATAGTGTCTAATGTCGATGGCGATTTCCTAAATCCCGCTTGACATGAATCAAGAATACTATTATTTTCGATATAACTTGTCGGATGATTATTATTTATACACGTAAATAATTTTCCCAGGCAGCTTAAAAGTGTGATAGGCCGGTCACTGGATTTGTAGGATCGCCTTCGTTTTTGTATATTGGATTAATAATTCCAATTGACCACGCTTCTGGTATAATTCCGGTATCATGGACAACAGTGTACACTTGTTTTATAAGGCTAAATGACGATTTAATATGTTCAATTAATATTTTTTTCTATTCCACATGCTTTGTTATTTTTCCGAAATTTAATTATTTTTTCGATTATATTTTCTGCAATAGGAGCATTAATGTCATCATTACTATCATCGGATGTACGGGACCAATGTTTTTCTCCAGATTTAAAGATTTAAAAAATATAAATGTCCTCATAATTCTGCTTCTACGTTGTGTGTTTTCTTGCCGTAAATTATTCTCCATTATCTCTGTAAATTGTTATCAACAATGGCCTCAAGGGGGAAATTTCTTTTTTTTAAATCTGAAATAAATATATTAATACGAGTACTGGGCTACTGGCATATAACAACGGTTAAAATACGGAATATATACTGGAAAAAAGAGTGTACGCATTCTGAAATGAAAATCAATTTATAATATGGGTCGTGTTTGATTGGCCCTTTTCATGTTTACATTTTGACATAAGAATGGTGAGCATTTTGTATAGCCATAGTTTATAGACGCCTCCAAGCATAAAAGCGTTGTTGGGTTAAGCGCTGTTAACTGTCATTTCTTCGTATGGCTCCTAAGTTGTGAGTTCGATACTCACTCTAGGTTTTAATATTTCCAGACTGTTTTTTTTTTCTTTTATCAAATATATTATCGTGTATTATATTATTTTTATTTATTGTATTTACATGTCTTAGCATAGCGTATTTCTATCATAAAATATCATTTATTTATTGTCCTAGGTGTTGTTAAGGTCACAAGCAAGGTTAAACTTGCATGTCGTGGAAAATATTCAAGACAAGTTGTGAGTGGAAATGGGCATTTATTCAAAATGCCGTAAAAAGTAAAAGAATACAGAAACGAAATATGAACTATAAACAAAGACAGATGCTATATTCAAAACATGACATGCGCGGTGAGCCAACAAGCGCAACGAGGAGGAACGACTCCGCCCAGATGGATCGAGCTGCGAACGAAACCGAAGATATTGACAAAAACAAAAGATACCGTATTTCGTTCCCTGTTAAGGTTCCAGAGGATAGTTGTACTATTTTAGTAGTTAATTATTTTAAAACACACAAGACGGTTAACAGTAGAAGCAACAGTTCTTTCTTCACGTTGGGCATCCGTTAGGAGTCATACTAAAGTTTTGATTTTTAGAGTTTAAGTTGCAGAGAAAGGTTTGCCTAATGTTTTCGTTCAATATTCCAGAGGCACATTAAAAGGGCTTTTAAAACCACTTTTATTTATTGGTATGCCATTGAAGTTATAAAATAACATGTACAATTATTTGTGTTTTGATATTTTCTTACAGGGTAGATGTCATTTGCGTCCAACAGTTCGAGCTAATGTTGTTACTGTATTTCTGATATGTTGGAATATATGTAGATTTGTCAGTTCAAGTACATGTTTCGGCGTTGGCTTATCACCGTTTACCTCCATATAATGTAGATGTAATCCACTTTCATGCAAAATGTTCCTCACTGTCCAAGATATCATCCGCCGTAACAGATTCTTCTTTATGTAAATGTTTGCGTAATTCTGACGTAGAAGCTGAATTATTTAAACTGTATTCTTGCTCGCGACTTTTAGTCACCGCGATACTATGCTCAGCGCTCGAAGGACTTAAAGACACCTGTAAGTCCTCTTGCGACTTGGGGTTGCTTCTACTTGCAGCTTTCTTTTTCCCGTACACAATCTCGTCCACTTTGTCATGCGGTATTATTCCTGGGATATCGAGGGTGACCTCCCTTTTGTCGCTGCTGTCTGCTGAGGGAGACTTGTGGCCGCCTTCCGGTCCTTCAGTGTCACTGCGATAGAAGGTTGGCCGGCCACCTGCTGAAGTTCGATTGCCCAATGCGTGGATGAGACATTGTAACTGGTCTCTGTAATTGAATTTTAATTCTATAAAATGGTCTTGATTTTGTCGGTGTTGACATAAATAGCTAATATAAGTGCCAGTAGATGAGATTAACATAACATGATCTGTTAAACCACAGTTTTTAAATTTGCTTTTAATTATTAAGAAATTTAAGTTAAGTTAAAACTCCTTCTAAAATTCCGTTTGGCTTAACACTTACTGCATGTTTCGAAGTGTATTCTCCTGTCGAGCAAGTCTCTGCTGAACTATGAGAAGATTCAGTTTATGATTGTTTAACGAGTCCCAGATATCGCGAACGTACTTGTTCATCTCATGCAAGGGAGGTGACTCCCACTTGGTTAGGACATTTTTCAGGTCGGGTATGTCCTCGTATTCAACGTAGAAAGTTTTGCGATGGTAAGAGTGCTAAAATTAATTATAATATATTAAATTATCTTTCAACCGAGCATTGCCTCGCACATAACTGTTTATAAAATGTATATATTCAGTATGAACACAAACAATAATATTATTTACTTGATTACAAACTCCTTTTCTGCATATATTACATATATTGCACATTGATAATTTTTCGTTTGATTCATTGACCATAATAAGTGTTTTAGCGGTATTTGTTGTAAAAAATCATATACAGATTCTATATTCTCTAGACTTTTCCTAGATCAGTTCCACATTATATCTTTATCAAGACGTGCTGTCCCGATACGGCTGGAATTAATGTTAAATTGATTTTGGAAAGCAATTGTGTCATTCAGTCTGCAATGGTCAACATTGATTGACTTACACTTCCCCATAGAAAGCTGTTGAGCTCTACCCGAGCCACGATCCAGGCTCGGTTCACTTCCAGTCCTCGCTGCGCATCCTGTTGCACCTTCTGGTAAGTGTCCGTCAACTGGGCGATGAGGATGTTCAATAGGATGACGATACACGTGAAGAGGAAACACAGCATCAGTATGACGCTCACAGTGCTGGAATGGGGTACAGGTGGATTCTGTTAAACGTATTTAAAACATTTTCCTTTACATAAAGCTCATTTATTATATTGTTTCAAATATGAAAATGAAACGAATCATTATTTCATTTTAAATATTGATTTGAGAATTACTTGCTGTATTAAATTCAATTAAAATACTCGATTGTTACACAATTACCCGTAGCCATCTTCTGCGGTATATTCCACAACCGGAGCAGCCTCCGTTAAAGAACGAACACCAACAAATAAAATGCCCCAAAAAGTACTGGAAAGATCAAGACATATTTCATTAATGTGTTGCACATATCACAATTTTGATAACTGTACTAAATAATATAATTGTACTGAAGTGTTGCAAAAATATGTTGAATTTAAATTAAGGCGTGTCGTGGGAAAACCGGGCTTAATGCAGGACGGCACTTTCCGCCTACAGTGGATTTATGCATAGAAGAGACTTCCTTGAAACAGAACATACAATAAAAGTGGAAAGTGCCGTCATGGATTAGCTTGTGCGGACTGCACAGGCTAATCCAGGACGACACTTTACGCACATGCATTAAACCCGGATTTCCCACGACATGCATCAATTACATTCGTGCTCAGCAAACAAACTGCAAGCACGAGGGATACCCATACCTTGTTTCATTGTGCACGTGGAGGTCCATATCACCTCGCAGAGACAGGTAGAAGGAGACACTGAATGCGAGCAGTATCACCAGGAAGACAATGCCAAACTGAGTGAAGTCGTAGGCAAGAATTCGAGACAGAATTTGCGCGTACGCCCCGGTTTGTCTGCAAAATTAGTATTTAATGAATGATATTGATATTTTTCTATAAAGTCTAGTTTGGGAAGAAATTTTTTTGAGACATAGAAGAGCTGACATTCTGGATAGTACTATCAGCACTTATAGCTGTTTCAGATTTGTATACGGTTTAGCTGCTCTTTTTACAATCCAACATACCAATGAAACGCCAGCATATATTGACGAAACTAGACATATACGTTTTAGGCTATAATTAGCGTGTTGCAAATTTACAATTTTGTTCCTAAATCCGTTACATTTCGAAAACGAAGAACTGTAAGTAATAACGTTTCTGAGCAGAAAAATCATTATAATACCGTACATGTGTATGTTTGACTCGACCAAAACTCAAAACAAAATTAATACATAATTACGTAATAGGTGTACATGTATATCCACTATTGCAATATACCTGAAAACGGCGGCAAATTTAAAGATGCGTATTGTCCATAACAGAAATCCGAAGGCGAACACGTGCCACTGTGCATTGTTGTCGGTGAATCGCAATGGCACAACGCAAAGCAGCAATATCGAGGA
This sequence comes from Congeria kusceri, assembly GCA_027627225.1. Lineage (NCBI taxonomy): Eukaryota > Metazoa > Mollusca > Bivalvia > Myida > Dreissenidae > Congeria > Congeria kusceri. The sequence goes on from CM051024.1 coordinate 88,581,561, forward strand.
AGAGAAGTCGAACCAGTTAAACGTGTCATGGAAGTATTCCAGTCGATGTCTGAAACGGTTACACTCAGTCTTCATGTAAATTAAAACTGTAAAAATGTTGTTTGACATGTATGTCCAATATGAAAATTGTTCTTTGCCTTTTTGATATTTTAGCCGAAAAACAATCAAATATGTCAAATAGAATGAAATATAGAAAAAAGAACAAATTTTTTTTACAGTTTATTTATTTAATCACTGTAGTAATGATTTTAACATAACTTACATCACAATAGTTATTCAAAATGTGAGCGTAGAAAGAAAACTGGAATTGATTCATGTAACATACATCTCATAGTTGTTCCCCATACTGCATAACTAGTAAAGGAAACAAGTAAAGTGACAATGACATTCCGTTGTGAATAGACTTTTAAGAATCCTGAAATGTGTCGAATTTGTAAACTACCTTCGCAACTGGTTGGCCTCTGTTAGCAGCGTCATGACGACCATTACTATAGAGATGACCTCAATCACTGCACGACCAATATGGAGGGCACTGTTGTATGAAGTTGGATCCTGGGCCAGAACAGAAACCACGGCGGAGAACGTGAGGCAAAACAGAGAAACGATGTAGATGAAGGAGTTGAACCTGCAACCGCATGGCTAGTGTTATGTATATCATAAGTTTTGTTTATTGGAAGTCCAGTTCTATTATTGAAACATGTATTGACACGACAGCTTACCTTATTATCATTATATGAATTAAAGCACAATTGTTTAAAGTTTCAGTTGTCATTATCCTAGTTTATCTACATGTGTTTATTTATATGTGTAATTATATGTTTCTGTTATTTATCCGTTATTTCATGCTTGATACGTAACTGTTTCAATATCATTAATCAGTTTAATTAAGAAGTCTTCTCGATAACTGCGATTTAAAAGTCTGTTAAATGTGTTCTGTATAAAGATCGTATACTAATGATAATTGAACATTGTTCATTTCAATTATCAGAACAGAACAGAACAAAAAAATGTTTTGTTCTGTTCTGTTCTGATAATTGAAATGAACATGGAAGGAGGGTAATACTTACTCAAAGCGACGCCTTGCAAAATTCTTCCATTTTCTGCGCGTCAGTAAAGTCTGTTAAATGTGTTCTATATAAAGATCGTATACTAATGATAATTGAAGTGAAGATGGAAGGAGGGTAATACTTACTCAAAGCGACGCCTTGCATATTTCTTCCATTTGCGGCGCGTCAGTAACCGAACCGCATCATGGTATACAATGCTCTGTAATAAAAAGGCAAATGAAAACAAACATCATATTCGTTAGAGTTGCTTACACAGGCTCTGTTATAATATAATATACCGTTATTATCATTATGTTGATCATGATTATCCATATTTCTCTACAAACTAAAGTCAAAATATAAGATATGTTAAGTTTATTCCTAATACAAATATACTGCATTACATGTTTGCCCGATATGTACTTCAATTTGCTTAAGTAAATCCAGCCTGTTCTTAATTGAGTTTCATATTACATGTATGCATATAAGAGGTACAGAGCTCTGCGCATATTATGTTAACGAACCTTGTTTCCCTCTTTAGCGATGATTTGAAGGCAGGACCTGGAGTCCGGGTTGAACTGACTGTTGTCGGGTGTTCGACCCTCCTCATCACATTCTAGGATGCTGTAGTAGACCCGGATGCTGTCGCTGCAAGGTTCCGCCTCAATCATACAGTCCAGAACAGACTGGACCGTTCTCTATAATTAAAATGTGTGTCTCGTTGGTCACCAGCAACAACAAATTGTCTTACGGGTACGTAACTACTACATTTTCGTCGTAAGTTCTTACCAGTATATTGTCAATGGCAGGGAACCATTCTGAAAGGAACTTAATTCCCCCAGAATACCTTACGTGAACTTACACCTATCAGTTTTTGACGGGTGTGAACGCAATGGATCCGAGGGTTTTCACAAATCTAAAACGATAATTCTATGTTCACGTCGTTTCGGATTTCCTCCTTTTTTACACTGAAAACTTCATTGCAATGTTATTGTTCTAGTACAAAATTTACAACGTACACATCTATTCTAAGCGCAGTATCGTCTCGTCAGTCCATCAATAGATTGCGGAACTACATTTTAGAAACTATTTGCAAAGAAAATATTCACGTTTGTTTTTTTTTTTGAAACTGCAATACGATCAGTGATTATGTTGGTCATACCATCATTCCTGAGCAAAGTAGTTTGTGAAACGAAAATTCCGCTGGTTTCTTGGAACTTTCCAAAAACAGACTACGGACACTGAAAAGTGAAAATGGTTATGCTATCATAGATTAAAATATTTTTCAAGTGTTTATTATTTTGTGTGTTTGTTTGTGTTTTCTGTGTTGTTTAAATATTAATTTACCAATGTCCTTAAACAATTACTGGTTTAATAGGCGTTTCTCTGCTTCTTAAGCAGTTAGGGTTTTTATTAATGTTCTCCATTCCGTAGAAGAGTTATTTTGCAATATATGTATATGAGAATAAATCAGAAGGTTCAGCTGGTTTAGTTCAAACTGATTTGTTGTTGTTTTTGTTAGTGGTTTATATATATGTGTATGCTATTTACGTTAGACAAAGGTTGAAATTCAGATCTTCAACAGTAAAAAATAACATTTTATATCGAACATCAATATTTACATATACATATGTAAACATGTATATGGAACCAAACTCACAAACTGTTTGGCATATACGCCAACAGCAGTGCGCACATGTCGTCATTTTGATTGTTCATCGCTGTTTCTAGAGGAAGTTTGCCTTGTTTGTTACGAGCATGGGGTAGTGCGTCGTTTTCCAGCAATTTAGCAGCTATTCCTATCAAGGTTTTGATAACAAATGTTCAAGAATGCTGTACTAGACCACTGTTTTCATTTACGAATGTTGACTTTAGCCATAACATTGGAACATATGGTAATACATAACTTTTTGCTAGTAATTAAAATTAAATCTGATAACAATACGCCATCAAAAGGCGAACATACGATTGTTAAAATTAAATCTGATAACAATACTTTAGGAAAGTATACTCTACATACTTTCTTTACAGCAATAATTTAAAATACTGAGCATATAAGTATACAATATTTGAAACTTATATCTTTTCAGCACAATGGCTTGTTATTGCAATGCTTCGATCGTACCTATCATGTTTCTCTCTACTGCGTGATGAAGTGGTGATTTGAGGCCATTGTCAGCCGCAGAAGTATTGGCCCCACGATGAATTAGGCTGTTGACCACCAGCTGTAACTGAAGGCAGAAAACAAGGCCAATGCCTTGGAAGTCAAGCGAAATGGGTTGGCTTACGTGCATTGCTAATACCAACAATGATGAAAATTATAACGTGTCTTACAATTTTCAGAAACGTTATTACAAAAAGACAATACATTGATTTAAAACATGTAACGATCATGAGAAATTGCGAACTTAAAGAATACGCAAACAAAATAATGTCACAACCAAACTTTGTTTTCAAATCTAATTCCATAAGTTTATTTGAAATACAAATTTAGCTTGAAACAAGCTACGAGGCCAGTAAGTCAAATCTTCGAAAGGTCGAGAAACACATGTATAAGAAAGTAATTATGCCGGATTTAAATTACAATATACGATGCTTTTACCACCGAAACAGGCAATTTTGTAATTTTCTGAATTTTGGCATAGACGTGCATGTCACAAGGTAAATATGTTCTGTTTGGCGTGGTCTGAATGATGTTGAAAGAAATATACCTTGGATTCGAGTTTAACAGTCTTTATGACAAACAAGAGGGCTTTATCAACGCTGCCAGTTTGTTTCACAATGAAGTCAGTAAACACTTCTGTTTCGGCTTCTTGACGTCGGATTAGTAAGGTACTCGATTTACTTGCAACCTGAAAATAAAGAAGGAACAGAATAAAAATATGTTTTTTGTTTTCTAAAACATATTTTGTTTTAAAGAAAAGCGAAAAAAAAGAAAAAGATTTATATTAGATCATAATACCATCGAAATGCCTTCATTGCTGTACATATAAAAGGAGTGAGAAACTGTCATGTTTATCTTATTTACAATTGCTAACTTACTATACTAATTGTAGAAAATACGTACGCCTTCGTTGGAACCAATTGGTTGGTTCGTATTTGCAGAATTCGATCGCTAATTAAATAATATTGTTTTATGGATACATGAAGTAACAACATCCATTTAACAATTTTATAGATCGCCAATCTTAGTGTAATAAGTTAACATTTTATATGCGCCATTTTGATTACCTCTTTTTGGAACTCGTCAGATACTGCCTCTTCGCCTAATTCCGAGGCCAAGGAAATAGAATGCGTCAATGTGTGTCCTTCAAAATCTAATAAATAACAGCTGAGATGAGATAATAAATTTAATGCGTTTACAGGTATATCGAATGTTATAATAAGCGATACAGTGTACTTTACGATACGGGATAGTTACCGATCATATGCATTTATTAAAATATAGAATTATGAAAACGTACCCATTTCTCTTAGAGACATATTGCCATCATCATCTTTTTCACATTCTTCCGACGCCATAATCGACCCTGACTTACTCGAGTTTTTGGCTTGAAGGGCATTTATTATTTTCAACTCTGAAAATTACCAAACTTGACACTGAACATTTAAAATCAAGATGTACAGAGATCGAAATACGTGTAGAGAATGTTTCATTAATAAAAAATAAATTGTACGTAACACAACTTGAACTGAACTCAATTTAAGTTTCCGTCTCCACTTAACATTTTCAAGGGATATTGCTTCTGAAAATCATTATTACATTTTGAAATAAACAAATAATAATAAGCGGAAAGCGATAACAAAATGATGAGTGTGCACGGTCAAAATAATACATTGGCATTATTTTGATATTGTGCAAAAACAAAGCTCGATATATTTGCATACAAAATACATGTATGAAAAAAACGTTAAAAAGTAACACAATTTGGTTTGTTGACATTGTGTATATATTTATTTTTAAATGTTTTTTTTATTAAATTTAAGTGTTGTTTTTTTTACAGTGTTTACTTTGTTTGCTCAATCATAATAATTTGCTAATTACAAATACTGCAATTCATGATCAAATTGGAGGTAAATATTATCAAATACAGTAAATGATATAAATAATGCTTAATCAATGAATGTATTGCTATTATTCTGCCATAAGCTTGAAAACGTTTGTCTGACGTGACACCATTCGCAAAGGCACGTTGTTGCAAGTAATTCTTAAGCTTCTGTGCCAGTCAGGATAATAGCTATTGTCATAAACGCTGAGTGTCAGGCACAGATTATTGAGCGCTCTACATGCTTTCTTCGTGCCGTTTGCCAGAAAGTAATTACCGGTAGATGTATTACTTGCTTCTACCGTGTTCTCCTTACAGTAGCATCGGACGTCCTTTCCACGAACCTATGCGTCTTGGATGATACATATGAGGCGTGCCGTGGGAAACCCGGGCTTAATGCACGTGCGTAAAGTGTCGTCCCGGATCAGCCTGTGCAGTCCACACAGGCTAATCCAGGACGCCTATAGTGGATTTATATTTAGAAGAGACTACATCGAAACAGAAAATACCATAAAAGCTGAAAGTGTACGCACTTTCCGCACATGCATTAAGCCATGTTTTCCCACGACAAGCTTCATATATAATATTCTGCAAGATATGTTATTGTGGCGTTCATTGTGCATTATGCAGTTTAAGGCAAATTGATACTTTTGATACAATGGCATATGGATACACTGCTTTCTTATATTAAAGGCAATTTGATACATTTCTCTCTTATATTAAAGGCAACTTTATACATTTCTCACTTATATTAAAGGGACTGCACTCCAGATGGTCCAATCTTAAAAACGAAAGAAAATTGTCAAAAATACATGATGTTCTTACGTAATCGTAATGCACCCATAAAAAAAAATGACACGTATATTTGTATTTACCTGAAAAACCATGATTCTATATAGTTTTTGTCCTTTTTATCGTCCTAAAATCTGCAGACGCTATAACCCATCGAGTAATTGAAAAATAGTTAACAGTCAATCGACCAGAAAAACAAATATGATGTTTATATGATAGAAAGTCAAACGTACATCTATAAACCCTGGAGAAGTAGTTTAATTATAAAGCGATGGAGTTCAGCGAAATTGACTTGAATGTCAATGTACATCCGTGTCGGTAAATCAGTAACTGGTACACGGGCATTGTCGTATCCCCCCACCTTAAAATGAAGAAGAAATAAAAATAATACCTTATTCCAGGAACACGGTGCTTTAAAGATCAAACCACTCCGGTGTATCGCTCATGATATAACAACAATTATGCATTAAGTTAATAACCCGACTTCAATGATCGTTTTGTATATGAAAAAAGACAAGGTTTTATAGCGCCAACGTTTAGTCGGCAATGTGCCTTCAGCCTATTATATCGACATTGTCACGTTTCCGCAATACGTTTATTGTATGCATGTTTTACTTGTATGAAGAAAACTACAATTCCTTATATATGAGCAACTAAATTGTCTAGAACCTCAAATTTTTTTACTTAGTATTTACGTTGTCATTATATCTCCCGAAATACCTGCTTATTGTTATACACTTTACCTTTGATAATTATTTTACATTACTGAATATATATAGATGTGTTGTACACTGCATACTGCGGCAAGCAGAATTTTAACGGTTAGCAGAATATACTAACTTATTTTACATCCTTTCGAGATGTATTATTATGTGCTATTAAATTTATCGTTGTGTACCCGTCCTGATGATGCTGATATGTAAACGCTGGAAAATGTGTTCTTACCTCCAATTATATATCCAGCGATCACTAACACAACACCAACAAACGATTGTAGTCGGAATCCCCATGCACCATTAAGACTAATATCGGCGAAAGGTTCGCTTCACTGAACATACGGGACGTTTCATCAAGCATCAAGTCAATTTAATATACGATCATTTTGATTTAGATTTAAATGCAAAATTGTCTCTTCCCCAAGGTACAAGGCACAATTGTGATAGATATTTTCTGCCTGGCTTTATTTTCTGCCCAGCCGTACAAATAGCTGAATGTAAACTTGATCTGTCGTTGTATGGCGTATCAGCTAAGGTCAGATTACTTAGGTGCAGCTAGAAATTGGCTGATAAAAAAACAAACATTTTAAATGAGCCTGTGGATTAATAGCATACTTTTATATTCACTATTTACTTTAACGGAATTTACTTTAACAGTAGGAGCAACTCTGCCACGGGCTCAAACCGAATAGCATATACGGTGTGATGTTCAAGAACATGCCAACCATAACTCTTAAAATCTGACTTAACCTTTTTACAGGCCAGGTACGAATGGAAAGAGGGGAGAGTGATTCCTATTCCAAAACCTTGTAAGGACACAAGCGATCCAAAATCTTACTATCCAATAAGTCTCACCTCTCATTCAGGCAAAGTATTAGATATAATGGTTAAACACTGATTGTATAATGGTTAAAAACTGATTGGAGCACTTATTGGAAACCTGAAATATATTAAACCCCTATCAGTTTGGCTTTAGGAAAGGGCGTTCAAGACTTGATCAACTAAATAGAATACAACATGGTATACTTTCTGCTAAAAATAAAGGCCAATTAGTATAACCGGTAGCTATATTTTTGGACCTTCAGATGTCCTTCGATTTAACTTCGAAATTTGGCATACTAAAATAGCTAGCTGATTATGGAATCACCTGCTACTGCTTCCATTACCTTAGAGCTATCTTAGAGGGAATGTAAATACAGGTCAAAGTCGATGGGGAGCTATCATAAGACGCAATAACTGACAGCGGTTTTCCGATAATTCTGGCACATGGTAAAAGGGGTATTATATGCCACGTCTGCAAAAGAGGGCTGAATCAGATTTGATCAGATGTCGTGAGTTCGATCCCTACGCGGGGAGAGTTTAACTGATCTTTCTCACAAGACAAGTGTTAGTTCGAAATGGTATAAAAAAATCAATCGTTTTCGATATAATAAAGCTTAAATAAATAGAATTTAACTAACTTGTTATATATCCCAGATCATCCTCAAGAAAGTTATTCAGAAGTAGTTTTGGTTGCAATAAATCAGATCTTGTTGCATATAGCAGTTTAGAATATTACATAAACTTTACCATAATATAATTGGAGACGACATGTTTAAATGAAATAAATTTCTTTTTGGATAGTGTGATTTATATAAACAAACTGACTTACCTTGCAAATGTCTAAATGTCCTAAAGATAATACGCCTTTATAACAAGTCATACGTGAATTATTGCTCAAAACACCATTTCGTTCCAATTGCTTGGTTACAAACTGTTCCTCTTGACTAAATACCTGCATTTGCATATCGGTGTTAATTTAATTATTAATAAAAACTCATTTTAAGTAACACCTGAAATTTTGTTCTAAGTATTCATTTAAACAGAAAACTGTGATTTAATGATAGTATTCCCACACTTTGAAAGGTATGCTGAGTGGTTGCTCAACGAACCGTAAAAAATAGAGGTCAGCAAAACATTGTACGTGTAGGCACATCGGTAATTTGTACGCGAACCTTGGGGAAGAAAATAGACATCCGTGTCGCCAAACAAGTTACTTGATAACTTAGGATTGGTGTAAAATGTATACAAAAATATCTTCTTCCAAGAAAACAATACTTTGGGGAACCAAGCACATGTTAAATGGCCTATGATTATTAAAATTCTTAAACACAATATGTTGTGTTAAATATTACCACAAACGTAGAATTCAAAGTTTAAATGAAAAATGTTGAATTTAGTCAGTCATTTTGTTTAAGTCTATCTTATTTTACTTTTTCGTACGAAAATCTATACAGCTATGATTACTCGCGCGAAAAAAACAAGTGCTCCTGGGTAGAATATCCGTGCACCATAAAGATTTATAACAAAATAATAAGGTGTATATTATGGGAAAAGAGTTTAGGCATTCTGAGATAAAAAAAAAAACAGTTAATGATATGGATTGTATTTATTTGGCCCTTTTCTTACAAAGCAGAGTAGCGCAGTTATTTAAAGCGCTGTCCACTGTCAATTCTTCATATAACACTTTGGTCATGAATTGGGTAGCCACTTGGGATCTTAAAACTTTTTGTTTTCATTTTTATTGTCAAATATCTTATTTATGTATTATATGATTTATTCTTTATATAATGTATGCGTGTTAGTATAGTGCCATTCTATTGTCTTTCAGCATTTACAGTGCAATAGAAAACCAATTTTTCGTTGACATAGTCTCTTTAAGTTGGAAAATAAGCGTTGCTCCAATGAGCATATAAGTTGGTTTATCTACCTTATTGAGCTCAACCCAATATATTTTGATTTAGTCATGCAGATTTTTCCTGAACAAGAAAGGCTAGAAAAAAGGATAATAAAACCGAACACCTTATAATTATTTCATTTTATGCTTTCCAGTAATTTAAAGGAAAATGTCGATGAAATACAATTGGTATTTCACAGTTTATAAACAGTAGAATTTACCACTCTGGTTATTTTCACTGTTTCGCACTGATTCTCGATTTAATACAGTGAATGAAACGAACCGTCAACGATGCCGGACTCAAAATTGTGAAATGACGTCAGTATTTTGACGTCATGACGTAATGAGGCCCGATTAAACACAATTAGTTAGCAATAAAAATGTAAAGGAAAAAGCGGTGGAAAAAGCATAAAAAAATGTTGAAGGCGTATTTTAGTTTTTACTCGTGATGTTATAAAAAGTATATTTTCTTGAGTGGCGCATTTTCTATCAACAATCGTGAAATAAAACACGATCTCCTCTATTTTCTAAATTATTTGTTCTACATCATACAACATTCAGGAGTCACCAAATGTAGTCTTGAATTCGATTATTCAGAGCGCACTTAAACAATGAAAGGGAGAGCTTACAAAATATAAATACAATTGCTTTTTTGGCAGATTCTTTAAAGATGTTCGCAACAAAAAGAAAATAATTGGATTAATGTCTCCTTTTGCTTAATTATTTCTTTATTGTTTATAGGTTACAATATACTTATATCATTCAATAAATATACATCTGTATTAGTCATTAAATTCCAGTCAATGGTTAAAAGTTCATAAAGCATTATAATAATAAAAACCACACGTAAACAATGTATTGCAAAAAAGATCCTTTAAATATCGTCATTCTATTTTGGCAATTGATACGTTGTCTACGTAACACAAGCATGAAAAAGGCTACACAGGTACCCTATTTAAAGTCCAGTATTTCCTAAACAAGTTCGGTGACCCATTCTTTTTATGAATGATTTGGTGTAAGTATACATTGGTGCATGTATGTGCGAACATTTAAGAAAATCTGAGGTTTGAAACACAAATATATTGATGCTTAATAAATGAAGGTATTATTCCAGAAGGTATTATTAGTACCCATTTAATTTACTTAAATATCCAGTCAAATTCATTATTTTAAAAGTAAATGTAGGTAAAGCGTTTGTATAACCTTTATACACTTGTATATTGGTTAACAAGACATGTGAAAACATTTCAGTTGAAAGAACCATAACCTTGTTTTAAAAAAAGCTTTCCTATATACTTTAAACATTGATACAAAAATCAAAACTGCAAAAAGGGGCTTCGATATGTAACGTATTCGAAACCCAATATTTCCGGAACAAGGCCGGTGACTCCTATTTTTTTATCCATGTTTTAGTTTCAGTATACAATGTATATTGGATTTTTTTTTAAACAAAATCTGTCGTTTGGAACAAAAGATATTCGTATGTTTGAGTATTTATTGATGTTTTTAAAGGAATATTAAATGCATAATTAACCTCATTTAGCATCCATTAGAAGTCATTTTTAAATGGTAACTATAGATAAAGCGCATTTTATCATGAAACTGCACTTGTATATTGCCAAACGAAACATTTAAAAAAGATGCATTTAAAAATATCCGTCCTTGTTTGAATATGAATGCTTAATATTTTTTTTTTTTTTTTTTTTTTTTTTTTTTTATGAATGCTTAATATAATTGAATATTGCTAGTCACACAAACTGAAAAAGATCTTCGACAGGTACCGTATTTAAACCCCAATATTTCCGAAACAAGGCCGGTGACCTATATTTTTAAGACTGTTTTAGTTTTAGGATACATTGACACATGTTTGAGCAATTTGTTAAGAAAATCTGTCGTTGGAAAAACAATGAAAAAAAAATGTTGCGAACGTCTATAAGCATTGATTATGCATATTAGTACCTTTTCCGCATAAGCCTTTGACCACGTTTATATTTATCCATGTAGTGGTGAGACATAAGTAAGTTGCACAGTTGTGTCAGTTGCATTCCGGAAAAAACTGTATTATATATTTTATGCTAACTTCGTTTTTTTTTAGAAATCTTCCACGTAATGGGCGTTACTTAATATAGTAATTAAATAAGTTCTGTGACGATGCGTAAGTTAAGCTTCGTTGTCATGTGCATCCATAAAACACTTTAGCTGAAAGCTTTCACTTACTATCTCAATTCACGATCGTTCACACCGTAAATCTGAGTAATTTAATTTTTGAGTAATTATATCAACCATACAGTGATATCATTTAATGTGTTAACATAATTCTTAATAATGTTACAAGGACTGACGAAGAGTACAATACACTAACGTGTTGGCATTCGTACCTCGCAATTATGTAACAGAGCAACTCAGCATAAATTTGACCTTTAATGCAATATAATTGCTAAGGACCTCAAACATAATAAATGTTTTGCTTTTCAAAAGCAAACATTTAATAGACCTGCTGAAACATTTTCTCCAAGAGAAATGGACCATCCAGTTATTCACTAATCTAACATTATGAACCCGCTAAATTGTCATGTGTACTTCAATCTCATTCAAATCATCTCCAGTCTGACGCTACTATATTATCCGCTGACTAGATCTGATGAATTCGCATTAGGGGTCACATTCAGATGACCTTTTCAGGAGCCAATCAAATTGTAGCCTTCAAAATGTTGTGGTATAGCTTCATATATAAAGCACAAATACTATGCACGAAATTGCCGTGAACTTTGGATCTTTACTCGCCTAAGCTACCACTTTATCCATTGTTATCCGCGTGAAAATTAACTGTAAATGATTTATTCCGACGATCAGATGGAAATGCATGATCACTTTTCAAAAACCGTGGCCAAACATTGCTGTGCAAAAGGCAATTTCATTGCGAGCAGCAGGGCTGATATTTTTTGTTCGGAAGGTCATTTGAACGTGACCTCATATACGATGTCTTCAGATCCTAAAAATGTTAGGATTTGATTTTAATAAGATTGTGTGTACTTATGTCTCAGGAAATTGCCTCTCAATACACAATGAGAAAGAAATGTTGTTGTTGTTCTTTTGGCGAATTTTCTTTTGTCTAATATATCGTATTCTAACATGACACGCGCAAAATTTCCGTTGTTAAATTGCCATAAACAACTCAAAAAAGTAATTCCGAAGCTGTAAAATATAGTTCGCATTGTAATTGCAGCATATGTTTGCTGCTCATGTTAGATTAGAAATAATTTTTGCTTTATCGTTGTTAATCTGTAAATAAACAACGTTTGACCGTTATGATGCGCGTGTCTTTAATCACTCGACCTAACGCCTTCGTGGTTTAATTCATACGCATCCGAACTCAAGATCGTTGTTTATTTAAAGATAAAAAAAAACTCAGGATTGAAAATTATTTCTTAAATAAAGCATTTATCACTTTTGCATATTATAAGAACATTTAGTTTTGCAAAGGAAAACAATTGTTATTACTCAATAGCTCATTGTTACATGTAAATTAGACTGTTTCATTTTGAAAATAATATGCCAAAAGTACAATATAATTATATACAATGTATATAAATGTTTGAAAATGTGCGATTTTAATGTATACCATTTTTAAAACTAATGATAAAAATTGAAGTTCAAATGTATTTTTACGTGTGGTAGTTATGGAACTTCAGAGTTCATCTGTTGCAATACACCCTACAGTGAAACTATGTTGCTTGTTTCTTTGTGTCCTAAACGTCAAATGAACATCTCTAATGGTTAAACTTTGTGACGATTTTAGCGTCTTTCTGGTATAGAAAGTGATAAATCTGAATTGTCCACTTGAGCCATGATTTTGGTCAATGTATCAGGAGTTATGTGCTTGAGGGACGTGGTGTAGACTATTCTTTGGCATGCGGTATTATTCCCTGGATATCAGGGCTGGTGTTCTCCCTATCGCCGTCGTGAGTCGAGGCAGGCTGGATGCCGCCTCCTGATCCAGTGTTGTCACTGTGAAAACAGTTATGTTGGCTGTCTGTCGAGTTTTGATTGCTCGAAGCGAGTATGAGACATCATAATTGGTCCCTGCAATTGAACGATATAATAATGATTATGATAACATTGATGATAATGAAAATGATGATAATGAAGATGAAGGTGATGATGATGATGGTAATGACGATGATGATGGTAATGATGATGATGATGATGAAGGTTATGATGATGATGATGATAATGGTGGTGATGATGATGATAATGATGATGATAATGATGATGTTGTTGTTGTTGTTGTTGTTGTTGATGATGATGATGATGATGGTGATGATGATGATGATGATGACGATGATGATGATTATGATTATAATTATGATTATGATGATGACGTCGTTGTTTTTTAAGATCCATCTAAAATAAAAATCTCCGTTTGGCTCAGCACTTACTGAATGCCTAGAAGTGTGTTCTCCTGTCGAGCCAGTCTATGCTGGATAGTAAGAAGGTTGAGTTTGTGGTTGCCTAACGAGTCCCAGATATCGCGAACGTACTTGTTCATCTCATTCAAGGGAGGCGACTCCCACTTAGTAAGGACGTTTTTCAGGTCGGGTATGTCCTCGTATTCAACGTAGAATGTGTTGCGATAGTTATAGTGCTGAAATGATTTAACATTGTTACACCGTCACAAAATATACAACTGTTACTTAACTATAATGTATAACTGATACATTTGATATACTTTTATTATCATTTGATTAAAAACAATTATTTCCCACTGTATATGTTATACATTTGTGTTAATTTTCTATTTTTTAATGATCTTACACTTCCCCAAAGAAAGGTGTTGAGCTCCACCCGAGCCACGATCCAGGCTCGGTTCACTTCCAGTCCTCGCTGCGCATCCTGTTGCACCTTCTGGTAGGTGTCCGTTAACTGGGCGATGAGGATGTTCAATAGGATGACGATACACGTGAACAGGAAACACAGCATCAGTAGGACGCTCACAGTGCTGGAATGGGGTATGGTTCTTCAATATGTTTGTTTTTCATAAAACGTGCAATGGATAAGATATTGCACGTTTTATGCACGATGTACTCGTACACTAAGCCAATGTTAAGTATGTTATTTTAATCGAAATGTAAAGACGTTTAGTAAGTACAGTACTTTCTTGCCGGCGATGATGCAGTAAATCATGATGGTATTAATTTAATTATGGAGCACGCAATACGTTTCCATTTGATTGTAAATGTGTATTTAGTTTAAAATACCCGTATCCATCCTCTCCGGTGTATTCCACAACTGGAGAAGCCTCCGTTAGAGAACGAACACCCACGAATAAAATGCCCCAAAACGAACTGAAAATACAATGGCATATTTTATGTTTGAGTGTGCAAAGGAAACAAACTAAAGATAATTGTAGTTAACAAACTCATTCCCTATTTCATACAGTTTCATGTATTTAAGAAGCTGACACAAATCGCACAGTTGCCCTTGCAAGTGACTGTTTGTGTTTACCCCTATACACTAGAAACTTTTGATACATAAGTTTTGTATAAAAGTGGATAGAATGTGTTTAGTTTTGTTTTGATATTTTCCTTATTTAACCGATAAACGAAAATGAACGACATTAATATGCCAAATATATTAAACCCCAACAGTTATATTTTACAAGCACTTATGATTAAGCAAACAGCAAACACGAGGGATACCCATACACGAGGGATACCCATACACGAGGGATACCCATACACGAGGGATACCCATACACGAGGGATACCCAAACACGAGGGATACCCATACACGCGGGATACCCATACCTTGTTTCATTGTGCACGTGCAGGTCCATAACACGAGGGATAACCATACCTTGTTTCATTGTGCACGTGGAGGTCCATATCACCTCTCAGGGACAGGTAGAAGGAGACACTGAATGCGAGCAGTATCACCAGGAAGACAACGCCAAACTGGATGAAGTCATAGGCGAGAATTCGAGACAGGATTTGCGCATACGCTCCGGTTTGCCTTTAAATTTGAATTAAGGCATATACATGTGGAAACTTATTCTTCGAGAAATTAATGCTATATTTTGGTATATTCAGTACGTAAAAAGATAACACTTTTTGTTATTTCTAGAATATGATGCAATTGCGAGTGCTGCATCGGTTAACTCGATGAAAATGTAGTGCAAACTTAATATGTTTTATGATAGTATACCTGAAAACGGCGCCAAATTTAAAGATGCGTATTGTCCAAAAAAGAAATCCGATTGCAAACACGTGCCACTGTGCATTGTTATCAGTAAATCGCAAGGGTACAACGCAGAGTAGTAATACAGAGGAAGAGAAGTCGAACCAGTTAAAGGGGTCGTGGAAATATTCCAGTCGATGTCTTAAATTTGTAGTACACATTTATTTGTTTATTGCCAACAATACGAACATCACAAAACAAAAACTACAAGCACATTACATTATGCATGTCTTCATATTACATAATGATTTAAGAAATTGTGCATCTAGAATACAACTATGGGTTTCAGGTTACATACATCACATATAATTTCCCACCTTATGTACCAAGAGTAAGGAAATGTACAATTGCGAATAGACATTTAACACTGGAATAAAATCGAAAATTTTGACTGAGTTAAAGTGTCGTCCCGGATTAGCCCATGCAGTCCGCACAGGATGATCCGGGACGACACTTTCCGCTTTTGTGGTATTTTCTGTTTTGAGATATTTCTCTTCTAAACATGAATCCATTGGAGGCGGAAAGTGCCGTCCTGGATTAGCCTGTGCGGACTGCACAGGATGATCCGGGACGACACTTTAAGCACATGTATTAAGCCCGGGTTCCCCACGAAACGACTCATATAATATATATTCTTATAAACCTTCGCAACTGGTTGACCTCTGTAAACAACGTGAAGGTAACAGTTATGATAGAGATGAACTCAATCACCGCACGGCCAATATGGAGGGCGCCGTTGTATGAAGCTGGATCCGGAGCCAGCACAGCCCCCACGGCGGAAAACGTGAGACAAAACAGCGAGACGAGGTAGAGGAATGAATTGAACCTTCAACATGTGTTAAACGATGTAAAATATATATTTGTTTTATAAAAGATTTGTATATTGAATGTTACTATTATAAAGTAAATTTGATGTTTTTCTTTGTAGCACAAGTTTAAATAGAGACAGTAAACTCGTTTCTTGTAAATTATATCTGAAAATGGTAAACAAAAAAGGATAATGAAAAACTCACTCAAAATTACGCCTTGCATATTTCCTCCAATGGCGTCGCGTCAGTAACCGAACTGCTTCATGGTATACAATACTCTGCGATATAAACACAACATTGAAACATCAATAAAGCATGTTTGTTTTATTATTTTTCTAAAATGAATCGATATAAATTATGTTCCCCACCAAAATAAACGATGAACATCTTGCATATGGCGCTTTTTCATACGGACCACTGCTTCCTAAAATGCGTCTAAATCTTTGTTGTGCTGAAGGAATACTAGGAATGATGCTTCCTATTATGCTTTATCAATTATTCTAACATAACACTCGCTCATTTTTTATAGACAAAGAACATAAATATCGTTGTTAAACTACCCAATAAACAACGCAAAAAGAAGTCGCGATTCTGAGCGGAGCATAGTAAAAAGTAGTTCCTATAACAATTGCATAAAATATGTCAAATCATGTTAGAATCGAAACAATTTTTCGCGTTATCGTTGTTTATCGGCCAATAAACAACTCTTTGTCGTTCTGATGCGTGGCTATTAAACAACTCGGGCTATAGCCCCCGCCGTTTAATTCCTAAGCATTAGAACTCCAAATCGATGTTTATTGGTCGATAAACAACGCTAAATTTAAAGTTATTTCTGTCATAGTGTGTCATACATAAATAAGATAATGTAACCTCTGCCAATAAGTTTTATAATTTGCTTAATATGATAAACCTTGTTTCCCTGTTTAGCAATGATTTGAAGGCAGGACTTGGATTCCGGATTGAACTGACTGTGGTCGGGGGCTCGACCCTCCTCATCACATTCTATGATGCTGTAGTAGACACGGATGTTGTCGCTGCAAGGATCAGCCTCAATCATACAGTCCAGAACAGACTGGATCGTTTTCTAAAAACAGCAGTACTGCTGTTGCTATTTTTGGTGGCAACAACACTGACAGTCCAGTTTGCAGGATTTGAAGTGCGATACTCATATTTGGTTATATAGTCCATAAAGATATGAATAGTTTGTTTTCTAACAAACAATGTTTACTGGTAATGACAACGCGTATGTTACGTACAGATGAATTTTATATTTTAAAAAAAAAACAGAAAAAAAACGACGCGAACAACAAACGTCACAGAACTGCTCATTAAGATCACTTTTTCCTTCAAAAGGAAATAGCAATGTTTGAAACATAACACAACATTTCAAATAGAAATTCAATTACTGGCAGTGTATGCCCATACCATCATTCCTGAGCGAAGTAATTTGTGTAATGAAAATTCAGCTGGTCTCTGGCCACTTTCCAAAAATAGACTACGGACACTGAAAAAGTAATATAAATATTATCAGACATATAAAATCTATAGCTTGGTTCTATAAAAGTTATCTCACTCATTTAAATCATTACAGAAAACGAACCAGTTGGATACATGAAAAGGTATGTAAGCATCAAATACAACATCAAACATACTTTTGTCTTCAATATTTATATACGTTCTTTCAGTGGATACAAATATTTCTGTAATTATCCTCAAAGACTAAACAGTTGGATCAATACTTTTTATAGAACCTAAACTGGCATCTAATATATCGTCTTTTTTTGGTGTCATTGCCGCATAAAAACAAACGTATGTAATATGGCAAAACTGATTTTGCGGTATACTTGCAATACTTAATAGTTCTAGTAATATAATATCAAATAACTAAATCCAGATTCAAACTGACAAGCTAAGCATGCGCATTAAACATTATTGAAAATTAAATATACGAAACGTCCTCGCATCGATCAGATAAGGTAGGTTTAAAAAGGCATACGGCGGAGGTAGAGGAGGGTCGTTTTGAGTTCATCACAGTGTAAAAGGAGGGAGCTAAACACTTTGAATACGAACTTGTGTACAGATCAAGAACAATCGCAGTGATAAGAAAGGCTCTACAAGTATATAAGTATACTTCTTACGCTGTCAGACCGTTTTCTTTCTGTAACGACGACTACAGGACATTTAATATAAAGCATACCTATTAAAAGGTTCCGGCGTATATATAAATATTGTGCCTCCTCAATCCTCATTGGCTTGGAAAACGTCAACATTTACGTGCGGTCACTGCGCTAAGAAATTTTGCAGACTAGATAACTCGGTACGCCACCAGAAAACGTTGCACTCAAATGAAAGTGACGAGGAAGCTTCTCCAAGACACGAAAGTATGTCTGAAGAAGAAAACGCAACAGAGCAGGAAATGAGCGATGATGAGACAGATACTGGTGAAACCGTTGATGCATGGGATGAAATAATCGATGCATTTTTTGATCATTTTAGGTACATAATTAACGACGGTGTGCAGGTTAGTATGCAAACCGAAATAATTGGCGAAGACGTCGCTCGGGAGAGAACGTTTATGAACCTGCGTTCTTTTTACAGAAACGTCGTAGCGCAGGAGTTGTTATAGAAGGTGGAATGGATGAATTCCCTAAGGAAAGATACCACGTACAGGGCTCTTAAGAAAACGGCAGATGATTTAAAGCTGTTAAAAGACTACGACAGTGAGGAAGTTTGGACGTATGCCGTAAGCAAAAGGAAATATTTGTTGGATAACATTTTGAAACAATACAATCCACCGAAAGTGACGATTTGCGATCATCAAGAAGGAGGCGGAGGAGGCGAAGGGCGTATTCGGGGAGATGATGCCGTGCGGGCAGTGGATCGATGGGTTCAAAACGAGATAGAACGAATGAAAAACGTTCCGAAAATAACCGTTATCGGTAAACGTCCGTAGACCATCGTTTGACAGTGTCGATGTATATTTACTCAATATATATTTTTATATAATTATTTAGTTGTTGTTAACCTTATACTTACTGAAATGAAAATAACAGTGTTCACACATGAACACATGCTTAACATTTGCATTAACATAAAGTCGTTGAAAATAAAATTGCAAGAGGATAATTATTTGCTATCAACGATACGCATTTAATGCTCGTGAACCTTTAGTGTAGTAAAACATCAGGTAGCGGTTATGAACAATAACTGCGCATGTACAGTTAAAGGTTAACGTAAAATATGTTAAAAGCTTATACAATTCAACCAGTCAAGTTTATATTTTCGCTGATTTATTGCCTATGGCACTTCTGTGAATACACAGTCGCGCGTAATATCGATCGCTGACGGAGTTAATTTATATTTTACTATGACTGATAACACCTAGTCTACGTAGATTTGTTGTTGTTTTAATTCATGCTGAATATCGTTAAAAGAACATAACAATGGTTTTCGAATGTATGACCATTTCGTGTAATATTTTCATTTCTGTCTCTTCAAATAAAAATGTTGTATGCTCTGAATGTTGTTATTGCATCACGTTTATAATTTCTTAAGTTTAATTGATTCGCCGCGCACTCAATGAATTGAAAGTCATGTAACAAAATACTTCAGCGAGATTTACAACTGTGATAACAACCTCGGTTCACTCTATCGGTCTTAGTACACTTTCTTATTCGAAATTGAAGAATTTACAAGAGAAAAATAATGGTTAAACGTTCGATCTTTCGCACGATTGACAAATCATTAAACATTCTACAACAATACGTTGTTAAGCCGTAATGATATCAATCTTTGAAGACCAGAAAAACACCGTTTAAATCGTTATCGTGTGTCATTATATCATTAAACCGTCATTATCTGCCATTCACTTATTACTTAATTGACCTTGTCCGTACATCTAAGCCAACTTGCAGTTGATGACATCATACAAAATGGCCGCCCTGCTCAAGTTAGGCCTGCTCAAGAAGGGCGCATAGTGCTCCTTATATACTACTGTCCAACAAAGACAACCTAAATTATATTCTTAGAATAAGTATTTTTTCTATTATATTAACATTATTTAAACCTTTATTATATACCCATATAAATTTTTAAATTTCAGATTAGTTTTTACTGATGATAACCCCTTGGGGCCCAGTTCATTAACATAGGCCCTGTAATATTCCCAACAAACGACATATTGCTCAGTCTATTAAAACTTACACATTGTTCGGCATATACGCCAACAAGAGTGCGCACATGTCGTCGTTTTTATTGTTCATGGCTATTTCCAGAGGAAGTGTGTTGGCTTTGTCACGTGCATGTGGTAGGGCATCGTTTTCCAGCAATTTAGCAACTATTCCTGTGAACGGTAAATTACCATAGCAATATATGGGTTGATTGCATGAATTGGCAACACATTTATGAATGATGAAATTAACCACAACATTGTGCCATTACTTAATATGATAGAACTATATAACTGTAAAACAATATTAGCGTTGTGGATCAAAGCACCAACATCCTTGATAATAATTAATAAGTAGACATGATACAGCTTTATATTGCAGCTTTATTATATACACTGCAGCACCCCATTTACCTATCATGTTTTTTTTCGACAGCGTAACGAAGTGGAGATCTAAGTTCCTGGTCAGCGGTAGAGGTATTAGCCCCACGATGAATTAGACTGTTGACCAGAACGTGTAACTACAGACAAAACAGGGAAATTACATTAAAATATAAAATGTTAACATTAAAGATGACGTCCATTAAGGTCATCAGGACTCACATGAAAACATTTGGTGATTATATTATAGTACTGAAAATATCAAACACACTCAATAATTTAAATACTATAGTTACGCCAACCTCAGAGAGGAAATGTGTGTTTTTTGATGGACGAAAGCCTGATAAATAAGTAATGCAAAAAAGACATATAGTTACAAAATACATAATATTTATGTTTTTCAGCAAGAAGGAAATTTTGTTTTCGACAGTAACGTTCGAATTAAAATTTAACGTTACATTGTGTTTGTATTTTGGGTTGGGATTTATGCTGACAATATACTTTGGATTCCGGTTTAACGTTCGAAATGACAAACAGGAGAGCTTCATCGACTTTCCCGGTGTGTTTTATTAGTAGATCACTAAACACTTCCATTTCAGCTTCATGTCGACCTATCCACAACGTACTCGATTTACTAGCAACCTGTAAATACCAAAAGCACGGAAGAAAAAACTATAACCAAAAATAAATATGGGTATTTGTATAAGACTTAACATAATATATACTAATCAAACCCCCTAACGCATCACTTATTTAAAAAGCATTTAGTACGTAACAAAGATAGTAACATACAGTTACAGATAATCAAAACACGATATAGTGATATGCAAATACATGTATGTTCCTATAGTAAATATCCGCCATAACAGTGTACACAGTATGGCTCAAAAACATGTATATGTGCCATAATAAAATTTCACACACACGTCAATATCGGCTATGCCCTCCTCTCCTGCATTCAGTACAGCGGTGCATCTCCGACGCATAAAAAGAACACAAGTGGTCACCGTGGCCTAAGGAATAGTGACCACTCTTGTTCTTTCCATGCGTATTCCTATGTATCAAAATGAGCTTTGAATATATGATGCGTTAGGAATTTTGATTAGTACCATATAGTTATTTTTAACAATACTATTGAATAGAGATGACACAAACCATTTTCCTAAATTGCTAAAAACTATAATGTTTACTTTTAGACTTTCGAGAAAGTTTTTTTATTCATTATACCAGTTGCCTTCTATATTTATTTTGCTAGGGCATGCACAATCGATTTAACATTCTGGTAACCGCTTGGTATGCCATTGTATGCCATTAGGTAAATACAAAGAGACGTCAACGCTAAGTCACCTCTTACCAATCCTAAGTGTTAAAAGTTCATACATTTGGTGTGTCCATGCATGTTCAATGAATTATTATGTATTCTCCAAGGAATGGATTAAATGGAAAGGAAACACAGATGTTAAAGCGAATTACCTCTTTATGAAACTCGTCAGATGTTGTCTTGTCGACTAATTCTGCGGCTAAGTAAACAGAGTGCGACATAGTCTGGCCTATAAAGTTTAATACAAAGCATTGAAAAAAAAAATTTACTTCAGAATACTATGCGTGAATAAATATATTTTGTGTTTATTTAATGTTGATTTACTATGTATTCCATACAAGGGAGTCATTACCAATATCTACAGTTATATTAAAATACATTATTACCTATATCTTCAAGAGATATGTTGCCATCATCATCTTCTTTGACATTCTTGCGCCGCCATTGCCGATCCTGACAGGCTCGATATTTGTGTTTTAATGGCATTGTTTTTACGGATCTGGAATTTAACATTTATTTTTTCATTTGCATGTTTTATTAATTTTCTGAAAAAGTATTTTATGTAAAACGTATGACTACCGGACTCGCCAAAGCCAACAAATATAATTATTACGAATAGCATTAAAAGTAACAAGTAATGGATTCGGCGGGACTCAAACCAAAGACGTTCCGATAAAAAGCCTCATAAGTTAACGGATAGGCAAACCAGTCTTATTACAGACGCTTTTTAAATGTTATTTATTTCCATTGATGTTCATCCATTTACGACACATTATATCCAATATATTTATGGGACAGGAGTGTTATTTCTCTTCTTTTTCTATTATGTACTTTCATTTTTGGAATGTCTCTTTGCCAAAATGTTTAAATTGTCGAATTCACATTCCAGGTTTCAGGAAGAAAATATTGATAGATACACTTCTTAGAAATACGACTAGCTCTCGATATGGAAAACACAATTTATTCTTTCATTAGAACACAATTAGGAAATCAATATAAAGTATAAAGTACAATAAGTCGTAAAAATTAATATTCTATATGAAATACAGAACATAAGAGACACAGCATATAATTATTATAATTAAAACTTGGTCGTAGGTACTGTTTTGTGTGACTATACATGAATCCACATTGTAGAAACATTATGGCAATCCAGTAACATAACTCCTCCCCTTTTTAATTGAAATACGTACCTGTTAACAATAATTAATATAAATTGAACGTCCTGTTTACACTAAGGATAATGCATTATATATTTCCAGTACATGTTTTAAAACAGTCTTGACATGCAGGTACGATGAGTCCAAGAAGAACTAAGAGCATGTATTAATTAGCTGTAAATCAAGTACAACTCGTGCTGACAGTGTTCCCCATATCGGGATACATATCCTTCTGGTTTATAAGAATATGTGGCTTTATTTCAGCAAAAGTATGCAATGTAAATGTCATTTTGCTTATCTGCTTGTTTCTAATGTTTGTTGATAAACTGTAGTCTTGCGAACACGCCAATGTTAAGTAACAAGTAATGGCTAGGCCGAAACTCGAACCTTAGACGTCCCGATAAAAGGTCTCATAGGTTAACGACTAGGCCAACCAGTCTTATGCATATTTAATGTATTTTAAAGCTATGTAAATTATAGACGCTTGTTAAGTACGGTCAATGATTTTGAACTCCGATCATGGCTATTTTTCCATCTAATCTTTGATTACAGATATTTTGTGCACTAATTTTGGACAATCTATTGTTAAAGCTAACTGGATGTTGCTGTGATTGCAACAGAAAAAAGTCTCTCCCCATTCACAACTAAGCAAGACTCTACCAATATTCAATGGCGTTTGTGTTAATTCCAAGATGGCAAACAGTGGGTCATTTTTAAGAAGCTGAAGCTTTTGTCGTACCTACTAGTATTTCACAAAATCCATTCCCCGAGGGATGATTTGGTCCATTTGTCAGGTATTCAAGTGTGTACGTGTGCATAATACCTGCGATAGGCCACTGTGACACTTAAAATGTTGGATACAGCTATTATCTATAACATGTGCGAATACTAATATACCAGGAGAAGGAATATTTTAAAGCCACTGGGTAAGTCTACTCTGGTCTGTCATGTGAAATAAGTGGTTATTTTTCATAAGAGCATCTGTGTTCTACACAAACCGCACAGAAAAACAGTATATGTACTTGCCAGGCTTATAACACCACGTATGTGACACCAAGCATGTTTCTGTCACCATCGTAGCAATGAAACTTGTGTGAATTTCATGGTAATTCCGTCTACAAATTAGAGCTCACT
Organism: Congeria kusceri; assembly: GCA_027627225.1. Lineage (NCBI taxonomy): Eukaryota > Metazoa > Mollusca > Bivalvia > Myida > Dreissenidae > Congeria > Congeria kusceri. The sequence goes on from CM051024.1 coordinate 88,606,087, forward strand.
CTAATATTTCCAGAAAATTACATCCGACATTGGGGTCTGAACGATTTCTATAGTATAGTCACCCACACAAAATTATTTGTTTCAGCAAAGTCAGTTGCTTATCAAGATAGAGAAATGTTTGATTCCTTGCATTTTTACTTGTCACTAGCAGGTAAGACCATAGTCTAGTAAATGAGACGTATAACGCGAATTTAGTGCTACTTTTTAAAGGGGCTAAATTCGCTGGAACGTCTCATCCCCGAATGACCATTTATGTGGTGGAAAATCAAAATGTCAAATTTTCAAAAAATATCCCTCAGATATCAAAATAAAATCAACTGGTCGTAGATGAAACATATACTGTGTAGAATTCACGTCATTTCATAAAAAATATAGCTTGAAAATGATCTTAAATTCGAGTTTAAGATTTGTTTACATCAACGGTGTTTTCTCGACAGCCATGATAAAAATAGCTCAGGTGTATTTAACTATATAATCAGAACGCAGATGCTTCTCAGCACGGTGATGAAGGATGTACCCGTAATTTTACAAGACGTACTATTTAAATACACATAACAAATGTTTATTGAAAATTAAAACGAAACATTATTTTTAAATATGTATTATATGATAAAAACTTGATAACATGCAATAAAAATGACGGGAATATTGGCGAGAATATCCAACAGAACGTATCTCGTAAAGTAGGTCCACCGGTACGTTTCAGTTATTTCTAAACTACATGAACAGTTAAATATGAATCAAGAATATCAATATACTACTCAAATTCAGATTAATCTGTTTATTACGGCCACATAAAAGGAACACACAGAAACAATACTGTATGTGTGACGGAGAAATAATTGCAATAATAAGACCGCTCAGCGTGGTACCGTAAATCTTGACAAATAATACTCAATTCAGACTGAAATGGACAGAGACGTATATAGATCGTACATGAAAAATTAAACACTTTATAGTTTTTCGTAGCAAAATTCACTATACAAAGAACATGAACATTTATCAGATTGCATGAATAAACAACAACAAAGTAGCAACGTTAAGACAACATAAAATAACAATGTGTGCGCTGCATACTGTACACACATCATGAAGAAAAATAAAAACATATTGTATGAACATTGCAATAAGCTGTCATGTGGTGGAGGGGTGGTTAAGGGACGTCATCATTGCATTAAGGCCTTAGTTAAAAAAAATCTTTTGTTTGCCCTTTACCGACCCTAAATTTGAGAGGTGGGTCGGTAGGTAGGAAAAATATTTTATTTTATTCCGAGAATTTAATCTTTGTCATACATGAATGTCGTCATTTAAATAACAATACATTATCTTTGTTTGAAAATCACAATTACTTTCTTCATCTTGATTGATAAAACCAAGATTATACATTGTAAAACTGGCTTTAATAAGGGACATAACATAATATAGAATACACAATGCTTTAAAAACAAATTGTTAAGTACTTGTATTCTATTTAATACCAATGTCTGAATTAACTAGATACACATATTAATTTATACAGCATAGATAGATACTGTCTGACAAGAAAAAATGTGTATTATTATCAATGGCTGAACTGGCTAGACAGTCCCAATCATATTATACAGTACAAATACGTACTGCTTGACTAGAAAAATGTCAAATCAATGAAATGAAAATTAAAAATAATTTGATGAAAATGTCACAAATAAGAAAATCTGAAATATTTCTAACTCGGATGTCTCTGTACCCTCAAATGCAAACTGTGTTTTTGTAAATGACAGTTTAACAAAGAACAGTTTAATACTAGTATCATATGTAAAATGTTGGCTGCTGATAGAAGAATTATTCCTTAACAAAGCCAATATTGACATACACTAGTTTGTTAATATCAGGGTGAACCTTTTCTGCACAGACACTTGTTGATTTGCTAACTGAAATCGAAACTTTGTCGGTAATTTTCTTGTTCTCGTCTACCACGCACAATAGATCATTCAATACATCATCGCAAGTTTTACTTGTTTCAAATTTATGAATTTTGTATTTATTTATTGATTTCAACAAACACGCTGAATGTTAAAAATAGGTAAATCAAATCCCCATATGGTCCCATTGTAAAACAGCAAAATCTCCTGGCATAGTTCGCCAATTTTCTTTGATTCAGATATTGCGAGTCTCTCTTTGGAAAGATGGCTCTCTCTGCTTTCAAAATTTAAAATGAAAAAAAAGTTATGCTACTTCTAAGCAAATTCATCTCGCTTGATTGTAGTCACCTGTAAGAAACACTCGCGATTTCGACCATTCTGCCTATACATAATTTGCTGAATATTCAAATTTCAAGTAATTGGGTGTCATGGTAATGAAAATGCACACAAGACGGGTCCGTTATGCGAAATGTCTCTTTCTTTTGACAGAAGAAAAAACGAACTATTTAATATACGGACAGCTTTCAAGGAATCCACCTCACTATTTACCAGTATCTAACCTTGAAACAACGTAATTCTATACACAGATGATGACGTTATGCGTCGACCGGTGTGTACACGACAAAACGTGATACTCACCATGTTTACTAGTATCTGGTCACTAGGCGCTTGTTTTCACACTCAAACGCATTATACTATTTTGTTCAAACGCCTTAATGATCAAAGTGCCTATGAAAGTTGTGAGCGGAAAGAAAACGAAATTTAAAGCAAGAAAAAATAACTAAATAAAAAAATAATTACCGCAGATTTTGCAATAAAATATTTTGAGTCGGCGGCTTTTTTTGGGTCGAAATTACTTTTTTTCATATTCGTCTTATGTACCAGATAGTTGTGTCAATGACTTATTAATACCATAGTAACCTAAGACATAGCCTAGTTGTTTCAGGATGACATTAACGAAATGTCCTCTTACCAATTCAGTAAGGGATTTTGTGATGAACTGTTTTTGTTTGTGTTCATTATTTGTATATATAAACAACCAACCAATAAAATAATTGGTTGACTGTGTTTTATTAAGAATAACGTATTCTTCAAATGGATATAACATATATATATGACAGACACGTTCACCTGAAAAATATTGATATGTTCTCAAACGTAGAAGTATACATAGAACAATACACACAACCACTACTATGACCATGAAGTGATACAAATTCTGCTGGTTTGTAGAAACAAGTGCAGTACCTAGGGGGTTCATATATACTCATTACCGGTATTGTGTATATCTGGTACATAAGACGAATATGAAAAAAAGTAATTTCGTATACATAGTTACTAAATGGAGTCTCCTATACACAGCAACGCATTGCTAAATCGACTGAGAATGATAATGGTTTGCTTAAAATGTTCAGTAATAAGTCAGCGTTTTAAGACGCCATGACACAATAAACACGTTTTACAAAAGAAAACGATCAACGTACCGCATTTTGCCAGGACATTGGCAGTTGGTCCAGCATAGGCTACAGCACATGCATAATTGGCACTCACAGATGATGCATTCTGAGTTGGAACACGGATGATTCCTGGGTAGGTCGTTTCGGTCCTTACCTGCCGTAAGAAGGTGCTCCAAGACGGAGAGCCTTATACACGTTTCACCATTTGCAATGCGCACAATGGATTCGTCCGTTACTCGTTTAATCAATGAGCGCGGGTAGCAGTACATGACCCTCCCTCCCTTGTCATTGCCTTTAAGTGGTCACTGCAGGTTTAATTGAATGACTTCATGTTGTATACTTACAGGGTTTAATATTTTCTTAATATTTAAAGCTTTGTTGTTGTTCTTTTTCTTTAAATCTTAAAACATCCTTACATTGAAAAACAATTCTTACATTGAAAACAATCTTGTAACAACTTTTATTCTGCATGCTTGATTTTTTAACTTAACTGCAATACTAGTAGCTCTTCATAAAATGCTGGTAAGTATTGCATGATTTGCTTTTGCATATATTAATTTCAGGATTGCTGCAGTTTTTGAAGATATTGTGCTTTGGTTTTTAGTCTTCTGTTCATACAGTACAAACAAGACAGTGGAGACAGTGGCTTTTGAAGACAGAAATTAACAGTCTTTCTCATGTTAGGTTGTTTCCAAGATGGTCAGCCAAGAAGTCTTTAAAGTTGTGTTGTGGTGCTTTGCATTGCAGTTTTTAATTTTTTTTTCTTTTGCCTAAGATGGCCTATTCAGTATTCAATTTGTTAATGTTTGATGTTACTGTTACTGTTCATATTTGTCGGAAAAGTGTTTCGTATAATATCAAGACCATGTTCTTTTAAAGTATTTTCTGATCAATACTTAAAAAAATTTCAGCATTTAAATTATGTGAATTGTTATATTCAAGGTATGGTTTGAATTCTTTTGAACAAGTGAACAATTAGTATTCCAAAAAGTTCCTAAAGCAAAAGCTGCATTGAAAGACCACCTTTCATCAAGACTGCATGTTGTTTAATACATGTATTTACATTTCTGTTGCCATTTTTTAATTACTTTGAAGAGTACATGATCTTTTTGGCAGATTTAAAAGGTAAAATATTTTACTTTGTGTTTTGGTCTCCAGAAAGAGTGGTCTTAAAACTGGAGATGATGTCGGATATATGCCTTTAAAGTTAATGAAAACACTGTTCCGAATACTGAAATAAATTAGCATGTTATATGTACTAAGCATGTTAAAGATATATATAATACATATAACTGAGCTTTATAAATATATATAACATCTTTTACTTGCAGTTTGTAAATGCCAAATGTTTTTTTACGCAGTACTAGAGACATTGTTGTGTCTTACCCAGATTCAGTCCAGCATTTGGCTTTCATACTCATTCCATTTTAAATGATTTGTTGTCTTTTATAAGTCACCATGTATGTAAGACAGTGAAAATATGTGAAGTATTTACTTAACAAAGCATAAAGTGACATGAAAAGATTACTTTGAACCTGTTTAACTGCCAGAAATTATTGCCAGGTGTATTATTGACATAATTTACATATTTGACAGAAGGAAATGTGGGGGGTTACCTTCTTCTGATACACATAACTTTGTTATTTTTCAACATACAGTAATTTCAATTGCAGTTTTGTTTTTCTAAAAGAATAACCTTTAAAATGGTATATAATTTTGTAGGTTTTGCTAAAATAAGAAAAATCGTCTGTTATCGCTACCAAAGAGAGACTCGCAATATCTGAATCAAAGAAAGGTGGCGAACTATGTCAGGAGATTTTGCTGTTTTACAATGGGACCATATGGGGATTTGATTTACCTATTTTTAACATTCAGCGTGTTTGTTAAAATCAATAAATAAATACAAAATTCATAAATTTGAAACAAGTAAAACTTGCGATGATGTATTGAATGATCTATTGTGCGTGGTAGACGAGAACACGAAAATTACCGACAAAGTTTCGATTTCAGTTAGCAAATCAACAAGTGTCTGTGCAGAAAAGTTTCACCCTGATATTAACAAACTAGTGTATGTCAATATTGGCTTTATTAAGGAATAATTCTTCTATCAGCAGCCAACATTTTACATATGATACTAGTATTAAACTGTTCTTTGTTAAACTGTCATTTACAAAAACACAGTTTGCATTTGAGGGTACAGAGATATCCGAGTTAGAAATATTTCAGATTTTCTTATTTGTGACATTTTCATCAAATTATTTTTAATTTTCATTTCATTGATTTGACATTTTTCTAGTCAAACAGTACGTATTTGTACTGTATTAATATGATTGGGACTGTTGGCCAGTTCAGCCATTGATAATAATACACATTTTTTCTTGTCAGACAGTATCTATCTATGCTGAATAAATTAATATGTGTATCTAGTTAATTCAGACATTGGTATTAAATAGAATACAAGTACTTAACAATTTGTTTTTAAAGCATTGCGTATTCTATATTATGTTATGTCCCTTATTAAAGCCAGTTTTACAATGTATAATCTTGGTTTTATCAATCAAGATGAAGAAAGTAATTGTGATTTTCAAACAAAGATAATGTATTGTTATTTAAATGACGACATTCATGTATGACAAAGATTAAATTCTCGGAATAAAATAAAATATTTTTCCTACCTACCGACCCACCTCTCAAATTTAGGGTCGGTAAAGGGCAAACAAAAGATTTTTTTAACTAAGGCCTTAATGCAATGATGACGTCCCTTAACCACCCCTCCACCACATGACAGCTTATTGCAATGTTCATACAATATGTTTTTATTTTTCTTCATGATGTGTGTACAGTATGCAGCGCACACATTGTTATTTTATGTTGTCTTAACGTTGCTACATTGTTGTTGTTTATTCATGCAATCTGATAAATGTTCATGTTCTTTGTATAGTGAATTTTGCTATGAAAAACTATAAAATGTTTAATTTTTCATGTAAGATCTATATACGTCTCTGTCCATTTCAGTCTGAATTGAGTATTATTTGTCAAGATTTACGGTACCACGCTGAGCGGTCTTATTATTGCAATTATTTCTCCGTCACACATACAGTATTGTTTCCGTGTGTTCCTTTTATGTGGCCGTAATAAACAGATTAATCTGAATTTGAGTAGTATATTGATATTCATGATTCATATTTAACTGTTCAAGTAGTTTAGAAATAACTGAAACGTACCGGTGGACCTACTTTACGAGATACGTTCTGTTGGATATTCTCGCCAATATTCCCGTCATTTTTATTGCATGTTATCAAGTTTCTATCATATAATACATATTTAAAAATAATGTTTCGTTTTAATTTTCAATAAACATTTGTTATGTGTATTTAAATAGTACGTCTTGTAAAATTACGCATACATCCTTCATCACCGTGCTGAGAAGCATCTGCGTTCTGATTGGATAGTTAAATACACCTGAGCTATTTTCTTGCACGACGGTTACATTACATTCGCCTCTGTGTTGGGCTCAGCACAGACTATTTTATGAGAGCGTCTCATTCATGATGATCATTCCAAGCGTTCATTATTCAAAATGGCATCTGTCGTTTGGTCAATAACGATTTGATTCAGTGCGTCCATAGTTTGGATATTTCAATTTGTCGTAGATGCTGCTCATAAGCAATTGAGACGAACTTAGTGGTTAGTTTGCTCATGGTAAGTATTTATTTTAGTTTACGTTACCATCTCATAATCTCTTGAATTGTTTTGACACTGACCATGTAGTCCAAATAAATTTACTCATAAGGGTCCTTAGCTTTGACAATTTCTGATATCCGTAAAATAAACATTCCTTTATGTAAAGCGCCAGGTCATATAAACGCACTGTTATTTGAAAACAACAACAACAACATTGATAAATATCGATAATTAGATTATTTTCCTGCAGTTACAGGTTCGATTGGTAATAATTGATGTTTACATTGCCTTTAGCTTGTTTTTGTTGAAAAATCGCTTAAATTAGTATTTTGAGAAAATTCATGGATATGACCAGTTTTTTGGTGGTTGGAGACGTTACAGGATCATCCTATGTAAAACGTCTAATTATTTAGAATACTGACCGTGCTGACAGTTCATTTGTGTAATAAATGAAATCTGATAAGTTACGCAACAAGGCATACAGTGTTTCAGTTGCTCGCATTCTCAGGAAAGCTGAAAATTGAATTTGAAAGTCACAAAAATGGTTGCGAAAACTGGTGAAAATTTAACCATAAATTGTTTTGATAATGCATATTAAATTTATAGTGAAACTCTGTGCATACTTAATTTCCCTATTTTTGTGTAACCACAGCCTTAGCAATTGTGTTTTCTTTTCAGATGTTGACATTATAGGTGTGTGAAACCTGGCTGTATCCCCGACCCCATCAATCTGGGACCTGAGTAACTGTATAGTGCCCCCCCCCCCCCTTAAGGTAAAGTGGCAAAGTCAGCTCATTCTCTTGATGGAAACTGTTTGAAATTATTTAAAATAAAAAGCTATTTGCTTTCTAAAAACCTAAATTTACACATTGGAATGGTGCATTTATATATTTTGAGCATTGAATTGTGCTTTTTATAGTATTTATTTCCCATAGATTTGAAAGGTTTTGATGCAAAATTGCATGTGATGGTTAAAATAGATTGTGTCAGTGTCAGTCGAGTGCAATTGCTACTTACTTTATTTAACTATGTTGTTTCTCATTCTGTAGTAAAAAGCAGTACTATCAGACAGATGTAATGTACAGTTCCTTGTCCAGAAGAGCACATTAATTTCTGAATTAAGTAAAGAATTTCGGTATTGGCAAATAAAATGTGGGCAAGCATCTGATTTACAACCAGTTGGTACTTTGGTTTTCCGGGTCCTTACTTACAAACGCGTATGTTCATGGTCACTTCTTGTTCAGTTCAAACACTACACCAGTGTTTTGCATGTGATTTTGCATGTCTTTTCAGCTTGCATGCATTAGCTTTCTTGTTGGTCAATCTGACTCTGAGGTTTTTGTCACTCTTCTGCAGCATTATAACTTCCTTCAGAAAATGAGATGTCATCTCTTGTGGACATCAGCGTCAGCAACCTGTGCTCAGCCCCTCCGAACCCGTCCAACAGGGCTTTACAGTGCTAGTGACAGTGACATTCACCTCTGTGTTGGGCTCTGAATGTAGTCTCAAGTCACCTGAATTTTAGTCACCTGATCGTAACATTCAAGATGGCGACACATACACCCATTAAAATTACAAAATTAGATTGTTATGTGTGTTGTGTTGCCAGAATTAGACCGATTAATTTAAATCTAAAGAAAAAAATTTTTTGGGAAAAATGAAATTAGTTTTACACAATGATAATCACTTTTCAAGCATCGTAAATTCAGATTCACCAACGGTATGCAGAAACTGTTACAGGAAGATAGAACAAACATATGATTTCATAATTCAGCTGAAGACTTCAGCAACTAAATATGTTACTGAAAGTGGTGTACGAGTGAAAAGGGGTGTAGCTTCCCCTTCAACACCCAAGACATTGAATCCAGGACCCCAGAATGCACTGCAGAACAGGTCAAGGAAGAAACTTAAATTGCTGTCACCTGCTAAACAGGTTCCAAATCCAACCCCTTCTGATAAGGTATCAAATATTCCAGTTATAGAACATTCAACCCAGTCGTCCACATGTACTTTACCTGCAGATCATGGTTACAGTAAAACTGTAGTTGATGACAAGGTTTCCTGTGAAAGTCCTATGGTAAGCGATTTGAAGGCACTGTTACAAGAGATTTCTGCAGGCAAAGATTCGACTTCGGTCCTGTTGCAAGAACTGCGGACGCAGTCCTCATCACTGACTTCAAGAACGCAAAGTTTCTGCTCAGTCCTGTATAAATACAGAGACATAAGTAGACTGGAGGACAGCGTTGATCACTTCCTGGATGAAATAATTGAAGAGATGATGAAAAGGTAATAGTAATAATAATAATAGTAACTAATAATAATGCATTTTTTATAACCCCGATACGAAGTAAAGGGGGTATACTGGAATCACCATGGCCGTCTGTCTGTCCTGTCGGCCTGCCTGCCTGCCCGCCCGCCCGCCCGTAGACACAAATTTGTCCTGAGAAGTTCTCCTACACTTTTCAACGTACAACATTCAAACTTGCTAGGATTGTTCCTTATGATATGAAGTTGTGCATGTGCGATTTTTATTGTCCTACGTTAAAAATGACAAAAGTTATACCCCCTTTTCAACTTAGAATTTCTGAAACATTATTATGGTTACTAAAGACTTTATTAGCAAAAATATACATCTTTGAAACTACAACGTCCAGATGTGTCATATTTGGTATGGAAGATTGTATTTTTGCCCTCTACTTAGTTTCATCAAATCATGACCATGGGGTCAAAACTGGCCACACCCAGGGGGTCAAATATTTTATATAGACTTATTTAGCAAAATATCTTAAAATCTTTTACTCTGAAACCACAAGGCCCACAGGTTTAATATTTAGTATGTAACATTGTAACATTGTATTGTGGTTATCTACAAACTTTGTTCAAATAATGCCCCTGGGGTCAAAACTGGCAACGCCCCAGGGTCCAATTTTTCATAGTTACAACTTACTACATATTACTACTTTGTCACTACTGTGACAATGTCTAGTTAAATTAGTTTCAATAAATAAACTACACACGTTAGGGTTATTCCTTTCCTTTATTGTAATATTTGACATTTAACTTTTTTTTTCCAGATTTTCAACAAATCTTTACATATAATGATTATACTAAAATGCAAATTAATAATTATATATGGATAAAAAAATTTTATTGAACAGAATCACTTAACGTTGAGAGGTTTTCCTTGTTGCTTTTGGCCATATTTCTAAAATAATCACTGCAAGTGTAAACATTAACGACTACTTTTAATGTGTACATGTAATTAAATTGGTGAGGTGCTTTTCCACGGCTATTACAATCATATTTTACCGTTTTATAACTGTCGATGTCCAAACATTTATACTATTGTATATTGAAATCTCAGAGTTCAGTTCAGTGCTATAATTGATAAATGAGCTGATACATTTAAGGGACTTGTTCACAGTTTGGCAAAATGACAATTTTCATAACAATTGTCATAGATTCAAAAAAGAATGTATGCATTATATGCAAACAATCAAAATAACACTCCTGGCTAGAAAAATGTTTAAAATATATGTTCGTTTATTGATAATCATCAATCGAAATCGAAAAATTAATATAGCGTTTGTAAAGCTTTTCATCGATAATTTAGCAAAAACGTGTATTACCCTCATAGCGTTTAACTTACTTTCAAAATTCAAAAGCCTATTTGGTGTACTTGTAGAGCGTTCGCTTTTGCTACTAGAGGTTCCGGGTTCGAACCCCGGGAAAGGCATATTTTTTTATTTTATCTTTTTCCTGGTTATTATTATTATTTAAAACTATTCCAAATATTACAGTTTTGTTAGTAAATTCATTTAATTATATTTTTCAAAAATATGAAAATCTGTGAACAAGTCCCTTTAAACATACATTATGGAAAATTAAACATTTTATAATGATTTCAGGCATTGTTGCTTGATATGGCAATACAGATATTTCAGAGTCCCGCTACTTCTGAAGGTTATGCTGTGTGTGGCTACACCTGCCAGTGAGAATATGAAACCATCTATTCTTCCTGCCATAGCTTCTGCTTACAGCATCTTGATGAAGCACAAATATGATAACCTCTCAGCGTACCACAGGTTAACGACCATCATCGCTATCAAGGGTGGCCTGGATGAAAGAGTAAGTATCAAGACCATTTATGTTAATTGTTAAAAAGTTAATGCTCATCATCAGGGATGTGGAAATGCCAAAATTGTTTAATTGTGCTTGAACCAGTTCATTGCAAATCTATCCTGGTATTTGTTATCAAGCAATGTCAATTGTCTACGTGCCTTTATTGACTTGATTCCAAGAAATTGTCTTCTGTCTGATATATAATTGTTTGCATGACATTAATACTTTAACAAAATGATAATATCATTGCGTAAATAATTATATAGTAATATAAAAATATCTTTCGACCGTATATAAACCACATTTTGGCACACTGTACACTGACAATCAGGCATAGTACTTGTCCTTGGACAAGTAAATTACCTACTAGGGATGCTAAGTACCAATATCAGAAAAATATGGCATGGAATTTCCACACCCATGTTGAAAAGTTCATGTTATTGCACAAAATTTCGTGCTTGTTATTGAACTTTTTTATACTTTGTTGTTGAAAAGTTTCTGCTGCTTTTTATTGAAATTTGACAACAACTGAAAATATGTTTTTAAACTTTATAAATGAATATTTTGCTTAAATATAAATGAGGAATTTCAGTAGAATTTGGAATCTATGAGTCTTATAAACCCTGCTTGTAAATATGAAGTGTCAGAATAGCAAATACAATAGTCAAAACTCAGAAATTAAAAGAATTGATTTTCTTAATACATCTTTTATGTATTTTAAATGATAATTGACATTAATAAACGTGAATAACTGGGTTAAAACCATACGAAACTTAAAGAAAAATATTGTCTTAAGTGCTTTTGAAGTTGAAAATAAAGTGGGGTGGGGCAGTTTTCCTTATATGGCTATAGTGAAACCTTGTGAACACTCTAGAAGTCACATTTTGTGTCCAATCTTCATGAAACTTGCTCAGAACATTTGTTCTAATGATATCTCGGCCTAGTTTGAAACTGGTTCCGGTCTGTGAAAAATATGGCTTCAAGGGGGCGGGGCAGTTTTCCTTATATGGCTATAGTGAAACCTTGTGAACATTTTAGAAGTCGCATGTTTTTGCCCAATCAGCATAAAACTTTATCGAAAAATTTGTTCTAATGATATCTCAATAATGGTTCGGGGTAAAAAGCAAGGTCAGAAGCCACATTTATAATACAAACATGACAAAAGCTGCTTAGAACAGTTTAGTTCCTTTGGTTCTTAGGTGAGCGACCTAGGGCCTTTGGCCCTCTTATTTAGGTTTATTGTTATCCTTGCTTTTGTGTTGATTTCAGTTTTGTTACAGTTACTCCTCTGCCAGTTTTTGGAACAGCAGCATTGAATACGCCCTTGTACAAGGTATGGTAGCCTGTTGTATCCCCCAGATATAATACAAAATTTTCTCATAGAATATATGTAAATGTTACACAGCAAGCATACTTCTTTCCATTAAAGCATATTACATGTATTTGTTGTGTAATACATTTCTTGGATTTCCTAATTTAGCTAACCAATAATTATATTTCAGCACAAGCATTATATATTGGCTTGATTTATTATTACAGTTTTAAACTCAATGAATCTTTTAATCAATATAGTATTTACATAGATGCACATTTTCATTAAATTACATTATATTACATCATACATGTTTAAGTGCATTCACACAGTATTACAATTAATTGTTCTGCTATCGTGTAAGACCATGTAAATATGTTTATTCTAAGCTAGTTGCAAAATTTTTCGCCTACACAATAATATCACAATGAAATGTTTTTTGTAGGGACAAACTAGATTAAACCAGTTGGGTCTGATGTTGTCATGGTCCTCAAGGATTACACTCCAGGAAGGAATCCAAGCGATGACAGAAAAACTGATTGCTGACAACCTGAAAGAAAATCCATTGATAAAGGTTACTGGTAAGAATTGAGCATGTTTCAGTGGTAGCTTTATTCTCTTACATGTGTATTTTTTTCCATAAATTTCATAAGATACAGTGATACAAATTGGAAATGAAATGCCTTAGAGATGTTTCACCCGAAAATGACTCACAAACATGTGATAGTACTACCCTGTTTATCAGTCCCCTACCGGTTCACCTGAGACTTCTCAAAAAGTACATGATTTCTTAAAAAAGTACTGAAAGTATTGTAGTGTTATAAAATTCTCATTGTTGTGCACAATGTTTGTAGGCACGAGATCGAATCACACTGAGGCATGTTTAGAAAAATATCTGTTGTCATTGTATATATATTGTAGACAACAATTCATCAATATATCATTGTCAGACTTACTAGTAGATATATGTATGCATGAAAAAATGTAATATGGACTCTTTCAATACATTAAGGGAATTTCTGAAATACCATCAATTTGCCCCTTTAACAGCACTGGTGACTTTGGGTTTTATTTCATAATGTCACCTACAATTATTCATATAAACATGTTATAATGTATGTTTTCAGGAGATAACCTGGATATTTATGTGAAGACATCATCTCTCAGTAAAGAGAGAAGGAATAAGGACCTGCATCTATTCACAAGTAACATAATATTCAGTAGAGTGTCGACAATAGACATGAACAATTTAGTTCCTAAGGTCGATGTTTCAGAGTTAACCAGTGAAAAAGTACTTATGCCTGAACATTCTAATGACAAAGCCAAGTTGTTACATTCCTACGCTGTGCTCCTTGCCAGAATATTATGCAAGATACCAGCTTTTCAACAGTATGGTAAACCTCGTGCCAAAGCACATTCCACATGAATTCAGCGAAAAGATGTCGAGGAAATCGGTTGTACATCCTCTCCCTATCATGTTTAAGAATGAAACGAAACATGAAGATTGTATGGCTATCATGGACCGGCTAAGCAGCCTTTATAATCATGCATTTGGTATGCTATATTTTTTAAATTCTTTTGTTTTTAGTATGTAAATTTTGACTGATAAGAAAATATTAAGACACATTAACATTAATTATGCTCCATGATTGTTTGTTATATAAAAACATATGTTGATGAATTATCAAATTGCTAAACTGTTTGAGTCTAATATGCATCGCCTGATTGGGCATTACCCAAAAACGTTATGAGCAAAGGCATGTTAAAGCCTAGCTTTACCTTCCTTTTATTATATGTACTCATTCTACTGAGCATGCCAAACTAATTAACCAAACTAGGCATGAATGTTTAGCCGCTGTAAAGAAAACTATATAGAAATTATCTTGATAGAAACCACTGGTCTGATTTTAATTTTACACAAATGATCCATGATCCATGATTGATCATCTACCCAAATACTTCATTTATTTTGATTTGATAAAAACACAGCCGCCAATTATATATAAAACTTTAGTTCAAGCCTACTTTTTTTTGCTTGATTGCATCAAAAGCCTTACTCACTCTTGGAGTCCTTTCCTGGATTGAACCAGTACTTCTTGTCACAGGTGAATATCTTGAGAACGCTCCCAGAGTGGGGATCGTACCCGGGACCTCCTGATCTGTAGGCGGACACCATATCCATTACGCCACTGCGACCTTCAACATTTAAAATCTTGTCAGAAACCACTAATCAATTAAAAAGAAAAAAATGTTCTTAGGTGGTCACTACCAAAATACTTCCATTATTTGGATTCATAAAATACATGACCACAAGGGGCCACAGCAATTTTACTTATTTGGCTATATAAACAAATTTGAAAATCATCTTCCCATAAACTGATGATTGGATTTAAAGATATTATCACATGAATTTTGCTTCGGTGACCCTAAAGTGGATTTCTTCCACCAACAGCATTTTCCCATATGTTATGGTATAATATTAACATGTTTCTTAAAGGCGTCTTAATACTTTACAGGCAATGCTGACCTACTCAGGAAATATGGTGTACCAATAGGAGGTGATCAGCTCACCAGAGTTCGCCTTTGTGAGGCAAAACACCTGCGGAGTTTGTCTGTAACCTCAGAAAAGAGGTATGACGATCTACATCCCATTGTCTGCGAGATGTGGCATTCGAAACAAGATTTTCTGGAGGTAAGAAAATAAATTAAACCAGCATTAAGGGTTCCACTGGTTTAAATTTTTTGTAGCATAATTAACCATATTATTCAAAAACTTGTGTAAAAATTCGTCTCAGTTTGGACATTTCATAGGATTTTATGGTTTTATGAAAAACCAAAATGTTCTTTAGCCATCAGCTACTGCAACTACTACTAATTATTCTTTATCTCTTAACACTACTATTACTGGTGTTACTGCTATTAAGATCAACATGTTACTTTATTTTTTCACAAATATTCTGTGTCGTATATAAAGACATATGTAGAGTCCGTTAGCAGCATTTAGAGACTCTGAAGGGCCTGTCGAGGCATTGTTTTTTAAGAATTGAGGGTATTGATCACTTTCAGCGCTGATTTTGTTATTATTCGGAAGTCGTTGCATGAAGACAATAATATGTTTTTCATCTACAGTTGACTCATCTAAACTAAAAGGAAAATTAAATAAAACACTAATGAGTCAACATTGCTTGGCCATGACATTTAAGCACACATAGAAGTAGCCTCATTAGTGTGAAACCACTAGTATAATTTCATGCTTCAATAGCAAGAGTTCATGCTAGTGATTTTAGTAAGCAACTAGTTTGATGATTAGACTGGTGGTGTGAATTGACAACTATAAATTTAATATATTTTCATTAAATTTCAGAAATGCTTCAGAACATTCTTCAAAGCAGAGGTCAGTCCTGGTACCCTCAACCACTTCAAGACCATTCTCCACAGAACAGATGTTAATGGGAAAGTGAAGGGTCGTTTTCAACCACACTTCAATTTGCTAATGTCTGTTGCTGAGGGAATGGTTCTTGAACAGTTCCATGATTTCTTCAAGATGGAGGGAAATGATAGTCAGCCACAACACAAGTTCTTGGCTGATCTTACAGATGTACAACCAGCTGAACAAAGTGACGTGCTAATGAAGATTGTTCATGAGTTTCTGACACACTACGGGTACGGAACAGTGGACTGTCCAAAAAATATTGTGGAACCAAGTTCTAGCTCCAAGAATAGTTGACATTTCAAAGTCAGACAATAACCAGATCGTAATAAGATATGAAGTTTCCAGCATTCCCAACAGTGAACCCGATGAGCTGTATAATTATTGCATGCAATTGTGTCATTGGTACTTGCATCTTGCTGCACTGGATGATACTGCCAAAGAAGCTGATCTGAATAGGACAGTTGTAAACTGTCAGTACTCATTGCCTTTCTTCTACTCACATTCCAAACTTAGTAAATATCTGGTGGAAAACATTGATTACGTACTGAAATGTAAGTACCTATTAAGTCCTCTGCAGAAGATGCGAGTGCTCGAGGGATCCTATGTCAATACTAAGGGCGGGAAAGGCAAAAACGTGGAAAGTGACTTGACACAAGAACATTCTGTCTGTAATCAAAAAGCACTCATTAAGTCACTTGTTGCAAACAAAAGTGAAAAAGCAATCAAAAGAGTCACTGGTGCTGCTGATACCATAGCAGAAATATGCTCCAAATTTGATGAAAGTTTTCAAATTAAGCCTAAAAGTGGCCATCACTCTAAACCTTTGAACGAAAGTGACCATGACTTGATTTCAAAAACACTGCGAAAAATTAGGCCATTTCGTGTCACTCCTGGGAGGAAGTGTCCTGGATTCGCAAATGTTGGTGCTGTTCCAGTCAGTGTTGAGCAGATGCCAGCAATGAAACAGAGACTGAACCAGATAATAACAAGGTTAACTAGAGGTCTCAGTGTAGATGTTGAAGATGAGGATGATATTGATGTTTAGTGCATTTCAGTGAAATGGTGTATTAAAGGGACTTTTTCACATATTTTCATATATTTTGAGGTTTTTAATTCGATGTCTAAACTAGACAGATACTTTATTTTTGGAATCTGTCACAGAACTTTGTCAATTCATCCATCTGTGAACAGGTCCCTTTAAGACACTGATGCTGTATAAAATGACAATCAATGATGCTATGATAAACAACTATATAACATTTACTGAACATTTATTAATTATAGGACAGAAAATAAACAAAATATTTGTATACTTTTGGCTTTTTAAATTCATTATTAGTGTGTTTATTGATGAGATTCAACAGAATTTTACAAAACTTAGTTGATTGTTTATGTTTGATAGACACAGGGTTTTACCCGACGCAATTTTCTCCATCATATCATAGACCCCTAAATTGTGGGTCAGAATCCCTGCTATTGTTAAATTTGCATCCCATTGGATGCACATTTTGCTGACGTGAACTTTATGTTATTGCTTGCCAAAATTAATTATTGCATTTATTGTTTATTAATGAGAAATTATCCCTTACAATACATTGAATTTCATATTGTATTGTTACTATTCATTCAAAAGGATGATTGAAATGCAGAAAAAGGAAATATCAAGTGCAAGTAATTTGCTGTATAATTTTTATATCTGCTCTTAATTATAAACATGTATAAGTATATTTTTTTTTTTTGGTAAAATGATTTGACAACCCCCTTTATTGACAGGACCCCTAAATATTAGCAATTTCAGTCCTGGGGACTCCTTAATTCTAACATTGATGTAAATCCTTGCAGACACATTCACATTATTTGTATAGCGGCAATAAAACATTTCTGGTAGGCCAACTTTCTGTAGAATGTTCGAAATTAATATATATAACAGTATTTACTTCACAATTTTTGACAAACATTTATGGCCTGTATTTTGTTCATGAATATAAATCACCCATTTTTGTATCAAGTCAAAGATATGATAGTGCCTGTATCAGCTTGGTTGGTTATGTTAAGTATTATTTCATGAATGTAAATTATTATTCAAGCAGTCAAGTTTAAAGAAACTTTAGCCTGATAAACTTAATTATTATGAATTCATATCCAGTGATTACTCATTTCAAATATTGAAATTGTACTGCTATAAAGTTATGTTATAGTCTTCCAAGAACAAGACACTTTATCTGCCACTTATCAAAGCATGAGATACTATTTTTTTTAATTGTCTGTTAACCATTTAAACATGTGCATGATGTGTAACTAAACAATGAATAACATTTTAAATTGGTCATATATATATTTATAATAATGTTTAAACAATCAAATTAAAACACATCCACTAAGTATACATGTCATTATTTGATTTCATACAATAGCATTAGGGATATTTTTCACTATAAAAACTATTTTTGGTAATAGTAAGTTAATCATCAAAAGAGATATTGGTCATTGGTAAACACTTTGTACATGTGCAGTTTTCCCTACAAATAGAACAGCACTTGCAGCCTTCAATGCTTGTGTCCTTTTCAAATCCAAACACAGATAGCAGCTGATTTCTCAGACAGGAAGAATTATTCTTACAGTAAGAAATTATGTCATCATTTATTCCAGGAAGATTTTTTGCTATGTTTCTTGAACTGTAGTAGAGTGTAGCTGTATCAGGCTGGCCACGCCTACCAGCTCTACCAATCTCCTGGAAATACTGTGTGATGTTTCTTGGAGGACAGGCATGAATAATGTTTGTTACATTTTCCGGGTCAAAACCCATTCCTAGGATGGAAGTTGTTAACACTAATCTTATTCGTGGATCCGTTTTTTTCAATTCTTGGATAGTTCTGTCAATTACATACTGATCTTGTCCTGAGCAAATTGCACTGTACAAAGCATCGTCAATGCTTGTTGACTGAAATAAACTGTTCAGATACACAATAACTTGGCTCATATAGTATATTGTAAGAAATAACAGGGTCACAGGAAACCTCTCCCTTTCCTGATACAGTCTGTCACATATTCCATGAGTAACTGCTTCATACTCTCCCAGGACATCAGTAGTACTTCCCTTGTCAAACTTTTCTAGGAAAACATTTGGTTTATCTGGACTACTTTCAATGATGCAGTGATTAGTTAAGCCTAGTTGCTTTGGTAAGTTTTTTTTCTGTTCAGCTGTAAGAGTTCCACTCAACGCAACAAATGGTACACCTGGGAAAAATGCTTTTAAATTTTTCAATTCCTTTAAAGCAGTTCTGAACTCATCTCCCCTGAAACATATGATAATCAAAAACATGATTAATTTTTGTTGAACAGTAATTGTTGGCAATATTTAGTGTACTACAGAAATACAATGCAGTGTTAAGTTTTGTTGTTTGTTGTTTTTTCATCTGAAAGCATTTAAACAAACTACTTAGTGTTTAATGCAGACCCTCATTAAAAGTACAGTGACATTTATCTATGAATATTTTCAGCATTACTGGTAATAAATATATGAAAATATAGTTTTGGCACGAAGCGTATAGTAAACCAAAGTTTTTTTTAAATATTAGGCCAACAATAAAAATATCTTTGTTTGCCATTGCCTACCTACCTGAAATTGTCCATACTCAAAAGATTTTTTGGGGTACAATCAAATTTTTTTTTTCAGGATTAATCTATTTTTGTCATTGAACTTTGAGTTAATAAATTAATTGTATCGACTGGACACCTGCGTATAATTGGTCATATAGACAAAAATTTCCTTGTGTGTCATAGACGATCCTTTCAAAATTTGCAAACTTAAACATGCAGTTATGTTTGCAAAAAACAGATTTGCATACCTACCTACCCATTACCAGCAACCCTGGGTAGGCAATGGCAAACAAACAATTTGTTACGGTTGGCCTTATTAATTTATTTTGTCATCTCTTGGTGCATATTTTATACTGTACTGTTTGTAATTTCTATGCATTAAAATACATATGTACCTGTATGCATTGATAGTTTAAGTGAACATTAGTAAGTTATACATGTATCAAGTATTTATTAAATGTTAAATAATTTTTCACAGTCATTTAGTTGCTTTAAGGATAAATTTAATGTATTTGTTTATGCAAAATAATCATTCGTCACAAAATGCATCATCCTCTGAAGCCCCTGCTGGGATTTGAACCCAGACCTCTTTCCTCTTCGATGGAAAGTATTCTATCTTGAAATACAAGGGCGCATGAGAGGAAATGAGCAATTAAAGACAAGCAACATAGCAAAAATATTTTGGTATAATTATGAACAAATATCCCTATACATTAAGTTACACATGACCATTAATGATTAATACCAAAAAATACATGTACATCTCTGAATCTGCAACATATTACATGTTAAGTTCATTTTTTAGTATTGTGCATTGTACAGTATTTTCAAGTACTGTATTTATTGTTGTTACACTGTATGCCAATATATATATGTTCAAATATTAAAATCTGATTATTCTTTTATGTTACTCTTGAAATTAACCCATAAAACCTTTTAAAGGGACTTGTTCACATATTTTTTGTATGTTTGAATAATACCAATTAAGTTTTTAATACAAAACTAAATTATCATAATACTAAAAAACAAATAAATATAAGAACATAATCTTCATAAGAGCCAGGATCCAGATGGAATGTAGTGAGGCTCTGCGATACTATGTATATGATTATTGGGAAAATTTACTCCCCCTGTCTTGTTTAAAATAAAATAATTGCAATTTTGGAATCTCATCGAGACGCACAGTCTGTCAAAGGTCAATGTATATCAGTACAAGACCTGTGTAGTACTACTAGTAGAACTGTCATACAATCCATGAGAGGAATTTCCTGTTAGGTCAGCTCGACTATAAATGAAGCGGTCACAGATTTGCTACTATTATGGGTGGCAGTAATGATTCTGCACATCTGTGTAATCACCGTAATGTCCTTTTGTAATTGAAAATTATTGACAAACGACATCAACCACTTAGTTGACTAACAACATCAATGGAAACTTGATTAGCAGCACGTATTATATATCTTCATCCAAGGCAATAACAATTTCAGATTATGACAACATTATACTCACCATTTATCCAAAACATGGCATTCATCAATGACAACAGCAACAACGTGTTGTTGCAGCTGAATATTTAGGATTTCCCTGCCCTTCTTAGTGTTCAATAGAGCTTCTGGGTGACACAGTACCACCGAGATATCACCCCTTTTCAGCTGCTCAATACTAGCATCTGACGTGCATGTGAACTTATCCTTGTCCTCGTCTGCACCATATCCACAGTCGTCATCTATATTAGAATTAATGTCAAGTCTACATGATGAAATACTGTGACTTTGAAGTGACACAAGCTGGTCCTTCTGAATAATATTCAAAGGAGACACTACTATCACAACAGGTTTGAACACATTCTCGCCAAGAAATTTAGGTAGCCAATGAAAAATTATGCTCTTTCCGTAACCAACAGGCAAATTTACAATAAGGTCCCCTTTTTTGTTCAATAAATGCAACAAAGCTTCAGATTGCTTCTCCTTTAATACAAGTTTTTCGTCGTAGCCACGCACGATGTCACTCAATTTGTCCATTTTGTTTACATTTTGTGAAGTGAGCGGAATGATTCCATCTGCGTAAATGGGCAATAAAAAAGTTCCTAAAAGATGCATTAAAACTACCAGGTTTTGCCCGATGTATCATAAATTTAAAATTACTATTTCTTTATTTTAATGCCTTCGATCCTAAATATCCAATTAAATGTACTTTGAATGCATTTGTTCGGTTTTGACAAGATTCTTGTCATTGAGCCCGTTGCAGAGGTGTATGTGAGAGCATGGAACGACAACTCTGCTGGGAGATTGATTTTTATCATGGCTGTCGAGAAAACACCGTTGATGTAAACAAATCTTAAACTCGAATTTAAGATCATTTTCAAGCTATATTTTTTATGAAATGACGTGAATTCTACACAGTATATGTTTCATCTACGACCAGTTGATTTTATTTTGATATCTGAGCTATATTTTTGAAAATTTGACATTTTGATTTTCCACCACATAAATGGTTATTCGGCGATGAGACGTTCCAGCGAATTTAGCCCCTTTTAAAAAGTAGCACTAAATTCGCGTTATACGTCTCATTTATTAGACTATGGTCTTACCTGCTAGTGACAAGTAAAAATGCAAGGAATCAGACATTTCTCTATCTTTGATAAGCAACTGACTTTGCTGAAACAAATAATTTTGTGTGGGTGACTATACTACAGATATCGTTGAGACCCCAATGTCGGATTTAATGTTCTGGAAATATTAGGGTGAGCTCTAATTTGTAGACGGAATTACCATGAAATTCACACAATATTCATTGCTACGATGGTGACAGAAACATGCTTTGTGTCATAAGCCTGGCAAGTACATATACTGTTTTTCTGTGCGGTTTGTGTAGAACACAGATGCTCTTATGAAAAATAACCACTTATTTCACATGACAGACCAGAGTATACTTACCCAATGGCTTTAAAATATTCCTTCTCCTGGTAGATTAGTATTCGCACATGTTATAGATAATAGAGGTATCCAACATTTTAAGTGTCACAGTGGCCTATCGCAGGTATTATGCACACGTACACACTTGAATACCTGACAAATGGACCAAATCATCCCTCGGGGAATGGATTTTTTGAAATACCAGTAGGTACGACAAAAGCTTCAGCTTCTTAAAAGTGACCCACTGTTTGCCATCTTGGAATTAACACAAACGCCATTGAATATTTGGTAGAGTCTTGCTTTGTTGTTAATGGGGAGAGACTTTTTTCTCTTGCAATCACAGCAACATCCAGTTAGCTTTAAAAATAGATTGTCCAAAATTAGTGCGCAAAATATCTGTAAACAAAGATCAGTTGGAAAAATAGCCATGATCGGAGTTCAAAATGATTGACCGTACTTAACAAGCGTCTATAATTTACATAGCTTTAAAATACATTAAATATGCATAAGACTGGTTGGCCTAGTCGTTAACCTATGAGACCTTTTATCGGGACGTCTAAGGTTCGAGTTTCGGCCTAGCCACTACTTGTTACTTAACATTGGCGTGTTCGCAAGACTACAGTTTATCAACAAACATTAGAAACAAGCAGATAAGCAAAATGACATTTACATTGCATACTTATGCTGAAATAAAGCCACATATTCTTATAAACCAGAAGGATATGTGTCCCGATATGGGGAACACTGTCAGCACGAGTTGTACTTCATTTACAGCTATTTAATACATGTACTTAGTTCTTCTTGGACTCATCGTACCTGCATGTCAAGACTGTTTTAAAACATGTACTGGAAATATATAATGCATTATCCTTAGTGTAAACAGGACGTTCAATTTATATTAATTATTGTTAACAGGTACGTATTTCAATTAAAAAGGGGAGGAGTTATGTTACTGGATTGCCATAATGTTGCTACAATGTGGATTCATGTATAGTCACACAAAACAGTACCTACGACCAAGTTTTAATTATAATAATTATATGCTGTGTCTCTTATGTTAATTTTTACGACTTATTGTACTTTATACTTTATATTGATTTCCTAATTGTGTTCTAATGAAAGAATGAATTGTGTTTTCCATATCGAGAGCTAGTCGTATTTCTAAGAAGTGTATCTATCAATATTTTCTTCCTGAAACCTGGAATGTGAATTCGACAATTTAAACATTCTGGCAAAGAGACATTCCAAAAATGAAAGTACATAATAGAAAAAGAAGAGAAATAACACTCCTGTCCCATAAATTATATTGGATGTAATGTGTCGTAAATGGATGAACATCAATGGAAATAAATAACATTTAAAAAGCGTCTATAATAAGACTGGTTTGCCTATTCGTTAACTTATGAGGCTTTTTATCGGGACGTCTTTGGTTTGAGCCCCGGCGAATCCATTACTTGTTTCTTTTAATGCTATTCGTAATAATTATATTTGTTGGCTTTGGCGAGTCCGGTAGTCATACGTTTTACAGAAAATACTTTTTCAGAAAATTAATAAAACATGCAAATGAAAAAATAAATGTTAAATTCCAGATCCGTAAACACAATGCCATTAAAACACAAATATCGAGCCTGTCAGGATCGGCAATGGCGGCGCAAGAATGTCAAAGAAGATGATGATGGCAACATATCTCTTGAAGATATAGGTAATAATGTATTTTAATATAAATGTAGATATTGGTAATGACTCCCTTGTATGGAATACATATTAAATCAACATTAAATAAACACAAAATATATTTATTCACGCATAGTATTCTGAAGTAAATAAAAAAAAATTCAATGCTTTGTATTAAACTTTATTGGCCAGACTATGTCGCACTCTGTTTACTTAGCCGCAGAATTAGTCGACAAGACAACATCTGACGAGTTTCATAAAGAGGTAATTCGCTTTAACATCTGTGTTTCCTTACCATTTAATCCATTCCTTGGAGAATACATAATAATTCATTGAACATGCATGGACACACCAAATGTATGAACTTTTAACACTTAGGATTGGTAAGAGGTGACTTAGCGTTGACGTCTCTTTGTATTTACCTAATGGCATACAATGGCATACCAAGCGGTTACCAGAATGTTAAATCGATTGTGCATGCCTTAGCAAAATAAATATAGAAGGCAACTGGTATAATGAATAAAAAAACTTTCTCGAAAGTCTAAAAGTAAACATTATAGTTTTTAGCAATTTAGGAAAATGGTTTGTGTCATCTCTATTCAATAGTATAGTTAAAAATAACTATATAGTACTAATCAAAATTCCTAACCCATCACATATTCAAAGCTCATTTTGATACATAGGAATACGCATGGAAAGAACAAGAGTGGTCACTATTCCTTAGGCCACGGTGACCACTTGTGTTCTTTTTATGCGTCGGAGATGCACCGCTGTACTGAATGCAGGAGAGGAGGGCATAGCCGATATTGACGTGTGTGTGAAATTTTATTATGGCACATATACATGTTTTTGAGCCATACTGTGTACACTTTTATGGCGGATATTTACTATAGGAACATACATGTATTTGCATATCACTATATCGTGTTTTGATTATCTGTAACTGTATGTTACTATCTTTGTTACGTATTAAATGCTTTTTAAATAAGTGATGCGTTAGGTGTTTTGATTAGTATATATTATGTTAAGTCTTATACAAATACCCATATTTATTTTTGGTTATTGTTTTTTTCTTCCGTGCTTTTGGTATTTACAGGTTGCTAGTAAATCGAGTACGTTGTTGATAGGTCGACATGAAGCTAAAATGGAAGTGTTTAGTGATCTACTAATAAAACACACCGGGAAATTCGATGAAGCTCTCCTGTTTGTCATTTCGAACGTTAAACCGGAATCCAAAGTATATTGTCAGCATAAATCCCAACCCAAAATACAAACACAATGTAACGTTACATTTTAATTCGAACGTTACTGTCGAAAACAAAATTTCCTTCTTGCTGAAAAACATAAATATTATGTATTTTGTAACTATACGTCTTTTTTGCATTACTTATTTATCAGGCTTTCGTCCATCAAAAAACACACATTTCCTCTCTGAGTTTGGCGTAACTATAGTATTTAAATTATTGAGTGTGTTTGATATTTTCAGTACTATAATATAATCACCAAATGTTTTCATGTGAGTCCTGATGACCTTAATGGACGTCATCTTTAATTTTAACATTTTATATTTTAATGTAATTTCCCTGTTTTGTCTGTAGTTACACGTTCTGGTCAACAGTCTAATTCATCGTGGGGCTAATACCTCTACCGCTGACCAGGAACTTAGATCTCCACTTCGTTACGCTGTCGAAAAAAACATGATAGGTAAATGGGGTGCTGCAGTGTATATAATAAAGCTGCAATATAAAGCTGTATCATGTCTACTTATTAATTATTATCAAGGATGTTGGTGCTTTGATCCACAACGCTAATATTGTTTTACAGTTATATAGTTCTATCATATTAAGTAATGGCACAATGTTGTGGTTAATTTCATCATTCATAAATGTGTTGCCAATTCATGCAATTAACCCATATATTGCTATGGTAATTTACCGTTCACAGGAATAGTTGCTAAATTGCTGGAAAAAGATGCCCTACCACATGCACGTAACAAAGGCAACACACTTCCTCTGGAAATAGCCATGAACAATAAAAACGACGACATGTGCACACTCTTGTTGGCGTATATGCCGAACAATGTGTAAGTTTTAATAGACTGAGCAATATGTCGTTCGTTGGGAATATTACAGGGCCTATGTTTATGAACTGGGCCCCAAGGGGGTATCATCAGTAAAAACTAATCTGAAATTTAAAAATTAATATGGGTATATAATAAAGGTTTAAATAATGTTAATATAATAGAAAAAATACTTATTCTAAGAATATAATTTAGGTTGTCTTTGTTGGACAGTAGTATATAAGGAGCACTATGCGCCCTTCTTGAGCAGGCCTAACTTGAGCAGGGCGGCCATTTTGTATGATGTCATCAACTGCAAGTTGGCTTAGATGTACGGACAAGGTCAATTAAGTAATAAGTGAATGGCAGATAATGACGGTTTAATGATATAATGACACAAGATAACGATTTAAACGGTGTTTTTCTCGTCTTCAAAGATAGTTATGATTACGGCTTAACAACGTATTGTTGTAGAATGTTTAATGATTTGTCAATCGTGCGAAAGATCGAACGTTTTACCATTATTTTTCTCTTGTAAATTCTTCAATTTCGAATAAGAAAGTGTACTAAGACCAATAGAGTGAACCGAGGTTGTTATCATTGTTGTAAATCTCGTTGAAGTATTTTGTTACATGACTTTCAATTCATTGAGTACGCGGCGAATCAATTAAACTTAAGAAATTATAAACGTGATGCAATAACAACATTCAGATCATACAACATTTTTATTTGAAGAGACAGAAATGAAAAATATTACACGAAATGGTTACACATTCGAAAACCATTGTTATGTTCTTTTAACGATATTCAGCATGAATTAAAACAACAACAAATCTACGTAGACTAGGTGTTATCAGTCATAGTAAAATATAAATTAACTCCGTCAGCGATCGATATTACGGGCGACTGTGTATTCACAGAAGTACCATAGGCAATAAATCAGCGAAAATATAAACTTGACTTGTTGAATTGTATAAGCTTTTAACATAGTTTACGTTAACCTTCAACGGTACATGCGCAGTTATTGTTCATAACCGCTACCTGATGTTTTACTACACTAAAGGTTCACGAGCATTAAATGCGTATCGTTGATAGCAAATAATTATCCTCTTGCAATTTTATTTTCAACGACTTTATGTTAATGCAAATGTTAAGCATGTGTTCATGTGTGAACACTGTTATTTTCATTTCAGTAAGTATAAGGTTAACAACAACTAAATAATTATATAAAAATATATATTGAGTAAATATACATCGACACTGTCAAACGATGGTCTACGGACTTTTACCGATAACGGTTATTTTCGGAACGTTTTTCATTCGTTCTATCTCGTTTTGAACCCATCGATCCACTGCCCGCACGGCATCATCTCCCCGAATACGCCCTTCGCCTCCTCCGCCTCCTTCTTGATGATCGCCAATCGTCACTTTCGGTGGATTGTATTGTTTCAAAATGTTATCCAACAAATATTTCCTTTTGCTTACGGCATACGTCCAAACTTCCTCACTGTCGTAGTCTTTTAACAGCTTTAAATCATCTGCCGTTTTCTTAAGAGCCCTGTATGTGGTATCTTTCCTTAGGGAATTCATCCATTCCACCTTCTTTAACAACTCCTGCGCTACGACGTTTCTGTAAAAAGAACGCAGGTTCATAAACGTTCTCTCCCGAGCGACGTCTTCGCCAATTATTTCGGTTTGCATACCAACCTGCACCCCGTCGTTAAATATGTACCTAAAATGATCAAAAAATGCATCGATTATTTCGTCCCATGCATCAACGGTTTCACCAGTATCTGTCTCATCATCGCTCATTTCCTGCTCTGTTGCGTTTTCTTCTTCAGGCATACTTTCGTGTCTTGGAGAAGCTTCCTCGTCACTTTCATTTGAGTGCAACGTTTTCTGGTGGCGTACCGATTTATCTAGTCTGCAAAATTTCTTAGCGCAGTGACCGCACGTAAACATGTTGACGTTTTCCAAGCGAATGAGGATTGAGGAGGCACAATATTTATATATACGCCGGAACCTTATAATAGGTATGCTTTATATTAAATGTCCTGTAGTCGTCGTTACAGAAAGAAAACGGTCTGACAGCGTAAGAAGTATACCTATCACTGCGATTTTTCTTGATCTGTACACAAGTTCGTATTCAAAGTGTTTAGCTCCCTCCTTTTACACTGTGATGAACTCAAAACGACCCTCCTCTACCTCCTCCGTATGCCTTTTTAAACCTACCTTATCTGATCGATGCGAGGACGTTTCGTATATTTAATTTTCAATAGTGTTTAATGCGCATGCTTAGCTTGTCAGTTTGAATCTGGATTTAGTTATTTGATATTATATTACTAGAACTATTAAGTATTGTAAGTATACCGCAAAATCAGTTTTGCCATATTACATACGTTTGTTTTTATGCGGCAATGACACCAAAAAAGACGATATATTAGATGCCAGTTTAGGTTCTATAAAAAGTATTGATCCAACTGTTTAGTCTTTGAGAATAATTACAGAAATATTTGTATCCACTGAAAGAACGTATATAAATATTGAAGACAAAAGTATGTTTGATGTTGTATTTGATGCTTACATACCTTTTCATGTATCCAACTGGTTCGTTTTCTGTAATGATTTAAATGAGTGAGATAACTTTTATAGAACCAAGCTATAGATTTTATATGTCTGATAATATTTATATTACTTTTTCAGTGTCCCGTAGTCTATTTTTGGAAAGTGGCCAGAGACCAGCTGAATTTTCATTACACAAATTACTTCGCTCAGACTTGATGGTATGGGCATACACTGCCACTAATTGAATTTCTATTTGAAATGTTGTGTTATGTTTCAAACATTGCTATTTCCTTTTGAAGGAAAAAGTGATCTTAATGAGCAGTTCTGTGACGTTTGTTGTTCGCGTCGTTTTTTTTTCGTTTTTTTTTTTTAATATAAAATTCATCTGTACGTAACATACGCGTTGTCATTACCAGTCAACATTGTTTGTTAGAAAACAAACTATTCATATCTTTATGGACTATATAACCAAATGTGAGTATCGCACTTCAAATCCTGCAAACTGGACTGTCAGTGTTGTTGCCACCAAAAATAGCAACAGCAGTCCTGCTGTTTTTAGAAAACGATCCAGTCTGTTCTGGACTGTATGATTGAGGCAGATCCTTGCAGCGACAACATCCGTGTCTACTACAGCATCATAGAATGTGATGAGGAGGGTCGAGCCCCCGACCACAGTCAGTTCAACCCGGAATCCAAGTCCTGCCTTCAAATCATTGCTAAACAGGGAAACAAGGTTTATCATATTAAGCAAATTATAAAACTTATTGGCAGAAGTTACATTATCTTATTTATGTATGACACACTATGACAGAAATAATTTTAAATTTAGCGTTGTTTATCGACCAATAAACATCGATTTGGAGTTCTAATGCTTAGGAATTAAACGGCGGGGGCTATAGCCCGAGTTGTTTAATAGCCACGCATCAGAACGACAAAGAGTTGTTTATTGGCCGGTAAATAACGATAACGAGAAAAATTATTTCTATTCTAACATGATTTGACATATTTTATGCAATTGTTATAGGAACTACTTTTTACTATGCTCCGCTCAGAATCGCGACTTCTGTTTGCGTTGTTTATTGGGTAGTTTAACAACGATAGTTATGTTCTTTGTCTATAAAAAATGAGCGAGTGTTATGTTAGAATAATTGATAAAGCATAATAGGAAGCATCATTCCTAGTATTCCTTCAGCTCAACAAAGATTTAGACGCATTTTAGAAAGCAGTGGTCCGTATAAAAAAGCGCCATATGCAAGATGTTCGTCGTTTATTTTGGTGGGGAACATAATTTATATCGATTCATTTTAGAAGAATAATAAAACAAACATGCTTTATTGATGTTTCAATGTTGTGTTTATATAGCAGAGTATTGTATACCATGACGCAGTTCGGTTACTGACGCGACGCAATTGGAGGAAATATGCAAGGCGTAATTTTGAGTGAGTTTTTCATTATCCTTTTTTGTTTACCATTTTCAGATATAATTTACAAGAAACGAGTTTACTTTCTCTATTTAAACTTGTGCTACAAAGAAAAACATAAAAATTTACTTTATAATAGTAACATTCAATGTACAAATCTTTTATAAAACAAATATATATTTTACATCGTTTAACACATGTTGAAGGTTAAATTCGTTCCTCTACCTCGTCTCGCTGTTTTGTCTCACGTTTTCCGCCGTGGTGGCTGTGCTGGCTCCGGATCCAGCTTCATACAACGGCGCCCTCCATATTGGCCGTGCGGTGATTGAGTTCATCTCTATCATAACTGTTACCTTCACGTTGCTTACAGAGGTCAACCAGTTGCGAAGGTTTATAAGAATATATATTATATGAGTCGTTTCGTGGAGAACCCGGGCTTAATACATGTGCTTAAAGTGTCGTCCCGGATCATCCTGTGCAGTCCTCACAGGCTAATCCAGGACGGCACTTTCCGCCTCCAATGGATTCATGTTTAGAAAAGAAATATCTCAAAACAGAAAATACCACAAAAGCGGAAAGTGTCGTCCCGGATCATCCTGTGCGGACTGCATAGGCTAATCCGGGACGACACTTTACGCACATGCTCCTCACGCCTCATATATATTTATTTATTTTCATTACATTTAACTCAGTCAAAATTTTCGATTTTATTCCAGTGTGAAATGTCTATTCGCAATTGTACATTTCCTTACTCTTGGTACATAAAGTGGGAAATTATATGTGATGTATGTAACCTGAAACCCATAGTTGTATTCTAGATGCACAATTTGTTAAATCATTATGTAATATGAAGACATTCATAATGTAATGTGCTTGAAGTTTTTGTTTTGTGATGTTCGTATTGTTGGCAATAAACAAATAAATGTGTACTACTATTTCAGACATCGACTGGAATATTTCCACGACCCCTTTAACTGGTTCGACTTCTCTTCCTCTGTATTACTACTCTGCGTTGTACCCTTGCGATTTACTGATAACAATGCACAGTGGCACGTGTTTGCAATCGGATTTCTTTTTTGGACAATACGCATCTTTAAATTTGGCGCCGTTTTCAGGTATACTATCATAAAACATATTAAGTTTGCACTACATTTTCATCGATTTAACCGATGCAGCACTGGCAATTGCATCATATTCTAGAAATAACAGAAAGTGTTATCTTTTTACGTACTGAATATACCAAAATATACCGAAATATAGCATTAATTTCTAAGAATATGTTTCCACATGTATATGCCTTAATTCAAATGTTAAAGGCAAACCGGAGCGTAAGCGCAAATCCTCTCTCGAATTCTCGCCTATGACTTCATCCAGTTTGGCGTTGTCTTCCTGGTGATACTGCTCGCATTCAGTGGCTCCTTCTACCTGTCCCTGAGAGGTGATATGGACCTCCACGTGCACAATGAAACAAGGTATGGGTATCCCTCGTGTTATGGACCTCCACGTGCACAATGAAACAAGGTATGGGTATCCCTCGTGTATGGGTATCCCTCGTGTATGGGTATCCCGGTGTTTGCTGTTTGCTTAATCATAAGTGCTTGTAAAATAATACTTTTGGGGTTTAATATATTTGGCATATTAATGTCGTTCATTTTCGTTTATCGGTTAAATAAGGAAAATATTAAAACAAAACTAAACACATTCAATCCACTTTAATACAAAACTTATCTATCAAAAGTTTCTAGTGTATAGGGGTAAACACAAACAGTCACTTGCAAGGGCAACTGTGCGATTTGTGTCAGCTTCTTAACTAAATGAAACTGTATGAAATACGGAATGAGTTTGTTAACTACAATTATCTTTAGTTTGTTTCCTTTGCACACTCAAACATAAAATATGCAATTGTATTTTCAGTTCGTTTTGGGGCATTTTATTCGTGGGTGTTCGTTCTCTAACGGAGGCTTCTCCAGTTGTGGAATACACTGGAGAGGATGGATACGGGTATTTTAAACTAAATACACATTTACAATCAAATGGAAACGCATTGCGTGCTCCATAATTAAATTAATACCATTATGATTTTCTGCATCATCGCCGGCAAGAAAGTATTGTACTTACTAAACGTCTTTAAATTTCGATTAAAATAACATACTTAACATTGGCTTAGTGTACGAGTACATGGTGCATAAAACGTGCAATATCTTATCCATTGCACGTTTTATGAAAAACAAACATATTGAAGAACCATACAACATTCCAACACTCTGAGCGTCATACTGATGCTGTGCTTCCTGTTCACGTGTATCGTCATCCTGTTAAACATCCTCGTCGCCCAGTTAACGGACACCTACCAGAATGTGCAACAGGATGCGCAGCGAGGACTGGAAGTGAACCGAGCCTGGATCGTGGCTCGGGTGGAGCTCAACACCTTTCTTTGGGGAAGTGTAAGATCATTAAAAAATAGAAAATTAACACAAATATATAACATATACAGTGGGAAATAATTGTTTTTAATCAAATGATAATAAAAGTATATCAAATGTATCAGTTATACATTATAGTTAATTAACAGTTGTATATTTTATGACGGTGTAACAATGTTAAATCATTTCAGCACTATAACTATCGCAACACATTCTACGTTGAATACGAGGACATACCCGACCTGAAAAACGTCCTTACTAAGTGGGAGTCGCCTCCCTTGAATGAGATGAACAAGTACGTTCGCGATATCTGGGACTCGTTAGGCAACCACAAATTCAACCTTCTTACTATCCAGCATAGACTGGCTCGACAGGAGAACAAACTTCGAGGCATTCAGTAAGTGCTGAGCCAAACGGAGATTTTTATTTTAGATGGATCTTAAAAAACAACGACGTCATCATCATAATCATAATTATAATCATAATCATCATCATCGTCACCATCATCATCATCATCATCAACAACAACAACAACATCATGATCATTTTCATCATCATTATCATCATCACCACCACCATTATCATCATCATCATCATTACCATCGTCATCGTCATTACCATCATCATCATCACCTTCATCTTCATTATCATCATTTTCATTATCATCAATGTTATCATAATCATTATTATATCGTTCAATTGCAGGGACCAATTATGATGTCTCATACTCGCTTCGAGCAATCAAAACTCGACAGACAGCCAACCGAACTTTGTTCACAGTGACAACACTGGATCAGGAGGCGGCATCCAGCCTGCCTCGACTCACGACGGCGATAGGGAGAACACCAGCCCTGATATCCAGGGAATAATACCGCATGCCAAAGAATAGTCTACACCACGTCCCTCAAGCACATAACTCCTGATACATTGACCAAAATCATGGCTCAAGTGGACAATTCAGATTTATCACTTTCTATACCAGAAAGACGCTAAAATCGTCACAAAGTTTAACCATTAGAGATGTTCATTTGACGTTTAGGACACAAAGAAATAAGCAACATAGTTTCACTGTAGGGTGTATTGCAACAGATGAACTCTGAAGTTCCATAACTACCACACGTAAAAATATATTTGAACTTCAATTTTTATCATTAGTTTTAAAAATGGTATACATTAAAATCGCGCATTTTCAAACATTTATATACATTGTATATAATTATATTGTACTTTTGGCATATTATTTTCAAACTGAAACAGTCTAATTTACATGTAACAATGAGCTATTGAGTAATAACAATTGTTTTCCTTTGCAAAACTAAATGTTCTTATAAAATGCAAAGTGATAAATGCTTTATTTAAGAAATAATTGTCAATTTTGAGTTTTTTTTATCTTTAAATAAACAACGATCTTTAGTTCGGATGCGTATGAATGAAACCACGAAGGCGTTAGGTCGAGTGATTTAATACACGCGCATCATAACGGTCAAATGTTGTTTATTTACAGATTAACAACGATAAAGCAAAAATTATTTCGAATCTAACATGAGCAGCAAACATATGCTGCAATTACAATGCGAACTATATTTTACAGCTTCGGAACTACTTTTTTGAGTTGTTTATTGGCAATTTAACAACGGAAATTTTGCGCGTGTCATGTTAGAATACGATATATTAGACAAAAGAAAATTCGCCAAAAGAACAACAACAACATTTCTTTCTCATTGTGTATTGAGAGGCAATTTCCTGAGACATAAGTACACACAATCTCATTAAAATCAAATCCTAACATTGTTAGGATCTAAAGACATCGTATAAGAGGTCACGTTCAAATGACCTTCCGAACAAAAAATATCAGCCCTGCTGCTCCCAATGAAATTGCCTTTTGCACAGCAATAGTTGGCCACTGGTTTTTGAAAAGTGATCATGCATTTCCATCTGATCGTCGGAATAAATAATTTACAGTTAAGTTTCACGCGGATAACAATGGATAAAGTGGTAGCTAAGGCGAGTAAACATCCAAAGTTCACGGCAATTTCGTGCATAGTATTTGTGCTTTATATATGAAGCTATACCACAACATTTTGAAGGCTACAATTTGATTGGCTCCTGAAAAGGTCATCTGAATGTGACCCCTAATGCGAAGTCATCAGATCTAGTCAGCGGATAATATAGTAGCGTCAGACTGGAGATGATTTGAATGAGATTGAAGTACACATGGCAATTTAGCGGGTTCATAATGTTAGATTAGTGAATAACTGGATGGTCCATTTCTCTTGGAGAAAATGTTTCAGCAGGTCTATTAAATGTTTGCTTTTGAAAAGCAAAACATTTATCATGTTTGAGGTCCATAGCAATATATTACATTAAAGGTCAAATTTATGCTGAGTTGCTCTGTTACATAATTGCGAGGTACGAATGCCAAAACGTTAGTGTCTTGTACTCTTCGTCAGTCCTTGTAACATTATTAAGAATTATGTTAACACATTAAATGATATCACTGTATGGTTGATATAATTACTCAAAAATTAAATTACTCAGATTTACGGTGTGAACGATTGTGAATTGAGATAGTACGTGAACGCTTTCTGCTAAAGTTTTTTATGGATGCACATGACAACGAAGCTTAACTTACGCATCGTCACAGAACTTATTTAATTACTATATTAAGTAACGCCCATTACGTGGAAGATTTCTAAAAAAAAAACGAATTTAGCATAAAATATATAATGCAGTTTTTTCCGGAATGCAACTGACACAACTGTGCAACTTACTTATGTCTCACCACGTCATGAATAAATATAAACGTGGTCAAAGGCTTATGCGGAAAAGGTACTAATATGCATAATCAATGCTTATAGACGTTCGCAACATTTTTTTTTCACTTTTTTTCCAACGACAGATTTTCTTAACAGATTGCTCAAACATGTGTCAATGTATCCTAAAACTAAAACAGTCTTAAAAATATGGGTCACCGGCCTTGTTTCGGAAATATTGGGGTTTAAATACGGTACCTGTCGAAGATCTTTTTCAGTTTGTGTGACTAGCAATATTCAATTATATTAAGCATTCATATTCAAACAAGGACGGATATTTTTAAATGCATCTTTTTTAAATGTTTCGTTTGGCAACATACAAGTGCAGTTTCATAATAAAATGCGCTTTATCTATAGTTACCATTTAAAAATGACTTCTAATGGATGATAAATGAGGTGAATTATGCATTTAATATTCCTTAAAAAACATCAATAAATACTCAAACATACGAATATCTTTTGTTCCAAACGACAGATTTAGTTTTTTTTTAAATCCAATATACATTGTACACTGAAACTAAAACATGGATAAAAAATAGGAGTCACCGGCCTTGTTCCGGAAGTATTGGGTTTCGAATACGTTACCTATCGAAGCCCCTTTTTGCAGTTTTGATTTTTTTTATCAATGTTTAAAGTATATAGGAAAGCTTTTTTTAAACAAGGTTATGGTTCTTTCAACTGAAATGTTTTCACATGTCTTGCTTGGCAATATACAAGTGTATAAAGGTTATAAAAACGCTTTACCTACATTTACTTTTAAAATAATTACTTTGACTGGATATTTAAGTAGATTAAATGGGTACTAATAATACCTTCTGAAATAATACCTTCATTTATTATGCATCAATATATTTTTGTTTCAAACCTCAGATTTTCTTAAATTTTTGCACATACATGCACCAATGTATACTTACAACAAATCATTAATAAAAAGAATGGGTCACAGAACTTGTTTAGGAAATACTGGACTTTAAATAGGGTACCTGTGTAGCCTTTTTCGTGTTTGTGTTACGTAGACAACGTATCAATTGCCAAAATAGAATGACGATATTTAATGGATCTTTTTTGCAATACATTGTTTACGTGTGGTTTTTATTATTATTATGCTTTATGAACTTTTGACCATTGATTGGAATTTAATGACTTATACAGATTTATATTTATTGAATAATATAAGTATGTTGTAACCTATAAACAATAAAGAAATAATTAAGCAAAAGGAGACATTAATCCAATTATTTTCTTTTTGTTGCGAACATCTTTAAAGAATCTGCCAAAAAAGCAATTGTATTTATATTTTGTAAGCTCTCCCTTTCATTGTTTAAGTGCGCTCTGAATAATCGAATTCAAGACTACATTTGGTGACTCCTGAATGTTGTATGATGTAGAAAAAATAATTTAGAAAATAGAGGAGATCGTGTTTTATTTCACGATTGTTCATAGAAAATGCGCCACTCAAGAAAATATAGTTTTTTATATCATCACGAGTAAAAACTAAAATACCCCTTCAACAATTTTTTATGCTTTTTCCACCACTTTCCTTTACATTTTTATTGCTAACTATTTGTGTTTAATCGGGCCTCATAACGTCATGACGTCAAAATAATGACGTCATTTCACAATTGTGAGTCCGGCATCGTTGACGGTTCGTTTCATTCACTGTATTAAATCGAGAATCAGTGCGAAACAGTGAAAATAACCAGAGTGGTAAATTCTCCTGTTTATAAACTGTGAAATACCAATTTTATGTCATCGACATTTTCCTTTAAATTACTGGAAAGCATAAAATGAAATAATTATAAGGTGTTCGGTTTTATTATCCTTTTTTCTAGCCTGTCTTGTTCAAGAAAAATCTGCATGACTAAATCAAAATATATTGGGTTGAGCTCAATAAGGTAGATAATCCATCTTATATGCTCATTGGAGCAACGCTTATTTTCCAACTTAAAGGGACAATGTCAACGAAAAATTGGTTTCCTATTGCACTGTAAATGCTGATAGACAATAGAATGGCACTATACTAACACGCAACCATTATATACAGAATAAATCATATAATACATAAATAAGATAAATATGAAAAAAAAATGTTTTAAGAAGTTAAAATCCCAAGTGGGTATCCAATTCATGACCAAAGTGTTATATGAAGAATTGACAGTGGACAGCGCTTTAAATAACTGCGCTACTCTGCTTTGTAAGAAAAGGGCCAAATAAATACAATCCATATCATTAACTGTTTGTTTGTTTTTTTATCTCAGAATGCCTAAACTCTTTTCCCATAATATACACTTATTATGTTGTTATAAATCTTTATGGTGCACGGATATTCTACCCATGAGCACTTGTTTTTTTCGCGCGAGTAATCATAGCTGTATAGATTTTCGTACGAAAAAGTAAAATAAGATAGACATTGTGTATCAATGTTTTCATATCCATGAATATAAGATGTCACATAAGAAAAAAATCAAATCTAGACTTGAACAAAATCACTGACTAAATTCAACATTTTGATTTCAACTTTGAATTCTACGTTTGTGGTAGTATTTAACACAACATTTTGTGTTTAAGAATTTTAATAATCATAGGCCCTTTAACATGTGCTTGGTTCCCCCAAAGTATTGTTTTCCTGGAAGAAGATATTTTTGTATGCATTTTACACCAATCCTAAGTTATCAAGTAACTTGTTTGGCGACACGGATGTCTGTTTACTTCACCAAGGTTCGCGTACAAATTACTGATGTGCCTACACGTACAATGTCTTGCTGAGCTCTCTGTTTTACGGTTCGTTGAGCAACCACTCCTTTCAAAGTGTGGGAATACTATCATTAAATCACAGTTTTCTGTTTAAATGAATACTTAGAACAAAATTTCAGGTGTTGCTTAAAATGAGGTTTTATTAATAATTAAATTAACACCGATATGCAAATGCAGGTATTCAGTCAAGAGGACCAGTTTGTAACCAAGCAATTGGAACGAAATGGTGTTACGAGCAATAATTCACGTATGACTTGTAATAAAGGCGTATTATCTTTAGGACATTTAAAAATTTGCAAGGTAAGTCAGTTTGTTTATATAAATCACACTATCCAAAAAGAAATTTATTTCATTTAAACATGTCCTCTCCAATTATATTATGATAAAGTTTATGTAATATTCTAAACTGCTATATGCAACAAGATCTGATTTATTGCAACCAAAACTACTTCTGAATAACTTCCTTGAGGATGATCTGGGATATATAACAAGTTAGTTAAATTCTATTTATTTAAGCTTTATTATATCGAAACCGATTTTTTTATACCATTTTGAACTAACACTTGTCTTGTGAGAAAGATCAGTTAAACTCTTCCCGCGCAGGGATCGAACTCACGACATCTCGACCGCAAGGCGGACACCATAGTCGTAACAACCCTGTGACATAGTGGGGTAAAACAACCAGTTTATAAAGCTTTGGTTTGAAAATCCTTTTACCTGATTTGTTTGTAACTTTAAACACAAAGTTACTATCTTGTTAACGTGCTTATGCTCTACCTTAATCGTTCGTTAATTAAAGTTGCATTTGAAATCGGCTAAAACTCTGTAGTTATTATATAAACAAATGACAATGCATTTACGCACAATTACAATTTTGCACAAATGTCAGGTTTGAGTGTTGCGCGCAGCTGGATTCGCCGATGGTCCCGGTAATGCTTGACACACGCGTTGTAGACCGACACATGGGGACATGGTAGTGTTTTGATGGGCATGCCGGACGGGTAAAGGTCTTGAGCATGGATAACACTTGCATGTGATGATGACGTGAGCTGAACTTACTTATACATCCTAATCAATTAAGCTACCGCAATTAATTTCCAGGACTGGAGAGAATGACATTCCAAAAGAGTCTGGTTAGTCAGGATCGACAATGGCGTCGGAAGAATGTGAAAGATGATGATGATGAGAAAATATCTCTGATTGATATAGGTCTGTCGATTTTACTGATGTTTTTTTATATTTAAAAGTAATAATCTGATATTTATTTATTGAAAAAAAAACTATCCCATTGTTGGGACCATGATCTTGTTAAGTTTACATTTGCATGAGTCTTTGTAATCAGAAAAGTGGGATTGGTTTTATTTTTAAGAGAGTTCTGGGAATCCATTGACGCGATCGGATTCATTGCTCTTCGGGTAAGGTGAAGTTGAGGCATCGGATGACTTCCAGAGAAAGGTAATCAAGGCATGTCTTCATAAACGTCCATACTGGAAACTAAAGGACTTTTGTTTAAATCATATTATATGTCTGGTCTCTGGGTTGTTCATTATTAAAATCACATTATTTCTTGTCTATGGCTTGTGTATTCTATTCATTGAGTAACATGGATTAAAAAACATATCTTCGTAATCACTCGAGAATACATCCAATTATGTAGTGATCGAAGTAGCAATACAATACTCTTTAACAATGACTTTAGAGATCATAGTACTTAATGCCAACAGTGACACAATTGAAAATAGAAATAAAACATGTGGATAATAGAATACATGATTGGAATGTTTTAGATAAAACAAAAAACATGTTTTGATACAGATTAATGTATGTGAATTATAAAAATACAGTAAATGTAATTAGGCATTAAATAATATTTGAAAGATGTACGTGATCTTGAAAGATGTATATCTGTTGAAGTTAGTATCTTAGCACATTTTACATTGTTCAGTATTGTATAATATCAGTTTGTTTCCTTCATACTTTGCAGGTTGCCGAAAAATCGACAAACTTGTTGAAAGGTAGACAGGAAGCTGAAACGGAAGTGTATACTGATCGCTTTGTGCAAGTAGCCAGAAGTGTCGATAAAGCTTTTTCATTTGCCATTAAGTATATGAAACAAGAATCCAAGGTATGTCAATACAAAAAGAAACAACAAACAATAAATCAATTTTAGTAAAGTGCCAATGCAAATTTCACCTCAAACAACACATTTTCTCATATTGTCCACCATTTTCCAACAGAAACGCATAGAATAGGGGCATTCTAATATGTCCTTTTGAGTCAGGATACAACAAAAATAATTCTTATATTATAGTTCCAAAAGATCATTAATAATTGTAATATTGTTTTAAAATTTAATAAAAATAAAACTTGAATATGTCGTCTGATATTTTCTTTTTTTTGCAGTTACAGGTGGTTATTAACAGTCTGCTTCATCGTGGGGCCAATACAGCAGACTATGAACTTTGATATCCACTTCATCTGGCTGTAGAGAGAAACATGAAAGGTACTTGGGTCGATATAAATAAACTTTGATTCGGAATCTACCATGCTCTAAGGTGCATGACGTTGCTTAAGCCCTGTATAACTGTTTGTCTAAAAACCAATCCTAACCTTGTGTTTAACTGCAAAAATTATATGTGTTCGCAATTCCATTCTGTCCTTACTTTACATAGCAATTGTAATATTGAGCTGTTGACACATCCAACGATTCACTTTTCTGTAGGAATAGCTGCTAAATTGCTCGAAAACGACGCACGACCCCATTCACGTGACAAAGAAGGCAAACTGCAACTACAAACAGCAATGAACAATGAAAATGACGACATGTGCGCACTACTGTTGGCGTATATGCCGAATACTTTGTAAGTCTATTTGCTGTATTTATTACCAACTGTTTTGGAACAATTAAATTATAGCCATATGTTCTCCGTGTATAACCGTACAGTAAGCAAACACGGAAATTGTTGATCGTACGTCGCTGATCAGTTGGTTACTTTCACAAACGACCCTCTGTAAGTATTATTTAAAGACATTTTTATGGTGAAATTTGATGAACAACTGTCTAAGGTCAGTGTAACATTCGTTTTATTTTACCGTGAATAAATTGGCCTCCAGGGATGTATAATATTATTTAAATATATCATTTTACACACGTTGATCACTTTAAGAAATCGACCACTCATCAAGGTCACATTACACTAAATAAATAAGTCATTTAGGGCTGTACTCTTTAAATAAATCAACAAGTTTAACTCGAAGACATGTTTTTAGGTTTAGACACTTGCTTTGATTTTTTTTTTTTTTGAAATGTTGGTAGGGTAAGCATAGGAATGCAATAATAAATCACTGATATGTTTTAAGATTGGATACTACAGTATGACACTTGCGCTGAGGCGGGTTACATTCAGCTAGAAACTAGCCGGTAAAAAGTTGGTGATAAAACAGTCAACTTTGTTTAGTGTCGAGTTCTTTCTTACATATTACATGACATACCATTTTTATTGCTTAAATCAATTCAGCTTAGAATGCTCTTTAAGAAACGGTATGGTTGTGAGGGTCCCTATGTGCAAAATGTTGCATTTATTTTGGGTTAAAGTTAACGCTTTTATATTCAATTACAATAACGATTGGAATTAGTATATTGTAACCTCAACGGGATTGTTAGATCAGAAATCGCTGTATTTATATCATTTGTATGTACTTTTTTGTTGGAACGTTAGGCAAATCTTTCTTAGGCCATTTGCTACTGAAGAGCTTAAATAGGATATCTTCGTAATATTAACAGTTTCTTGCTACCACTGTAGGTAAGGCTCCAGCACTCTTAACTGCATCTGTACACACGAAAAGTACTGTACGCATAGTTGCAAGTGAAAACTACTTATATTAGAGATTATTTTGAATTAATTATTTAATATTAATATTCATCATTAAATGAGAATATCTTTCAATTCTCCCGTCGGTGGTTTATATTATAACTTTCAACAAATAACAAAAAAATGGCTGATAATATCATATATTTAAAGATATAAATAAAATGCAAGTTTCCAGTTCCTTCTATTATCTGTTTCAGCATATATTTCATAGCGTTTATTTTAGAGAAAGAAATTTAGACTATATTTTCCTCAGATGCCTTATAGTAAGCATTAAACTATTAAACATGTAAACACGTGAGTAATTTGAGTAATTCCGAAAGCCTTTGATTCATTTTATGGCCTGTAATTCAAATAATTAGACTACAAGACATTGTCTAAAACAATAAATTACACAAACAACGGCTATAAATCTCATTTTCAGCGACCGTAGTCTGTTTCTGGAAAGAGACAAGAGACCTGCGGAATTATTATTTCACAAGTTACTTATTTCAGGAATGATGATGGTATGGATATTCTTTTTTTTTATTTTCCAAACAGCAATACTGTTACATAACATATATTATCATTAAGTCGAAATGAACATTACAGACGGAAGTGTTGTTTTTATATACTGGCAAAATGTTGAGATTTAGATGGAACAAAACCTTGCATTTAATCCAAATGAAAACTAGCTGAAAACGACTAATCTTTTATATAACAAAATACTGGCCTGGAAACGATTATGTGTGCTCTTGAAACAGATGATTGATATGTTTAGATAACGATCCAGTCTGTTCTGGACTGTATGATTGAGGCAGAACCTTGCAGCGACAGCATCCGGGTCTACTACAGCATCCTATAATGTGATGAGGAGGGTCGAACCCCCGACAACAGTCAGTTCAACCCGGACTCCAAGTCCTGCCTTCAAATCATTGCTAAAGAGGAAAACAAGGTATGTGGTTGTTTAGATTCTAATAATGACTTTACCTATGTGCAACAATGTCGTCTTTGTGGATGTGATTCAGTATTACGTTAAATCAAATAATATATGTGTTTAATAAATGTTTAGTCGTTAGCGTTTACTATTTTTAAACAATATATTATAAAAAGTATCATTCCAATTGTAATTAGTTGTGTTCGTCTGAATTTGCCATAAATTAAATCATTTTTGGTAGATAAATTCACACCTAAATGTTTTACAGAGTGCAGGTTAGTTTTTTTCTAATTTTGGTGCTATATTAAATCCTCACTCCACTGTCCCATAGTTTAGTTCGTGAATTATTGTTTTAGCTTAAACAAAGCTTCAATGGCCTGCCCGTTTAATGTTTCAAATGTTTCATATCAGGATCCAATCGTATAAAATTGCAATGTATCTTAGATACAAGAATTGCTTAACAATTTCCAGCTCAGTATCATCATTGAAAAGTTTACGTGAGTTGAGAAATCAACCGCATTTTCTTAAAATCATTAATTGTGTTTTTTCCACATTCACTTCTAATGGTAACCGATTAAAATATTATTTGAATATATCTAATCCTACTTGTAAATTACGTTGGGTTTCCGAGAAAATAACGATGTCATCGGCACACAGCATAATTATAAGTTGAAGGGTATTGATGTATATACCGTTGAACCACTTGTGAATAAAATTGTCTTATAAATCATCGGTGAACATTACAAATAGAAACGGTGATAAACAATCGCCATGCCATGTGCCCAGAAACAAGTACATTTTTCACACAAAATATTGTCATGCTCAATGTTTGACTCAACATTATCACACAAATATTTAACTTCTTTCATTATCTTCCCCGGTACCCCATATTGTATAATATATAATAATAGTATTTGTAACTAAGAGGCCATATTATTTCGTGAAATCTATAAGCAAACATATAGCTTCCTATATTCAATTAAAAGGTTATTTATACTTCCACGAAAAAAAAAAAATTACATGTTTTTCCGAAGTGTTTTCGGAAACCAGCTTGCGCTTCAGAGTATACGTAGGTTGTTTCAGCCCATTCTATCTAACATTTATTATTCGGGTAAACAGTTCTCCGAAATTTGCTTGAAAGAGTTACACCGCGATAG
This sequence comes from Congeria kusceri, assembly GCA_027627225.1. Taxonomy (NCBI): domain Eukaryota; kingdom Metazoa; phylum Mollusca; class Bivalvia; order Myida; family Dreissenidae; genus Congeria; species Congeria kusceri. Next base: position 88,650,162 of record CM051024.1, read on the forward strand.
TTTCATGGCCATTTCTGGGACTATATATCCCTCTGTCCTGACATGGGAAATAAACCTAATTAAAATAATTTATTAAAAGTTTAACAAGAAATAGTGACAGAAACCAGATATTGAAAAAAAAAGTTTAAAAACTTGTCCGGTCTGTAATGTAGCTGGCAGAATTTTTTTTGTATTTCAGATAATGGTACTGTATTTCATCTGTTAATATAGTTTCGCAATTTATGTTCTCATTTTGAGTGCTGCTATTTTGTTCCATAGTAAGTCCATGAAAGGAAAAACTGATCACTCGGTGATAACATATTTTGATCACCGATTGAATATCGCTCGACCCATGATAACATATGTAAACTTTCCAATAAAAACCATTTGACCACTCATACTCCTAATCTTCTTCATCTCAAATAAACAAGAATTCACATTGTTCGTTCACCGTTTTGTTTTGAGTACCGCGTGCCATAAACTCGACAGTAATATAATCATCAGGCAAGTTTATGTAACAACTAACGCTAAAGCTCTTTAAATCTAAAGCCAAACTTTAAAAAAATCTGAATTGTGTTATCTTATACTGTATCTCTGAGTGGAAAAATTGTCACATCATATATAGAAGTGTAGAAGTAACAGTTGTTAATTTGAGCAACAAAAAACTCAGAACAAATATAAATAATGTAACATATTTACATGTATGATAACAGTTTTGTGTATGCTGTTGTACTTTACATTACCTATACACATGAAGTATTGTCTAACTCGTTTCTTTTTTTTTTTCAGAATATTGTTTACCACGATGCTGTACGTTTACTTATATGATGCAAATGGAAGACGTCGTTTTGTGCGAGTAATTTTCTTTTTGACATTGCATCCCATTTTAATACATCCGTATAGAGGAAGAGAATTTTAATAAATCTAGTTATCGAACACCAATAGGCACCAATCACAAGAGGTTGTAAAAAAGTACAGAGTTCTTTTGCGCAATACTTACTATTCGCGATGTTTTTTCACCTCTTTTTCTACTAGGGTGCGTTCAATATATGCTTCAATATGAAATATTGCAAAGTGAAAAAGATTTGTGCTCTGCTATGTTTATAAATTAGTGACAGTTTGCGAAAGAAATAGAGACATGAAAGAATAACCAGTTCAAACAGGATCAGTCACCATGATCAGCTTATACGCTACGCTGTTTCAAATAAATCACGATATCAGATAACAGGAACAAATAATCAGAAACGTGTTTGTTAAAGTCTCACTAAATGAATACACTAAAATCACCAACTATTGCACGTTCAACTCCTGCCTCTACATTGTCTCTCTGTTTGTCTCACGTTCTCCGCCGTGGTGGGTGTAATGACCCGAGATCCAACTTTATACCATAGCGGCCTTCATCTTTGTCGCGCAGTGGTTGAGGTCATCTCCATAGTAACGGTTGTCTGGTCGTTGTGGGTACAGATCATCAAGTTTCGACGGTAAGACAGCAATTAAAACTCAATTCCTTTCGATCTGTTTTGACAAATTGAAAATATTTCAATTAAAACATGTAAAGCTGCATGTATGTTAGTGCATAATAACTTTTTTCAATGTAATATAACAAATTGGTCACCGTAAACAAGTGTATACTGTCCTCACAATGAACAGTTAAGGAGACAGTTAACTGTTTTTGTTAAAAATCGTTTAATATAATATTTTGGAGTAATTTGTGTGAAAATATCGTCATCGCAGAGCAAAACTGTCACTAAATACATAATGGGGTTCGAATAGAAAAAACAGTGCGTATCTTAAAGTCGACTTGAATACTTCCATGACACGTTTAACTGGTTCGACTTCTCTTCCTCGATATTGCTGCTCTGCGATGTGCCCTTGCGATTCACGGATTTCTCTTATGGACAATACGAATATTCGAATATGCCGCCGTCTTTAGGTACACTTATAGCCACACTTTAATCCAACATATGCAGCTGTTGTTGTATTTTTTTAATATAGTAGTATTACTGCCATACACAGATTTAGAGCAAAAAGTATGTTACCATGAATTATTGCGTCCAACAGACTGCTTAAACATGTCTATAACATGCATGTTATTCAATTGTTTATTTACAGACAAACCGGAGCGTATGCGCAAATTTTGTCTCGAATTCTTGCTTACGACTTCATTCAGTTTGGCGTTGTCTTTCTGGTCATACTGCTTGCGTTAAGTGTCCCCTTCTACCTGTCGCTGCGATGTGATATGGACCTCCATGTGCTCAATGAAACAAAGTATTGTTATCCCTCGTGTGTGCCATTTGTCTGCTTAACGCAAAGAAAACAATTATTGCAACATGTTTTCGTTACAATATTCGCTATATATCAGCTCCATGCCAATTATTTGCGGAATTTGTAGAGTTTAGGTTGTTGACGTTTTGTCTAAAAACGGGTAAACCAGACGCCACTAATTATAAACAAATGTATGGAAAAAAAATGAAATAGTGGGCCGAATCTTGCACGATGATGTTGCTATGGAGATCATAATTAATGAACCAATGTAAATATAGACATGAAATAAAAATGTCTACATCATATTTATGTTTCATCGTATTTCTATGTTAAATTTAGTTCAGTTTTTATAACCCTTCGGTACATTTTTCATTCATTATTCAGTACAGCTTTAAAAAAATGTGACATTTTCAACACACTTTTAATAATATGCCTCTGTCTTTGCAGCACGTTTTGTGGCATTTTATGTGTTGGTGTTCGTTCTTACACGGAGGCTGCTCCGGTTTTGGAATATACCGGAGAAGATGGTTATGGGTAATTATGTAACAATTGTGTTATTTTAATTGAATTTAATACAGCAAGTAATTTTAAAATCAATATTTAAAATGAAATAATTATTCGTTTCAGCTTCCTATTTGAAACCATATAATAATTGAGTTTTATGGAAAGGAAAATGTTTTAAATACGTCTAACAGAACAGAACAGAACAGAACAAGACTTTTATTTTCACCCAAGTGTATACCATATACAATTAGGGCAATATAACAAAGCAAAATTGTTAGTAAATTAGTAACTTCCGATAATTTTTACATTAACACAATTGTATAGTTGATATACGGCGGGTATTTAAATAATAAGATACATAGCCGGAACATATGATAATAGTAGTAATAATAATAATAATAATAATAATAATCATCATAATAGTAATAATAGCAATAATATGAGATCTATAATCAAAATCAAAATACCAAAATCTTAATGAAATTATCAAAATCACAATCATTATCATATCATATTCAAAATCGTCATACTAATCATAATAATCATAATAATGATAATCGTCATAATCGTGGCATTTAAGAAACAAATAATAGTACAGTTCTATAAGAGCATTTTAATACTAGCACTGGTAAAAATAATTAGTGGTTTGTGATCATAGTTGTGCGGTGATGTATTTTCTTTTGCACACGGCGTTTCCGATTGAGAAATTGAAACGACTACGCGTTTTAAAAGGTTTATATTTTGCGACAGAAATTTAATTCATTATCAATACTTAAAAGACATTTTGTTGCGAAAGACAGAATCCACCTATATAACATTCCAGCACTCTGAGCGTCATACTGATGCTGTGTTTCCTGTTCACGTGTATCGTCATCCTGTTGAACATCCTCATCGCCCAGTTAACGGACACCTACCAGAAGGTGCAACAGGATGCGCAGCGAGAACTGGAAGTGAACCGAGCCTGGATCGTGGCTCGGGCTGAACTCAACAGTATGCTTTGTGGAAGTGTAAGGCAGTCTTGGTGTATGTATGTATATGACGAGAATAGGAAACTGAAGTCGAAACAAATATGCTGAGTCTATAATTCAGAAAACGATAATTTTATATGCAGTGTATAACTAATGTTGTAAGCAGACATTGTTTGTCATGAAACAAATACCATTCATGTATATGATCTTATGTTCCATTCAAAGTAAGCAACACATTTATACTTCTTTCATTTCTTTTTCTTATGCGTTACTGGATACATTGATTTAATAATTTCAGCTATCGTACAGTCGTAAGACATTCTTCGTTGAATATGAGGACATACCCGACCTGAAAAACGTCCTTACCAAGTGGGAGTCACCTCCCTTGAATGAGATTAACAAGACCATTCGCGATATCTGGGACTCGTTAGACAACCACAAACTCAATCTGCTCACTGTTCAGCAGAGACTGGCTCGACAGGAGGTTACCCTTCAAGATATCCAGTAAGTGTTGAGCCAAAAAGAATCATGACGTTTGTCATGACCGTCTACTACTCTTTCAACTACTTCAACTACTGTAACTGTTTCTACTTCTATTCTTCTACGATTACTATTTCCGCTACAGTAATTGCTGCTACTATTGCTATTAGTAATATTGATTTATTTGCAGATGTCAATTACGATGTTTGGTTCAAGCATTGCATTTCAAAAATTCAATTTCAAGAGGTATTGTACTGCACTCCCGCGGCGACCCTGACGCACCGGAAGACGGCAACCAATCCACCTCGGCTCCAGACGGCAATAGCAAGAAGACCACTTTTCATGAATCAGAAATTATACTGCAAAATGAAGTGAATGAAAATGTGGCCGGCTAAAAGAAATTTGGAGACACCAACAAATCATAGGCACAAATGGCATCGCAAAATTCTACACTATCCTTCAGAAAAATTAGTGAACAAGTGGACATTCCTTATCCGTATATATACAGTAGTATATTAATTTGCCAAGTCAAACTTATACATATTTTGTGTCAAATTAAATTTATTGATTAGTCCGTTCAGAAGCGTTATAACTTCCAGGTTTTCATTTTTTATTTTTGGAAGAAAACGGATTAAAGGTAAAACAGATTGTTTTAGTTTGCAACATGACGAGTTATAGCTTAAACCGTAACTCTCCAGACTCCCGATGCCTCGAACTCGCTTGTCTCGAATTTCTCGTTGGCTCGAAGTCTCCTTCAGGGACCGATATTTTACTGTTATATATCCATATAAATTTATGTCGTTTGGCTCGAATTTGCGAGGGTCGAATTTTCGGATGGTTCGAAGTGTTTGTCTCGGTCCCGATCACAGTTTGTACACATTTAATTGTTGTTTGGCTCCAACGCGCTTCGGTCGTATCGGGTCGTTTTAATATATTAGATGTGACCGATTAGTGTTGAGAGAGCGCAATAATTAATTTCACAGCTTTCATACACTTAAATAAGTAACGTAAATAAAATATATATAAATGTTTGATGTCTGTTAAAAACCATTATAGTTATCTGCATATGCTTTCATTGGAGATTTGAAAATAAGGCAGATGGATTACTGCACTTACATGTATAAGTGCACATTCTGGAACTCCGTTTAGCTCGAAGTTTCGATGGCTCGAAGCTTCCATGCCGGTCCCTGAGACTTCGAGCCATCGGGAGTCGACTGTATACCTTTATAATATGAAATACTAGAAAGCACTGTGAGAGCGAAGACCAATAATCTCCCAATAAAAAGAAGCCTTTTAGAAATCATGGACCTAGACGGTGATAATACTATAGGCGTATATAATAATTTTGTTCAAAGTGAGCATGTCAAAGTTCAATGCCTTTGCAATTAAGACTTATAAGATCGTTTCCCGTTAAAAGTGTGTCCTGCTAATAAAAGTTCTCTCCTGCTGATGCAACTGAAGATTCACATTGTTTCTATGGTTTCTATTCATGAAATTAATATATAATAAACGTATAATACATATAAAACATACGAAAATGTACGTTTGTGTTACATATCAGACAACCATACTACGCGGTGCAGTAACTCATTAGGTAATATGGATGATCATCGAGGACGTAACACGTGCCACAAGGGTTCTAGTCCAACTTTTTTGTATTGTTTGCAACATTGGAATATTTGTATTTAAGCCATGCTGTTGCTATCCCGGGGTTGATCTTTATTTTGTATTTTGAATTATTTGTTTAAATTTGCTGTTTTTGGTGTTTACTTTTTATATTACGTTATAGTCGAAAAATATTTCTTTTCTTTATTTGTTCTTAATTGTATTAACAATAGGATCCATATAGGATTTACGCATACGTCCGGCCGTCCATATGTTGTTTCCGCTTCATAACTAAATATTTTTTTTCGGCGTATCTGTTTAACCCAACTTTTGACCTTTCTCAACATCCAATCAAATGTTGCGAACATTTCCCTCCAGTAGTTCCGAGTGAATAAATCCTAACATTGCATCGGCTAGTTTCAAAGAAATCCCTACCACGGCCTGTTAAAATATGGCTCCATTTCTTTTTGGAGGTCAATGGAAAAATTAGTAAATGTGAAAAAAGCCAGACATACTTTTTTGCTTTGTTTACTTTTTTGACTGATTTCCAGTACTGAGCGCCACCTAGGAAGTTGCAACGGTTCAATTTCCATTTTCAAATTACAAGCCAGTGTTTACAGGCCGTGTAATACAATTATAACCTTGGGAAAATCCCCGGTTAACATCCCACATTCGATAGGCAACATTCCATAGAATACACTCGCTGACTAACCCGCGCCTATTAATAGACTAGTATACACGTCAACAACACTGAGTCGTAAGATTAATCATGAATGGAGAATTACTTATATTTATAAACTTACCATGCATGTATATTTGAATGAAGTTTGGTAGATCTATTTATTAAGAATTATTTAGAATTGCATTTTTTCTTACCTTCTCAAGTAGAGGCTATTCAATGTATAAATATATTTTGCATCTTCCTATAAATAGACACTGGGTCGTAATTTAATTTGATTTAAATGGCATTTGTACTTTACGTGCGTTTTATGAATGCATTATAAACTATAAAAGTTGTACACATAAACGCTCGAGACGTATTTTCTCAAAGGAATATAAATCTAATTCGCCACTATTTAATATAACTTTACGTCTTTGTTATTCACAAAATTTAGTCAAATCATTATTTTTAATTGCTATGAATGTTCCCTGACGTTTGTTTTTATCTGGCACACATAGTATAAATGCTTATTCCATTGCAATTTTAATAAAGGCTGATATTCATTCTCATTATTGTCTTGGAAACAATGTAACTGTTAGTAAATTTTGATTTGCCTGATTTGCGTGACAAATACTATATAAATTGTTAGATAAACAAAATTATATGATGAAAATGTAAGATCGGTTAATTGTACGGACATTACATGATGAAGATATCTTAAACATATGGACTTTTCATAGTTTCACGGCGCCTTATAATGCTCTGCATCATTGTTTTTCTTGTGAAATACTGTTGTGTCTACCAAATTCTCGTGTTGAGGCTATTCAATCTACAAACAGACATTGTTTTATATAGACTGAATAAATGAATAAATGATCTAAAACTTCGGACAGTTCATCAGTTCATTGCTTTGACACGAAATAATGCTATTCTTTTTTTATTTCAAATATATAAACATTGTATACTACTGTTTCAGGAGCTAGCCACATGAAAATCTGAGTTCACTATTTGATAATGAACATTTATATATCTGTTTTATTATTATATTAAATGCGTGTAGAATGACAATCTATGAAGAAATGAGACTGTTTGTTTATAAACCAAATCACCATAAGCATCAGCTTTAAATATTCATGTAGGATACTATCATATTCAATTTACGCACTTTACAAACATTTCCAACATACGCCAAATATATTTTTTAAGATATTTCTTGTTTCCCCATGACCAGATGATGGACCGTACAAAAAACAGTAACCCATGCTTCTCAGTCAAAGGTCAATGTCACAATTAAAAGCCAATATCTGTGTCACATCAGTATATTGGTGTATTATTTACATTTAGTAAGAGGCCCTGTTTTTTTCTTCATTTCATTCTCGCTTTCCTTCGTTCGTACTTAAATTAAATAACTAAATAAGTAATTTATATATTTATTTTATATAATTATCAATGTTTAGTTGAAGTGAATGCCACTAGTCTTCTTTTGCGCCTATTTAATACATATTTTCATTTAGTACGTTGACACCGAAACGAAATACATGTATATGTCACAAATATTAAAAGATACACTTTGTATTATTACGAACTGGAAGACTGAGAATGCAATCATGACTGCTTTGAATTAGTGTTTTCTTAGCACACTGTTATTTATTATCATTCATGTAGATGTTATAGATTTGCTACAAGTGTCAATGCTTTTCCTATCGCCTCTACTGACGGTATATTGAAAATGACATTAAGAGTAACTACTACACACATAATCAGTTCAATTGTTAACACCACACATACACAACATGTTTGAAAAAAACAATAACAGGTATTCGACCAAACCTAAAATTTATACTTATTTCACAATGTTTTAAAGAAATAAGTTCCTTTCCACGTCATCAATATGTCAGGCACTTTTGGAAGTTTTGATTCGTTACCAAACATTGAACATCCATGTCCGACAGCAAGATCCGAAATCCATCAATTGTTATATGTACACTTTATTTTTAAATACGCGTTACAACGAATTAGTCTTTGTTACGTTCCGTTGTCTCCTTGACCATCTGCTTGCATTTGACGTTTCTTTGCTTTAGCCGTAGTCTTTTGCCGCCTTGGATTCGGACCCGAAGGTGGCAATCCAAGAGGCACGTTTCCAGTCTCCGGTTGAGATCCAATTCCATTTTCTGGCTCATTTTCTTTGTTCTCCTTACACACTGCCATTTCATCGCTCCGCAGTCGTAGCTCGGGGGAGTCCGAATGCACGCGACCAATATAGCCAATCATTGGATTGACCTGTTTACTGTCATTATTGGTTGGCTCCACACATTCCTGTATCGTGTCATCTCTCTTGATCCGACTCTTTGGCACAAGACCATCCATCGATTTCGAAAAAGCCGCGAACTGAGTTTTTAGGCCTTCTGATTTGTCCTTATCCTCTTCCTTAATGTTCTCTTCGTCGACTTCTTGAATCTCATCGAAAGTTACCGGTTGCGTCTTATGCCTAACCCCTTGCCGCGCTGCTCGTGACCGCTTCTTCCTCTGAACCGGGTGTCCTCCACCACCTCCGACAATACTGCCACCACCACCGACAACATACTCCGTATTCAGATGAAGCCGTGAGAGACGCTCGGGAAAATGGGTCTCGAAATGAAAAAGAGGGTCATGTACACGGCCCGGAACGGCCATGTTGCTCATTGCAGCTTTTCCAATGTTGCTTTATATATAATAGAAGTTCTCGTCTGAAAATATAATAGATAGAGAAATTATATCTCTATTTCGATTAACAATAGATACAACACACGGATTCAAAATAAGTTGTCAGAAAAGACTGCATGATAATGATGATGTACATATTAAATACGCTAAGGTACAGATCAATATTTGTGAAAACAACAGGAGGATAAAATCTCGTACTAAAACAAGACATCTTTTATCAATTGACAGTATGTACATTAATTGTAGTACATTCAATAGAGTTTCCTTCATCAGACAATCAACTCCAAACATTATATTCCTGAAATTCCGAGTATTTACAATTTACATAAAGTCATCGTGTTTTGTTGTTTGGTTAAGACAATGTTCTGCACACAAGGCAAGTGCAAGTGCATACAAAATAAAGCTTTATAACGAAATTTTCATAATAATCCTACTTATATTGCCTTTTTAACAACTCCGCGAACAGTCTAAGCGATAGTTCTGTGTTTGTTTTGTTTGTTGTTGTTGATTGTATTGTGTGTATTGTGTGTGGAAGTGTATTAGCAACTGGTCACTTATCCATAATAAGGGACCTGGGATGTAAAAAGGGTTTCTCCTACTGCTGGTGCATCAAGAGCTTCATTGCTTTTGTATTCAATCTGGCATTTATCTTCGTCATACAAATCTTAAGAAAACATGTATATACGTGGGGATGTTAACTTTTAGAGTATTCTCTACATGTTCATCTCTACGAGGTAGAACACTGTTATGCCAGTCATCAGACATTGATGAAATTGTGCAAGAAGTTTATATCCAAAAGTACTTTTGTTATTATTTTATTTCGTTCGTGTTACATGCTGTCATCACCAAAGCATATGCAAAACGTTAGAATTACTTAGCTAAAATGAGTACACAGTTGTATTTAGAGCAATAAGACGCCAACTAATCCTTATATTCAGAAACCTGGAAAATACCATCGTACATTAGGATAAGCAAACAGACCCTGATTACTGCCAATAATTAATTGAGGAACAAGTGTACGATGCTACTGCTGAGCCACCATGTATGAGAGATACCGCTGTACATTCTACCTCCGTGTTAATGGAAGTCAGAGAAGCTGTAGAATCATCTCAATTTGGGAATGTTGGAATGGTAACACTCTCGCGCGTAACATTGCTTAATACCACATGGCCGAGGGAGCAACGGCAAACAATATGAACCAGTAAACTGTTATATCGCCTTCTCAGTCATGCGTTATTTACTTCATTATAGCAAACTTAAACAAATTAATTAATTCGTCGAGAATTATAAACTGTGGCGAGAAAGGAGTGCAACGTAGGTAAAGCGATCTTGCGTTATTTTTAGTCACAATATATAAAACCAAATTTTCATGAATATTAAATTCCACATTATAGAATTACGAACAGGTTCACTTCTGAACATTTACCGTAAACTAATGACTTTGCTTACTTTACTATGGTCATCATGGTGATATAGACTTCCTCTGAATTAGATATTGTATTAATAAAATGTTTTCTGCATTGAGCGGGGTTACTTAAAATGTACCTGTAAGATTTGTTAAAGTCTATGCAGAAAAAAAGCGTGGACAAGTGAGAAGTTTGGGACATAGGGTCATTCACGGGTGCATAAATACATATAAGTAAAAACTCTTACCTAGAATCATTGTAGCAAACATTGTATCGATTTATCAGAAACCTATTTGACCGTAATTTGTAATTTTACTCACAATAGAATATCTTGTAGAAATCGATTACGACTTAAATTTTACACTACCTTATATAATATTTTACCGTCTTATTTATTCGACGACGGGATGTGATACGATCGCCATAAGCTTAAAGCTTATCATGCGTTTAATATTTAATATAAGCCTTTCCTGTCACCATTACAATTTTACAGATGCTTTACAGACAATAATTCACACTTTAATGAAAGGTTCCAATGTCCATTTCTTTTCTAATGACCAAGCTTTACCTAATCGCACATATTGCCGGCGTGTTATTGCTAACTGTAATTAGTAGTTTCAACTTTTACTTTAAATTATTTTTTTATAAACTTGAGACTTCATTTTCAATGCATACAATCGAATATATTTGTAGTCAAATGTTTGAATCGTATATCGCTTTATTTGACCACACGTTATAAAGTGCAACTATTATTTCACAGTTTTCCTATAAAAGAAACAACACCCTTTCATATAACAGAAATTACAGAATAAACGACTAATAAAATACAAAACTACAATATTCACCAATGTGTTTTCTCACTCAATATTTTAGCAAATACCCACACCAAGCTAACACTTAAGTGTAAAAAAGTTTCGTGTTAAATGTCAGCTTGCTATTCAGCCTACGTGTTCAACGACATGCCATATAAGGCATCACAAATGTCACACTGTACTGTCATTACTGAAAAAATCGTTACAGCAATTCAAGAGAAACGTCATAATTTAGCGAATCGAAATGGCACATGACGACTTGTCTTAATTAAAGGCCATTTTCCATTATTTCACCTAAGTAGCCAAATGTCGAAGTGTTTAAAAGCATTATATGTATTTCTACATTGGACGGAATTTTGAATTATTACCAAAAATAGCATTTATCAAATTATCACACACTCAATGGTAAAATCGTCCCTATCTGACGCAATCTTACGCCGTATTACATATTCAGGAAAAATAAAACCCACGTACATAATGGCCGACATCTGCATCCGTAATTCACATATGTAACCACGGAAATTAATAATATCCTGTAATTACCTAAGCGTTACTAGATATCGGTAGTGATAGAAACATGATGACGCTGATGCTGTGATGAATGAATTTTATCCCATGTTACGAAACGTCAATACGCCAAGCTTGGTGATAACAAAACACGTAGAGACTGCATTCGTGTTAAAGTCGAACTGGATTTCAATATTTAATCATCAGTGGAAGAAAGAAAACGTTGTTGATACACCGCACTACCTGTCTACTTACGATATATTGCAAACGGAAAACAACAATTTAGATACTGTACAATCGACAAAGTTCTTTTTTCAACCTCATTTGTTTATAATAAAAACCGATTTTTAATACATGCACTGTACAGTCCTCGCAGATTTGTTTCGACTTCATTAGTTCATTAGAGTAGCAAAAAAAAGGAATTAATAAAAAGTGCCCAAATCGCCCAAATCGCAAATTAATTTCTAAAATAAGTAAATGTCCAGTCGTAATTTAATTAACACGTGTTATTAAAATATTTACGTTCGTATGTTGAAAATTTTACTTCCCAGTTAAATAACGAATGTTTACACTTCACAGTTTAATGTTTGTAACCTTACACTATTTTTAGTTTTAATTTCACAGTTTAATGTTGATAGCCTTGCAAAGGTGTGAGATTTTACTGCACAGTTTAATGTTGATTGTATTGCAAATGTTTTTACTTCACAGTTAAATGTTGTTGGTTTCGAAGTACGCATTTAAATACGTTACCTACATTACAGTTGGTAGCATTGCATTTGTTTAAAATTTGTAGATGATATTTAATCGGACAGCCTTGTAGTTATTTAAGTGTATATAGCAAATTGTAGTATCATTGCAAATGTTTAAGCGTTTACAGCACAGTAAAATGGTGATAAACTGGCAAATATTGAATTGTATACAACGTTGTTTAATTATGATAATATGTTATTGTACACAGCTATACAAGAATACTGTTGAAAATTCAAAAATTCTGAAAGTGTACAAATGTTTAACTGTGATCGTTTTATTTTGTGAGCCTTACAAACACCTGTCATGCAGTTGGGTGTCCCCGTAATCATGCTACTAACGCCGACCTTGTATAACTTACGTTGAAATAAAAAAAGTAAAACATGTTACCGAATTATCATATTGGCGCTAAATATGTTTATTAACAATTTCCAGGAAAAAAAGTTAAATTCCAGTTACTTTTCCAAATCAAATGCATTTTTCTATGACACTTCTAATACAGAGAGTCTCCTTTATTTCATTTGTATTCGTTGCATTATTTCGTGGACGTCTTTTGGCCTCAACATACACATTCAGTGATCCCATCGAGTGTTTAATTCCATACAAAATTATTCTTGTACATAATGGCAAATTACGCACTCGATGCATAATATCGGTTAACAAAATATTTAATGGGGTTTTACGCAGTAGTTAAACAATCCCGAAACAAATGCAAGAACAACTGTATCAATACTTATTAAACATACTAACCATTCAGCACAATATCCTCCAAAAACATTTAATATCGCTCTTATATTAAACACTGCATTTGCACATCGAAATCCTATTAACCACTGCTGTATATCACCTAGGAAATTCTCCGAATCGATGTGAATACCACTTTCTCACACAGTGCTTCGATATAGCTCCTGCATTCCTGAAATAACCCGCTATGCAGCTGTTACCGGTAAAAAGAGGGTCGATAAGTTAGTTGTTTTCTGTCTGGCACATACTGGTTATACTACCATTTGCACTTTATTAACTGCGGTAATTCGATTTCGCTACGTGAGACTGAACCCTACAACATTTGTGGTGCAGAACAATCGTCATTCTTTGTAAGAACATACTGAGCACACGATAATTCGAGAATTTAAATTTGTATTAATGAATTGCAATCTACTTAAAATCACTAGACGTTCATTTTTGCTGAATGTTGGAGAATGTAAAAGTATATATTTACAAAAAGTAGAGCGTAATATATTTTGACCCTAAATACTATTTCCCCATGGTCTGTCAATATTTTCACACAGAAATGTTACAATGTTTTTGCAGTCATACTCTTGACGGTACTTATTATATTGCCCATATGTTGGAGCAAACAGCAAAATATTTAAAGCATACTGGATTATACAATAGTTAAAACAGTCCCCAAAGCTACGATATTTGTATGCTTTGTTAGTGATTCGATTAATTGAACTCCATTTTTATGTCGGAATACTATGCATAAGAGAACCAGTTATTCATCATAAAAATTAAACTACTGCCCTTAAAATTTTGTTAAGAAATGTACAAAATCTGGTTATGTTACGCAGAAGTATATTTCACCATAGATTTGCTTCGTTACCGACCCTCGCTTATTATCTCCGCAACGCATTGTTCGAAATGAGCACAACAAAGAGAGATTTATTCATTGTTGTAGTCTGTTCTTAGTGTTTGCGCTATATTCTTAATGTTCCGGCAAGAACATTTGAGCGGGATGTCTTACTTGCGAGAAACCTTGCTGGGTGGCATAAAATATGAAAATTTTTATTTAAATATTGGTTATTTATATACCAATCGTTAAAAAAAACTAAATTATGACGCAAATTATATTCCTGTGTGGTTCTTATACATATCTGATACTATTAAGCGGGTTTATTTTAAAGATAAACATGGCAGAGTCAAGGAAATATATTATACCCAAGAAAGATGAAATATGAATTACTTAAGTTAGGATGGTTGTCAACACATATTAATTTAAATTTTTTAAAACATAAGGAATTTCAAAGAGATTTCTACAAAGGAAGAAGTTAGAAAACATTCAAAAATTAGATTACACATGCAACATAAAATTTAGGAAAATACGTATTGGGCAAAATTGGTTTATATATCTTAGTGAACGATATATTTGAAATAAAAACCAAGAGAAATATCATGGCATATCTCTCAAACATACAAACAAAGCCAACATGTTAAGATAAAAAATAAAGTTTCGTTATCGTTATGATGCACGATCACATACATAAGCTTGGCAACTATCCATACTTAACGGATGTTTTGGATGAATATTGCCCATATCTAAATGCATACAGATCGTCTGGAGCTATTTTATAATGCAAGAACAAATAAGAACAAAAATACTGTTTTAATAATTGGTGCCAATGTATACAGCACAATGTTATTCAAACTATGTTCATTGGTTAAATAGGAACATTTGCTTCCTGCCAGGGAAACTAAGGTCTTGTAAATTGTATACATTATGGTTTTATAGAGACAGTAATCCATGGGTCTTAACGATATGTTCTGAATGCACGAAGACCTACACTCATGAATTACACAATTTAATGACGATTTTACATTGTATGTATTTGTCGACTGCCATGCAATATGTTGAACTATTAAAAAAAACATCTACAGGTTAAGTAAACTTTTTTCAACGGTCATGAGCTCTTTCAAGAAAAACAGAAACAAACAACTTACTGGTTTAATTCTTGTATGTGCTTGTATGTAACACAACTTAAGTGCATTAGGAAGATGTTCATGTTTGTCACGTCGTTAAAACTTTACTAAGCAATAATTGACAAAACAAGGCGTAAGATTTTTAATTTAACTTGCTTTTCGAATCATAAAATATTTCACACATTGGAAACTCAAAAGGCGCAATTTTACAGACCCACTATCAACAAGATAAGACAAGCTGAACCGTTTTGTTGATATGTATGTGCTTATGGACAATTATCTGAGATGGGATCACTAAACCCTATAACAGATTATTGTCAAAAGAACTAGTACTATGGGATCTGCGTGGATGAAGAAAAACACATGTATTTACTATTTTGGATATACTCGCTATATCTTGCGTAGAATGACCAAAATTACATTTGTGTATGAAATATAAAGTGTACCCTTTTTACGTAATAAAGATAATTAGCTAGTGAAATATGCACATTGCAATAAATGAGTTTAATAATGAATATTGAAGTTTTGTGCATCGTTGCATTCTTACGGTGTTGTGCGAATGACGTGCATATTTTTCACATAATGTATGCTAGAACAGCCACGGTATTTTGCTATGAGCAGTTCGCTTAATTGTAGTAATTAAATCTCTATTGGGTCAAACACTAAACGTATTTCGAGCATACAGAAAACAGAGTTACCAACAAACCGGAAAGCTATCACAATTGCATGCGTCAAAATGATTTGATTATTTTAATTCACTGTATCGACTCCCGCTTATTATATCCGCAAAGCATTTTTCTAAATGGACACATCAAAAAGGGATTAATATATTTCGTAGTTTGTTTAAAGTGTTCGCGTTAAATAGTCTTAATGTTTCAGTAAGTTAGCAGGTAGTCATACTTTCGGAAAACCACAAATTTTATAGGCTGACTCGAGGATCTCAGTCCTGTCTTATACTTGTTATAGGTTATACTTAGGCTGAAGTGAACATTTGTAACACAAAAATGTGTTTTCTTCTTACTAAAATCTGATATATTTAAGTTTAAAACAAAAATGTTTAGATCAGTGGCAAAACGTTATTCACAAGGAATAAAAGATATAATAAAATTAACTTTAAGTCAATATATGTATCAATACGAAATTGGATTTCTTGGAATAAAAATAAATATAGATATGAAACATTCGGTTAAAAATTATATTAATAGATGTATAAAAATGAGGCAAATACGTCTTGGGCAAAATTGATAATTTTGTATAAACTTAAATGATTTATTCAAAATCGAAAACTAGAGGAACGCCAATGACAGTTACATTATCATGGCATATCTCACAAATATGCAAACAATGCCAGTTTGTGGGCTAAAAAAAAATTCGATATCACAATAATGCAAGATAACATACAATACCTTGGAAATATCCATAGTTTATGGATGTTTGGTTTGAACGGGTCCATATCTGTATTATTCTGTTTGTCTGAAGCTATTTTAATCATGATAGAACAAAGCAAAGCAAAAACAAAACAACAATGTTTTCATGTTCGGTGCCAAAATGTGCAGCTGCTCAGTTGACTATGAGCGGTCCTATGTAAACGTAGTGTTCAATGGTTCAAGGCGGATGATGTATGTATATGCCTTTTGTGTTTAAATACGTAGGTTTAGAATTCAAACTTCCACAAGTTTACTGTTTTATTATTCTAATACTGATATTGTCTTATTGAAACATTGTGGTCATGTCCATTTTATATATTAGGGTTCAATAGGCAACGCTAAAAGGTACATTACTTTCAAAGTTCATTATAAAATTACGAAATAAATTTACAATAATTATCAAATTTTCATTATCATTGTTAGGTATATCAAGTCACAAGCATACAAAATATTCCTTTTATATAATGAAGACAAATAAAAATAACATTTCAAGTTCACATCCTTGTTAGAAACTTTTAGTTGATAAAGATATTGTTCATGCTTACCTGCATTACTAGTGTATTATAACATTGGAGGGTTAAAAAGTGGCTTTTAAATTATACAAAATCTATATTCGACCAAAGAGATAAGACTATAAGATTTATTGTTAAAATTTGAATTGTTTATCGTATACTAACGTTGACCTTGGAAACTTATAGCAAAGACAGAGTGTTGCATTATTATTGTTAACCTATGCCAAGCCTCGAGGGCGTGTATGACAGTAATTGTACATTTTCTCGCTATTTAACAACCCCTTTAACAAACAGATAGGACACACATACATGTTTTGTTGCTTTCAGAATGTACTTCGTATGAAAATGATTTCCACGTGCTTAAGTGAACAATTTGCATTCTAAGATGGGATCAGTGTTTTGATAAATCTGACTCATTTTGCATTTCGTAAATACTATATTAAACGACAATCACAAAGTCTGAAACTGAAAAGTCATCTTGCAAACTTGAAGAAACTACAATACCGGCTAAGACAGGTCAATCACACGAAATGTGACCATAATTACTTGGCGCTTGGAATCTACATTGGCTCATATTCCGCTCCGCGAAATAGTTTTTTAAGGATTCCTTTTCATTGAGAGAAATTGCAACATTTTGTTGTATAACACAACCTATTGGTGAATGATCTGCCTTGTGGTACATCTGCCCTTCCTGATTGCTTTCTAGTTAAATTTTGCGAACAATAAGCTACTGGATTACTCTCATTATTGGAAAGGTCATAAGAAATAATAACATTCTATCATACGTTTTATCTCGGATTGTGTTGTGATTAGTTAGGAATATGTAACTTTAATATATGATTGAAAATTGCGGAAACGTCCATTGACTCTATGTGTTGTTTCTAACAGTATAATGGCAATATACCTAATGTTTATTTTTGGCATTATGTGGAAATTAACCATCATGAATTTTAGCGCTAACGATTTATGTTCCTCCATGACATTGATTAATTTGTCGAACGTGCCAAATAAGCACTGTCATTTCCTCTTCTGTGTAAACTGAGGTAGCAAACACTCGTGTGATAGTCAAGTAATATATTGGATGAAAAACAGCTCAGTTAACATGACAATCGGAAAATATAAGTGGTAAAAAACTAGAAATGTAGTTTGTTCTACAGAACTTATCTTTTAACGCAGACTACGGAAGAACGCAGACAACGGCATATGGTTATCAGACAAACGCGTATGGTTAGAATTATCTCACGCTACATTATGTAACGAAAACTGAAGTGTGTTTACCTTCTCGGCTACCCAGCTTTCTATAACTGTTTCATCGTATAATTACATCAATAAACTATTAAACTTTTTTATCGCTGTTCTATGCCAAAAATGTATTCAATCCGTCGATGTTGTCAATACGTTACTAAAATTAAGTATCGGTCAAAAGTGATATCGTAAGCATGTGATTAGTTTTTCTTTAACGTACAACACGAGGTTCGTGAAGAATGGATCCATGTATTTTGTACTGCTATGATCTTGGTGTCGTACAATACTACACATATACCGCGTCCAATAATATGTTGCACTAAACTAACAGTTGAGTTTGTTTTATGCTAGCACCATTCAATATTAATGCACAAAACTATGTCGTTCGAAATTGACAAATAAGGGCAAATTTAAGTAAAGAAAATTGTTGCTGCACCATTAAATTACATTATATAATACATTTTGAGATTTGGAACTACTGATATTCTATGAATCAGAATTGCGTTTATGGCTAAAAGGACGCATTTATTTGGTTCATTTAGTACATTTACGAATCTATAATGAAGTTACAAAAGACGCAATTAATAATGTTTAATGTATTAAGTGATTGATACGAATTTAAAATTGACAATACATTATACTCGGCATGTTATATATAATTTCATACCACCAACTATATTGTTCAAACCAGATCTAAAATAGACTTGAAGGTAAATGAAGGTAAAAGAACAATGTTTAACGCATAAACATTACCACTAGACACTCCGTATCATCATTAAAATACGCATTACATATGATTGTTCTTCTTTACAACATTAAAGACGACATATAGGCAAACCCATATAAACACACACATTATAAAGCGTGTATGTGAAAATGACAACATAAAAGCAAAAGAGTGAATAAAACTTTAGAATGAATGTATAAAGCATGTCTCTGAATTACAACCATAAAGATTTATCAAGTCACATAACAATCGATCGCAGGCAGCCTATATCTCTGGTTACATTACGTTCTCCCTGGTTGCCCCAATATACACGTGTCTCTATTGAGATTTATGAACTGATACTGTTCTTATTCAGATTCTGTTTTTCTACATTAGCAGTGTATGTGCATCCATGAAATTTCCATGGTTTGGTTGCTTGGCGCGGCTTATGTGTTGTTTATGGTGTCAGGTCATATCTGTCTTCTCAAAACAATTATTAAGGTATGGAAACGATCGATTTTACAGTACAATTATAAAGGAGCTTAGCAAAACAAGATCATTGTATCAAAAGTGTGGCACGTGTACGTATATTCACACAACAGCAACTCTTCGTGCCAGGTATTTACTGCAATAACGTATACGCGTTCGGCCACTTGCAATTATTGTTGCAGGTCGTAATATACTGTCAGTTTTCTAAGATAATATCGTCGATTTAAATTGTATCTAATTAGATTCTATGAAATTCAATTACTTTTTGTGGAGTAAATTTAAACCACATTGCTATGATTATTCAATTCCTGGAAGGTATTTAAGACGAATTTTACTAATATAAACTTGTGTGTTCGCTTATGTTTTTATGCACTAAAGATATATCAGTATGTTAGTTATAAAATTCATGGAATATACACATCACTCCTTGTTCATTTGCATTAACATTAAGCTTTATTGACCTATAATTACGTTATCGTATTCCATAATCACACTTAATTGAATTATAACTCATTTGAAATACACCCATAGACACAATGTTATTATAACCGATTTGTCATAGACTGTAATATATTGCAAAGTGAAAGAACATTTTTTTACCACCTGCTTGCAGGTAAATCGTTCCAATTTTCCTGGCAAAGATTCGAGTCTGTGAGTCAGAACATTTGTTCTTCGATTTCACCTGTTTTCACATATTTGCACTGTAGTAATTTGGCGCTGTGTACATTAGAACTTTTTCTTGTCAAGGAATAGTGCAAACACTTACTGCTGACGAAAAAGAAAGGTTGGTTAAAACGATTTTTCTAACAGTGGAGAGTTTACATGAGCCTATTGTCTAGCAATGCGTATAAAGTATTACGTACCTTAAACAAGCTATAATACACTAATCATGCAGCAATTGCTTGTATAATCATTTTTAATGCATTTTTGAAGTTTATTTAAAAACATGTCAGTTATGAAAAAAATGCCAATGCACGCGTGCATTTTTCACACATTTTATATTCGGTTGTTTAATAGGATTCAGTGCCAATAATTAATAATAAATACAATTTTGTAACTCCACATGTTTGTATTATATATGTGCCGATAATTGAAGAATGTGTATTGAAGCAGAAATTGTTATGTATAAATGTCCTTTAAAGTTGGCCTTTACAAACAAACAACACAGGTCACTATTCAGCCCCTATTCTACCTTCAAGTCCATGACAATTTCCCCATTATATATGTTATGTGTGAAACACTTGAGCACTTTTATATTGTTAAAAAGGAAAAAACAACAATTATATTGCCAGCACACAATTTTCTGGCAATTATTTCATTATTGTGTAAGTACTGGTGCAAAATAGACAACCTTGATCTAAACATATGCATGTAATGTCAAAAGTTGTTATCCGTATTATAATAGGATGCTGGTTCATGAAAAACGCGTTATTTATTGCCTTGCACAAATATAGCACTGATCTAATCATAAACACTTCATGTTACTTTTCATTTACAACCGGAGATATTGGAAACATATTATAAAGCAAACATATTATAAAGCATACATGGTTATACATGCATGAACCTGCATGTTGGTAACATGTATCAGTATGAACCAGTCAAGTCAATATATTTGTAATACGAAGGTTTGCATCGTTACAATGTCATGCATTGTTGGAACAAAATATTTTATAAAAGTTTTATTTGTTTTTAGACAATGTATTGTGGACTTTAATACATGGTGGATGCCCTTTTTGTCAAATGCTGTATCTTGTTTCAGCATTGTGTGCAAACATATTATTATAATGTACTTGCAATGCTGTCATTGAATTACAGATTCCATCTGTTAGAATGCTTGTGAATTTCAACGAAGCATATATGCTTATGATAAAAATATTTTCCACGTGTCTGCAATTACACACAGAGTTTCACGGTACTCGCCTCAAATTCGCGAGTACTTACTGATGAAAGCGTTCACCGTAATCACCAATAATTACTCATCAAATAAACTACAGGGTGCCGAGGCATGGTCACTCGAACATTGAGCTCAAGTAATTATCGCTTATTGTTATACTACGCGTGATAATATGTATTGTAAGTATTCCAGCGTGATCGCAGTGTGAAACACACACGAAACACACACACTCTGTAATACTAAACAGCAAAGCTATTACTGCTGAATGCAATGAATTCCAAGTATGCTCATATAACGTCAGGAATAAACGTGCTGGAGTATATTTTGTCGTTGCTTTGGCCATCTTATGTACCTATGGTTTCAATGTTAACACAACAATGCAACCTTGACGTAGAGAGATTTATACATATTACAAATTATCAACAGCCAAAAGAATGAACGTCAACATCACTGCATTATTTATTTTAAGTTGAATTACCATTTATTTCATTGTATTGTATGTTAATAATTTATGAAAACAGATTTCAAATAAGACCATCAAAACATTAATACTAATTAAACCAATAGACATTTGTTAATTTACAACTATATATAATTCGTATGTGCAAGGTATAATTCGTGACAGCATTGTATACATATTTATTGTTCCTTCAAATGTACAACTAAAGAATATATTTATGAGCAGGAGCAGCTTCTCTATGTAACTCTTTGACCATTTTGCCAATGGTTTACTACAACGGTTTTCGATTTCACTCTGCGCCACTATGCTGGGCAATATTCATCAAAACAAGCACCCAATGTATTCAATATCATTTATTTTCAACAGACCTGGCTCTACAAAAACCGCTTACATATCAAGAAGCATAAACAAATACTCGCATTCATCCTGCACTTAACTGGCCTACAATATGGCTGGCGCGAATCAATCCTATTTCAGGTTTCACGGTATATGCTGTGATCGAGTCTCACGCGAGGGGACTACGGGAAAAGACCGTTGTACGTCTCGACACATCACCACGAAACTACTTAGCGACACTCGTCATCAAGCAAACAGCGAGATAATGTTCTTGGTGTTACGCCAAGTAAGATCGTGACGGTTTCAGCCACCAATTAATGTCCAAACGTTTCAAGCGTGTTAATACTTAAATAAAACAGTGGCATTCCAATTAAACAAATAAAAATATATTAAAACAGTTTTCGACTGAAAACAATTATATGTATTCTCTTCTTTTTTTAATTATTTTATCTATATGTATCAGACTTTATTTAAAGCGATGTTCGTGCACACATGATGTTTTTACAATAACACAATACGACAGGTGTCTTGCTGTTTAGCTTCGATTGCTAGGAGTGGCACTGGTGTGTCTGCTTTGTGTCATTTCACTTTGTTAAGCATCAGCCAATGTAGCAAAAGGTCGATCTTTTACATACTTTAATGGAGCCTCCCATATCAATGGAGTGTCTTTGTTGTACAAAAATACTTGAGATTTACTTGAATGAATTGGTTTCAATTTTGATTGTAGCATATGGTCAATTTGCCCTCGTGGTTGCACAAACAATAAAACCATTTCGTTCTGGGTCAATAAATACAAAATACGTTTTCACTTACAATTTCGTGATAGTCTGTTTAAAAACAAAACGATGTTAAAACGTTGCTCCTCCTTAGTTAACTTGTTTTTGAAAAAGGAAACACCATTCCATTTACGGACCTACGTTTTAAATAAGGATTAATAGCCTGTGTTTCTTGTCTTACTAGTTAACGTCTAGTTTGGTTATATGAAACGCTCTGAAGAAGCAAAATGTAAGATAACTAGTGAAAAAAAGAAGACGATCTCGCAAGACTAGTTTCAAGGCTGTAATTTAACTGTTTACTGTTTAGTTCATAAACATTACGATAATGCTAAGTGGAACAACAGTGTACTACTGCATACCACCGGTCTACAGGTAGGCCTTGTGAAATATGCTTTCCCATTTTACCTGGCAACGATTCTGTCTAATGGGTCCTGCCATTTGTTACATTTAATTTCTGACATCTTCTAACCATTGCATGGCCCTATTTAAAACGATTAAGAACTTATAATTATTGCAAATCTAATGTTCAAATGAATTGAGAAACATATGACTATATGTTCATACTGATTAAGACATTTATTACGGTAATGCCTAAAAGGTCTCAGATATTCATTATCTTATATTAGTTATTAAAGCTGCACTTGGTCCAAGGTTGAATTGTCAATAAGAAACTAAACGTAAACAAAAACTTATATTGGAAAAATGAATAGCAAATGCAGGGAAAGCACATAAACAATGTCAAGTCGTATCTGCCTATCGAATGATTCGCGCATCAGTGAATTGGTTAATGCTTTATACGACTTCATTTGAATGCTGTCAAAACATGACACAGTTATAAACCTAGTTCGGCACGAAACCATTGAAAACTCCAAAGTATGCGGTCGTGTACTTTTTCAAATACTGAATATTTAGTCTGCATATTTTAGCAATCATATATTATGTTGTGTATTGCTTACCAAATCCACGTACTTTGATTATAACATAATATAATAAATCTTTCCATGAACCGATTCGAGCAGATCACGTTGATAAATATTCTGCGATTTTGTTATAAAATTGACACATGTTTATATCATTTCTGTCATAGAAGCACATGCGCAAAAATGTCGGTGTTTCCGCTTGTTAATTTTGGCAAATAATGTGATGCAAAATAACATTGTGCCCAAGTCCTTAATTTATTGTATGTATTTTAAATTAGCGCAGGTACGGTACACTATAAGTTTGCAACGGCACTTAATAGAAATATTAAGTCCATCAAAATTTGTAACAAACAATCTTCAGACAGACTTCTTTCTTTTTACAGTGATTGAAATACGCACGGCGGAAGAACAGTCGCTGGCAATGTGGAACTCACTATTTACAGCATTCTGTTTTTACATAGGGTTCGTCATCTTTTCTGTTTTCTCTATTATTGTGAATTATTTAATTATTAATTTATGTAAGTTTATTACATAATAATCAATGTGGTAACGCTACAAAAAAATAGTGTTTACGTTCATTTAATGCATATTTTCAAAATTCAATATGAAGTCACCGAAACAAATTATTTGTTCCAAGTATTAAATGCTTTTAGTTCCTCTCAAGAAGAGGAAGACTCAAACTTGCTGTTTTGGTTTAAAGCTAATGTTTTCTAAGCACAATTTTATTCATTAACATATTTGTCGTTGTTATCATTCATGTGCTAAAGTACCAGTATTTCCGTCTTTCCGGTTGCAACTACTGAACTGTATTTAAGCGTAACTAAACATAATCCGTTCATTATTTAAAACAAAACATACACAACATGTTTGAAAACAATAATATGTCGACCCAATTTAGAATAAACATTTGTCTCACAAATGTTTACAAATCATCTCCATGTCATCAATATGTCAGGCACTTTTGGTAGTTTTGATTTTTATCGATACGTATCAGCGAACACATATTTACTTCTTTGCCGACAACACAACATCCGAAATCCATCAACTATTATATATATTATATTTATATAAAAAAAACAACAGCGTTTTACTCTTAATTACGTTCCATTGTCTCCCTTCCCTTGACCTTCTGCTTGAATTTGACGTTTCTTTGCTTTAGCCGTAGTCTTCTGTCGCCTAGTATTCGGGCCTGACGGCGGCAACCCGAGAGGCACATTTCCGGCGTCCGGTTGAGATCCAAGTCCATTGTCAGGTTCATTTTCTTTGTTCTCTTTACACACTGTCATTTCATCGCTACGCAGTCGTAATTCGGGGGAGTCCGAATGAACTCGACCAATATAGCCAATTCTTGGATTGACTTGTTTTGTGTCATTATTGGTTGGCTCCACACATTCCTGTATCGTGTCATCTCTCTTGATGCGACTCTTTGGCACAAGGCCATCCATCGACTTCGAAAAGGCCGCGAACTGAGTTTTGAGGCCTTCTGATTTGTCTTTATCCTCTTCCTTAATATTCTCTTCATCTACTTCTTGTATCTCATCGAAAGTGACCGGTTGCGTCTTATACCTTACACCTTGACGCGCCGCTCTTGAACGTTTCTTCCTCTGAACCGAATTTCCTCCACCACCTCCGCCACTACTGCCTCCACCACCGACAACATATTCCGCATTTAGATGAAGCCGTGAGAGACGCTCGGGAAAATGGGTCTCGAAATGAAAAAGAGGGTCATGCACACGGCCCGGAAAGGCCATGTTGGTCATAGCAGCTGTACCAACGTTGATTTATATACAGTAGAGTAACACCTCTGAAAATATACGAGATAGAATCATTATATTTCTATTTTTATTATGAGTTTGAGCTAAATATATATCAATGAATACAACAAACGGATACGAATGCATATTTTGACGCTAAGTTACAAAGTCAATATTCGTGGCAACAACAGGGGCATAATATATTTTACTAAAACCAGACATCAATTGAAAGTATGCACGTTTATCGTAATAAATTCAATAGATTTTCCGTTAATAGACATTCAAATTCAAACATTCTATTCCTGTAGAATCCGAGTCTTTTTTGTTGTTTTTACTTTAGTGTACAAGACAGAGTTCCGCACAGAGGGCAAGTGCAAAAACATACGAATTTCAGCAGTGCCGCTATGCATAACGAAGAAGATATGTTCACAATAATCCTACTTATATTGCCTTTTTAACAACTCCACGAACAGTCCTAACATCACGATAATTTTGTGTTTGTTTCGTGTTGTTTTTTGGTGTTGAAGTTTTGAACTATGTGTGGGTGTGTATAAGTAACTGATCAAAACGAGTTTCTCCTACTGCTGATGTATCTGGAGCTTCATCGATTTTATATTCACTCTATCATTCATCTTTTTAATACAAATCTTAAGAAAACGTGTTTATTCATGGGCATGTAAATGTGTTGAGTATTCTCTACATGTTTATCTCTACGAGGTAGAACACTGTTTGCCAGTCATCAGACATCGATGGAATTGTGCAAGAAGTTCATATCAAAACTAAGTATTGTGTTAGTGTACATAGGGTAAAGTCCTTTCCATGATTGTGTGTAACACACTGTTATCACAAATGCTCATGCATTTTCAAGAATTGTTTTGGTGAAAATGCGTAAACATTCGTGTTCAGCGCAACTTTACGTCAAAAAATCTTTATATTCAGGAACCTGACAAATTAAAATGCTTATTAGGATAAACACACAGACCCTGATGATTGCCAATAATGAATTGAGGAACAATTGTACGATGCTATTGCTGAGCCAGCCTGTATAAGCGACAACGATGTACATTCTACCTCCTTGTTAATGGGACTCAGAGGAGCTGTAAAATAATCTTAATAATTGGGAATGTTGAAAAGTAACACGCTCGCGTGTAACATTGTTTAATAACACATGGCTGAGAGAGTAACGGTAAACAATATAAACCAGTAAACTGTTATATCGCCGTTCCGGCCATGTGTTATTTAATTAATTATAGCAAACAGAAATATATCAAATTACTTATACCAGAATTATAAACTGTGGCAAGAAAGAGTGCGACGTAGGTAAGGCGATATTGTGTTATTTTCAGTCACAACTTTATAATTTTAAACCAACGTTTGATGAATATTTAATTCCATATAATATAATTACGAACAGATTCATTTCTGAACATTAACCGTTAACAAATGACTTTGCTTACTTTGCTATGGTCATCATGGTGATACAGACTTCTTCTGAATTAGACAATTGTTTTAATAAAACATGTTTTCTGCATTTAGCGGGGTGACATAAAATGTTATCCTGTAAGATTAGTTCAATTCTAGGCAGAAAAAAAAGCGTGGACAAGAGAGGAATTTGGGACATCGAGTCAATAACGGGCGCATAAATACAAATAAAGTAAAACCTGTTACATAGAATAATAGGAGCAACTATGTTATCGATGTATCAGAAACCTATTTGACCGTAATTTTTAATTTTACACCCAATGTCAATGTCACCCGATTAATGAAAATCGTTACAGCTATTTAAGAGAAACGTCCTTATTTAGCGAATCGAAATGGCACATGACGACTTGTCTTAATTAAAGGCCATTTTCCATTATTTCACCTAAGTAGCCATCTGTCGAAGTGTTTAAAAGCATTATATGTATTTCTACATTGGACGGAATTTTGAATTATTACCAAAAATAGCATTTATCAAATTATCACACACTCAATGGTAAAATCGTCCCTATCTGACGCAATCTTACGCCGTATTACATATTCAGGAAAAATAAAACCCACGTACATAATGGCCGACATCTGCATCCGTAATTCACATATGTAACCACGGAAATTAATAATATCCTGTAATTACCTAAGCGTTACTAGATATTGGTAGCGATAGAAACATGATGACGCTGATGCTGTGATTAATGAATTTATCACATGTTACGAAACGTCAATACGCCAAGCTTGGTGATAACAAAACATGTAGAAACTACGTTCGTGTTAAAGTCGAACTGGATTTCAATATGCAATCAGCAGTGGAATGAAGAAAGAAAATGCTGTTAATACATCGCACTACCTGTCTAATACTTAAATTGCAAATGGAAAAACAAACAATTTGAATACTGTGCAATCGACAAAGTCCTTTCCTCAACTTGATTCGTTAAAATAGCAACGATTTTTTTAATACATGCACTGTACAATGTACACAGATTGTGCCGAAATCATTAGCTTAGAGTTACAGAGTAAAAAGGAATCAACTAAAAGTGCCTAAATCTGCAAGGATCTAAAATAAGTAAACCTCATATGTCCAGTCGTCATTTAATTAACACTTGTTATGCAAAAATGTACGTTTCTGCAAAACTGTTAAATGTAAACAGTGTTCTGTAAACGTTTGTACAATACAGCTAATTGTTGACAGCCATACAGATATTCAAATGTGTACATATCACAGTTTGATGTTGATATTAATGCAAATAGTTGCCTTGCAAATGGCCAAGTTATTACTTCACATTTTAATGTTGATATCCAATGACTTCACATTTTAATGTTGATAGCCGTGTAAATGTTTAGTTTTTGCTTCAGATTTTAATGTTGAAAGCATTGCAAATGTTTTCACTTCACAGAGTTAAATGTGGATTGTCAAGCAATTATTCAAATGTGTACATCGCAGTTGGTAGCATTGCAATTATTTTTATTTGTATACTGCAAACCATTAATATTCGTCGGCATGAAATTTCGTGGTTTGTTGAAAAATGACAATTTTGTGGACACTTAAATTCGTGGATTTTAAATTTTATTAATAAAAAAACATCTATAAATGCACATCATGTTTGGGGTAATGTATTTATCATAAACAAACTCTTATACTTCATTTAACTACTATGAACATTATATTTACATTGTCTTCATGTAGGCATACGTACTAGAAAACTACATCTTAGAGCGCAAATTCGGCTTAACAAATAGCTAGCCAAATAATAATTCACTGGAAGCTTAAAATCGTGGATCGTTCCATCCTCAAAATCCACAAAAATTAGGTCCCCACGATCATTAATGGTTTTGCAGCAGTATATTTAATTTGATAGACATGCAGTTATTTAAGTAAGTACTGCAAATTGTGACATCATTGCAACATTGCATCTTATACAATGTTGTTTAATTATGATATAATTGCACATGTGTGTAATTTTATTCAGCTAAGTATAATGTTGAAAATTCATTAATTCTGAAAGTGTACATCAATATTTAACTGTCGTAGTTTTATTTTGAGAGCCTTACAAACAACTATAATGCAATTGGATGTCACCTTGATCGATACGTTCATGCTACTAACACCCACCTTGAATAATTTAAGTTGGAAAAAACCCATAAAACATGTTTCACAACGCTCTTATTGGCGCTAATGAATATTGACAATTTTCAGGAAAAATTGTTGACTTTTGAAAATCACATATATTTTTCTATGACAATTCTAGTACAAAGAGTCTTTTTTATTTCATTTGTATTCGTTGCATTATTTTGTGGACGTTCTTTTTCCTCAACATCCACATTCACTGATCCCATCGAATGTTTAATTCCAAAATGATTCTTGTACATAATGGCAAACTACGCACTTGATACATATTATATGTTAACAAAATATTTAATGGGTAGTTTAAACAATCCTGAAACAAGTGAAAGAACAACTGTATAAATATTTATTAAACATACTAACCATTCAGCACAATATCGTCCAAAACATTTAATATCGCTGTTATATTAAAAACTGCATTTGCACATCGAAATCCTATTAACCACTGATGATCACCTAGGAAATTCTCCGAATCGATGCGAATACCATTTTCTCACACAGTGCTTCATTATAGCTCTTGCATTCCTGAAATAACCCGCTATGCAGCTGTTACCAGGAAAAAGAGGGTCGATAAGTAAGTTGTTTTCTGTCCGGCACATACTGATTATACTACCATTTGCACTTTATTAACTGCGGTAATTCGATTGCGCTGTATGAGACTAAACGATACAATATCTATGTTGCAGGGTATTCGTCATTCTTAGTATGAAAATACTGAGACAATACCAGACAATTCGAGAAATTATTCATATTTATATAAATGAATGATTCAAATTTATATTAATGCATATGTATATCTTTACAAAAAGTAGAGTGTAATAAATGTTGACTCTAAATACTATTTGCCCATGATATTTCAAGCATACTGGAATATTAAAGGAACTATGTCAACAAAATATTGGCTTCCATTTGCACTATAAATTATATTATTTGATAGAAATGCGCTTTACTAAGACATGTCTATTAAATAAATAAAAACAATATCATACACAAGATATATGATAAAAACAAATTAGCAAAAACAGACAGAAAAAATTTAAACCCCAAGCGGGTATTGAACTCAAAACTCATAAGCCATTCGAATAAATGACAGTAGACAGTTCAAAGAAATTGCCCCCTTGGGGCCCTTTTCGATGACGTAGTCCCCTTAAACGGTTACCAACAATTCCCAAAGCTACGATATTTGTATGCCTCACTAGTGACTCAATTAATTGAATTCCATGTTTATGTCTGCATAATAAAACCAGTTAATTGTCATGAAAAGTAAACAATTTACACGAAAACCGTTCGGCTGTTATCGTTATATTATTAACATTTATTTTCGGTTATACAGAAAAAGATCAAATAAGTACCCACTTATACAAAAGGTAATCTGATTTTTAATCTGAGTGGTTCATTAAACTCAAAGGAAGATAAACACATTGAGAAACTATAAAACCTAAATACTTAAACTTGTTATAGTATGCAGTTCAATGCACTAGCGTAAAATTTGCCATTTAATTTGATGACCGTAAATGAAGTGAATTCCCAAAAAGGAATGTATACAAGAAAACTGTGTATATTTTCATGAAAAGTTAACAACTTCTCTTGAAATTTCGTAAAGAAGTGTACGAAATGTATCTGGTTATCTTACGCACACGTATATTTCACCATAGAGTTACCGACCCTCGCTTATTATCTGGGCAAAGCATTGTTTAAAATGGCCACATCAAAGAGAGATTAATACATTTTCGTAATTTGTTCTGAGTGTTCGTGCTGTATTCTTAATGTTCCAGCAAAAACATTTGAGCGGGATGTGATACTTTGGAGAAACCACTTGTTGGGTGGCATAAAATAAATAATGGGTATCAAAGAAAAACATTTTACCCAAGAAAGAAAGGATGATTGTCAGCACATATTAATATAAATGTCTTTGAACAGAAGAAGTGTCAAAAGAGATTGCTTCAAAGAAGGAAGTTAGAAAACATTAAAAAATAAGATTACACATGTAATATAAAATTGAGGCAAATACGTCTTCGGAAAAAATGATTTATGTATCATATTGAACGATTTATTTGAAATAAACAAGAGGTTAAACGCTTATATAGTTTTCTTCATTATCATGGCATATCTCTGAAATATACAAACAACGTCAGCAAGTGACCATCAAAAACGAAGTTGGGCTATCGTTATGATGCACGATTACATGCATAAGCTTGGCAACTATCCACACTTATGGATGTTTTGGATGAATAGTGGCCATATCTTAATTCATATACATCGTCTGGAACTATTTTAATAATTCGAGAACAAATCAGAACAAAAACAATGTTTTAATAATTGGCGCCAATATATACAACACAATGTTATTCAAACCGTGTTCATTTGTTAAATATGGAAAGTAGCTTTGCTAGTGCCAGAAGCGAACTTAAGTTCTTGTAAAGTGTATACATTATGGTTTTATAGATATAGTAATCTATGGGTCATAAGTATGTATTCTGATTTGCACGGAAACCTACACTCTTGAATTATAACTGATGACTATTTCGCATTGTATGTATTCGTAGACATCCATACAATATATTGGACTATTTAAATAAACACATCTGCAGGTTAAGTTAACCTTTTTCAACGGTCATAGCAGTGGCTTCACAACCCAGGGTTCGCAGGTTCGAGCCCCCGCTACACCCTTACCCACTAACTCGTCTTTCGCATGAGCCCTTAAACCGAGGTCAGTGTATTAGGCGCTTCACACCGGACACAAAACGACCCAGGGTCGCCTCTGGAACGGGGCGTCTCCTGTATCTTGCATTATCCCCCGTAACCCAACTAACAAGTCTTCTGGGGGCGATAGCCATACGGGAGAGAATCACGGTGCATTCGATAAAAATTCTCCACACACACACACACACACACACACACACACACACACACACACACACACATGTGCTTATGAACGTCGCCTTTTTGTCCAGGCGTTTGCTGGAAATTGACTTTTTTGCAGTTGAAATATTTTCTGAATTGGGATCAGTTTTTTAATCTCTAAATTACAAATTACTGTCAAAAGTACTAGAACTATGGGCTCTGCATGGATGAAGAAAACACATTGCATTAACTATAATGGATATACTCGCTATATCTTGCGAAGAATGACCAAAATTACATTTGTGTATGAAATATAAAGTGTACCCTTTTTACGTTATAAAGACAATTAGCAAGTGAAATATGCACATTGAAATAAATGAGTTTAATTAGGAATATTGATGTTTTGTGCATCGTTGCATTCTTACGGTATTGTGCGAATTGCTTGCATTATTTCTTACATAACGTAT
Organism: Congeria kusceri; assembly: GCA_027627225.1. Taxonomy (NCBI): domain Eukaryota; kingdom Metazoa; phylum Mollusca; class Bivalvia; order Myida; family Dreissenidae; genus Congeria; species Congeria kusceri. Next base: position 88,682,927 of record CM051024.1, read on the forward strand.
GATAGAACAGCCACGTTTTTTTTTGCTGTGAGCAGTTAACTTAATTGTATTAATTACATTATAAAAATGCACAATTTTATTTCAAATAACATTATTTGTGTAACTAAAACGGAATACATAGGAACATATGACGCAAATCCGCATATATTTCGATTTAAAAGTAAAAATGAAAAAGAAGAGCCTAAAATGTGCATTAAGCGACTTTAATGCCGAAATAATGTTCTATTTTACAATTCAAAATGTCAATCGCTGAATAATAGGCTGACTCAGTAATTCCAGAAATCTGCCACGTTATGTTACATTCCAAATCGGCTAATACGAAACGTCTGGGCCTTGCGGTTACAGAGATGATTTTTTAGGTCCACTTGCCATATAAGTCTGCAAAAACCGCGCGACCCTCGAGGTATGGCTTATTTTTACCCGAGGGGCATAATCTGAACACTCTTTGTTGAGAAGCTCTATACAATGTTACATACCAAATACAAAACCTCTGGGCCTTTCGGTTTCAGAGGAGAAGATTTGAAGTCATTTTGCTATATGAATCTATAGAAACAATGTGAGCCCGGGGCGTGGCAGCTTTTTACCCCAGAGGCATAATTTCAACAATCTTTGTAGAAGACTACTTTACAATGTTACATACCAAATACGAAACATCTGGGTCTTGTGGTTTCACAGGAGATTTTTAAATTCTACTTAAATATAAGTCTATATAAAAACATATGCATGGCCACATTTTACTCCAGGGGTATATTTTGAACACTCTTTGTAGAGGACCACTATACAATGTTACATACCAAATTTTAAACCTCTGGGCCTTGCGGTTTCAGAGGAAAAGATTTTAAAAGTCATTTTGCCATTTAAGTCTATATAAACCATAGACCCCGGGGCGTGGCCAGTTTTAACCCCAGGGACAAATTTTGAACAAACTTTGTAGAGGACTTCTAGAGGATGTTACATATCAAATATGAAAGCCCTGGACCTTGCGGTTTCAGAGGAGAAGATTTTTGAAGTTCTTTTTAATCTATTTTATATCTATGGTACATACATATCCCGTGACTGAAAAGATTTAAGCAATATTGAAATGTTGACAGAGGGTCACCCAAGGATCATTCCTGTGAAGATTTGTGAAAATCTGCCAGGCGGTTTAGGAGATGTTGTTGAAATAAAAATTGACGACGGACGAACGATTGACGACAGACAACAAACGATCACAAAAGCCAGACATGAGCAGTTGACAATTATATTAATACAAGTATACACTTGAGGCAAATACGTCTTGGGCTTAATTGATTTTTTTTTTTAAATCTTAAATGATATATTTGAATTCGAAACCAAGAGAAACGCCAATAACTGCTACATTATCATAGCATATCTCTCAATATACAAACAACGCCAGTCTGTGGGCAAAACGTTGTTTCGATATCGCAATGATGCAAGACAACATACATAAGCCTGGCAAATATCCATACTTTATGGATGTTAGGTTTGAACTCTGTCCATATCTATATCCATATTGTTTGTCTGAAGCTATTTTAATAATGATTGAACAAAGCAAAACAATAATGTATTCATATTCGGTGACAAAGTGTGCAACTGCTTAGTTTCATATGAGCGATTATATTTAAACATATTGTTCAAGGTTTAAGGCGGATGATAAATTTATATGCATTTTGTGTTTAAATAAGCTAAAAATTCACATGTTTACTATTTTATTCTTCTAATACTGATATTGTCTAATTAAAACAGTGTGCGTACAAATTTTCAAGTTCACATGATTGTTAGAAAGTTTTTGAAGAATATAGTATTTATGGTTACCTGCATTTCTTGTGTATTATAATATTAAGGGCGTAACAAATTGTCTTTATACAAAATCAATATTCGACCAAAGAGATATAAGTAATAGATTTAATGTTTAACTTTGCTTTATTTATCTAATACTAACGTTAACCTTGGAATCTTACAACAAAGATAGATCGGAGCATTAATTATTGTGAGACTTTGCCAAGCCTCTAGGGCGTGTATGGCAGTAATTGTACATTTTCTCGCTACTTTACAGCTCCTTTATCAAACAGATAAGAAAAGCAGGGCTGTTTTGTTGCTTTCAATGTTCTTCGTATGATCCCTTCTAGTGTTATAATGCTAGAAACTGATTTCAGCGTGCCTTTACAATATGCATTATAAGATGGGATCAGTGTTTTTATAAATCTGATTCATTTTGCATTCCGTAAACACTAGATTAAACGACAATCACAAAGCCTGGAACTGATGAGTGCACTTGCAAGCTTGAGGAAACTACAACACCGGCTAAGACAGGTCAATCACACGAAAAGTGACCATAAGTACTTTGCGCTTAAAGTCTATATTGGTCATTATTTACCTCCGCCATGGAGTTTTTTTTGTATTTGTTCTTTAGTATTGGGAGATATGGCCGTATTGTGGTAAGCTTCATAACCCATAAATGTACGAGCTGCCTTGTCGTAGATCTAGCTTTCCTGATTACTTTCTAGTTACATTTTGGAAACAAGCAGCTACTGGATTTTCGTCATTATCGGAAAGGTCATAAGAAATAATCATACTTCTGAATTCCTAGTATATGTTTATTTATTAATTCTTGTATGATAAGTAACGTATATGTGACTCAAATATATAAGTTCTACAGAACGCTGGGTATCACTGAATAAAGACAAGAATTGAAGAAAGCAGACAACGGTGTATGGTGTTCACACGAACGCTTATGGTTGTAATAATAACCCGTTAGATTATGGAACGAATTTGTATTTACCTTCTCACCCAGCTTTCTATAATGGTTTCATCGTATAATTATATCGAAAAACTACTATTTTTATTGGTATTCAACGCCACGAATGTATACAATCCATCGAATTTTGCAATAAATAAAGTATCGGTCAAAAGTGATATCGTAAAGCATGAGAAGATCATGTTATTTAAAGTACAATTGGAGGTTAATGAAGCATTGATCCATGTTGTGCTTTTATGGTCCTAGTGTCGTGCAATATTACTTATATACAACATCCAAGGATATGCTATAATGCACTAATATATTCGTTTCTTTTTGGTAAGCACCATTAAATATAAATGCATCAAACAATGTAAACTTACCACACAATAGCAAATAAACGTAAAGAAAAGCTGCAACAACATTTTTAAAAGCAGTTCATATCATGTGCACCGATGGAATATATTTAGTTTTTTGGTATGTGTTTACATTATGTCAGTAAGTTCAACGTGTTCACATTTTGAAAATAAAATGTCTAATATATACACGTCATAAAACATCATTTTTATGATTTGTTTTGTTTTGTTTTGTTTCTCTTGTGCCGATACACACACCGGAAATTAATAAGCTTGCATTTGATGGTTCGTTAAGTACATTGTAAGTGCAAACAAAATATAACGACTCGTTTTATAAACGATACCAATTAATACATGAGTAATAAAAGCTTTATGCATTTGCTGTTGTGATGACTCATGTCTCATTCAGTTGGTAATTGTACGTACATCGATAATGAAGTTACCAAATACGCAATTAATAATGTTTAGGTGTAAGAAGTCATTTATACAAATACGAAACTCTCAACAAATTATATTCAGCGTGTTATATGTATGTTCAAATAATAATGCTGACAACAAGAACTTAAATGGCTTGCCAATGAAGGTATAAGAACGATGTTTATCGCATCAACATAAGGCAACCTACGCATTACATATTATTGTTCATCTTTATAGTATTATATACAACAGGACATAACAGATAGTTTATTTAGACTTGGACATAGCACATTGTCTTTGTTATGAAGAAATATTATAATACAATAAAGGTCATGTGATAACAGGTTATTGACACAGAATAGTAAAATACTATTATCTAATTCATATGTGAGGCATAATAACTGAAGCCAGTAAACATACAAATGTAGAAAGTAACGCGACATTAATAGAGAGGATGAACAAAAAAGACTATTGTGATCCCTCAACAACATTCAAAATTGTTTTCCTAAGACAAGGCGCTTCTTTTATACATAATGAGAGTTTAATAAGCTCTTCCCTTTTACAAGATTTCTTGAGTTCTATTGGACGACATATAGGAAGGTCTATAGAACAAAAGTATATATATAAAGCACGTCTTCGAGAATGGCAACACGAAAGCCAAAGAGTGAATAAACAAAATATAGTATTACTATATAAAAGCATCTCTAAATGACAACCATAAAGAGTTACCCATTGACATAAAAATCGACCACAGGCAGCCTATATCTCTGGTTACATTACGTTTTCCTTGATTGCCCCAAGATACACGTGTCTCTTTTGAGATTAATGAACTGATATTGTTCTCGTTGAGATTCTGGTTCTCTCTTTTGGTAGTGTCTGTATATCCATGGTTCGGTTGCTGGGCACGGATTATGGGGTTGTGTATCATGCCAGTCTTATCTGTCCTGTCACAATAATTACTGAGATACGGCAATGTTCGATTTACAATATAATTTTAAAGGACCTTGCCAAAAAAAAACATTTTATAAAAAATGTGGTACGTGTAAGTTTGTTAGGTGTCACACAATACCAACTCTTCATATATAAAGCTAACGTGTAAGCGTTATGTCGATGCCAATTATTGTTGCAGTTGGTAATATACTGACAGTGTTCTAAAATTATTATATTAGATCAAATACAGTACAGTTACAATTGCTTTGCTTATATGCTTATAAAATCCAGAACGCGTTTAAAACGATTTTACTGCTATAGCCATTTGTGAACGTTAATATTTGCATACTATGAAGATATGCAAATGTATCCTTAATAAAAACAACACATCCCCAATAGAACAATTTTGCATTAACGTTAAACTTCATACTATTAGCCTATAATTACGTTATCACATAAAATTAACACAGTGCCTTCAACATTTTGAATAAATAACTCATTTGCAAATTCACCTATAAAAACAATGCCGATGTGTTATAGATGTTTTGCAAAGTGAGCAACAATGCACACTTCTTCACTACCTCATTACAGGTACATCCTGCCAATTTTCCTGGCAAATTATGAGTCATATTATTTGTTATTCTATTTCGCCTGTCTTCACACACTTGCACTGTATTAAATTGGCGCTGTTTTAATAGGAACTTATTTTTGGGGAAGAATGGTGCATTCAATTATTTTGACATCAGTGACAGATTGATTGAAATGTATTTTCAAAAGGAGAAATGTTTGCATGTGATTTTTAAAGCATTCAATGCTGAGAAAAAAGTTTTTAAACACTAGTGACCAAAAAATTGCTTTTATATTCGTTTGTGTAATGCATTTTTGCTGTATATTTTCAAAAATGTTCTGTTATGAATAAATAACCAAACTCATAAACACGTTCAATGTTCACAAACATCATCGTTGGTTGCTGAATATCAATATACAATGCCAAAATAAATATTAAATACAATTTGCTTAAAATCATGGTGGCATTATACCTATTACTATATTATGTGCTCTGAAACATAAACTTTACTGTATGGATGCCCTATACAGATAACAAACAACACACAAAAACACAATCCAAAACACGGCTCCCATATTATCAGGTCCAAGACAAATGTGCACAATGTGCACAATAAACAGGTATGTAATAAACAACAAACATTTGCTATTCTCTTGTTAAAAGCAATGTCTGGAGTTGTACGAAACACTTACCACACACTTTCCGGGCAATGTTTGCATTATTGTATAAGTGCTGGTGCGAAAAATAGACAGCCATGATCTTAATATATGCATGCCGTGTCAAAAGTTTTTGTCCACGTTATAAGAGGATGTTGTATAAGGTTACACGCGATATAGTTTGACTTACAGTTGAATAAATTAACAATAAAGATCTAATCATAAACACTTTACGTTACTTTTTGTTTGAATTGACAAACGGATATATTCGAACCAGAACATACACCATACATAAATATACATTTTTGAAACATGCATCATTAGGAACCGTGTAGATCAATTACTATGTAATATTCAGGTTTGCAACAAACGAATTTCATAGACTGTGTATTATGTGTTAATAATTACAACCTTTTGCATGTTCATGTAAACGCTGCATTCTGATTGGATAATGCGCCCACGTGACCTGTCATTCACACCCCGATGAACCGGTTGCGTATGCAAATTGCCTCTTTATTATTCATGACCGTTCTACTTTTTCATTCTTTATTTGCGAAATGACGTCATTGTTTTGCGCGACCCTTTACGATCTTTACTTTCATTCGCTATTTGCGAAATGACGTCATTGTTTTGCGCGAGCGTTTACCATGTATACAACATCGTTCGTAAGGAAAATGACTGATTTATCGGTTGCCAGTGTTGCAGACGGTGAAATTGTTAACGCATATTGGGAAATTAGAATATTTTTAGTAACTTTTCACCAGAAAGTCAACTCCAAAATGATCCACAGTGATATGAAATGTCTTACGAGATAATAGAAATGCCGTTCGACGAAAATGAAACCGAAACTAAAATGGGGGTTCCTACGCCTGAGGCTACATTTCAGTTGCGGCCCTTAGACAGTTAAAAGTAACGTTTATTTCCACTTTTGGTTGTAATTATAAGAATTGAATAGTATTTTCCTTCATTTCATCGGTGTATGAACTGTCGGGATAATTACGCCTAATTAATGCATAAACGCCGTTACATCTTCCTATCTGCGAGAAGACTGGTATGTTTTAGCACAGAATACACGCTAATGCTAAACACATGTTCACGTTTCTGCAATTATGCATATAGTCTAACAGTACTTGGCTCAAATACGCTTGTACTTACTGTTGAAATGAGAGCGTTCACCATTATCACACATAATAACTCCTTACATTAACTAGAGGTTGCCGAGGCTTCGACATTGCTACACGCAGCTTTAAGTAATCATCTCGTATTATTATACAGCACGCGATTATTTTGTATCCAAGCGTGATCGCAGTGAGATCGTTCACACAGAAAACACACACTCGGGAAACGAAATGGAAAAACTATTTCTGATGATGCAAACTATGCAAAGAATGCTCATATTATGTCATAGAACATATAGCATATGTTGACTTTTTTAAATCAACTTGGGTAGCCAATTTTTCATTGTAAACGCAACGAAGCAAACTTCAATGGAACTGGATTAAGACATGTTACTAAGCAACATTGTGTAAATAACCAACAACATAACCCAATGTATCGTTTATTTAAGTTGATGTAACATAATATTAACATAATTATATTTCATTATGTATCAATGTACGAATGCATAATTCCGTTTATTTCTTAAATTGGCCATCGAAATGAGACTTAGAATTAATTATTTATTTACAATCTTATATGTTCATCCGATTCGTAAGTGCGAATTATTATACAAAATTGCATTGCATACATATTTACTGTTGATGTACGTTAAAACAATTTTGGCATTATTTAACGAACTTTCCATGGCATAGTAATTACACCAGTTAACAAACGCATAGTGTTTTTACTTTGCAACTATTACCTGTTCCTTCTACCTCATTAACCAAACATGTTTTTATGACACAAGAGATCAAGGGGCAAATTAGTTTAAGTTATTACTTGAAACAAGACTATGTATTAAGTCATGTCATCTATTATAAGTTATAACTGTATAAACAGTTAACGATACCGCATAATAATTAAAACCTGAACGTATTATCGTAGTGTTAGAAATATTGGGAAAAAAGCAATTATATATGTTTGCGCAGGAACAACTACCCGTTTTGACCATTTGATCGTTTTACCACTCAATTATAACAAAGGGATTTAATATTGCGCAAATTATTTTGGCAATCTTCGTCATATGAACCACTCACTATATTCAATTATATGAACACGCCATGCTCTAGAACAACCGCTCACATATCTGGAAACATGAACAAACTCTCGCATTCAGCCTGCATTAAATTGGCATGCAGTACGGCTGAACAACCGCTCAAATATCTGGAAACATAAACAAAATCTCGCATTCAGTCTGTATTAAATTGGCGTACAGTACGGCTGAACAACCGCTCACATTTCTGGAAACATAAACAAAATCTCGCATTCAGCCTGCATTAAATTGGCATACAGTACGGCTGAACAACCGCTCACATATCTGGAAACATAAACAAACTCTCGCATTCAGCCTGCATTAAATTGGCATACGATACTGCGGAACAACCGCTCACATATCTGGACACATAAACAAACTCTCGCATTCAGCCTTCGTTACATTGGCATACAGTACGGCTGAACAACCGCTCACATATCTGGAAACATAAACAAACTCTCGCTTTCAGCTTACATTAAATTGGCATACGATACGGCTGAAGCGAAACAAAACTATTTTGCGGTTTTTGCGATTCGCGGAGTAATGGGTGATCGAGTCAAACGCGAGTCGACTCTCAGTGCATCGCAAAATATCGCCACGAAGCTACTTGTCGACACTCGTCATTACGCAAACAGCCGTGTTAAGAGCAATTTCGTGGCCAACAAATAATGTCCAAACGGTTTAAGCGTGTTAAATAAAACTATTTTTCGATTTAGAATTGCTTATCGGCCTATAAACAACGATTTGAAGTTCTGATGCGTAGGAATTAAACCACTAGGGCGTTTGCCCGAGTGGTTTAATATAAAGATCATCAGAACACAAATCGGTGTTTATTAGCCGATAAACAACGATTATGCGAAAATTACATCGATTCTAACATGACCTGACAACATGTTTTTGCAATAACAGTGCAAACTATATTTAACATTCTTTCGGGTTATTTATTGGTGGTTTAACAACGGTGATTTTTTTTCTTTGTCTATAGAAAACTCTGCGCGTGTCATGTTAGAATGGAAAATAAAACCGTTGTATTCAAATAAAACAAACAACAAATTAATAACGTTTTGGGGTCGAAACAACAATATGCATTACATTAACAGTTTGCCCTTTTTATATTTTATCTATACTTATCGGACGTTATTAACTCAGACTTTGCTTGCACACATGATGGTTTTACAAGCACACAATACGACAGGTGTCTGGCTGGTTAAGCTTCGGTTGCTAGTTGTGACACTGGTGAGTCTGCTTCGTGTCATTTCTCTTTGTTTTAAACATCAGTCAAATGTAGCAAAACGTAATCAGGCATTTAAGAGAGCCTTCCATGTCCTTGTTTTACAAAATAATTGAGATCTAATTAAAAAAGTTTCTAAGTTTTAGTTTAGCATTTGATTAACTTGCCGTTGTGGTTGACCAAACAGTAATAATTTCGTTCTATATTAATAAAGAGCAAATACATTTTCGAGATAGTCTTGAAAATATTCTCTATATATGAAGGTTGCCTCTATGCTAAACAAGATTATTCAATTTAAAAGTATACCTACAATTTGATATGAGAAACCAACTCATAATTCTCGTCTACCGATGTAATGTCTGGTTTGGTTTTATGACATGCGTTGCACATGGAGGTATAAGTATTATCGTGTGTTGAACTATTTAAAAAAAAAAAGCGAAACATAGATGAGTTCCAAGGAAACGGCTTAGTTCATAGACATAACGATAATGCTAAGCGGAACGACAGTGTACTTCGGTATTTCACCGGTCCACAGGTAGGCCTTGCGAAATCCGTTTTCCCATTGTTCCTGGCAAAGGTTCTTACTGATGAGTCACATCATTTGTTTTTCAATTCTTCCCGTCTTCTAACTAGTGCACCGTCTTAAATGAGTGACGTTTAATTGGAACATGTTGTAACAATCACAAAAACATTATTTCATTTTTTACCATGTTTTGGGATTGTTTAATGCAAACATTTATGATAATGGAAGGTAAATACGCTTTGTCCCGAGCTCCTAATGAAAATTTTCTGTATAATTGTAATGACTACATTATTTTGAAACCTGCAGAAATTCCAGTCTGTGAACTGTGTGAACGTACTTGAAAGCAAAATTTTAAACTTTCGAGCAGTGCTGGAACGCATGTGTTATATAATTAAATGGTTATGCTCCTGTTTACAACGATGATTAAGAATTTATAATGATTGCAAATGCAATGGTCTAACTAATTGTGAAACATATTACTGTATGTTCTCTTTGATTAAAAGACATTTTTTTTATTTACATATTCATATTTTTATGCTCTTGGTCCATGCTTGCAGTCTAAATAACAAACAACATTTAAACAAAAATGGAAAAGGCATTGAACGCACAGTTATCGTCAAAATGTACATACCTTAAGACGGATTCACATATATTTTTTATGACTGATATAACTTCATTTAAGTCTGGTATTCACCAGGTTCCTGATATAATTCTTAACTTAAGCTGTACTTAAGTTAAAATTTCAGCTCAACTTTTCTATGTAAAATCAAGTGATTTTTTATACAAAAGGGTAATATACTAAACCCCTAAGCAATATATACTAGTTTTAAATATATATATGAAAAACAGACCTATATATGAAACAACCACAGACTTTAGGAATTTTATGGATTTAAGAAATTTACTGAAGTTTCCCCTAAGGAGCTTTGTGAATACGGGCCCTGGCCAATACAATACACAGTAAAATACCAAGAAAACGTGTGACACTTAATTAACCGCTGAAAACGCAAAAGCACGTGTGTGTTCTGTTCTAACTTCATCATGTTTAGTCCACAATACAATCATTTTAACTCTGAAATTGGTAAATATTACATCGTATAGAATATTATCAGTCCATGAATACGCAAAATATATCGGTGTTTCCTCATGTTACTTGTAGCAAGTGGAGTGATCGCAAATTAATAAACCTGTTAATTTCATATATTTAAAATTATTCGCAGGTACATCTAATTTTGCATCGGTGTTAAATTAAGTTCATAAGAATAACATAAATTCCAGAGTAAATTATTTCATTTTACGTTGACGGAAATATGCATGGCGTTAGGATTAGTTGGGCAATCTGGTCCTAATCAGCATCTTTCTAGTAATGATTAGAGATAATTAGTTTATTCTATGCCTCTTCCTGCAAATTGTTAAACAAATAATTGACCCAGAATAAACATAGAAACATACGATGCTTCTTCGCGTCTTTTTCTTTATTTGTTAACAGATGTCCGTTAAAATGTTGTTCAACTTGATTACCAAGTAAAGCACTAAATAGCAGAGGCACATGTTTTCTAAGAATAACGACTTAAGGTTGAATGTAAACTTTCTTTTCCATGCAGTTTTCCTTGTTCGCTTTTACTACATATGTTTAATACCTTATTTTACTGAGGTATACTTCAAACATATTTACTAATTAAAGCGTGTATTCATTATATTTGATAAAGAATCCTTATTCCTTCGCAACAGTGTACCCCCCGGTCTTGACATACATGATACACAAGTGGCACATTTAGCAATGAAGGTAACAGAAATAATCCGACAAGGCGTGTGTACTATTGTGCGATAATTTTACATGGTGTTTCTTTGAGGTGTGCAATCATTTTGAATGTACATTCATTTCTATTTCATTTATTCTAGGATATGCGATATTCATTTCAAGATATTCTTTTAAATGCTTTGATTGATAAAAGTTCAATTGAGAGTTTATTGCGAGGCAGGAAGGATAACGGCTTCAAAAGAGTAGTACAATCTTTGTGCATGTCTTAATGCCTGCCCTAGTGTCTTAGAGAATGTTGTTGATTTCTCCCAATTTGCTCTTGGCAACTGTTCAGAACGATGACTCACGAAATCTCAATTTTAGTTCAAATAATTGTAGGTCGTTGCCCTGAACCAATTTCCTAAAACTGTGAAGCTGCTACTAGCATTGGTTTATGTTAGGTTCTGTTCAACATCATACGAGATTTGTAGTGAAGTTTGGCACGTGTCTCAGCAAATAAAAATCACTATTTCTAAACGCTTGAACCACACGAATGTTCATTTTCATAAAGCCGACATGACGGTGTAAATTAATATTCTATTTGTGGTTTTAAATGAACATACGGACGACCCAACCTGACACCAGGAAATTCTTTGCGCTAAATGTAAATGTGATTTGAATTATTCCATTCCCATTTACATGAAAGTTGCATACATAATAATTATATTCATGCAATATGGTGAATATTAACGACTAGGTCGTGTACGTGTATGTAAGCACGCATTATTAAGCACAATTGTGCAGATTTCACCAGATAATAGTCGAGACAGTTTTGTTTTAAAAATGCAATCTGAAATAAATACATATCAATATAACCAACCATTTATTTACATACTGCCTATTTATACTGTCACATAAGTGTAAGTTACTCACGTTTTCTGTTACGTCCTATATGTTTCCTGCTTTGTATTACAATAAGATTGAATGATTCCAACAAAATTATTACCCGAAAACACAGGTCTATTTGTAGTAAGACAGCCTTGGCAGAGCATTATATTGCAATCTGCGTTTGTACTAGATCACCTGGTTGTTTTTGTTGTTGCAATACATTGTTGTTGTAGAGCTATACTGCAGTCGGCTGAGCATGTTTTTCTTGCTTCGAATACACTCAGAAACAACGGTGTGCCAAGGTTATGCCTTAGCATATGTAGTTTGTTTATTCGAGAAGAAAATGAAGAAAGCGTGTCATGGCCTTTATAAATTATGAACAGCTGATGATACGTGGAATATATGAAATGTCATCGACTGCATTAACAGCATTATAAAGCCACAAATATCAATAGCATGTGTATATGTCTAATCATATACGTGTATCATAGGATAATCAACATTGAGGTATTCTCCCTCGAAAATTGTATTCTTAAAGAACAATTCAGTTGCCCATTAAATGACATATATTTCAAAGCATTTTAAATTGCAAAAATAATACTGCAAACCTAATTAGTTATAACACATGCAGTTATTTTTAAAATACCGATTCTAAAACATTTGAAATCCGAAAGTGATTTCGAGAATAAATGCCACGTTAAAATTAATGTTTATCAACAAAGTAGCTTACATAAATAAACACGCGAATAATTTGATTATTTAACCTCATTTATTTGGTGCCAGAGATTGGTGATAATTAAAACAAGGATTTCGTTTGTCAGCTTTACCAAATGTGATAACACTTCGTTTTTTTCTCTGCCTGTATTAATTTAATACTCAAAATTATGAAACATTAGCAGCATTGGCAGTAGAATAAAATCTCTTTGAAAACAATAACGTCATGTATTTAAGACAAGTGTTAAAATGCCTACAGTTTTCAGCACATAACAGATAAACAACAGAAACGTGTTAAATCTGGGGTCACCGCCACGGAACGGTCATTGCAACGCGTTGAGTATTCAAAGCCTTAATGGCTTTATTTAGATTTTTGCAATATTACCTTTATAGTTAAGTATCCATCTATATACAATTTTAACATGGACCCTAAAATCCGAGAAACTGTGCATATTCAAAAAGGCCATCCGCCATATATACACGGTTAGGAGACTCACAGGACCACCTCATTTCAAGGTGTTAAGAAAATGTCCGGTAGTGACTTCCGAGGTGATCTGGTGGTGCAAAAATATTGTAAACAGTATGACTTTCCAATTTTGTATTATTTTCTTATGATAAAGGTGCTTTTTAAGAAATCGGCCAATGTCATTACCAGTACGAATGATAAAAGAACACTCGTTAGTAGTTTCGTTAACTAATGTACAAAAATAAAGGCTGTAGGAGTTTTATAAGTTGAAGTCATTGAAAGAATATGTCTATGATACTCTATGTACTGACATGTTTACCCGTATGAGTTCTTTCTACAACCCATTATGAAGTGTGTGACGACTGACGATGATCACAAATACAAATGTCTTTACATACGCATTACATGGTTTGCAATAATTTGTAATTTTTATTAGTTTTCTGGGATTTTCTTGAAATGAGGTGGTCCGGTGGTGATATGGTCCGGTGGTGCTGAGTTGGCTGATGTTACTGAAACTACGAACGAGTAATGACATTGGCCGATTTCTTAAAAAGCACCTTTATCAGAAGAAAATAATACAAACTTTGTAAGTCATACTATAGTTTTGCACCACCGGACCACCTCGGAAGTCTCCTAACCGTGATATAGTAGCATGAATAAATAAACGTTAGTTGAGACGGCATAGTATTGTAATGATGTTGAATAAGTGCAGGACATATAGATAATATTTATGGTAATTAACGTTAGAGTCGGCATCAAATTGTATTAGCTACGTGTTTCAATATACACATACACTGTTAATATATGCTCCAAATTTATCTTCGAAAAAGACATTAATATCAATCAATGTACTATTTAGCTGAACGAAATATAATCACCAAGCAGAAAACTGTTCACTCTTTCCATTTGTTTTAATTCCTCATTATATGCCCATCATAAACATGTTCTTATGATGATTTACATTTCACATAAATGTGAAGTTTATAGAATATGTGTGAGTAAGGCAAGTGCATTCACTGAAACTCCTTAAACCTTACTTAAATAATTAAACTTCATTTAACATGGTACACTACGATTCTAGTTTACGTCTGCATTGTGTTTGTTACGCATACGGGATTACATGCATGGACGTTGTAAAGTTACCATAGCTTAATATGTTTAGTCTCATTGCTAATAGTGTCAATATGAACTTCAATGCAATGTACATAACAGAATGATATTGACAGTAAGACTCACGCTTTGGCGTCATTAACTCACTGAAGCGAACGGGTCGGGGTCACACGGTTTCACAAAAACGAATCTATTTTGAACAGCATTGGATGATGAACCTTATATAATGTATAATAATGATATGTGGGTGAGTGTTTAAATGCACACAATATATTGACCAACGAATGCTGAAATGTTTATGTTGCAACATTTCCGTAATAATATAGGCATTGATCGTTGCACGTTTCACGCAAAACAATATTTAACAAAACATATTGTTAAGTCATGTACAAAAGTAGATACTGTCTGTTTTCGCTGGCCGTTTTTTGTTGTTTTTTTATTTTATTTTACTATCATTAATCATATTTTCATCTACATGACTGCCGAATATTGTATATGATTTTCTATGTGCGCAATGATATAAACCGGTACATGCAACATTGAAAATATTCTAATAGTTGTTTAACAAGCGCTTTAAAGTTATTTCGCACGTATTGTATTTTTATCTACGTGACACCAACTAGATATATAGATAATTACGTGTATGAAATATAAGGTAAAAAGAAGACCTAAATGCATTGGCTAATAACTAAAAGATGGGTTATTTTGAAACTCAGACCCTTCACCATTGACTGATCAGTCTATATATACCATGAAAACAGTTACTGTACATCTAAATTAAAATCTATATACAACAAAAGGAGCTTAGTTAAACTAGATAATTTTCTTTTGTATTTACATTCTACACAAGATATACATGGAAGTCAGTTTGTGCCAAACGTCTCTGATGTACAACAAGTACAGTAATGAGGCGGTATCGTTGTTTATCTTAATACATAAGAGCTGCATCCTCCTCGTCAGTAAGGCTAACGACTACGAGATTTTGCGTCGTCAGATCAAGTGTATATAGGATAAACGCTAAACACTCGCGAAAATGATCTTAACATAAAATAACGGTGTGTGTACACTGACAAAAACTGTAAATACTGTAAACAATAGCTCACGACAATGACATTAACATGTAATCACGGGGTGTCCATCCTGACAAAAATACAATAAACTGAATTCAGGAAAATGACCTTAACATATACAAACGGTGTCCACCGTAACAAATACAATGAAAAGTTATAAGTAAATAACCTTGCATATAATATCGGTGTGTCCATACTGACAAATACTGTAAAAGAACTCGCGAAAATGAACTTATGATATATAACCTAGGTTTCTTAAAGACATACAACTAACATAAAAATGTGTGTTACTGCTATTATCTTCACATCATAATATCATAATGCAATTCACCACAAAGAATATAAAACAGTATAACACATTAATGTATTATGTTCAATGCAATATAGTAGTTGTACTAATCACCATGTTCGTCAATTAAGTTATACATGGCTAGTTGTTGGCCATTACTCCTACCTAACAATATATAGTCCGACAACATTGACCTGGCACTCATGAATATTCCGTTCGTTTCCGTAGCCGTTTATCGGAAAACTGTTTACAAGCGAGCTTTCGTAACTGTTTAATACACTACATGTGAGTTTAAATTAATTTAGCGTGTGATTATCGACGTAGAATTAAATGGTCGAGGGGTTAAGGCAGTAGCTTACGGATTCTGGGGTTGCGGGTTCAAATCCGTGTTCGTTCTTAACATTTTATTTTTTTATTTCGAGTACAATAATTATTAGCACGCATTTCAAGTTTGTTTCCTTATATTGTCCTCTAATCGTATTGTACAATAAATACATTAAATAATGTTGGAAACTTTTTTTTCGTTTTTATTGTATTGTTCAGACAAAATATTGAATAATATCCCAAAGACGAAACAAATTAAAATGAAAATATGCTATAGGGCAGCAATTACAGTTGCAACGACATTGTTCTTATATTGCCTTGGAATAAAAACGAATTAAATCCTGATTTTTACACGATTACCTCTGAATAGTAAGCGAGCATTCTACCATTAGGCTATCGTTCCAGATAACAGTGTATGCGTAGATAGCGACAAAATATTATCTAACGAGCATAGGGTTTACAATACATACTCGAGTACAACGACGAAAATCTACGAAACTTTACGGAAACAAATGAGTGCCAGGACAATATTGGGTGACTTTTTTCTATATTACTATATCCATTGTTATCCACGTGAAAATTAACGGTAAATGATTTATTATCAGCTGGAAATGCAACACTTTTCAAAAACCGTGGCCAAGCGTTGCTGTGCAAAAGGCAATTTCATTGGGCGCAGCAGGGCTTATATTTTATTGTTCGGAAGGTATTTTGGACGAGACCTGTTCTACGATGTCTTCAGATCCTAACAAGGTTAGTATTTGATTTTAATGAGATTGAGATTGAATCAGTGAACTACTAGTAGTAGTAGTAATAATAGTAGTAGTTGTAGTAGTTGTAGTTGATGCTGTTGTTGTTGTCGTTGTTGTTGTAGTTTTTGTAGTTGTTGTTGCAGTAGTAGTAGTAGTAGTAGTAGTAGTAGTAGTAGTAGTAGTAGTAGTAGTAGTAGTAGTAGTAGTAGTAGTAGTAGTAGTAGTAATAGTAGTAGTAGTAGTAGTAGTGGTGGTGGTAGTAGTAGTAGTAGTAGTAGTAGTAGTAGTAGTAGTAGTAGTAGTAGTAGTAGTAGTAGTAGTAGTAGTAGTAGTAGTAGTAGTAGTAGTAGTAGTAGTAGTAGTAGAAGTAGTAGTAGTAGTAGTGGTAGTAGTAGTAGCAACAGCAGCTGTAGTAATAGCAAAAGCAGTTGCAGCAGCTGAAGCTTCAGCAGTAGAAGAAGTAATAGAATCAGTAGTAGAAGTAGTAGCAGCAGCAGTGGTCGCAGTAGTAGTAGTAGTAGTTGTTGTTGTTGTAGTAGTGGTAGTGGTAGTGGTAGTAGTAATAGTTGGTGGTGGTTGTATTGGTGATGCTGTTGCTGTTGATGATGACACATTGCAATTTCACTGAAAAACGAGAAGTCATTTCATATGTTTTCATAAAAAACTTTTGTCATGACAAAACATCTTAAATCAATACACTTTTTCGTAATGTACCGTTACTAATTACTTGAGATGTATTGATTGGTAAGTCAAGTCACGTGTAGGATAAACAAACATTGTGTGCGGCACACTGGCCTAATAACCAACATATTGTTGTGATTGAGCACGTGCCATGCTCTACATCACTACATTCCAGACTAGCTCTGGTAATCAAACTAATAATATGTACGACAACGATGAAGAAGAAAATACACATACTCGTATGTTGTATTTTTCTTCGTTATTTACGATATGTGTTGCTGTCTTGTCTAATGTTAAACATTATAAATATACTATGTGTTTAATAGCAAATGTAATCAATATTATTTCGGGAAAACATGTCGAATAATGCACCGACATGTGCTTGATATGTTTCTGATATAAAGCGATCACGTTTTACAATACGATTCATATTTAAGCTTTCTAACAATAACTGTATTATTATAATATTAAACTGGTAGTTCGTGTAGTTTAAATATTCAAACGACAATTATTTGCACAGAGCAGTGTATGCAAACAACGAGGACACCTATACTAATTATTTCACCAAAGAACGTATTGGAAAGACCGTCCGTTACTTACTGCTTATTGTCTATTACTTAATACGAATGTTCGCGGCATAAAATTGCATAATTGCATAAAAGTGCCGAAGAAAATTATTGCGACATTAATAAACCATTATATTTAACCTGCCAAGTATCTGCCATGGATTCTCTATGTCTGTAGATATTAGCCTTTACTAACAAATTGTGGAAGATTTAACTAAATTGTTATCGTAAATGTGCTGGTGGATATAGTTATTTTACGCCCCCGCCCCCTCCTAAAAGTAAAAATAAGGGACAAATAACTTAGGATTGTTATTTGATTGTATTGTATCGTCATTTCATATTTTATTATTAATAAAAGTGGATGTATTGGTGCTATACATTTAATGTATAAATATGATTGTTAGCAAAATGTGATAAAATATACGAAAAAGAAACAACTACAAAGCAAGTGTATGATTTTGTGTGGTTCTGTTACAATGTTTAAAGAAATACTCATTAGTAATTTCTTCCAGTTTTAACGACTCTTAATTTGTTGACGCTGACGTATGCTGACTAATGATTGGCAAAACAGCATACCACCTGCAGGTAATTGTAAAAACACTGAATAAACAATTAACAACACCGATTAACATATTTTTATATTTACGACTGCCAAAGGTGAGAAAGTACAAACACCTTAAAGTGACCTTTCCCATTACATTCTTCATACAAAGGTATAGCTTAGGTAGAACAACAATACCTGATGATTTGTGTTCATTTAACTAAGTTATTATGATTTAGTTTTATTTACAACGGCATGTCCACAATTACACTTACAAAACATACACTCTATATGTCGTTACCGTTTCTTGATATGTGGGTGATTGTTTTAGGGCATTGTTTGTTTGGCAACACTGTTAAGATGCATATTCATGCTTCAAATCTCGGTTTGAACTACGTTACCTCTTTATCTGCTATATATTGGTATTAGCCTTTTTCATAAGGTAAGTGCAACAGACTGTAAAAAGGAAAAGAGCAGTACTCGTGTAATTACTATTTTATTTGAATTTTTAAACATTGTCATATTCTTTATATTCGCACTGCAATAGTAAAGTGTGTATGTAATGCAGGCATGGAAGGAATTTGCACGAACATATCGTACATGATTTTGCATCGTAATTCCTATTAGGATGAACTAATAAAAAAAAACTGAGCACCAAATTTATTATCCTCACACTATATACGACTAGGAAAGAAATATTGAACATTTAACTTTGTCCTTAACAGATCTAAAGGGAAAATGAGGATTAACATCTTTATGACTGTTTCATGGATTTGTATGAGGGTCCACCAATGCATGAATGCATTAATTCATAGTAAATTGGCAAAAATAGTACTGCAAACCTATTTATACATGTATGCATTTTACAAAATCTAAAATAAACTGAACATCTGAAATCCGGAAAATACGTTCGAAACTATATATCACGCGAAAATTAATGTTTATCACAAAATTGGCAAAAATAAATAAACACTCGAAAAGAGTTTGATTACTTAACCTCATGTGGTTTATGAGGCAGCAAGAGATTTCAGATAAAACGTGGGATTACATGATTTGTTTTTACCAAATATGATATCACTTCATTGTTTGTTCTTCTGTTTTTATGCATATGAAAGGTAAAGCATAAAAAACTTCAAAAGAACGCAGTAGAAGAAAATTTCTTTAAAAATTCAACGTCATTTATTAAAGACAAGAGTCAAATTACCTACGCCCAGACTACACCACAGCACAAACAACACAAACTGAGGTTCACCTTTACTTCAACGGTCATTGCAACACATTGAGTGTTCAAATCCCAATTAGTTTATTACTAAGTATTTATGCATTTGTACAGTTACCGGTATAGTTAATTAAACATCTATATTGATGGCCCCAAAAATCCGAGAAACTGTGCGCATTCAGAAATCACTTATATGTGATGAAAGTATGTGCGTTACTGTAGACGGCATTGTTTTGAGTGATGTTGAATGATTAAAGTTATGGCTAAAATTCATGATCTAGATAACATACTAAATGGATTTTCGTGTATGTGTTTATCAGAGGGATAAGCTAATTATTAATGTACATGTATTAATTATATTGTGATAATAATAATAATAACAAAAATAATAGTATATTAAATTCAGGTAGATTTATTAAAGCTAAATATTAGAGTTACGAGTGACAATGCACATGTCATAAACAAGAGCTGTTTCAGGACAGCGCGCTCGACTATTCACTCCGCTTTGATAGTATATATATTCTGTCAGTGACCTTACGTAATGACCATGAAATCTTGTTTGACATTTCAGTTGAATATATGAAGAGGTTACAGAGATATGTACTGCACACAAACTTTAACCTGAATATTTCTAAGTACAAAAAGAGGCATACTTCTACTTAATTGCAGGTTAGAGTAATACCTTGGCCAGTGGCCTTACATAATGACCCAAAAGACATGTGTGAAGTTTCAATTGAATACCTTTAGTAGTTACAGACATATATACTTGGTGCACGCGAACCTTAACCTGAATTTTCAAAGTACAAAAATGGGGATAATTCTGCTAAATTGCAGGTCAGAGTTGTGGGTCTCGGTCATTGACCTTATATAATGACCCTAAAGATATGTGTCAAGTTTCAATTGAATATCTGTGGTAGTTATAGAGATATGGAGTTGTTGCACGCTAACTTTAACCTTCATGTTCTAAGTACAAAATGGGGCATAATTCTGCTAAATTGCTGGTCAGATTTATAGGCCTTGGCCAGTTACCTCACATAATGATCCCGAAGACATGTGTGATGTTTCAAATGAATATCTGTAGTAGCTACAGAGATATTGACTTGTTGCACGCAAACCTTAACCAGAGCATTACGCCGACGGCGACGCCGACTAACGGGTGAGTAGTTTAGCTCGAACTATTCGGTGAATATTGGAGCTAAAAACGAACATTGTATATATTTACATGTATAGCTTCTTTAATACCATGCAATCAGTATTTTGTAGCTCCTCTCTCAAAAGTAGAAACAGTGTTGTGGAAGATATTATCATGGAAATGAATACGTAGTAGAAACGACTGACACTCATGCTAGATTGTGCAACAATGCACAGAAACTTTCACACTGTCGCCACAGCAATACAAACATGCGTAACAACACCGTATCGTTTACACGTCATGGGTAATTGAACACACCTTCACAAATTAACGATGAGATTTGATTGACTATGCACTATGCATTAGCCATTCAGAAAGCTAGGTTGTCATTGTTTGATGGAATGTCTTGATAAAACATTCATATAATGTAAACGGTGTCTGTCGGAGATTGACCTGAGTAGCGTGGTAATAAATCCAACAGCGATTGGTCAATTGACAAGACGCTATGGGATTTATAACCACGCCTACAAAACATCGACTCCGACAAACACCGTTGACAGGATACTAATGTTTCCACAAGACATCTCCACCAAACAATTAAGTCCTAGCTTTCGGAATGGCTAAACACATTGTCAATCAAATGTCGTCGAAAAATTACAAACTGGCAGGCAGTTAGCTTTGTTACCTTTTTAAAGGATGTTTTAAGTTTAACGACTCTGAACTAACAAAAACTATTCTTAATACACTGTATGGTGTATTTATACTATTTAGTGTTATTAGTGTCAACATTAAACTAGCTACCTGGTTCAATTTGTACATACAGCTTGAAAACATATGAGTCGTGTCGTGGGAAACCCGGGCTTATATGCACGTGCGTAAAGTGTCGTCCCGGTTCAGCCAGTGCAGTTTGTGCACAGGCTGATCCGGGAAGGCAATTTCCGCCTTCTGTGGATATGTGTTTAAAAGAGACTTCCTTGAAACAGAAAATACCATAAAAGCGGAAATTTTCGTCCTGGATTAGCATGTGCGGACTGCACAGGTTGATTCGGGACGACACTTTCAGCAGATGCATTAAACCCCGGTTTTTCATGACACGCCTCATATATATGTAATTTTCCAAATATATATACAAAACAATGACTTGTATATCAAAGTACTTACTAGCTGAACGAAATGTAACCATCCAACAGACAACTGTTCACTCTTCCATTTGTTTCAAGTTTATTTTATGTGCTCGTCATACACATTATCATATGATAAGTTACAATTCACTTAAATTTACAGCCTGCGTGTGAGAAAGGCGACTGCATTCACTAAAAATCCTCAAACCTTAATAAGTTAAACCTCATTTAACACGGTACGCTACGTTGGTAGTTTACGTATGCGTGTACTGTGTCTGTTAAGCATACAGTATTACATACATGGAAGTTGGAACGTTACGACAACGTCATATATTTCTGTTTAATTGCGTAAAGTTGTCAGTATGAACATCAATGCCATGTCCAAAACATATTGATATTGGCAGTAAGACACAAGCTTTGGCGCGTTTAGTTCACTATTATGAAAGGATTCGGTTCAAGGGTTTTAACAATATCAGATGAAGACCATACTCTGAATTACATTAGATTGTAATGTATATTATCTTATTAGTATCGTACAGAATACTCGCTTTTCATTGCTTTAGCCGGGTCACGTGCTGACCGTGTACTATTCCATTCTATGTTAGTAGTAGTTAATATCCAGTCAGTAAAGTCTTCTTTTTTTTTAAATAATCTTAAAATGATTAATAAAATGTTGGTTTATTGATTAAAGAATGGTACTCGGTAAGATAAATTCGTTACATGGCTTCTTACTGACCCCGTACGGCGTGATACGGAGTAGTAAATTTATATTAATTTACTGACACTATATCCAACCTATGGGGGTCAGTAAAAAGTCCTGTAACTAATAATACTATGTGTAAACGAATTTGTGAACGAAAACCATCTTTCGAACACCAACAAGTACTGTACTCGTACTGAAATGTTAATGGTACAACATTTCAATAGCTATGTATACATAGTACGCTGTACGCACAAAAAAATCTTAAACACCGCATTTTTGTTAGGTCGAATACATACTGTATTTATTGTTGTAGATGACAATACACGAATAAAAGTTGCAATTTCACTCAAACTACTCGCGTTCGTTTGGTACGATACATCTGAAAATTGCCATGACAAATCGTCTTAAATAAATACATTATTTATTAATAAATGTACCATCAGTAATTCTTTCAGATATACTGATTAATAGGTCAACTCCCGTGTCAGAAACAATAACGTTGCGTGCAGCACACGAACCTACAAATTAACCAACATATTGTTCTGCTTGAACACGTGCCATGCTCTACATCACTAAGCTTGTACATTCAAGATTAGCTCCGGCAATTGAACTACCAATATGTTTGACTAACTGATGAAGAGATATAATATCTAATAATATATAATAATTATATACCTATATGTTGTTAATTTGTTGGTTGTTGTTGTTTTTGTTTTCGTTATTTTGCAATGCTAAACATTTCAATCTAGAAAATACCAAGTGCTTGTCGGGAAAACCAAGCCATGTTATTTCGCAAATGCAAGTCCAATGATGCACCAACATGTACTATATGTTATTCTGATATATAGAATATATATTGTCATGTACAACAACATTTATTTATCGACATCAATTTTCATTTATATTAATAACTGTATTTTAATGCTGTACCATAATAACGATATGTATATAGTTTGCTTAATTTACGAGTTCAAAATCATTGTCACGGACCGTTAAACTGTATATGCAGACACGTTTGTTCTTCATCAAATGAGAGCGGTTTCTACGTCAAGACAAAACATTACTTTCAAGACGTCATTAAACAGTGCATTTAAATTACATGATAACATGCTAAGTAATAATGCAATATGCATTTTACGTTTTATGCCATTTTGAAAATTCGCAATGACATTTTTTAAACATTCATAAATCGCATTAACTAATCGATGGGTCAGCGCAAACCTATGCTACGTCTATATAATTATGTAGTTATATAGCATAGTTTTGCACTGAGCCATCGAAATACACTACACATACATGCGTTAATGTAGCGTGTTAAACGTTGAAACCATGAAAGGCGAAGGTTTAAGCGTCTGCTTCACAAATTACACTTTAGACAGCTGCAAATTATTATATGCGTTTTTTTTTCTGATGCACACAATGTTGTTTAGTTTTTCAGAAAATTTACAAATTAGATTAGATTAAAGTTATTGCTTTAACAACTATTTCCGTACGCCGAAACACTGCTAATTTAATACTCAGCGATAATGCAGATGCACATTACTAAAGTTTTATGTTAAATTTGATTAGGTACAATAACTTGATTTAATATTTTATCACGAAAATGATATAATAGTACTAGATCCGATAAAAAACGTCCGTAAAATATAGAAATACAAATGTATATATATTTTAATTTACAAAACAAATACGATTCAGTGTTCTATAATAACTTAAATCTTGTTAACGTTGTTTTAATTTTCATAACACGGACATGCCATAGACGTTAAATTTGATAACTCTATTTAGTTGGTAAATGTTAAGATATGTTGTGTGGCGCATTAAACCACGTCTTTCAAATTTTACAATTGAGTCTCAAAAATACAAATATGTTGCTTACAATAATTGTCTTCTCCCAGCCTCAAAACTAAAACAAAAAGTTATGCACATCTTTATCAGATTATGCGTTGTATGTGACTGTTTTCTTTATCATTTATTGTTTAATACGTTCAGCCAATAATTCAGTACAATCCGATATCAAACACACAGCACCAGCAGCTTAATTAGATCCGATAAAGACTTCTGATTATATTTCGTTGTTTACCAGGCGCACTCATTTCGACTAATCGAATAAGAGTTGTGTGTACATTAATGTCATTGAGGCTACTACTTACGGCTTTGTGGCTCATAACAAACTCCAGTACGAAATTAGTGCAAATGGTGAAAAGTATAAGTCTTAAACATTTACTTTTCTCATTTGCAACTGTTCATTTTTCGGAATTATATACGAGCTGATTATCCAAGTGCACATCGGAATATTTTAAAAGTTTCTATATGTACTTTCATAATAAAATATAATGAATACTAAAAGTAATATTATTGTCTTCATTTTCAAAGTCTGGTTACATTTGCAAATACATTAAAACCGCTTGTTACGACCACCCCGCTGATGTAGACACTTTTTTAAACTCGATATTGTTTGTATATATTTCAATGGTCCCCAAATTATACGGGCACCCCGTTATTCTGTATTATGACCCATTATTAAGACCCACAAGTTGTCGTATTAGCGGTGTTTAACTGTAATTTAATATAATGCTGTTATTCTATTAAGTCATGCCTTTGTATGATGAATGTCAAGGTACATGTAAGTTTCACTTTCAGTTGTGTGTGTACTTACCTTTGGCAGTCGTAAATACAGAAGATGTTAATTGGTGTTGGTAATTATTTTGTCGAGTGTTTTAACAATTACTTGCTGGTGATGTGATGATCTGCCAAACATCAGTCAACGTAGATGAGTCATCGTCAATGAACTGAGTGTCGGGAAAACTGTAAGAGGTTACTAATGAGTATTTTTTAAACATTGTTATAGCAACACATTACGTCATACAAAATATTAAATGCTTTGTAAAAAGTATAATTGTTTCTATTCACACATTTTACTGAAAATTCTCACACATTTTACTAAAAATATATTAATATATTAAATATACAAAATGAACATTCACGTTTATTGATATTAAAATATAAAATGACGATTTTATATTGAATTCTAATAAAATCGCAAGTGATTTGTTCTTATTTTTGTTTTTGAGGCGGCATAAATGATCGATGAACACATTACCTTTTGACAATTTGACAGTGGTAAGTTATGTTATCACATGTTATATAACAAAAGAGCCGATTATTGTAGATATAAATGGGATTTATTATGTTGGCAAATTTAGACATTTACTTAATGACTGTAAGGATGAATATGTTGTGAAAATGATGTCATCTACAGGAACCATTGGCTGCTATCATTGTTCATAATACGAGCATGGTTACAGGTACCAAGGAAACTCGTGTAATTCGTGGTTACTGGTACACAATAAATTAAAACACATCAAAGGCAGTATATTTTCCAGTGGTAATGAATGGGAACTCAGTTTTATATTCTAAAAATCTGTCAATGATGTTATAAATCGGTAGGAGAAGCATTACCATACACAATAATTATTCTTCATGTTGGCACAAACATGTAATTGTATAATAAATAGATCGATATTCAATTTCTTCGCCAACTGTTGTACAATAATTATTAAGAATGGTTGCATTAGCTTAACGTTTTATGAATTAAAAAGCATGCTAATGTGTAATATAAAAAATGCTTTTACAGGTCCAAACTCAAAATGCTCCAGGATCAAAATTGTCATTGTATTATGAGGTAATTATAAGCGTGAACCAATCTTCACACCTCGCCAGCATTACTTGATCACGTAACACGCCAATAATAGTGGAGTAGGGAATGCTTAACGAAATCATCCAAGATTGAAGCTGTTCAACATCTGCACTAATTGGATTTGATAGAACAAATCGATTTATTCGACAAGTTTTTAAGAATATTCTTCTGTTGGTCTGTTTTTGTCTGATAGACGTAGCCTCGTAGGACAACAATTTGTTGACGCACTACAAGTATGCGTATATTCGTGTTTTGGGGATTTTTTTATACCTAAAACGTATATTTTGAGGTATAACATTTTGCAGTATGTAGCCTTCTCTTTTTCTCGGTGCTTTAATTAATTAATTTTAACATACATTTTTTTAAACAACACGTACATTCAATAAGGGAAAATCAGTCTGAATATAAAGGCATTCCTCTGAATGCACTTAAGGTATACAATCAGAAAACAAGAGAAAAATGCGGAAACCGCATTAAAGCCGGATTTTTTATTTTGCCGATGGGGGAACATGTACAAGTCAATATTGGTGAAACTTTTGAAAATATGACAGGAAAACAAAGTTTTAACGCAAATTCTATGTTTAGCTCTAGTGGCCATTTTGTGCAGTGAGGCGGAACGATTTGAATAAGTTTGGTAGAGGGTAAAGTTTCATCAAGATTGATCAAGAACTTTAGACAATATGACAGGAATACAAAACTTTAACGCAAATTCTATGTATAGCTCTAGTGGCCATTTTGTGCCGTAAGGCGGAACCATATGAATAAGTTTGGGAGAGGAACACTAAACAAATATTTGTGTAAAATTATTTGAAAATCTAGTCATAGGTTTAGAAGAAAATGGCATTGAGACATATTTCTATTTTTAGCTCTGGCGGCCATCTTGTGCAGTTAAGCGGAACCATTTTCACAGGTTTGGTAGAGGAACATCCAAGAAACATTTCTGTAAAGTTTCATGAAGATTGACCAAAAACAACTTTTTAAAATATGATAGGAATATGAAACTTTAACGCAAATTCTATTTTTAGCTCTAGTGGCCATTTTGTGCAGTGAGGCGAAACCATTTGAATAAGTTTGGTAGAAGAACACTAAGCAAACATTTGTGTAAAAGTATTTGAAAATCTAGCCATAGGTTTAGAAGAAAATGGTTTTTAGACATATTTCTATTTTTAGCTCTGGCGGCTATCTTGTGCAGATAAGCGGAACCATTTTCAAAGGTTTGGTAGAGGACCAGCCAAGGAACATTTCTGTAAAGTTTCATGAAGATTGACCAAGAATTTGTGAAAATATGACAGGAATACGAAACTTTAACGTAAACTGTTAACGACATCGCAACGCCCGCCCAACCGCCCGACCGCCCGCCCAACCGACCGGTTTTCGCTAATCTATAAGCCGTGATTTTCATTGAAAAATCCGACTAAAAATATGTATGGACATGTAATATTACAATAATTATTATGTGTTTAACGTGTGTACATTCTCATACGTTAGTAACTATCAAAACGGGTAATGGCTGTTGTTAATTAGCGAGATAAGTGAGAAACACTTACTTTCAGGTGGTAAAATACTAGTTCAGACGTCAGTCAACAATAATAATCGTGGCAGAGTTTACACGAAACAAAGGTTGAAAAAGGGGAAAAGAGGATCAAATGAAGTTGAACATATTACTATTTATGTTGTATTATTTGTCAAAACTGCATTGAAAACATCTTGACTCCTTTTACTATTTTACTAATTTCTGAACCTAGATTTGGTAAACTAACAGATACATGTAAAGTTATTAGTAATCATATTTACATGGCGCGCATTTTAAGTTATAATAAAATGTACAGAGTAGCGAATGTTTAAAAAAAAAAAACGTTAACGCACAAAGACACACAGGTGTGTGTGTGCTGTTGATGTTGAAGAGATCCTGTTTTTGTGTACTTGAGACTTGGCAAGATTAACCTTGTAATGGGCACCTGACATCATTAACAGCCGCACAGAAAATCTAATCCAAAACGCGGAGCATTCACGCAAACCAGTCTTTGACGTATTTATGTCTATAGGTACCAATCAAACTTTTACGTATTTAGATCTACAGACACCGATCAATCTTTGACGTATTTAGGTCTATAGGTACCAATCAATCTTTAACATATTTAGGTCTATAGGTACCTATCAATCTTTGACGTATTTAGATCTATAGGTACCAATCAATCTTTGACGTATTTAGATCTATAGACACCAATCAATCTTTGACGTATTTAGGTCTATAGGTAACTATCAATCTTTGACGTATTTATGTCTATAGGTACCAATCAATCTTTGACGTATTTAGGTCTATAGATACCTATCAATCTTTGACGTATTTAGGTCTTAGGTACCAATCAATCTTTGACGTATTTAGATCTATAGGTACCAATCAATCTTTGACGTATTCAGATCTATAGCTACCAATCAATCTTAGACGTATTTAGGTCTATAGATACCTATCAATCTTTGACGTATTCAGATCTTTAGATACCAATCGTTCTTTGAAATATTTGGGTCTAAAGGTACCAATCAATCTTTGACGTATTCAGATCTAAAGATAACTATCAATCTTTGACGTATTTAGGTCTATAGGTACCAATCAATCTCTGACGTATTTAGGTCTATAGATACTAATCAATCTTTAACGTATTCAGATCTATAGATACCTATCAATCTTTGACGTATTTAGGAATATATGTACCAATCAATATTTTGCGTATTTATATCTATGGATACCTATCAATCTTTGACGTATTCAGATCTATAGTTACCAATCAATCTTTGACGTATTTAGGTCTATAGGTACCAATCAATCTTTGACGTATTTAGGTCTGTAGGTACCGACCAATCTTTAACGTATTTATATCTATAGATACAAATCAATCTTTGACACATTTAGGTGTATAGTTACCTATCAATCTTTAACGTATTCAGATCTATAGATACCAATCAATCGTTGACACATTTAGGTCTATAGGTATCAATCAATCTTTAAAGTATGTAGGTCTGTAGGTACCGACCAATCTTTAACGTATTTATGTGCATAGGTAAAGACAAATGTTTCAACATATTTAGTCGATCGTTTACGGCTTGTATACCTTATCAACTCCAACTGACAGGTAAACTAATTCTAAACTCGAATCCACGTTTGTTTACAGCATAGGATATAATTATTTTAATCAACAGTTTTATTTCCTTACATGTCTGATCCGGTTTTTATATACCAAACTGCATTTGTAAATCCTTTGCAATTCACATTTTTCAAATTCCATTACATTGTGTTTTGTTGTTTTTGGTTGTTGTTACGTGTTCTTCTTAATTTCAAATAAGTTGTATTATTATATGTATATTGACATGTTTTGTTGTTACCGTATATTGCTTTTAGCTTGAATGTCGATTAGAGAACAATATACTACTACTATTAATATGGTTTGATTCATTCATTATGTTGTACAATTAATTACATACCCACAATTTCGTTATTAACTACATACATATTCTTAACACCTATTAATAGCGCGATAAAAAATGGCTAAAAAGTAACTCGCTTCAAATTGTACAATAGCTCAGCAATACAGATCTGACACATATTAAGTGATACTAACGTATAATATGGTTGCTGTATTGGCTTGATGCATGCACGTGGCGGTAGAAAACCTTTGAAATAATGTATAAAGTGTTTGTAAAGTGTTTATTTATTATATTGTCATCCCTCGCAATTAAGGGTCAGCCAGTTTTGATTTATGAGACACCTTTACTGATGAACAGCTTTATTCTCGACTCCTATCCTATATACCGGGCGCTTGACAGGAAGGCAATCGGCTCCCTTCGATTTAACTAGCTTCTGGGTACCCAACCGGCCATATCTGAACGTGCCCTGTGCGAGACTCGAACCTTCGACCTCCCGCATGTACAGTACATATACCGCCACGGAGACGGTATATGTACTGTACATGCCTGCATTGTAGAAATGATACCCAATTCCAAAATTAACTGAATGTTCTTCAGAACAGCTGAGCACACTTTTACTCACGTGTCAAATTGCTATCATCTATCTAAGAGATCCCGTTTGCATAATACGAAAATGTATCCAGGTAGGCAGTTATCCAGAATATGGAGCAAAACTTGATGTAAATAATTACATCCGAATGGTTACGTCTTGTTAAGATTCTATTAATGCACGGTAATATCCGGGCGCGGTTGTACTGCACGTTTCAAATTCTGATAACCAGTTACAGCTATAAAAAAAAAAGGACAAAAAACACCAACATGTCTGGTACAATTTGAAAATCAGAGTTCCTTGCTTAATATGTATCCAGTCAGTATAAATATATATATATATATGAACATGTTCATTATCGTGCAAACACTAAACAAAAGTTATAACGCACCAAATGGAAATACAATGAAATTGGTGTATTTTCTTTATTTATGAGAATTTCAGCTATGATAATTTGAGTTATACATGCATGTGTTTATACCAAAATATTTGAAAAATAATTTCGTGTTTACCATGGCACATCTGAAATTTTTATCAATAAAGAAAATACAACAATTTCCATGTGGTGCGTTATAATTATTGTTGAGTGTATATTCGGTGTTGCCATATAGCGTAACCATTATCTTGAAAATTTAGAGGATAAAAGATACTTAAAATGCCTATTTTTTAACGATATCTCTTTGATTAATTTTCATAAGTTCACTTTTTTTCAAATCGATTCAATATGCAAACAGACATTAACTGTATTTGAAAGATAAAGCATTTTCCAGCACATGATTATTTGAGCGGCATATCACGTCTTCACAACTGCAATTTATGATAACAATACGCAATCTTTCCCCATTAGTCCGTCAAGGCTAATATCTACGACATAGAAATTGCAGGGAAAATATTTGGTATGTTAAATCAAATGGATTATTAATGTTACAAACATTTTCTAAGGCATATACAAACGTGCAATTTTCTGGAGCGCAAATTCATATCAAGCAACAGATAATGCGCGGTAAATAACGATATATGTTATGTTGTAAAATAATTACTACGTACTAGAAGGAACCTTCTTTGTTTGCATATACTGTTCTGTGCATTGTAGAGAGAGACAGGTAATAAACGTCGCCACGAGATATGTGCACAAGTACGTTAAGAAATATGTGTGCACGTTACTGCAGTTACCGCTGGTAAAATATTGAATGGGTGATATGCGTGAAGACTATGCAAACACTGTGATAAATTTGAGTTTCGTCTAGACTTTAGACAACATTGCTCTCCTATTATATATCTGTGTTTTCCTCGGTGCATACGTCTTAGTATAAAATGGTTTCTGGCGTTCAGCATTCGAGTAGATTGTCCATTAACAGTAAGACATTATAATATAGGAAGATAGGCCATGACATGGTTATATAGTTATTACTGCAAGAGAGTGCAAAGACCTGTTTCTGTTCACATATCTCATAATTATTATAAAGTTTGAATAATTTGTTCATACTCTTAATTCTACAGAAGCTTGTTTTCAAGAAGCAAGCTTTTAGTGAACTGATGTAAACAGATTTCCAGAATTTTGTCAATAGCCCTTACGTAGCATAGCAAATGATATTGCAATCGAGTTAACAGGTACTTGAGACCTGGGCCAGACTTGTATCTATGTCAAGGCCAAAATAAGATGGTTTATGGTTTGGTTTTGGACTCGTTGTTTAAGGCGTAATTGTTTGTGAAATACGTTAACACTTTTGAACTGGGGTCGTATTCCAGAAACATCTTAAGTGAAATCTTATCCTTGGCCTTAAAATCGTTATTTTCCTTAGCATTTTATGCCATGCATACATGAAATTCTGCTTAATGTTCACTAAATATCAACTTACTATTAACTACTATTTACTTAACTGTTATCGGAATCATTAATTTATATGTAGTTTAAAAAATCTTACCGACCAAAAATTGGGTCTTAAGTGAACATATTTTAAGATAAACTTAAGATGTTTCTGGAATATGGCCACAGAGCTTAATGAATCTATGCTACTGCATGCAAACACGATAATACAGAACTAATGATCTCTACATGTGTTACAGATGAACAGTAAACGATTAAGATGACACCGTGTTGTCCATTAATTTGCTTGAGTATAAACATGTGTATGTATTTAAAAAATGTTGCTTTATTGAACTTTATCTCATGTGATCAATAACATGAAATAAATGCCAGACGAAAGAGATTTTACTTCAGTTATAAGAGATTGTAGTAAAAGCACCTAGCGAATGTCTACATTATGTCTTCTTTGATAAATATGTATACTACAGTCATTTACTTTAAAATGTTGTGTATATTATTTTCCATGTAATACTATATTACATGTAAAATGGTAAAATTTGGATCACCGCCAATCCATTTGGATTTAAACCGCTATAAAGAACGGAATAGACTTCACTATTTTGAGCCAAATTTGATACAACGAATACATGGTACAACCAAACAAATTCATTACAAGTTTCAGCATTAATTTTTAATAGGTAAATGTTTCACATGACTACCAAATGTGAACAGATAAACGTTCCCTGTTTATAAGCCAAACATTAAAAGTAAAGTACTTACTAGCTAAACAAAATGTGACAATCCAACAGACAACTGATTATTCTTCCATTTGTTGTAATTTCAGTCTAATGCGCTCGTCATACACATTCTCATACATGTATGATGAATTATTGTTTTTCGTATGATGGATTACATTTCACATACATTTTAATTTTACAGCTACTGATTGGATAAGACAAATGCATTCACTGAGTCATCTTAAACCTTTCTAAAATAAGTTAAACTTTATTTAACAAAGTAAATTGCGTTTATATGCGACGTCTACACTATGTTTTTACGCATACTGGATTCCATACACGTTACTTTAAGAAATGTAATTTCATATACGTTGATGCTTTAAGTTGTCGTTGTCATTGTGAAAATTAATGACATGGTCATAACATCATGATATTACATTAGGGCACGCGCTTTTACTGGTTAATTTCCTTAAAATGAATGGTTAAAAGGGGAATTATCCCTCAAAATCGTTATAAAAAAGAAACTAAATGTTTAATGATTAGCACACACTTAACAGTATTACCGTTGAGTATATAAATACAAACTAATACATGAACCTTTAATGATAGACATGATTTCCAACGTGAACGAGTTTCTATGTGTGCCAATTACCCTTGATGTATTGATGTTTAAGTCAAGTTACTTGCAGATACACAAACATTGCGTGCTGCACACGAACCTTATAAACAACATGAAATTCTGATTGATCCCGAGACATGCTCAACAGCACTACGCGTGTGCAATGTAATTAACATAAACTTTGCTTTGATTTGCAATGGCCAACATAATAAACTAGAAAATACAAAGAATTTGCATTGAACATGCGAACTATATTACTTCACAAACTTTCCATATACAACTCAAATGATGCACCAAAATGAACATTAGAGGCTTCTGATATTTTGCTATATAGAACGGTGAAATATATTCAGTCATGTACTATACGAGTCATAATTTCACTCATCAATGATCAATGATATGTAAACATTTAATATAGTGTTTTTATATATTATAATATTTATATTATTGCATGCTTTCTTACTGCGTTAAAATGTTTGCTTGTCATAGACTGTTAAACTTTATATACATAATAATTAAATTACTTTGTCAAACGACAGCACTTTAAATGGTCGAGATGACATTTAAGACGTGCATTTACATTACATTATAAACGCATTAAATTTTCGTGAAAGCTTTGCTTGAATTCTTTGCAATATGCTGCATTTTACGTGTGTTGAAACATTCATCAAGCAACGTCAAAATATACTTCACATAAATATCTTCATGTAGTGTGTTATAACAGGGCCAACAGCAATGGGAGAATGTTAAATTCAGCGAATGTTTCGCATAATATCTCATTTTACACTCGCAAGTTATTGTAGGTGTGTATCCCTGTGCACACAATACCGTTTTGTTTTGGTGTATTTTAAATAAGATTACTTTCAATTTATTACTTTTAATAATATTTCCGTACGCTGAAACACTGATATTTAAGCAGGCCACATTAATTCCGGAGCACTTTACTTAATTGGTATGTTAAATGTTAAAGATACAATTGGTTTGTTTGAAAGTATTCACTTTCAAAGACAAAATAAAGAAACCATACATTGATTCATCTTCTGCGAATAAAGAAGGCAACACATGTCATATATTGTACACACCACGAACATTTTCGGCCAGGTGTTCTTCTAAATTGATATAATTACAAATGCATTGTGCAATAACAAACAAAAACATGCCTTGGTATTAAAATAACATTCCGCATAATTAATTAATTGCATGTAATCTGCTTTGTTAAATGAATTAACGTATTATAATAAGATTATACACTAATTTATTTTCTTTCAGTGTTCATAAATTGCTTGCCCTATCGGTTAAAGGGAAATTTTCTACATTTCATGGATGATTGTAAAACATGTTCTAATAGTATAATTTTTTATTCACGACGCATAGTTACGATGCTTTTCAGAGTTCTATCATTCTCTATACGAGATGTTTGTTTTAGCATGAGGGCATTCATCTGACAGTGTTTCTACAATCACAGTTCTTGTTAGTTGTTTGATGTATATGATTATTCTGTTTTTGTATAACCTAATCTGGATTAGGAAGAGACACTTTGAAAATCAACTCACATGTTCCGTTCTATGGGCATTTTCAAATAAGAAGAGTACAGGTTTGTTTTATGCTCCATTCCTTGCACTAATAACATATTGGATTATTTATCAGACAAGAATATGGCAATATGGAAATCATGACCCCAATGACCTTGATCAACATACAAATCGCATTCGATTAGTCGGCAATAGCGCGAGTGGTACACAACGTTACGTCATCGGAGGCTCTTATAAGATTTTATTAGGCTTGCGGCGTTGTTATTTGACATTGGTTTGTTTTTAGTAACTTAACGTATTTATAAAATTAATAATACTAACAGTCACCTACAACGCATAGTATGAAAAAGCAGAGGAGACCGGGGATAGTTGTTACACTTTTCACATTTTCTCGAATATCTTTTTAATAAATTCGCGTATATAAATATTCCAAATATCATTATGAAGCTCAATGTTTGCTGTTCAATATGATGCATTGTAACGTTTAAATATTATAATAGTTCTGTTAGAAAGAGTCGCGTGTACAGAGTTAGTGAAGTGTAACAACTTACCCCAACCTTTTTGTGGGGCAAGTTGTGACTAACACAGGGGTAAGTTGGTACAGTTTGTACAATAAAACAAATATATAGTATTACTAATATTTTATTGCATATAATTAACCAATTAAGAGCAACATTGCATATATATACCAATGTATAGGAATATTGAACTTGATGTAACGGAATTCTCAATAAAAGCAACAACATAAATTTTGATAAAATTTGAATCGTTAAATCGTCACAAAACCCTTAATGGTCGGTCACCCGAGTATTTTGTTTTTGCATATTCATCAGGTCCACCTTCATTGTGCTAATTCTATTACTGACTTGAACAAAATAGAATCTTGCTGCTGTTATAAGATAGTCTTTCAAATTATTCTTCTTGACCGTTGAACAAATTTGTTTCGACGATCGTTGCCCTATTTGTAATTCCCGCCAACGAGTACTTTTTCTTGCTCAACGTATCAACCGAGTGTCATTGGATTCATAAATACCAATTCATATGGCAAATGCATTAACAGAACGACGTTTAAACACGATTTCCCACGCCGCCTAGGTCCCGCAAAGTTTGGCCCCTCTTAATTGTAAGTCTGTAATTCCACCCATTCCATAAATCACAACGAAACATGTTCATGAAAATTATCATAATTAACATAACATTATTTAAATATTAATATTTAGTAGAAATAAAAATGCTTTGTTGTTAAAATGATTAAAAAGAAATGAAACTCCAATTAAATACTTTTAAACCAAGCGAATGGGGCATGATGTTACACTATACCATAGTGCCTCATGTGAAATGTATCAACTTGCCCCAATACAACCCACGTAACAAAAGCGATGGGAGACAATTATACAGTATACTTTGTGTTCGCTTCCCGCCTTAATTTAGACGTGTATCCTTAATAAATCATACTGTATATATATATATATTATTGAATATGTACGTTACTTTTAAACCAAACAAAACACACAC
The DNA here is from genome assembly GCA_027627225.1 of Congeria kusceri. Classification (NCBI taxonomy): domain Eukaryota; kingdom Metazoa; phylum Mollusca; class Bivalvia; order Myida; family Dreissenidae; genus Congeria; species Congeria kusceri. The sequence continues at coordinate 88,719,772 of CM051024.1, forward strand.
AAAACTTCAAAGTTTTACTTGCGTGGCCCAAAATCACGTTTTTCCATCTGGATATAGTACTGTTTCGCATAAATGTAACAACTATCTCCGGTCTCGCCTAGTAAATATGCAATATCCAGTTGTTGTTTTTTTTGTTCTGTTTTAATGCTAATTCATGACAACCAGAATTGTTAGCATTCATATAATATTTGCGATGTGACTTGTCATATACTTAGTACAAAGAAGGCGATATGTTATATGATGTAAATCACGAATATACAAACTAGTTAGTTGCTATATAAATATACTGATAACTGAGCACTAAACTAAACTATATTGAATAAGCTTCACTAACAATTAAATAGCAGCCACCATTACCAAAAGTAAGCAAAAAAGATTGCTCAGTCGGATATACACGTTTATAATACTTTGTCATTTGCCGTTTGCTCAATAATGTTATAAAACAATGCAATATTCCGGATTGCTTTCCATGTTACAACGCATTTATGTTCATTGTGTAGTTCAACTAATTTCAAGCTCTAGGAGACAATGGCAAATCATCGAACACATTATTATATTGTCGGACATGTTTTATTAAATCAATTCCGGTTACCAATCCAAACAAGAGTATACGATTACATTGATATCGCGTTTCGTTTAACCACATCGAACACACAAATTATTATATTGTCGGACATATTTTATTAAATCAATTCCGGTTACCAATCCAAACAAGAGTATACGATTACATTGAAATCCCGTTTCATTTAACCAATCAACTTGGATCAGTGAGACCCTTTGGAACTAGGATTTCTAGCTAATCTATGGCTGTGTAAAACATAAGAAATCTGTACAATGTAAAAGAAAATATAAAACGATGATTTAATTCATGGTTATCGTGTCTTTCAACGTTCATTCGCATCTTTAGAAAGTGACAAAAACTCAATTAAGTAATACAACGTATCTTTTAGAATTTAACAGGTATCGCAAGAAATTTTCGTCTGCATTAAGATATCAATTGAACATAGTTTTAACAGACAAAAATAAATTTTAGAAATGTTTAGTAACTAATAAAATATGTTTGTATACAAAAAACAACGTTTTGGTTGATATATATGTCACCTTGTATTATTGAAAATTAAATAAATAAATAATGCTGTTAAAATGTAAATTTAGATAAAACTCCACTTCTGAGATGTAGATATCTTTCAAGTTATCTCTGATTTTGGTTGAATTAATACTTACATTAGAATAAATACATATAGTAATTCAGTATGAAGTACCACTATGCTCCATTTTGTTTCCTCTTTTTATTTATTAAATAAACATGGACAAATACAACTATTTATACTTGTTAAAATTTATAATATAAACATATATAATATTTTTAATATTGAAAATTATAGTAACCTATATTGTTAAAACGTAGATATAGATAAAACTTTTTTAGTAAATATTTTTCAATTTATCTCTGACTTTGAATGATTATTTAAACTAGTAAAAACACTTATAGTAAATCAGTATGAAAAAATGATGATTAAAGTCTAGCAGTTTCTGTAATAGACTACCATTGTGTTGCTACCACTCAGCTTTTTGCTTACTCCCTTTTTTATATAAAATAAACGTAGACAAAAACAAAAAATATACTTGTAAATATGTACATATTGGTAAAACTTTGTATCTATTCAGAGTAAATACATATAAAAATCCTGTATGTAAATATTGATATTGTTAAGGATCAATTTCTTGTAAAAATACAGCATTTGTTGCCTCAAGTCTGCTTCTTTTTTTTCTCCTCTTGTCTATAAAGTAAACAGGGACAAATACAACTTTTTTACTAGTTAATATATAATATATAATGTTGATTTATTCTGTAAAATCCTGTATGTAAATATTGATGTTTTTAAGTATCAATCTCGTGTAAAAAAAATACAGCACCTGTTGCCACAAGTCTGCATCTTTTGGTTTCCTCTTATTGTTTATAAAGTAAACAGGGACAAATACACACTGTTCTCTAGTTAATATACAATATATAATATAGATTATGTTCAATATATATTTTTAAGTATCAATCTCTTGTAAAAAAAATACAACACTTGTTGCCACAAGTCTGCATCTTTTTGTTTCCTCTTATTGTTTATAAAGTAAACAGGGACAAATGCACATTTTTTTTCTATTTAATATACAATATATAATATAGATTATGTTCAATATATCTCTAAACTTAGATAAATTATAATCTACACTAGAGCAAATACATAGAGTTATTAAAGCTCTACATATTATTAAATACTGATAGCTATTTATTGATATCTTCAGATGTTGCCATTGTTCATTAATCCTAGTGATAAGCTTATTAATGAAAACATTTACTGATTTGTATATGCTATTTTGACTCGGTTCTAATTTTCCTAACAAAAAGATACCTTATTATGTTCACTTATTTTTTTTCCTTTCATGTTAGTTTTTTTTTTTTTTTTTTTTCTATTATTATTTTGTACTTTTTCCGTTCTGTACTACAAGGTATGTTGTGTTGTTACTATGCATGCAAGTGCTACATTTTATATGTTCCTTAGTTTTGCTTATCTATGAGCGAGCTTAAAATTTTATCTGTCAACTGCAGAGGCATTCAGGGGAAAAAGAAGCGATTACAAGTTTTTCAATACTTAAAAGAAACAAAATGTGATATTTACTGCCTTCAAGATACACACTTTATTAACGAACAGATTAAAACCATTTACTCAGAATGGGGATCAGAGTGTTTCCTAAGTTGTGGCTCTTCTAATTCGCGTGGTGTAGCAATACTTTTGTCGAAAATACTTGAGTATAAAATACATAATGTACAATATGATGAATTTGGTAACTATATTATTTTGGATATAAATATTGGTGAAACTAGACTCACACTTGCCTCTATATACGGACCGAACTCTGACAGTCCCGAATTTTTCACCAATATTTTTGATATTATTGACAATATTGAGAATGACTCCTACTTAATTTGTGGCGACTTTAATTTGGTTCTAGACCCAAATATAGATTATCATAACTACAAATCAATAAATAATAAAAATGCAAGAGAATTTATTTTAAAAAATATGGAAGATCGTGTTCTTACAGAGCCTTTTAGGATATTATATCCTAACTCTAGACGATATACATGGAGAAGAACAAATCCAATACAACAAGCCCGGCTTGATTTTTATCTTTTATCGTCATTTTTGTCACCGTTTTTACACGACATTAATATATTGCCCAGTTACCAATCTGATCATTCGAGTGTAACGTTGACATTAAAATTTACTGATTTGGTCTGTGGAAACATAATAACATGCTTCTTAGCGACATCAACTACATTAACACAATAAATGATACAATTACCGAAATAAAGAAACAATATATGTTACCTGTATACAATAAAGATAACATTGATACAATACCTGACCAAGACATACAGTTTTTAATAAACGACCAACTTTTTTTAGATACAGTTTTAATGGAAATAAGAGGTAAAGCTATTTCATATAGTTCGTATAAAACAAAATCGCGTAACAAGCGCGAAAACCAATTAAAAGCTGAAATTGAACAACACGAGAAATTGTTGACCGAGAGTAACGTGCAAATTATTATTGAATTAAAAGATGAACTAATGAAAATACAGGAAGAGAAATTAAAAGGAGCCATAATAAGATCGCGAGCCGAATGGATACAATTTGGAGAAAAACCATCAAAACTTTTTTGTAACCTCGAAAAATATAACTATACAACAAAAACTATCACTAGCCTAACAACTGATGACGGACTTGTTTTAGACAAGCAGGTTGATATCTTGAACGAAACCGCTTTGTTTTATAAAACATTGTATCAAAATAACGACAATACCAACATTGATGATGATTTTAATAGCTTTTTTTTTATAGCAAATATTGACATACCTAAACTGTCGTATGAAGAGTCAAAACTATTAGAAGGGCCAATAACACTAAGTGAGGCCTCTTTTGTCTTAAAAAACATGGCAAACAACAAAAGCCCTGGGTCGTCTGGTTTTAGTATTGATTTCTTCAAAGTCTTTTGGCCCAAATTAGGTACGTTTGTTTGTAGAGCGTTAAATCACGCATTCCATAGCGGCATTTTGTCTATAACACAATGACAGGGGATAATTACTTGCATACCTAAGGGTGATAAACCCAGACAATTTTTAACAAACTGGCGTCCAATAACATTGTTAAACACTGTATATAAAATTGGTTCTGGAAGTATTGCTAATAGATTAAAAAAATACATTAACAAACTTATAAATAATGATCAAACTGGTTTTATCAAAGGCAGGTTCATAGGTGAAAACACTCGACTAATCTACGACATTTTGAAATACACTGAGGAAAATAATATTCCCGGACTTCTCCTACTTATAGATTTTGAAAAGGCTTTTGATTCCTTGTCATGGAGGTTTGTAAATAAAACACTCTCCTTGTTTAATTTCGGTCCTGACATGAAAAAATGGTTTAACGTTTTATATAAGGATGGCATTTCAGCAGTAACGCAGTGTGGGTCGTTATCTGAGTTTTTTCAACTACAACGTGGTTGTCGTCAAGGTGATCCCCTCAGTTGTTATATTTTTATTTTATGCGCTGAAATTTTGTCTCTTAAACTCAGGGCAAATCCCAAAATCAAAGGAATCAAAATCGATAATACTGAATATAAGTTATCGCAATTTGCTGATGATACGTCTATACTCTGCAGAATCCCTTAATGAAACCTTAGATGATTTGTCGCATTTCACATTGTGCTGTGGCTTAAAGGTAAATTTCGACAAAACCAAAGTAGTTTGGATAGGGAAGTATAAATTCAGTTCCGAAAGCATAAAAACTGGATGGAAGTTAAAATGGAACCAGCATACTTTTGATATGCTTGGTTTAACATTTCATGTCGATCTTGATAAGATGATAGATCTTAATTATATGGATAAATTGTATAGAATTAGAACGCTGCTTAAAAACTGGTCCAGAAGGATATTAACTCCCATTGGAAGGATACAAGTAATAAAAACGATTGCTTTGCCAGTGCTTAACCATTTATTTGTTTCACTTCCCAATCCACCACATAGAATATTGGTTCAGCTAAATGATCTCTTTTTAAACTTTGTGTGGAATGGGAGTTCAAAAATTAACAAAAATGTACTTATTAAAGAATATACTGAAGGAGGTCTTAATATGGTCGACATCTTTTCATTTATAATTGCGTTGAAATGTTATTGGGTACGAAGGATCATCACAGGAAATGGTAAATGGATTAATATTGTAAAAATGATAATAGACACCCAAAAACTTTACAACTGTGGTGTTCACTATCCAGAAAACCTTATAAATAAAACAGGCAATGCTTTTTGGAAAGACACTTTAAAATCGTTTGTTGATTTCCGCAAAGCAGAATCATTAAATATAAAATACATATTACAAACCCCAATATTCTATAATCCTGATATAACGATCGGTAATAAAAGTGGATTCCTCAAAACATGGTTTGAAAATGGCGTGCATTTTATCTGCGATTTGATCAAAAACAACGATGGGTTAGAATTATATAGCTATGAAGAACTGTGTAACAGATATAATTTCTATCCAAACTACTTGCATTACATATGTATTACTAATGTAGTTACTAAATACTTGAAGAAATATGGTTTGTTCGATAAAACATCTGCTCTGAATACGATTGCAGATTTTGACTTTGTTAAGCCTTTTGTTCCCCTTCAAGTGATATCCATTTTAAAATATCAAAAAGGTACCCAACCCATGTATAATATTGTTAAAACAAATGACACTTTACCAGTCTGTATGTCAAAATGGACGAGCATTTTTGAAAATATTGAATTAAAAGACTGGAACCATATCTTTAGTATGCCATTTTGTATAACCAAAGATTCTACGCTACAATGGTTCCAGTATAGAATTATACACCGAATTATTGGTACCAACTATTTTTTGTATAAAATCAATTATAAATCGTCAGCTGACTGCTCTTTCTGTCATGATATGTCGGAAACAATTGAGCACATTTTTTGGGAATGTAAATACGTTAGAAAATGTATTGCTGATTTGTTTGAAGGTTTTGAGGTATTCGCTGACTTCATAAATGCACCCTCTTTCATGTTAGGACATACAAACACAAGTGGTCCTCTTAATCTAACATTCCTTCTCACTAAAAGGTTTATTTATAATTGTAAAATGAATCAAACATTACCTACCGTTATCGCGGCAAGATCATTCTTTTCTATCCAGTATCATATTTTGAAGGAAATAAACCTCTTCTGCAATTTAGATTCTAACTTAATAACTACAAATAAAGAATGGCACATTTTGTTAAATCTGTATCGTTAAGAACATTGTGACTTGCATAGTTTATCCGTATATTCAAAATTTCAATACGTGTATCAATTTGTTTATTGCTGTTTAAGCAATTATGATATTATTGTTAATATGCAATTGTGAGCACTTGTCTTCATTGTAATATTATATATCATGCATGTTGAACTATTATCAATACTCATGATGTACGGTGTGGAGGGGGATGCCCTCGACCCTCACACACCTATTGACGAGGAAAATAAAATATATAGAACGGAAAAAAAAAAAAAAAAAAAAAAAAAAAAAAGTTTTGTTTGGTTTGTTTTCAAAAATGGAAAACGCGTTCTAAAAATGTAACTTTATATTATGACCAAAATCAATACCTTACTTCAAATATTTGCCAGATGTTTTGACTAAGATCTACTACATCTGTTTATTAAGATTTGTATCTGGTCCATGTGTGCGATCACTTCCGGACAATTCCATGATATGGTATGTTTCGAATTTTAGTATGTTAATAAGACAAAATATAACACTATTATTGACTAACAAAGTATGTATATGTGTGCACGTATTTCCATATATACGTGTTTGTCAAACGAGGTGTATTTTGCGCATCGTTTGTCAGAACATCATACGACTATACAAACTAAGAATACAAAAGAATGCACGAAATATTATAGTTCCCATGTTCTATTATCGCAATGTTGCCGTAGATATTGAATATATTGCTACAATTATCCACGGCGGAAATCATTTTTGAGAATGTTTAATGCATAGACAGAAGATATAGCAACATGCTGATGTTATATCAGGCTCACATGGAGATAACGCGCGATACAACGTGGTAACTTATTTGTAAAGATTACAAATAATGTATAATTCAATCCACGCAACTGTCATATAAGATCTATAGCGAGTTGCACTGTTTCTTTCAAATGTGATTTAAACTTTAAATAAAATTGTTTACTGCCGGCAAGAAAAAAAGAATATTAACGTCACTTTACACCCTTACTTTGATTTACGCTTGTCGTCGGTAATAGTTTGTTAAATTGCAACGGTTCACATGATATTTTAATGGCATACATGATGCTACATAAAGTTTATACCAGTCAAAATATGTATAGCATATCCTCATCTTTCTTGAAGAAAACATCCAGACGGAGTGTTTCTGGTGTGCTCGATATAGGTTAAATCTTTGTTGGATGAATATAACTAAGTTTCCAATATCTGCTAGCATCGTGCCGTCGATGCATTCTTTCGACGAAATTTGCAATGTAATGAATGTAATAAAGATCGTCCGTTATTTACTTGCGTATTATCTGTTGCTTGATTCGAATTTTCACGCCAGAAAATTGTGCGTTTGTAAGTGCCATAGAAAATTATTGTGACGTTAGTAATCCATCATATTTAACATCAGAAATATGTGCTATGGCATTTCGGTGTCTGTAGATATTCTGATTCGCGGAGTAATGGGTGAAATTTATTTGTTGTTATCATAAACTGCTGTTGCGAAAACGTCAGATAATGCTAGAATAGTCAAATATGAAATATTGCGTCTTCTTTGAAATTATGTTTGTATCTGTCCGTACAGCGGCCATAGTTAAAAATAAAAGGAAATATGCAAGTGAAACAAAATCAATTACTTAGCAGGCATGACGGCTTATCAAACATGTCATTGAGTTGCAAACGTGAGGTCCATCTTATGTTTGTATCTGTCCGTACAGCGGCCAAAAAGGAAATATGCAAGTGAAACAAAATCAATTACTTAGCAGGCATGACGGCTTATCAAACATGTCATTGAGTTGCAAACGTGAGGTCCATCTGTTATTAGTGTTACTTAAAAAAGTTGATTAAAGGAATGTGGTTGCAACATAGGATACGGTTAATATTTATACACTTTCATGTAGGTTTTATTTTCATTTTTCTAACGTGATAAATATTTTGACACGGAATTCTGAAAACATATAATTCACTTCATCAAATATGTAGGAATTTTGTTTTCTTTTCAGCTGTTACTGATTAGCAGAATTTGGAACGTGTTTCGGTACAACCCCGCCCAGACATTATTGTGCATGTAAAGAATATTACCTTTAGAATGTTAACAAGACGTAATTCGAATGTAATTATTTACAAACAGCTTTGGCCCAGAGTCTGGAAACCTGCCGACCTGTCTACATGTCTGTATAATACGCATTTAAAATCTAGGATAGTCTATAGCATATTTGAAATGTTAGAAAAAGTGTGCTCATCATTTATGAAGAACATAAATTTTGTGTTTGAATTGTGTGTTCTCTCTCAAATACAGTATTGTACATTGTGCATGTGTCTCAAAACAGATTCGAGAACTGCAAGAAGAAAAAAAAAACATAACAAACAATCATTATATCTCTGAAATGATTTCAACGGGGTTTTATCGGCACGTACCAAGCGCATGATATATACGACAAAGAGTAATATTGTAATTCCAAGAGTGCACTATCTATAAAAATGTGAATAGTTGAGTTATTGTACAACTTGAAGTGATTTATTTTAAGGAGACGTATTATATTTGTCTTATAGTGCATCAAAAAGTGTATATTATGCATAGAAAGTGTAGATATGTCTGTAAAAAATACTGCACAAATACGATATGTTTTGTATGTACTATTCATATTATATCTTCAACCCAACTCCATCCTCAAATGGAACAATAAAAGACGCTTAAATGTACATGTAGTTATACTTTAGCAGCTTAATAAACTTTAAAACGACCACTAGAAAAAAAGGCAACACAAGATGAAATATATTTTTTATAATTGTGCTTTACGAAAAAGTTAGTTCATGCATTATAAACGGATCATGTCAGGAATAATAACGGATGGGTATTATACTTGTACTTATTTGAGGCTTGAGACAAAACTGGATTTGATTTAAGAATCTGTTTACGTGTCAATAACAGGGAAGGCGGTTCACAAGCAGAAGAAGTGGTTCTAACGATTGGTTTGTACCAATAAACCGCACTTTGGATGAGATTTACTATGTGTATGTTAATGGCGAATGGGCTTTTACAGATTTATATTGCCAAGTCTGAATTACACGAAAACAGGATTAAATGAACATCAACATCACATATACTCGTACACATGCGTTTATCCATACGCTTATGATTGTTTAGAACATTTGCTTCTACATGCATATGAATTTAACTTAAAATGTGCGTTATGTAAGTTAAACATATATTGATTTTCCAGTTTAGTAAATCTGTGTGCAAAATTGTATGATGGGGTTGTAAAATGATTCAATATGTTGTTAATGTAGCTTCGACAAAATACACAAAATAAAGACAAAGCCACCGCAACAATCTTAACAGTAAAGAATTGCTCAGTGTTTGTTCATCATATTCCCTCCAATCCATTAATTTTTACGGTTGTTATTGTTGATTGAGGTCTGACATAGTATTTACCATCCTGGTTTCTTACTTCCCTCTCTAATAAACAAAATCCATAAATAGTTAAGGCTGCAAATGGTCACAATACAGTAACTACATAAATAATGTCCTTAACAAGATGTTTCCATAAGATAAATTATAACCGCATATTTATCGTGCACTGGGTATAAATTCTAAATCTTCAAGATCGTTTTCTTTTATTTTATGGAATATGACAAAAACATCAGCATATTAAACAACCGATCAAAAGACAACATGGCATTAATAAAGTCTATACTCAAAAATATATCTAATATTTACAAACGTCCTAAATAGAATATTCAATACAACGCATAAATTGCTGTCCTTCCTTCCACAGGAAAAATGAGCAAGAAAATTACTAATAATACTGTGATAATTCGAATAGAACGCTTATATCAGATCCAGTTAGTGGAGGCAATAATCGTGTTGATAATGAAGAAATCGTATTGACTGGTTAACTGAAATCCTAATATAGAACACGTCGTCGGGTTAACGATGTGGGATATCTAGATTGAGTGCCCAGAATTATTGGTTGATTTCGTTAAGCATTCCCTACCCACAGACTATTGGATTGTTACGTGATCAAGTAATGATGGCGAAGTTGGAAGATTGGTATACTCTTACAATAACCTTTTAATACATTCGACAGTGAGTCGTTGAAGACATCTGAATTTAGCCAATAAACAATGTTAATTAAATAAACATAATACATATTTAATGCATAACAGACGCTTACACAAATGTCAATCATACGCAAATCAATATAGTGTTTAATCCAATAAATTAACTTGGGAAGTGTTTGTAATTATTGATGAATGGAAATTAATCCTTTGCCACTTCGTAATATGTTGCGCATATTTATTGAAATTATCATCGTGTCTTTAGAACATTATTCTGAGTACAGGAAAGAAATATGCTCCGGTATAAATATATGTATGGGCTTATTTGATATTTTTCTTCATCCGCATTATGGCATGATAAACGTTTTCAAAATATGAATATGTGTACCGCTTTATTTCACCTTGGCAAGATATACCGCCTGTTAACGACCACCGGCTATGTTTGAAGTTACTTTGTACCAGTATCCCCGTATGTGCTTTCTTAGCAGCATTAGTCAGGGTTTTATAATCAGCAAATGTTGCACCAGTAGATGACATCATTTTCACAACAGTTGTTCTGACGTCTTTCAGCCAGGTAATAACATGTTTGACGTGGCCATAAAAGAGGTAAAATTCATAAGTATGTCAATTGATTTTGAATGTTTATGTTACCTCTTAATATGACAGGCGATCATCTGTCATCTGTCATTGATTAAAAACGAGACAAATTATAAGGAGCGCTAATAACATTAAATATCAAATCGTCGTCGTTTTAATTGAAAGTTTCTAGTAATCTAGTAATGTGTGTTTTATTTTAAGTGCTTTTATTTTAATTACTTTTAATACTAATATGTTTTTACAACAGTGTTTCTATGTGGTCCTCCTAGATGTCATGATTTTCAGAACACTTGACTCTATTTCGTAAAGCCGCGAAGTTAATATCTGAAGTGGTTCACAAAGTATATATCGCTTTATTTCTATTCACTTCCATTTCATGCGAATATTGACATGAAGTACACTTTATATTTTGGAAAACATGTTGGATTGCGGTTACAAAATCATGTTTAGTGAGCATTTTGTTCCTATATTTATGTTTGTCCTACTTATGGATCCAAAATCAGATTGCTTCAGTAACGAATGTCTATTGTATTTAGTGTTCATATTAGGAGGCAGCAACCTTCACCTTTCTCTAACATGTAGCCTTTATATTCATGTCATGTTATCTGTGTATTGTAGTTATTTAACTGAAACTTTAATTACTTTTGTCCATTTGCATGGTAAGTGCGAAAACACAACAGGTACAACATCATAAAATAATGTCAGACGTCAGTCAACAATATGTAATGTATTATTTAACATTTGTGTAAGTTTGGAGTGTTGTTTATAATAAATGAATGGGTTCAAGTTAGTGGTTGCCAAGAAAGCAAAATTCCTCTTTTATATTATACACAGATAAGTCAAACAAAATAGGAGTAAGTGTCAAAACGTGCATAAATTGACGATATAAAGCAACAGATATCCCTATAATACCATATACACCGATTATAAACATATGGAATGAAACTAAAACAATTATGTACAAAAAGTACTTTTTGTAAAAGTTTTGATGCTTTGGATAATTGATAGTAGAACACGCGTTGTAATTATTTCTGAGATCAAATTTAAGAGTGACTTTATCTTGCTGTGGAAACTTTCATGTTTAATACTAATTTAAAAAAATACTTAAATAATTCTAAGTGTATTCATTGTAAATGCACTGTTTGTCGTTTCCTTGTAATTCCAGAACCCATTTCAGGACGCGTACAAAACATACAATACTGTTAGTAACACATACTTTACGATTTACAGAAACATTTAGCACAGTTGTTTTCATATGTCACATTGGCAATAAATGATCTTAGAGTTTCAATGCGTATTATACAAAAATGTATCCAGGTAGGCAGGTTTCCATAATCTGGGCCAAAACTATTTGAAAATAATTACAGCCGCATTACGTCTTGTTAAAATTCTTCAGAGAATATTCTTTACGTGCAGGGTTATATCTGGGCGGGGTTAAACCGAAACACGTTCCAAACTCTGATAATTAATTACAGCTGAAAAGAAAAAGAACTCCAAACAGTCTGGTGAAATTTAGAGTTCACAGTGCCTTTTTAAAAATGTGTATAGAGTAAGAAAATTAGACTAAAACCTGCACGATATAACGATGGAAAACGTTTACATTATTGTGCACTTATTCATTGATACCATATTGCATAACCACACACTTGTATTGCAAATTAATAATTACTGTAGTAAATGAATCTCATTGTATAAAGCATGTTTGGTAAGTATTTCTCTTTGCCCCATTTTCATGATTTGTTTTATTTAACTTTTTATAATATACAAACAATATTATTAACTTTTCTTGACAGAAGGAGCAATTTCCAGCAATTGAATACCTGACGTTTTCACAATTGCAATTTATGATAACAATACGTAATCTTCCCCCATTAGTCCGTCAAGGCTAATATCTACAGATATAGAAAATCCAGGGAAAATTGGCATGTTAAATATGATGGATTATTTATGTCACGAAAATTGCCCACGGTTCTAGTACTTACAAACGCGCAATTATCTGGCGTGAAAATTCGTATTAAGAAACCCATACTACGCAATAAATAACAGACCGTTTTTCCAATAAGTGTTAGCCTTCACATTGCACATTTGGTCCACAGCTAGAATGCCTCGAAGGTATATTTCAATAATTTCTTGGAAACTAAGTTACGTTCATCTAACGGTACTGAAAATGGCATTCCACACCTGGGAACACTTGTCAATTAAAAGAAAATGGAAGGAACAAAGCCAGAAAGTGTATAAGACACAAATCGATTCGAATTGGCAACAAAACCACTGCAAAGATGTATGGTAACGTTTTACAACATTTGAATAAGATACATTATAGTGCTATTCTGTAATGATGACGGCCAGTGAACCAATCTTTGCGTAGCATGGATAAATGTAATTGCACTCTTGTTAACAGGTGCTTGAGACTTGAAACAGATTTGTGTCTATGGCGTCGCTGACGTACTCAGACAGGCTCGTTTCTGGTGTGGATATTTGTTTAATTTAAAATTTAAGCTAAAAAGTCAAAGAATAAGTAAGAATTAAGGAGTCTTCAGTAAATGTTTCTGTATTTGAATAAAATATATCACTGGTGATCTTAAGAGGGCAGCCGATTCCTACAGTAACTGATGAACAGTAATCCAATAAGACAACATTGCGTGCATTGATACACTTTAGCACCAATTGTGATCATATTGATCATGTACACCATTGTCGTTTCCTAACTATAAAATACTAAATAATAACAATTGCGCTTTGATTTTCGTGTAGTTCAAGAACCCGTCTCATGACTCGTACAAATCATACACTGGAACGTATTCTTTACAATCTACAGAAACGTTTAGCTCAGTTGTTGTTGTTGTTTTTTTTCAATATGTCACATTTGCAATAAATTACCATAGTGTATTAATGCGTTTTATACAGAAATGCATCCCGAAGGCATGTTTCCAAAATCTGGGGCAAAACTTGAAATTAATTGCATCCGAATAACGCCTTGTTAAAATTCTAAAGACAATATTCTCAGCATGCAGGCAATATCTGGGCGGGTGGTACCGAAACACGTTCCAAACTCTGATAATCAATTACAGCTAAAAAAAAAAAAAATCTCGTGAAATTTGAAAAGCAAGTTATTTTTTGTTCAGAATGCCTCGTTACAATATTTATCCAGTTCGATAAATAAAACTAAATAAAATCTGCCGCTGGCATTGCACACCTCCTGTCACATGTAGTAATTAATGTAGTTAATAAATGAGCCACATGCACGTGTCTGTTAAACCGAAGTTGTTGTCTTTAACTCATTTTCATGGTTTTGTGTTAACTATTCAGTATTGAAGGTTTACTATTTTCAATATACAAACGAATACGAACTTAATATTACAGTAAAAGAAATTTTCAGAAAATGACCATCAGGTAGAATCTGATGTTTTCACAACAGCAATTTATTATAACAATAAGTAATCTTCTTCCATAAGTCCGTCAATGCTAATATCTACAGGCATAGAAATTCTAGGGCAAATACTTGGCACGTTAAAGATGATGGATTATTAATGTTACAAACATTTTCCATGGTACTTACAAACGCGCAGTTTTCTGGCGTGAAAATTCGTATTAAGCAACACACACTACGCAATAAATAACGGACCGACTTTCCAATATGTTAGTGCCTCCATTACATTGCACATTGTGTCGATAGTTAGAATGCCTCGAATGTATACTGCAAGATTTTCTCATAAACCTAGAGTGGTTTATCTTACGGTATTGAAAATGACGTTTCACACTTGGGAACACGTGTCAATTAACGCAAGACAAGAGTGCCATAAGGCCCTAGATCTCTCCCCTGAGGGGCTATGGAACTAAATTGTTCTGAGCACGTTTCATGAATATTCGGCTAAAAATGTGGCCTCTAGAGTGTTCACAAGCGTTTTCTTCAATTTGACTTGGTGACCTAGTTTTTGACCCCATGTGACCCGGTTTCAAACTTATCCTAGATATCATGGGGACAAATGTTCTGAGCATGTTTCATGATTATTGGGCAATAAATGTGGCCTCTAGAATGTTCACAAGCTTTTTCTTCAATTTGACCTGCTGACCTAGTTTTTGACCAGAGGTGAACTAGATTTGAATTCATCTGAGATACCATTGAAACAAATGTTCCGAGCAAGTTTCAAGTATATTAGGCAAAAATGTGACTTCCAGAATGTTAACAAGCTTTTTCTTCAATTTGACATAGTGACCTAGTTTTTTACCCCACATGACCCAGTTTAGAACTCGTCCGAGATGTTATTGGGACAAATGTTCTGAGCAAGTTTCATGTTGATTGGGCAAAAAATGTGGCCTCAAGAGTGTTAACAAACTTAATAAAGTTTCCAATAAAGGAAAACCACCCCGCCCTTTGGCGCCATTGTTTTTTAAAGGATGGCAATCATGTTCGAACTCAATTTTTTTGAGCAAATTTCAAGAAGATTGGGCAAAAATGTGACTTCTAGAGTGTTAACAAGCTATTTCTTCAATTTGATCTAGTGACCTAGTTTTTGACCCCACATGAACCAGTTTGAAACCCGGCCGAGATATCATTGGGACAAATGTTCTGAGCAAGTTTTATGTTGATTGGGCAAAAAATGTGGTCTCTGGAGTGTTAACAAGCTTTATAAATTTTTCAATTTAACAATATAAGGAAAACTGCCACGCCCCCTGGCGGCCATGTTTTTCAACGGAGGGCCACCATTTTAAAACTGGGCAGAGATATCATTGCGACAAATGTTCTGAGCAAGTTTCATGAAGATTGGGCAATACATGTGGCATCTAGATTGTTAACAAGCCTTTTCTTCAATTCCACCTAGTGACCTAGTTTTTGACCACACATGAACAAGTTTCGAATTCGGCCGAGACTTCATTGGGACAAATATGTTCTGAGCAAGTTTCATGAAGATTTGGCAATAAATGTGGCCTGTAGAGTGTTAACAAGGTAAATATTGACGACGAACGACGCACGACGGACAAAAGGCGATCACAAAAGCTCAACATGAGCACGTTGTGCTCAGGTGAGCTAAAAATGGAAGGAACGAAGCCAGAAAAGTATCAGATACAAATCAAAACTAATTAGCAACAAAACCACTGCAAAGATATATGGTATCGTATTACAACATTTGAATCGCATACATTATGGTGCTATTCTGGGGTGAGTACAGCGAATATACCAATCTTTGCGTAGTATGGCAAACTGAAATTGCACTCCTGTTAACAGGTGTTTGAGACTTATATTTTTGTGTCTATGGCGTCGCTGACGTACTCAGACAGGCTCGTTTCTGGTGTGGATATTTGTTTAATTTAAATTTTAAAATAAATCGTCAAAGAATTAAGGAGACTGCAGTCTATGTTTCTGTATTTGAATAAAATGTGTCACTGGTGATCTTAAGATGGGAGACGATTCCAACTGTAACTGATGAACAGTAATCAAATAAGACATCATTGCGTCATTAATACACTTTAGCACAAATTGTGGACATATTGATCATATACACCATTGTTGTTTATTACCGTAACTATCAAATAATAAGTTCCACCGTATTAAAATTTCGTATGTCATTAATAAAAGTTCTTTCTTTCTTTCTCGCTGCACACAGGACAGCGTTTTACAATACGGTGTATGTACTGTGTCTGTAATCCTGGATCTATGAAACAATGAGCATTCACCCGTGAAGTACATTATTCCTGTCTAGATGACACTGAACTAAATTCCAGACAGTGTTTAAGCTCAGTTACAACCTACTGCTGATATATTGCATTGTACTAGTAGTCTTTGTGTCACATGTTTATTTACAACTGAAAACGCCCATGAATAATATTGCAATATAAAATACAAACACAAACGTAACCATATGGTCGATTTCCGGTATATGGAGCATACATTATTCGTAAATGATTATGCAGTATTTTTTCTAATTAAAATTCTAAACAAAACATGGTCAACATCACGGAAATGTCTGGGCGGGACCGTACCACCACACGTGCCTAGGGCGATATTCAATTACATGGAAGGTTAAATGGACCAGACAAAATAGATGTTACTTAAGGAATATATTTTAGTCCAAATATAAACAAATTGAAACTCCAGCTGCAGCACCAGAAGAGAACTCTTATTAGCAGCACAAGGTCCTTTATTTACGGCAATTGACCAATTGCCAAAACAACACAGCACAACAAAAAACACGTAACAAACACAAAACACCTGCATCGCGATTGTTTGCATCTAGAATTATCTGATACATATTGATAATATAGTTAACTACTTTGAATTTGTATTTTGTGTTACTATTCGTTTAATGCTAATTTTACTAACATATGCGATATGGTAAATTGATTTTAGAATAAACTGTATTTCAAAGTTAATATTTCAAGTTATGCATAGCTACTCGGCGGTTAATGAAGTTTTGTCTACATGTATTTTGTTCTGCATGAAACAATCACATAATTCTTGAAAGCAAAAGGTTGTGTGAGACTTGCATTACTCTTTTATATTTAGTATGAAAAAAGTCGGCCTACATAAAACATGCATTTTGTCAGATTTGTTATTGATGTTATTCTTGCTTCACTGAAGAAATAACACTCGTCTACAGAACACTAGTTAATATACATATGACCTAATGTTACGTATGTTAAAGAAAATGTTGGACACTTGGTATACATTGTATCATCTATGCTTGTATCGGGATTTCATGCCAAAAACATTTGCGTTCGAGAACAACGTGATGGCATTTAATCATATTTCATGTGTCAGAAATATGTGCACTGAAATATTTAATGTCTGCAGACATTAGCCCCGACTGCGTAATTTGGAGGGATATTATTATTGCAATCGTAAATAGCTGCGGTTAAAACGTCAGCTGCCAGATCAGACTGACGAGAAATTGAATTAAAATATGTTTCGTAAATATTATGTTCTCCCCACTTTTTGACGTTTTAAGACATAAGACTGTATTGTATTTATTATGCCCCCACAAAGTGGGAGGCATTAACCATTGCACTTATCCGTACGTCCCGAAATTGTGTGAACTCAACTCCTCTTTAACTGCCGGACGGATTGGGCTCAAACATTCACAGCTGAAGAACCTGAATGTGTAGGTGATAGTGAAGCAATAAAATTTGGCTGCGACCAATGTAGGCAGAATTATGGGCCTTTGTCATTTATTCCACTATAAAATATATACTTCCCGAAATTTTGTGGACTCGAACCATCTTTAAATGCTAGGCGGATTTCGCTCAAACTTTCACAGCTGGAGAACCTTAAAGTGTAAGGTGATCGTAAAGGAAGAAATTTTGGTGCCACCAATTTTGGCAGAATTATGCCCCTTCGTCATTTTAGCTCGACTTTTCGAAGAAAAAAAAGTCGAGTTATTGTCGTCGCTCTGTCGTCTTCGTCTGCGTCAGCGTCTGCGTTAGTTAAGTTTTTTGGTCAAATTGTTTGGTTAAGTTTTTTGTCAGAATCCATTTCTCAAAAACTATCAGAGGCATTCATTTGAAACTGTATATACTTGTTCACTATCGAAAGGGTAATTAATTACAACAAGGCAGGTAACCCTGTGATTTGTATTTACAGAGTTATCTTCCCTTGTTTGGACTAAGAATATTTTGACATTTTTTGTTAAATATAATATTTCTCAATAATTATCAAAACTCAAGATACTTGTTTAAGGTGCTGACACCATTCTGCAGACATGAGGAGGTAAATCTTTCAAGGCTTGGGCTATAAAAACGTGCCAAGTTTCAAGGCACTAGCCCCAGGCGTTTGCGCATGGCACCGGTAAAACGCGTACATGCATAGCGATGTTCACCTTTTAACTTAAATTTTCGCTTTATGCCAAATTTCTCAATACCTGTACCAGGTATTGACTTGAAACACTAAGTACTTAATCACAGTGATGAATTTATTCTGTAGACAAGGACTTCGTTTGTGTTTTATTGCCCTTTTTTCAACTTAGAATTTTCGCTTTAGTTCAAATTTCACAACATCTATAAGATGTATTGACTTGAAATTCAACACACTTCATCACAGTGATAAACTCATTATATTAACAAAAGGCCAGAATACTATCAAATACAAGGAAGTCCAGCGTCGTCCAGCACCCGTAGGCGGTGCTCTTGTTCCCTTATACTATATATAGGAAAATACATTGTTTGGAGGCAAAATTTAGTGTTGGTGACGCACCCTTTGTCTGTATGAAAACATGTGTCGTGGGGGCATCCGTGTCTGTGGCACATCTAGTTTTTTTATTATTTTTGATTATTTTGTCTTCATGAATTCTAATCTTATATACATAACTGGCTGAAATAAGATATGAATTTAAGATAATTTACTTATAGCGACATCAAAAAGATGTGATGTCATGGTCTATCATCTGTAGTTCAGTCAATAGATTTAGACATTTCTAACTTAACTGGCGTGGTAATAGTCCACACTATCTTATTTGTGTAATGCAAAACATCAAAAAGGGCGAAGTTGTTTTTTAAACATTCACGACATGTGATAACGACGTGTGTCTACAGTTATGTTTATGTAACATAAATCTTCTTTGATAATGTTAGAACTGGTATCTGGTCACCACTTTGATGAATATTTTCTGATTCTACAAAACAAAAATATCAATATACAGTATATGTCAGTTGTTGCAAAAGACTGGAAGACTAATTTATTCCCGCAAATAACATATGAGCGAAAAACCTCCAACGCCATACCAAGCATTCAGTGCAAAATATGTACATTAAATATTGCAATGATGTCTTTGGTGAGATTCATTTGGACAACCGCGAGCGTAAAGCAATTACTGAGACGTGTGGTTAGAGGAACAGAGAAACTAATGTTGTTTTTTTCCAGCAGTAGACACGTTTATCATTTTGTGACAAACACTATAATGTTCCCACACACGAATATTAATCATTAAGGGGCATGCAGTACGTCTGCTTGTGTGTTTGTTTGTAGTAAGACAAGACAACCAATAAACAAAGACTCCAAAATCGAAATTATATATTTAATTAATTTAACAAATGCATTTTTCTCGTTACACGATAGTATACATTTTAGATATATTATTATAAGGTATGAATAGTTCAGTTGTGGTCTAATGCACATAATATTAAACTATGATTGGTTGAATTTTAGTCTGTTATACATAATAATACTCTATTAAAGGGGCTTTTTCACAGAGTTTCGCATTTTTGAAAATGTTATTAACTATCTTAACTGTAATCACGAAAGTATCTGGACGAACTAAAACAAATACTTATTTAAAAAAATCGACTTCACCGGGGCTCGAACCTTTAACCTTTGGGATCAAAAATCTTTAGCACTAACAACTCGGCCATTCGGGCTAAAAATATGGTAGTATATTTTTAATGCTGTATTGTAAATACACGTGTTTTAAAAAAAAAACAACGACGTAAAGCGTTACAAACACTCAATAATTTAATCCAGTTCAATTGATGATTATACACAAAATGACACTATTTTTGCAATATTTTTTTTTTGTTCTTTGTCAGCGGTGTTATTTTGCTTGACTTGTATTTATATTTCGCCACCTTAGTATCACAAGGGCCTATCTGCTTCTTTAACACATGTTAGAGAGGCACTTATTGACAACCTGTAGGTCTCTGTAACGGTTAAGCTGTCGTAAGGTGTTTATTATGAAACAGACCAACACAGGCTTAGAGGTCGTAAAAATTAAATTAACCTTAATAACACGCTAGTTCTTCGATAATTATACACAATTATAAAACCGCGGCACCCAGTCGATAAATGGATGGGCGGATTAAAGAGGGCACTTACATTTCCATTAAAAAAAAAATCGATAATAAAAACAACATCGCTGGGAAGGACGCTATAACGTTACAGTTTTCTTCAATACGACATTGAGGGAATAATTAAATATGTTAGCGAGACTGGTGTTGTTTATTTTGTAGAACATCATCTGCGAGACAAAAGCAGTAAACAGGTTGTGTATACCTTGTGACTTGTTTAAAGTAGTTGAACTAGATGAAATACACGTAGTTCTGGTATCTGTTTTTGAATCAATTTATATACATAAGCTGTTCAAATAAGTCATATTGCTATTTCTTGTTGGTTTTGAGTATATTATTAGAAACTATGAACGGTTCATTTTTGATCTTCTGTAGATTTTAGGTTACTTTTAACGTTTAACATGTGGTCTAGAGAATATAATAAGACACTGTGAACAGTACATTTGTGGTCTAGTAATTATAATAAGAAACTGTGAACAGTACATTTGTGGTCTAGTAAATATAATAAGAAACTGTGAACAGTACATTTGTGGTCTAGTAAATATAAAAAGAAACTGTGAACAGTGCATTTGTGGTCTAGTAAATATAATAAGAAACTGTGAACAGTACATTTGTGGTCTAGAGAATATAATAAGAAACTGTGAACAATACATTTGTGGTCTAGTAAATATAATAAGAAACTGTGAACAGTACATTTGTGGTCTAGTAAATATAAAAAGAAACTGTGAACAGTTCATTTGTGGTCTAGTAAATATAATAAGAAACTGTGAACAATACATTTGTGGTCTAGTAATAATAATAAGAAACTGTGAACAGTACATTTGTGTTCTAGTGAATATAATAAGAAACTGTTAACAGTACATTTGTGGTCTAGTAAATATAATAAGAAACTGTGAACAGTTCATTTGTGGTCTAGTAAATATAATAAGAAACTGTGAACAGTTCATTTGTGGTCTAGTAAATATAATAAGAAATTGTGAACAGTTCATTGTGGTCTAGTAAATATACTAAGAAACTGTGAACAGCACATTTGTGGTCTAGTCAATATACTAAGAAACTGTGAACAGTTCATTTGTGGTCTAGTAAATATACCAAGAAACTGTGAACAGTTCATTTGTGGTCTAGTAAATATAATAAGAAACTGTGAACAGTACATTTGTGGTCTAGTGAATATAATAAGAAACTGTGAACAGTACATTTGTTGTCTAGTACATATAATAAGAAACTGAGAACAGTACATTTGTGGTCTAGTCAATATAATAAGAAACTGTGAACAGTTCATTTGTGGTCTAGTAAATATAATAAGAAACTGTGAACAGTACATTGTGGTCTAGTAAATATACTAAGAAACTGTGAACAGTTCATTGTGGTCTAGTAAATATACTAAGAAACTGTGAACAATACAGTTGTGGTCTAGTAATTATAATAAGAAACTGTGAACAGTACATTTGTGGTCTAGTAAATATAATAAGAAACTGTGAACAATACAGTTGTGGTCTAGTAATTATAATAAGAAACTGTGAACAGTACATTTGTGGTCTAGTCAATATAATAAGAAACTGTGAATAGTTCATTTGTGGTCTAGTAAATATAATAAGAAACTGTGAACAGTACATTTGTGGTCTAGTAAATATACTAAGAAACTGTGAATAGTTCATTTGTGGTCTAGTAAATATACTAAGAAACTGTGAACAGTACATTTGTGGTCTAGTAAATATACAAAGAAACTGTGAACAGTACATTTGTGGTCTAGTAAATATACTAAGGAACTGTGAATAGTTCATTTGTGGTCTAGTAAATATACTAAGAAACTGTGAACAGTACATTTGTGGTCTAGTAAATATACTAAGAAACTGTGAATAGTTCATTTGTGGTCTAGTAAATATAATAAGAAACTGTGAACAGTACATTTGTGGTCTAGTAAATATACTAAGAAACTGTGAACAGTTCATTGTGGTCTAGTAAATATACTAAGAAACTGTGAACAGTACATATGTGGTCTAGTAAATATACTAAGAAACTGTGAACAGTTCATTGTGGTCTAGTAAATATACTAAGAAACTGTGAACAGTACATTTGTGGTCTAGTAAATATAATAAGAAACTGTGAACAGTTCATTGTGGTCTAGTAAATATACTAAGAAACTGTGAACAGTACATTGTGGTCTAGTAAATATACTAAGAAACTGTGAACAGTTCATTGTGGTCTAGTAAATATACTAAGAAACTGTGAACAGTTCATTGTGGTCTAGTAAATATAATAAGAAACTGTGAACAGTACATTTGTGGTCTAGTAAATATAATAAGAAACTGTGAACAGTTCATTTGTGGTCTAGGGTAAACTGTGGGCGATTCAAAAACTATGAACGTTTTAGTTGTAGCCTTATGTATATTGTCCATTTAAACGGATATGTTCTTCATTATAACGCTCAAACAACTAAATATTAAATATTAAATGTATGTCACCAATCGATCAAACCTTTCTCGATAAAATGAATGAACACTATTTTTACAGCGACTACTGTACATATGTATATTCTTGCAGATTGACCTCGTGCAAATTGTTTAAGGTTTTTACCACAGATTCCAAACAGAAAAGAACACTATATAAAAAGCTAAATATCCCTCTTGATACAGAAATATAATTAAAATAATGTGTAAAAAATCAATAACAATCAACTAAAATGAAATGAATACATACCAATATATAATACAGACGTTAAAGCAATGTCTCTTCAATCCTATTGAACTAATGCAACTTTGCGCAAATAAACGTCCATGTAAATTAATTTATTTCAAGATTCTAACGCAAAGATAAGCATGTAATCAACGTAATACAGGTCAAATATGTAAAATAAAGTGACTCTCAATAGTTCCATTTATAAATTCATTTCCTGATGGAGATTACTATATAAGTTTTGTTTTCTTTGAACACATGAAATTACTGGAGTGCAATGTTTGTACTTTACGAGTCTTACTTTGCTAAAACGACTTTACCTTTAAAAATAAACTCTTGTCGGTAGTGCAAACTGTTAATCTCACGAAAACTGCAAAATGATGCTTTTTGTCTAAAAAAAAGCTATAATACTATTTATCTCAAAATAGTGTGTAATGGTGAATACATAACGCATTCAGGTGTGTATATTTTCTGCGATTCGTGAATGCAACATATTGTTGTGTTTACATTCTAACGATAGGTAACCTTTATATTAATGTTCATTTTAATTTGCATTAATGCCAATAATAGTATTTACCATTTTATTTAATAAGTTATGACAATAACGATGTAGAATACATAGCAATTCAAACGCGGATAATAATAAAATATTATACTATTGTTATTTACCACATTTACTATGCAGAAGGCATTGTATATCAATCCTTAATTTTGTAACATATAATTCTATTTGTCATACAATATTTTATTTATTGTACAAAAACGTTGCAGTCAGCCAAACAAAGAGCGGGCTGTGTGCATGTTTGTCAATCTACTGATCGATTTCTCACTTTTGAAGTTCGAAGTTAATTCTAATTTGTAGACTATAAAGTATTTTATTTTCAATAAGCCATATAAAATACGTTTACTAATCGAACAAAATGTTAGCAGACGGCCACAGACTGAGAAGCATCGGATGTTGTTATTGTTTCGCATCAACTGATTGATGTTTCCATTTAGAAGTTCTCAGTTAACCTTAATTTCCATGAAGACTTAACAAGTATGTATCTGCTCCCGCGGAATTTCAAGAAAGGTTAATCTTATGAATGTATATTGAATGTCCTAGATAAATATTTTAAACTGATGCATTTGCTGATTTGGTGTATTACAAATGAGCAGTCTCATTTCTTCATAGATCTATATTCTAGCTATTGGTGCATTTCTTTCCGAAGTAAGCGCATGCATTTAAATGTTTAAGAGTTTTAAAGATATATTGTCTTTTTGGTGTCAATGATGGGCGAGCCTTATGGGACACGTGCTCGTCTGTGAAAAATGATAACAAAATACCGTCGCTGCGAGAGACGACATATCACAATCATCTTCAATTAGGCACAAAGTGGGCAATTTAATGTGATTTTCTTGTTTATGTTATTGCTATTGTTACTGATGTTGTTTTTGTTGTTGTTTAGATGTTGATAAATACATTAGCAATGTACACGTATTTCTTATTAGTGATATGTATGGCGCTGTTGCTGTTTTCGTTGTTTTGAAACGAGCATTTGCGAGACAAAGTTTCGTGTGTAGGAATAGTGTCGTGAATAATATAATACACGCAGCTCAATGCAGTTAAATGAACACTGTCCGAAGCACTTACTGATTCTAAAACTAAACTGCATTAGCATAGAAATGCATTATTGCCTACAAATAAATGCCATTTATTTCAGGCAGACAAAGTCGATACGAACGGTCCTAGTCCATCGTTTTGAATATACAGTCGCAAGAAATGAAATGTCGTAGGAGCACACATTGTTTAATGGTCAACTTGAAGATTCCAAAACTGAATATATATTCAAAACATGTAAGTAATATTATTAAACGTTGTTTGGAAGTGGTTGCTGTCAAAACAAAACACTTACTTATCCAAAAACATTTAATTATTGAAAAAAGGTAAATAAAACACAAAATGTCTGACAAACTCAATAAAATGTTCAAGGGTCGGGACATTTGTTTAGGGTATGTCGGGTAACCTTAAACAAACATATTTTTTTCACGCCTTAGTAACTTTGTCTCATTAATCTGTCTAGCATAATATCCGCAGACACAGTAATGTCAGTGTAATTGGTTTGCAATTTCATACGGTTGATTATTAATGTCATACAAATTTAAGATGACACTCACAGTTGTGCTATTTCCTGGCCTGAACATTCGTGTTGAGCAGCAGATAATACACAATACTCAACTAAATAAATGTTTTCTCTTAATACATATTCACTATCTTCGTTGAACGCCGAAACACTACGGAATTCGCATATTGAGTGTTTGCATTTTTCCACTTATATAGCTATAGACATTGTTGTACGAGGGTGATCGAATAACACACCACTTACACTTGTTATTTCTTTTGCACTAAGTCACGTGGTATTTCGTGATGATAAACATCGTTAATATGTTTGGATATGCTGCATGCAGCAAGGGCAAATAACGCATACGCAATTCAAAACATTCACTTAATGAACTTAAACATTCAAAAGTAAACAACAACTACCGGTAACTGCAATTTGGATATCTTGAAAGAAACCGTTGTATCTCGCGAATGTCTTTAGATTGACAATGATTTTTTTATGTTTAACAGGTATGTATTTAATAGATCATATCGAATATATAGCTAAAACCATGAGGTTTTTTAAGTTTTGTTGCTGACATTATTTATTATTGTTGTTGTACTCGTGGTTAAAGGAGGAATTGTGGGATGTTTAATATGTTGTTGTTATAATTGTTGTTTTTTCTATGATTTTCGTGAGGAAAGTAGCTGATTTTACATTTGTATGAAATGTCATGCATATTCCAAGGATAATCATTTGTTAAAACTCGAAAAAGTATAAAACTGAATATGTTTAGTTCCACAAAATATGCATAATAGAATACAACAGAAAATATAAAAGCAAACTTTCATTTTTGTTTAAGGTCAAAATGGTTGTATTACAATAATTACAGGTACATTAATATTCATAATGGCAACGTACATCAGCTGTGGCTATGCCATTGGTTAAAGTTGTGTTTAGTGGCGTTGTTGTCGTTTTACATGAGTGATGGTGGTCATGCTGGCCACTCTGCTTATGAATCTGATTTCCGATTAATTTCTTCTTGGAAAGATATACCGCTTGTTAGCGCCCACATTCTATGTTTGAAATTACTCTTTACCAGCATCCGCGAATGTATGTGCTTTCTTAGTAACATTAGCCAGGCTTGTAATATCAGCAAGGTTGCACCAGTAGATATCATCATTTTCACAACAGCTGTACTTAAGTCTTTCAGCCGTGTAATAAAATGTCTGACGTGGCCATGAAAGAAATCAAAATAATAAGTTAATTTTGAATCTTTCTATTACCTCTTTAAATGACAGGCAATCATCTATCATTGATCTGTCATTGATTCCAAACCAGACAAATTATAAATTATAAGGATCTCTATTAAAATTAAATGTCAAATCGTCGTCGTTGTAATTATTGCGTACGTTCAAGTGCTTATAATTTAAATACTTTTAATAAGTTGTTTTTTGTATATTTTAATAATTTCTCGGAAACTTAGTTACGTTCATCAAACGGTACTGAACATGGCATTTCAGACTTGGGAACACTTGTCAATTAACGCATGAAATTAGAAAATGGAAGCAACGAAGGCAGAATGAGTATAAGACACAAATCGAAACTAATGGGCAAAATAACCACTGCAAAGATGTATGGTATCGTTTTACAACACTTGAATCACATAGCGAATGTGCCAGTCTTTGCGTAGCATGGCTAAATGTAATTGCACTCTTGTTGTTAACAGGTGCTTGAGACTTGGAACAGATTTGTGTCTATGGCGTTGCTGACGTACTCAGACAGGCTCGTTTCTGGTGTGGATATGTGTTTAATTTAAATCTTAAATTAAACAGTCAAAGAATTAAGTAAGAATTAAGGAGTCTTCAGTCTATGTGTCTGTATTTGAATAAAATATATCACTGGTGATCTTAAGAGGGCAGCCGATTCCTACAGTAACTGATGAACAGTAATCCAATAAGACAACATTGCGTGCATTGATACACTTTAGCACCAATTTTCATCATATTGATCATGTACACCATTGTCGTTTCTGAACTATAAAATACTGAGTTCCGCCGTATTGAAATTTCGTATGTCATTACTAAACGCTCATTCTTTCTCCTGCACATAGGACAGCGTTTAACAATACATATACTGTGTGTATAATCCTGGATCTATATAACAGTGAGCAACCACTCGTAAAGTACATAATGCTTGTCTAGATGACACGCAACTAACATCCAGACAGCGTTTAAGTTCGGTTGCAAACTAAAGCTGTTATTTCGCACTATACTAGTATTTGTTTTGTGCCACATTTTTATTAACAAACGAGAACGGCCATGAAAAATAATCCAATATAAAATATAAAAACAACCGTAACCATATGGCCGATTTCCGGTATTTAGAGCTG
Organism: Congeria kusceri; assembly: GCA_027627225.1. NCBI lineage: Eukaryota > Metazoa > Mollusca > Bivalvia > Myida > Dreissenidae > Congeria > Congeria kusceri. Next base: position 88,747,689 of record CM051024.1, read on the forward strand.
GAATCATTCGTAAATATTATGTAGTATTTTTCTAATTAGAAAAATATAAACAAAACAGGTTTAATATCACGGAAATGTCTGGGCGGGACCGTACCACCACTCGATCCTAAGGCGATATGCAATTACATATAAGGTTATATGGACCATCTCTAGAGCCAGACAAAGTAGATGTTACTTAAGGAATATATTTTAGTTCAAATATAAACAAATTCAAACTCCAGCTGCAGCACCAGAAGAGAACTCTTATTAGCAGCACAAGGTGATTTATTTACGGCAATTGACCAATTGCCAAACCAACACAGCACAACAAAAATCACAACACAAAACACCTGCATCGCGATTGTTTGCATCTAGAATTATCTGATACATATTGATAATATAGTTAACTACTTTGAATTTGTATTTTGTGTTACTATTCGTTTAATGCTTATGTGTACTAAAATATGCGAAAAGGTAAATTGATTTTAGAATAATCTGTATCGCGAAGTTGACCTATTGTTATGTATGTTAAAGAAAATGTTGGGCACTACACTTGGTATATCGTATAATATATGCTTATATCGGGATTTTATGCCAAAAACATTTGCTTTTGAGAACAAAGTGATAGCATTTAATCATATTTCATGTTTCACAAATATTTGCACCGAAATATTAAATGTCTGCAGATAGTAGCCCCGACTGTGTAATTGGTAGAGATAGTATTGTTATTGCAATCGTAAAATAGCTGCGGTAAAAACATTAGCCTCCAGACCAGATTGACGACAATTTGAACAAAAGTATGTTTCGCAAATACGATTTTCTTCCGACTTTTTAACGTTTTACGACATAAGATTGTATTTTATTTATTTTACTACTACTTTTGAAATGTATCTTGATGAATTAATTCTAACCTTATATACAGAACTGCTAAAAAGATAATTATGAATTTATGTTAGTTTACTTCTAGTGACATCAATAAGATGCGATGTAATGCTCTTTCATCTTTATTTCAATCAATAGATTTAGACATTTCTAACTAAAACTGGCATGTTAATAGTTCACACAAAATATAATTTTAAATCTTTTTTGTTTTAAGTAAAACATAAACAGGGAGCAGTTGTTTTTCAAAGATTCACGTCTTGTGATAACGACGTGGTTTATTCAATATACAATAGACATACAGTCCGTGAGTATACATGATATACAAAAGTAAATAAATATGTACACGGTGGTCATCTGTATAATACAATTAATTATAAGTAAATTACTAGCTGTTATAATACATTTCACAATAATAATACTATCAATATTATAATAAGTAATATATAATATAATATTATATAATAAATCAAAATACAGTGCATTAGGTAAAGCGAAAAGTCAAGTGTGCAAAGCAAGAAATATTAATCGTACTAATATTTAATATTTTGTGTGTCTCAAGTTATGTTTATGTAACTTAATTCTTCTTTGATAATTTTAAAAGTGGTATCTGGTCACTACTTTGATCAATATTTTCTGATTCTACAAAACAAAAATATCACTATACAGTACATGTCAGTTATTGCAAAAGACTTGAAGACTAATATATTCCCGCAAATAACATCTGAGCGAAAAATCTCCAACGCCATACCAATCATACAGTACAAAAAAGGTACATTAAATATTGATGTCTTCAGTGAGATTCATTTAAACGACGGGTGTAAAGCAATAACTGAGACGTGTGGTTAGAGAAGCAGTTTAACAAATGATGTTGTTTTCCAGCAGTATACACCTTTATCATTGTGTGACGAACACAATAATGTTTCTACAAACGTATATTAATCATTAAGGTTGACGTTGACGTTGACTACATGATCTTTGAAATCGAAATCGAATCGAGCCATGGCTGAATCATTGCAGCTCTAATTTTCTCCTAAGATGATAGTATACATTATAACGCCCCCTTAATGCAAAAAGGAGTCAAGTGACTTTTTTTGAAATTTTCACTTATTGGTGTATTTTGGAGGTTAATGACATCATCTTGAAGATACGAAAATATGAAGCAATTATCTGATCATATAGGTATTAAAATGACAAGTGCTCAATGGAGTCATGTAGATTTTGAGCAATTTATGTATGCAAAAAGGAGTCACGTGCAACACTTTTTAGACAAAAGGGAGTCATATGACACATGACTCCTTTTTGCATTCTCTGATTTTAGCAAAACTAGTACTTTGCGGATGCAAAAATGTTATTGTAAAATACAGACTAAATACTCAAATTTAGCGAAACTTTGTTTCATTTTACCATGATATACCAACACATTGAAGATAGTTAAAATGAAACAAAGCAGATGCCTAAACCCCAGTGATAACAAAGCTGTGGATCAGATTTCAATATCACCACGGGATTTGTGTATTCACTAATTGTTCCACGAATTATAGCAGTTCATGTTAATTTCTGTGGCATAATGGTTTAAAGGGTGGCCAAAATGGATGAATTTAAGGTAACTGTTTATATTTCTTTATTTACATTCGGAGTTTACTTAATTACAGTATTTTCATATCGAAGTAATTTCATGGATATCATAATTTTTAAATCAACAAGAGAGGAATAATAACAATTTCATTAAATGTTTAGTGATATGTTAATCAGTGTTTACTTCATAATGTTACAGGCGGACCAGTGGTCGGATGAAGAATTCTACAACCAGTACTGTTCGAAAGAAATTGGTGAGAAATTATTAGTTTTTGTTCTTAAATTTAATTCAATTTATTACAATACTTTTATCTAACTGTTATATTAAATCACTGCTCCTGTTATTCCTTCTGAATATAATATGCGTATTGCTCTAGATCTATAATAGTTCAGGTTTTGATTAACCGTCATAATCAGATACAGATGATAATATACCATTATCAGAGCTAGCTAAACAAAGGATAGTGAGTCGGAAGAGAGCTACGGACCCAAGAAGAAAGGGATGGCAGAAAAACAAGAAACAATCAAATGTTGCAAAATCTAGAAAAGATAAATCACGAAAACAAAGCACATCTCTGCTGCACAAGTTAAATGATAAAATAAAACTTTTTCAAGAAAACGAGCAAAGAAAACAAATACCGGTAGTAACGACATTTTAAATGTTTCAAAGGCAAAGTAGATCAGCAACAAAAATGCATGCAGTGCACACGATGATAGCAAAGACGCACAAAACCAGACTGGATAATTTGCTTGCAAGTAACGATCTCAAACGCGTCCCTATGACTTCAGATGGCAACTGTTTGTTCTTTGCTTTTTGTAGGAGTCGTCCACGAATTGTTTGAAGTACAGATGAACTGCGTTCAGAGATATGTCAATTTATGCTGGACAATAAAGAAACGTTTGCAATTTTTTTTACTAGCACCGATGAGTATGTTAAGGAAATTGAAAGCCTTAAAACAAATGGTAGATGGGACATTACAGCGTCTGACTGCTTGCCATTAGCTATTGCCAACAAACACAATATTGTTATACGAGTTTTCTCCAGTTCGATAAATACACCAGTATATGAAATTCGACCATCAGATCCAACAAGATCAACAGACGATGTGATAAACATAGCATCTTTGGCAATACGAAACGAAGAACATTATGATGCTACAATATCAGCAACAAATGCTACCAACGCACCAATGTGCACAACTAACAATCAGACAAAAGAAATCATCCGAAAATAATGAAATTGTGACTCCAGAAACGGAGACTAGACAAACGAGCAAACTACAAAAGTCCTCGGAAGATATGTAGAAGCAGTAAGAAAATGAGGAATGAAACAGAGTGGAAAAGAAATCAAAGAAAACGCGCTCGATGTGAAGGCAAGTCTTACACATCTGCTAAAGGAACAACAGTCCAATTTAAAGTGATGCGTCAGCAGGACTGTTCACGATGCCGAATACAAATGCAATGAGAAATTTTCTGAAGAAGAAAGAAAGGTAATATTTGAAAGTTAGTATGCCCTAGGATCATACGAGAGACAAAGACATTTTATCTGTGAAGTGATAAGAAAACAAGGTATAGGAAGAAAGGGAATGGGCAAGAAAACCAAGTCCCTGCAGTACTTTTTACAAAGTGGCCAAAAACAGAGGGAAAGAGTTAGTAAAACATTTTAAAAAACACTTGATGTCAGTAACAAATTGATATCATACACCATTGAAAAGAAAAAAACGTGGTGTTTTTGAAGGGAAAGACATGAGGGGGCACACACCATCAGCAAATAAGATAAGTTTTGATCACGAAAAGTTCATCAACAATCATATAAACTGTTTTCCCAGTATGGAGTCCCACTACTCAAGAAAAACATTTTAAAAAAGCCATAGTTAATTCACTTCAAGATTCTAACGCAAGATAAGCATGCAATCAACGAAATGCAGGTCAAATATGTAGAATAAAGTATAACGCATTCTGATGTGTATATTTTCTGCGATTCGCGAATGCAACATATTGTTGTGTTTACATTCTAAACGATTGGTAACCTTTATATTCATGTTCATTTTAATTTGCATGAATGCCAATAATAGTATTTACCATTTTATTTAGTAAGTTATGACAATAACGACGAAGCATACACAGCGAATCAAACTCGGATAATAATAAAATAGGAAACTGCTATTTACCACATGCACAATATAGAAGTCATTGTATATCAATCCTTAATTTTGTGTCATATAATTCTATTTGTTATATCATAATATTTGTTTCATTGTACAAAAACGTTTGCAGTCAGCCAAAGACAGAGCGGGCTGTATGCATGTTTGTCAATCTACAGATCGATGTCTCACTTTAGAAGTTCGCAGTTAATTCTAATTTATAGACTATAAATTATTCTATTTTCTATATGCCATATAAACTACGTTTACAAATCGAACAAAATGTTAGAAAACGACCACAGACTGAGAAGCATCGGATGTTGTTTTTGTTTCGCATCAACTGATTGATGTTTCCATCTAGAAGTTTTCAGTTAACCCTAATTTCCATGAAGACTTAACAAGTGTGTATCTTTTACCGCGGAATTTCACAAAACATTACGCAGTCTAAACGTAACAGCCAGACATCTGCGCAAAGGTAAAGGGTGTTTATGAAATGCACGTAGTCACTTCTGGTATCAGTTAAAAAAAATATTGGTACAATAAACCTTTATGCGATGACTAGCTAGATTTGAATGTTCAGTTATGATTGTTTGATTGTAGAAATATAAAGCGATATTGATGTGCATGGTTACCAACATGTCTCGACATAGGGTTTAGAGGACACTTTCTAGTTCTCATGTAGTGTTTATAGTAAAACAAGAAATATCTTTTCAAAAGATATTCGGCGTAAATAGTAAATGATTCTAAAGAATGTAAATTGAAAGTCCTAAATAAGTATTTCAAACTGACGCATTTGCTGATTTGGAGCTTTATAAACGAGCAATCTCATTTCTTCATAGATCTGTATTCTAGCTACTAGTGCATTTCTTTCCGAAGTATGCACGTGTGTAAATACATGTTTAAGAGTTGTATATGCTAGATATATTGTTTTGCACTTTGTGTGATATGATTTGACTACCTATTTATAACATATGAGCATGCTGCAGATGCTTGCAATGCATTTGCCAAACAAATATATAATTTAAAAAAAACTCCTCTAACAATAGTTTGCGATGAGCTTGAATTATAAGTGGAAACAAACTGGACAGGTTTCTTTTCTTGTCAATGTATTTATTATCCTTTATCGAGTGTGAAACAAGCATACATTATCCTCGCTACTCCCGGTATGGTTTTAAACACCACGGATACAGTGTTTACTATATTTTTTACAAGAGTGCACTAGTGTATACGTTGTTATCATATATACGTAAATAATTCTCATAATGACTTGAGCGAAAATGCACAGGTCTTTTTTATGTGCATTGTTATATTTTCACCGTATCAACTGTAATACGCTTTCAAACACGTGAGTTTCTGGCTAAAATATCTAATTAATCTTACTTTAATTACTTGCAAGTTCTGTAGGAATTCCAAACAACAAATATAAAACCGCGGCAACCTGACTAAAAATGTACGGGCAGGCTTTATGGGGCACGTGTTCGTCTGTGAAAAATGATTATAAAATACCGTCGCTGCGAGAGACGACATTTTACAATCATCGTCAATTAAGCGCAAAGTGGGTAATGTAATGTGATTTTCTTGTTTATGTTATTGCTGTTGTTGATGTTGTTTTTTTTGTTTTTTTTAGATGTTGATGAATACATTAGGAATGTACATGTATTTCTTGTTAGTGATAATGATGGCACTGTTGCTGCTGTCGTTGTTTTGCAAACCAGCATCTACGAGACAAAGTTCCGTGTGTAAGCATAGTGTCGTCAATAACATAACACATGCAGTTAATGGTCAAACGTAGTGAATAGAGAGGCAAAACCCAGAGGTATCATTGTAGTTGTTAAAAATGAATTTCGCTTACTTTGCGTACTACAACATTTTTTGTTTTGTCTTAGAACACGCGTATGGAAATAATAGTATAATTATTTATTACATGTATTGCCTTTACCGGCTTTACTGCTGGTTCGGTATTGTCACAAACACATTTAATAACTTAAGGCAGTTAACTAAACACTGTCCAAAGCACTTACTGATTCTAAAACTCCACTGCATTCGCATAAAAGAAATACCTAAATGCCTACAAATCAACGTCATTCAAGTAAGGCAGGCAAAGTCGATACGATTGTATCGAATATAGAAACATATTAAATGAAATGTCGTAGGAGCACACATGGTCGGCATATGCTTTTTTTTCTTTTTATTGTCATATTGCCCTCATTCATCTGTGATTGCAGTAAATAACATTGGCCAATTCATCTGTCTTGCATAATATCAGCAAACATAGTAATTTCGGTGTAATGGGGTGGCAATTACATAAGATTGATTACTAATTTCATAATAATATTATATGACACACTTGTGCTATTTCCTGGCCTGAACATTCGTGTTGAGCAGCAGATAATACACAATAATTTGCTAAAGAAATGTTTTCTCCAACATGTTTTCTATCTTCGATGAACCCCGAAACAGTACAGAATTCGAATATTGTGTGTTTGCATTTTTCCACTTAGATAGCTATAGACCTTGTTGCACGAGGGTGGTTGATTAGGCCATACAAATTTTATTCTATGTTTAGCGTCCCCATGATTTGTCAAAACATACCAAGCAGGCAGGAAAAAAACGAACAATGATAAAAAAACAACATTTTTCATTCACAATTTATTCATGGCTGTGATACAAGCCAAACCAAATGTTTACTTGCAAAACTATTACAAATCATCTTCATATTGGGAACCTACTTTAACAGAGTATTTTAACTGTGTATATTGACTACTTGTACACTTTAACAAACATTGGTAAGAACATATAAAAGTCTTTTTTTTTTCCAAGTTCAGTCTGAAGTCAGATTATATCGTATACAACGTAGTACTGACAAACCCTGACATTTACACCAAAGAATACATGTAGATAATAACATCTTCATGATCGTAGAAAAATGTTTTCACATATTTTAAATTGAATATATACACATTTAGAAGTGTGTCTTAAAATAGGCAATACAAAATAGTAATAAGACAAAACATACCAATTTAAAGAGTTTTCGATCTATAAAGCTGTAAATTACTGAAAAATGCAAGATCCCAACTCAAAATTGTGTAATCATTGATCATCAACTTATTTCAACTAAGATGCACGACTTATATTATTTACAAAGCCATCCATTTTTCACATTGTCAAAAATGTTGTTTTTTTCGTTCAGGCATCTGAAAACCTACCAGCCCGAGGACACTAAACATAGAATCAAATTTGTTTGGCCTTAACACACCGCGTACTTTTTTTTGCACTCAGCCACGTGGTATTTCGTGATGTTAAACATCGTTAATATGTTTGGATTCGCTGTATGCGGCAAGGGAAGATAACGGATATGCAATTCAAAACATTCACTTAATGAACCTAAAATTAAGAAGTAAACAACTACCGGTAACTGCAATTCGGATACCTTGAAAAAAAAAAGTTGTATCTCGCGAATTTGCTTTAGATTTGACAGTGATAATGATAATGTTCAACAGCTTAATAGATCATATCGAATATACAGCTGAAAACAAGAGTATTAAAATATGTGTCGATTATATTGATTATTATTTTTGTTGTACTCGTGGTTAAAGGAGGAATTATGGGATGTTTAATATGTTGCTGTACTTATTGTTGCTTTTGTTATTTCGTGAGGATAGTAGCTGATTTCACATTTGTATGCAAATGTCGTGCATATTCAGTACAAAACCGAATATGTTCAGTTCCATCAGACGGTCAAATTGGTTGTATTGCAATAATTACAGGTAGATTAATAATCATTGTGGCAACGTACAACAGCTGTGGCTATGACGTTGGTTAAAGTTGTGTTTGGTGGTGTTGTTGCTGTCGTTTTACACGAGTGATGATGGCCATGTTGACCACTCTGTCTACACGCACGAGGTCGTATTATTGGTGTTGCGGTAAATCGTGTGACGAACCTTCACGGTGCTGTTTGTTACACGGTTAGTTTCACTGATCAGTCGATTACTGTATGAATCTCTACGGTGGGGATAAAACAGATCGTGTCTTATTGCACTCCTTTATTAACAAGACGTGGAATTAAAAGCCAAAATGAAGTACACATAAATAGATCTATGTCATTAAATAGAAAAAAATATTCTGCTTTATGTTTTAAACACTGTACTAGTAAATGCTGGTAGATGTTTATGTACGTTCTATCATTATCAGTATAATAAGTATAATATATTATATAAATAGCAAAAGGCAGCGTGTGTGACAATGATATTGTCAACCCGCGAGGCTGAACAGAATGTCGTCCGAGGCGAAAGCTTGCAATACTTCCAAATCTTGGCCTTTTCTGACAGTTACTTTTAAGGGAAATCGTGACGTCACAACTAGATGACGTCAAGACTAGGGAGGAAATAAATCCATAATTTGGTTTAAAAACAAGACACTGTGTTCGATAAACACACATGCCCCCGGTTAGTGTTTGGCAGCCCATTTAAATTATTCTAAGTCCAAATTAGGTCAAGGTCAAAGTATGGTTGGGTGATATGGGTGGAATGGGAATTGTCATAAGAAACAACTGTGTAAGTATCCAAGTGCTGTAGTAAGCGGTGCTGGTGTTAGACGAAACGGTAAAATCTAGTTAACCGTGTCACGGACGGACGAAAGGACAGGAATGTGCATCCCGCATCAAGATGCCGGGGGCATAAAAAATTGAAGCTGTTGCTTGCCCTTAAATGACATTCAAAATATCAGCGCGGTCACATGACCTGACAGTTACTTTAGCTTGGTCACGTGTTAAAAAGGTTGAAATGCTTTTGATAGTCAAAATATTGCTTTCTGGGGTAATGGGATTTTATCATCGTAGACAAAGTTGAGGTTCAATAAATTAATATATTCTTTACGTCATAAAACGCGCACGATCACACGTATCATATCGTTGTCGCTGAATTACAATATGTAGTGTATCGCTGATGAGACGTTACATCATTAGGTTATACGTAATTCAGACGTTAAGCGCGACTTTACAATGGTCTAATGTGCGAAACGTGGCACAATGTGTTACACATACAAAACAAACGTTCGTCGACCAATACAAAATGTCGCTTACCGAAGTCAATCCACAGACGTTTTCTCCGACGTTGTCTGGGCCGAACGCTCGCAAGTCAACCTGTTGTGTGGTATTCTACAGCAACGTAAATAACATTGAATACTTAAAAAAACATACAACAATCACTTGCAGTCCTAACTGAATATGAAATAAAACATCTACCTGAACAAATTGCCACTGTTATCCAACTTAGTGCAGCATATGTGCATCATTCGCCTCGGATGCAGACGATACCCTATCAACCAAGACATTTTCAAGGGCGTGCACTCATAAGCGCAACAATCGTACAGAGGCTGTATATAGCTCAGTGCTCATTCACGCTTTCCTGCTGGTGAATTTAAAATAAAACACTAATTAATATGGATAATTGCAGTGGTTAAACACATCATTTGCATCTGATGAATACGATATAATAGCATGGACGTTTAGATAAATAAAATTAACGTTTGTATGGTGCCACCGAGATGACATGCAGTTATATTGTCATATGCTTACGCGCACGAAGTGCATATTATACCATGTAATTGTACTCTTATGTGGATACTGAAGGTATAGTGTACGTAGCACGTTATCCTTTATTGCCAGTCAGATATGCCAAGTCCACTATGATAAATTAATCACGGTAAAAGGAACTATGTCAACGAAAATGGCCTTAAGGTGGTAATTTCGTTGAAAAAATCTGAAATTAAGATATTACAACTAGCATATGATAACAGTTAAAATAAGGTATTTATGAAAGGGAAAAGAGTTTTCGCCTTCTGAGATAAAAATCAATTTAAAATGTGGGTCTTGTTTGTTTGGCCCTTTTCATGTGTACAATTTGACGTCAGAAATGTATTTTGTCCAACCACAGTTTACACATATGTCCTTACAAAGCAGAATAGCTCAGTTGGTTAAAGTGCTATCTACTGCCATTTCTTCTTATGACTTCTAAGTCGTGAGTTCGATACCTGCTTAATAATTTGGGTAATCTTTCTGTATATACAATTAGTTTTTAGACTACTGTAGATAAAGACGACTTGCAATAAAGATAGGCGCGCTACGATGATGACACGAACACTTTTTAAGAATGGTACATAGCATTTTTCAACACCGGTCCAAAAACTTTCCGGTCAACCGTTATGCCCAGTTCCTCATGCTTTATTTGTGCAGTCAAACCATCCATTTATCAGTTTTCATTTAAGGTTTTTAAATCTTTGTTGCTGATTCCTATTAATGTTCATATATATGCGTTATACCATTATATTGTCGTATTTCATACACATTTTGCCATAGTTGCTCTCTTGCAGTTCAATCAAATTGAGGTCTACCATTTCGCTTGTTCGCCAAACGCAAAGCTCGACCAACTTCTTTGATTAGGAAGAAAACCAAATTCTTTTACTCAGTACCGCAATTCGCCTCTGCTTATACGCGTTCAAAAGCTTTTCATACATAAAACATTAGTTCAAAGAACAAAACAAATTGGTTAATCTTAACCACAAATATACTAATTAATTTTTTTCATGTGCAGATTATTATTAATTGATAAGTTCTATCATCTTACGTTTTAATAAGCATAAATATGAATCCATGTCAAATAAAATGGCTTAGTTCTGTGTAAGTTTAGAAGTAATATTATCTACTAGATGGGATTTTGTCTCGTAAATGTTGCACACGTATGCATGTATATATTTATAGTTTCGGTGTATACATTCAATAAGGCATAACAGAAAGTTCGACAGGTGTTACAAGTGTAAATCACATTTGAATGGAGCTCGCTAGTGCGTATTGCAGTAATTTACTTGTAAGTGGAACTCATAAGTGAATGTTAAAGTAATTGTTTCTAAACACTTTAGTAAAATGTAATGTTATACGTCTTTGAACTGTTTAAATAACCATTTTTCGAGCACATTTTTCCTTTGCACGTTAAATGTTGTGGAATACCGCATGTTTAAACGTATGTAAGACCGCGGCCCGACAATGCCGTGATATAAAACATATATCATGTGCGAAATATTTCAAATTAAATGTTACACAAGTGTATACATGTGGTTCTTGCAGCATTTGCAGGCTATGGGTCAAATGGTATCTAACATACCATGCTGAAAGTGTTAGAATTATAATGATAGTTCTGTTTTGTAAAAAGAGCATTAATATCAAATGTACTACCGGTAGTCAGTGAATACATGTAAAAGTATTTGCTCTTATGTGCGATCCAAGGTTGTCTGGTCCTACATTGTATCACCATCACAGTTGTTTCCTACAGCAAAGGGTCCTACATTGTATCACCATCACAGTTGTTTCCTAAAGCAAAGGGTCCTACATTGTATCACCATCACAGTTGTTTCCTAAAGCAAAGGGTCCTACATTGTATCACCATCACAGTTATTTCCTAAAGCAAAGGGTCCTACATTGTATCACCATCACAGTTGTTTCCTAAAGCAAATACTATACTTCTCATTAGGTATTTAACTCAACCAAGTCAACAGCAATCATAATGAACGTATGATAGAAACTGCCCAGTTAAAACGAACACACTTGTAACACAACCTTATACAGTTGTCAATGTCACCTACTATGGTGAACTTATATGTATAATACGTTGTAAATGAAACACGAATTTGTATAAAATTATATGAGGCGTGTAGTGGGAAAACCGGGCTTAATGCATGTGCGTAAAGTGTCGTCCCACCTACTGTGGATTTATGTTTAGAAGAGACGTCTTTGAAACAGAAAATACCATAAAAGCGGAAAGTGTCGTCCGGCAGTCCGCACAGGCTCATCCGGAATGATACTTTACCCAAATGCATTAAGCCCGGTTTTCCCACGACACGTCTCATATATTTTCTATATTTTAAATAAAACATGTCTCATATGACCATAGACTGGATATGATGGACTGATTGGTGTTCTCCTCTAGAAGTTCTCAGTTATCTTTAACCTCTGAAGCCTGGCATTTGTATCGTGGAATTTCACATAAAAAGTACACAGCCTGCCCACGACAACCACATATCTGTTCAACGGTCAAGAGTGTTTATAAAATTCACGTACTCAGTTCTAGCATCATTTATAAAATATTGCTACAATGAACGTTTCCGCAATAGCTAAATAATACTTTTCATTTATGCTTCTTTAAATCTAGAAATATAAAGCAACATTGATTAGGCATGGCTACAAACATTTACCAGTTACCTTTAACAAGCGATGAACTTTGTATCATCTGTAAACCTAGTTGACACAAACGTGTATATATATATATATTGATGCTCGTTAAATAGCTGAACAGATTCTAAAATTATTAATGGCAGAAACTGGAAAGATTCATTATCTCGTCATTGTGCAAAACATTCATGTATTCATCGGTGCTCTGCCTGTGGTGCACAAACCACAGATGATGGGCGTGTTGCCACAATAACACTATTTGAACAATATTTCGAAGCGCAATAATGTATGACTAAAAATCATGTATTGAAAAGTATAGCCACTGTTGTACAGAACTTTACAGTTTTTTGAATGCTTAAAAGAGATATAGATAGTAGTAGAGAGGAATATATCATACAATAGAAATACAAATTAATTATTCAATGGTTCAACGTCAACAAGAGCAACAGAATAACTAAACTAACCTAATTACGTGCTAGTTCTGTGGGAATTCCACACAATTTAAAAGCGCGGCACCGTGTCAAGAAAGGGATGGGCGAAGTTTTTAGGGCACGTGCTCTTCTATTAAAATTGATTACAAAATACCATCGCTGCGAAACACGCCATATTACAAGCATCTCCAATGAAGCAAACGCGGGTAATTTAAGGTGTTTTTCTTGCTGGTGTTTATATTGTTCTTTTTAGGTTTTGAGAAAGAAATTATTATGTACATGTATTTCTTGTTAGAAATGTTATTGGCGCAGTTGCTGTTGTTGTTGTTCTGCAAACACCTTCTGCGAGACTAAAATATACGTGCACCTGTGTACGAATATTGTCATGAATAACAGAATGTATTTAATGGTCGAATGCTGTGAATACAGATGTATAACCGTTTGGTATCTTTGCAGCAGATGACACATTAATATATTTTAAGAATTCACGAATGGTGCCATTAATGACTGAATGCATGTATTTAATGGTCGAATGAATACAAATGTATAGCCGTTTGATATCTTTGCAGCAGATGACACATTAATATATTTTAAGAATTCACGAATGGTGTCATTAATAACAGAATGCATGTATTTAATGGTCGAATGAATACAAATGTATAGCCGTTTAATATCTTTGCAGCAGATGACACATTAATATATTTTAAGAATTCACGAATGGTGTAATTAATAACAGAATGTATGTATTTTATGGTCGAATGAATACACATGTATAGCCCTTTGATATCTTTGCAGCAGATGACACATTAATATATTTTAAGAATTCACGAATGGTGTCATTAATAACAGAATGCATTTATGTAATGGTCGAATGAATACAAATGTATAGCCGTTTGATATCTTTGCAGCAGATGACACATTAATATATTTTAAGAATTTACGAATGGTGTAATTAATTACAGAATGCATGTATTTAATGGTCAAATGAATACAAATGTATAGCCGTTTGATATATTTGCAGCAGATGGCAAATCAATATTTCACGCACTTCAGCGTATGTTGTTTTGTCTCAGTGCATTTGCATTTGCATGATTTACAGAAAAAAAAAATTGTGTATTCTTGCTTTTTAAACTCCTGATTTAGTATTGAAACAAACAGTTTTGTAGCACGATGCATCTTCAACAGCAGCAGAGGAATTCCATGTTAGCAAAGCAGTATCTTTTTTAAATGAAAATGAAGCCTATACATATACATACAAACACATTGAAAGCATAAAGTGCTGTAATAGAAGAAGGAATTGTCAAAACCATGCATTCCTTTCACTGGACTGTTTCCCTCAGTCATTGTGATTGCATTTAGTGACATTGGACCATTACTCTTTCAAACTTACTATCCGCAGTCATAGTAATTCCAGGAGAAATGGGTTGCCAATTACATACGATTGTCATAATAATCTTCTATGGCACTCACAATTTTGATATTTCCTCGCATTCGTATTAAACAGCAACTAAATACACCAGAAGTAACTAAATAAAAGTATTCTCTATCTTCGGTGCATGCCGAAACATTTCAGAATTATCGCATAGTGAGTGTTTGCGTTTCTCCACTTAGACAGCTACAGACCTTTGTACCAATGTTGCATAAGGGTGGTCGATTAACAGACCACGTATCCCGTGTAATTCTTTTGCACTCGATCACGTGGTACTTATAACAGATACGCAATTCAAAACATTTGTTTTTAGAACCTCAACATTCAAAAGTAAACAACAAATACCGATAACTAACTGCGATTCCGATATCTTAAAAGAAAAAAGTTGTATTTCGCAACATTGCTTCAGATATGACAGCGATAATGACTTTACCGGTACAACAGCTAATTCACCACAAAGATTGTATAAGATATACAGCTGAAAACAAGTCGCATGCGTACGATTATTAATATTTGTGATGTAGCTGTTGATTATTTTGTTGTTGCACTCGTGGTTAATAGATATTAAAAGGATAAAAAATTTGTGTCGGGTCGGGTCGGATATCTTTCTTCGGGTCGGGTATTTGCAGGTCGGGTCGGGTATTTATATAAGCAAAAGTACGTACACATCAATTTTGTACCTCCGATGAGTAAACATTGTTTCTACTTTGAGGATTAGACGAGTAATGAAATAATTCTCTTTTTTGTGAAATGTTCACATACAGTTTTGGTGTCAGATTTGGTCCTGCCTAGTGATTTTTAATCATTTTAATATATTTGCCCTTCTCATAGCATTTATATTGCTTGACAAAGCGCATTGGACAGCATCCGTCAGTTTCCAGCTTAAACTGGAAGCCTCTAAAACAACGCAGAATACAAGCAGACCTCATCTTCATTTATAAAACAGTGAATGCTCCTGGTGCCATACCAACTATATACCATCCAACTCCAGCTACTACCAGGACAACAAGATCCAGTCATACGTTGAAGTTTATCCCATACCAGTTTCGTCCCAACATATATCAACACTCATTCTTTCCACGAACAGTCACTGCTTGGAACGCCTTGCCAGAAGCAGTCATCTCAGCCCCAAACCTCGAGGCCTTCAAGACGATCCTCTTACAGGTCAAGGGCGTGGCAGTCTAATAGCATTTAGGGACATATTGTACAGTGTAAATACACGTTTCGATTTTAATAATGGCAATTTTATGGAACTTTTTCGCACTGAGCGCATGTACAGCACACAACCCTCGTTTATAAATTGTCTGCTTGCGGATTTTGACGAGTAACCAAGTTGAAGTTAAGGTCACTGATATCCTTGTTATTAATTGTCATTGTAATTCTGCGAACATTTAAACTAGATCACAATTTAGCTAATTTGTAGCAGGATTAGAGCTACAAATATTTTATGATCGGACATTAGTTCCGTAATACTGTTATAAAGGAACTATGAAGTTTAAACTGTACCTGTTTCCTAAATAGTTATTTTTCACTGGACTTATGTCATCAACATTGTTGTTTGTTAACGAGAATTCTGGACCGAACAGGACCCAAGTCCTCCAGCTCTAGAGTATATACATGTATTTTACCCCAATATCTCACTCTTTTTCCTGTTAATGACTTGAGTTGAATGATAAGGAAACTAACACAATTATCAAGTTAAAACTGAAGGGAAAAAGGTACATGTATACAGATTATTTGTATTACAGGATATTTAAGCTCTAAGAAAGAAACCTTGATAAAATATGTGTTTTCAAACAAAGTATTCTCGTTTCGATAAATACAGATTTGTTATTTGCATAGCTTTTTTCAGAGGGTTTACGGTAATAATTCAGCAGGAAATCATGCACGTGCTTCTTGTGTATGCATATATATGTGTTATAAAGGCTTTGATTCGTCATTCGAGGCGTAAATTTGACGGGGAAAGTATATGGCGCAGGAAAAAACAAGAATGAATACTAAATAACCACACTCCCAATCGTTAACAGTTTCGTTCGCTGTAAAAATGTGATCACTTCTTTTCATTAACGATAAATTTGACATTTACTAAGGTTTGGTCATATAAATAACGATGCTGTGAGTTTAAATTCAGTCCCGTTAAAAGCCGATGCACTCTGCAACACCTATTTCCTCAACTTGACGGTTTGAAACTCATTGGCTTAAGACGTCCATACAGCTGTTCAGTGGAGTTCGTTAAGCGATGCACTCAAATATCCAAGAGCGCCAGCAGAATATTTGCTTTTATTTGTGAAAAAAATTGTCAAATAGAAACACCTATGCCTATTGGGGCTTGATTTTATAAATTTGTTGAATATGGTTTTAGATTAAGACGAATTTTAAGAAAGACGACGATGATTAAAAAGGTTGAATTGCACTATTATTTTAATACCCGACCCGACCCGAATGTATCAATAAGGAACCGAACTAGAGTGAATTTTTATGGAACCGAGAATGCGGGTATTTTCGGGTATCCGTTGCATCCCTAGTGGTTAACGGAGGTGTTGCGGAATGTTAATGTGTTGTTGATTTTATGTTTTCATATTTTCGTGAGGAAAAAGTGTATGGAAATGTCAAGCTTGTTTCCACTGAACCGAATATGTTCACTCGCATTATGTGCATAATATTATATATAGAATAGTAACAACATGTGACAATAAGGTCAAAATTGGTCGTATTATCATAATTACCGGTACATTAATAATTTTAATGACCACTTACAACAATTGTGGCTATTGCGATGGTTTTCAATGTGTTTGTGCAGTTGTTCTCGCTGCTACTGTATGTGGCGTTTGTGATGGTGATGGACACGTTGGCTATTCTGCTTACATGTATGAGGTGATATTATATAGGTGTAGCGGTATGCCATGTAGAGGTATATCACGATTTGTAGGGTTCGTTTCAAGGTTCAATCCATTGCTGTACGATACGGTAAGGGGGTGCTAAAATATATCATGTCCACAAACTCTTACACAACGGTTCACTGTCTGGTGTGGGTCAGTGATAAAGAACGACAACTCTGTGAAGGCGAATGGTGTATACCCATGTGGTCTTTCATGCTGGGACCCTTCTTGGGCTTCGTTGCCTGAGACCCTCCTGAGTTTGATATGGTAACGACAATGCATATAGGCCCCAAACTGGGCCCATGTGATACAACAGCCTAGGCATAGTCCATATCGGCCCCACATGGGATGGCTTACTGGGACTCATATGGGCTTTTTTGCTGGGACCCATATGGGCGTGCTAGTTGGGTCCGATATTGGCCTGATATGCGCAGAACAATATTGTATAGGTCCAACATGTTATATTTGCCCAAGTATAGCCTATATTGGAACCATATGGGCTTGCTTGCTGGGTATTAATTGCTTCCCGTTATTACCATGATGTGACACTACAACCCAAATTAGTAATTAAAGAGAACTAAAGATCTGCTTTAAATATTGCACTAGTAATGCTGGTATAGCTGTTTAAGTGTAAAATGAACAGAGATCTTTTGGATCGTAATCATTGTTAGTATATGTTTATATATTGTGTTCATAATAAAACGTATGGTAACGCTCCAACTGTACCGCGATACGGACAGACTCGCTAGGTCAGCCGTTAAATCATGGATTATACATCAGACGTTGGGCAAGACTTTACAATGATCCAATGTGCGAAACTTGGCACAATATATCACACGTTCAAAACAAACTTTCGATCTCAATACAAAATTTTGCTTACCCTAGTAAATCCACTGACGCCAATCCATCGACGTTAGCAAGGCCGAACGCAAGCCAACTTGTGTGGTTTTCTACCGGAACGCCAATGACATTGAAAGCTTAACGAATTTAACGATCACTTGCAGTCCTAATACATTTTGTCACTGCATCGACCTGAACAATTTGCCACTGTTATCAAACTAAGTACAGTATGTGTGCAACATTGGCCTCGGATGCAGACGATATCCTATCAACCAAGACAGTATGTGTGCAACATTGGCCTCGGATGCAGACGATATCCTATCAACCAAGACGTTTTCAAGGGTGTGCACTCATTAGCGCTACAAGTGTAGAGAGGCTGTAGATAGCTCAATGCTTATTCACGCTGTGAATTTAAAATAAAACACTCATTAAAGGCCCGGTCACACAGCGCATTACGGCTTAATCACGTACAAAAAGTTTTGAAAATCTGGTGGACGTGGTCGTACGTGGTAATTTCTGGTCAATGTTGGCTTGGCTGTGCTTTGTACGTGCTTTGTACGTGGTCTGGCCGTCGGCGGCTGTTCCACTGCTGAAACACTGCCTAAGCACGGCTAACCACTTCCAGCCACGTGTAAGGTTAGAAATAGGTTCGCGCGTGTTTAAACGCGGGGAAAAAAGAGGCAAGTTACCACGGCTAGCCGCGGCCTTATCGCGTCTGGAGCACTGCTGATCACGTGTTGAGCACGATCGTAAAACGGGAACTCCACTGCCATAGCACTGCCCAATCACGGCTCGGCCTCGTCGGAAGCGCAGCTTGCCACGTATAAAAGCGGCCGCGCACGGCTGGTCCTCACAGTTGCCGATCTTCTACAGTCCAAGTTCGTTCGCTGTTCTCAATTTAATAATGCCCAGAAAGAAGGGTTCCCCTGCAAAGAAGAGGCCAACTAAGTATACGAAGATCAAGGCCAAGGCCCCAGCTGAGGATGAGGCTCTTCAAGCCTCACAGGCCCAGGTAACGGTTCATGTCCAGGCCGAGGTCCATGCTCCTCCTGCTGATGCTGCCAGTCCAGACCCTGGCCCTCAGGCTGATACTGACCCTGTTGCTCCTGGAGAAGCGGAGGCTGCTGTTGGTGGTCAGTACATTTTATTTTAATCAATTCACTGTCTTTTCATTTGCAAATTTTGTTACTTTCAAATTTACATTTCGAATTTCTATTTAGAAATGAAAATTAGAAGCAAGTCACTTAATGAATTTATTTTTCATGTTCAGGTGCTACCCCTGTCGCCACCCCTGCTTCCATCCCTCCTGCCACCACCACTGCTGCCACCATTACCCCTACTTCTGTTGACACCCCTGCTGCTGCCCCTGAGGCACCCATGGAGCTTGGAGAAGTCGCCCCCCAAGCCCTTGAGGAGGGAGAAATACTCATTGTGGAAGAAGTGATGCCTTCTACTCCTCCTCCCCAAGTCGAGGAGGAAGAACCAGTACTCGTAGGCAAGGGCCGTGGACGTGGACATGGCAAGGATAAGGCGAAGGCTGCCTTCAAGGCCCCCAAGAAGGACTGGAGCCTTGACGCTGCTATAGAGGAGGACGTTCTAGAGTGGCTGAAGGCCAACTGCTACCTCTGGATGCGAAGCAAGAAAGGCTACAAGCAGAAGAGGGCTGCCTGGGAGATGAAGGCCCAAGAGCTGGGGATCAATGTGGAGCACCTAGAGCAGTGGTGGAAAGGAATAAAGGACTGGTATGTGAGGCTCTCGAAGAAGACCAGTGGCCAGGCGACCAAGATGCTCACAGAGAGGGAGACCTGGGTCCTGCAACACTGTGGCTTCGACAAAGGTCAGTACATTTAATTACATTGATTTCAACTGTGTTTTGAATTTCTTCAGATCGCTGTCTGCTTTTTTTTTTTTAAATACACTGACAAGAGTAAGAATAATGTTGTTTAGATCTATTTAGTGAATATAAATATAAGAAAAAACGGCCGTATGTTGCACTTGTATCGAGGTATGAACAGTTTAATTTTTAGTGAAACCCCTCCTCGGGTCTCACTTAAATTAAACAGCCTCAATGTTGTTCATACCTCGATACAAGTGCAACACGCGGCGGTCATTTCTTAAATAAACGTCTTAAACCTTTCAGGTTCCATCCCAAATGACACCGGGGATCCCCTCGTCACTCTGGCCCGGGTCCCTACTGCCTCTGCCGCTGCCACGTCCACGGTCTCGCGTCCACCCCCCTCAGTGGACTCTGACGATGACAGTCAGGCTCACGTCCTCGAGGACATGGAGTCCGCAGCTGTTGACCAGGCCTATACTTCTCAGACCACGTCCAAGTCCAGCCGCAAGCGTGACAAGAGGAGGAGGGGGGAAGAGTGCCAGGAGGAGGAAGCACCTGGATGCGAGACCTCAGCGCCATTATGCAGGCCAAACAAGCCCTCTTGGAGAAGCTTGTGGAGGAGAGGCCCCAGACTGACCGTGAGCCCTTCGTACGGTTTGTTGCTGACACCCTGAGGACAGCTCCCCAGCAGCAGTACAACGAGATGAAGGAGTTGATCTTTGACATCAGGCGCCGTCAGCCTGGTGACAGTGAACAGCCATCCACCTTATGGGCCAGAACAGCTCAGGCCGTGTCAGCACCTATAGCCTGCGCATCTTCCCAGCCTCTCCCCCAGCCCTTCAGGCAGCAGTTCACTCAGTCCTTCGGCCAGCCCTCCAGCTGCCAGCAGTACTTCCAGCAGCACAACCCCCAGCACCAGCAGTACGGCAGCTTCGTGCAGCAGACCTCGTTCCCCACCGTGCTGCAGACTGCTACTACAACCTCTCCTACAAAAAAGCAGTTCTGTAATCAGCAGCCCACCTGCCCCCCGCAGCAGCCGCAACAGCAGGAGCAGCCGCAAAACATTTTCCAGGCACAACAGCAAAACTACACGTCTCTTCTCAATACTCCAGAGTTCAGCCAATCCACACCTCTTGCAAATATCTCGCCGATCAACTCCACCCCTGGGATAAGTTCATTACTTGATGTGCCCTCTCTAGACCAACCGCAAGGTCGGCAGCAAGGCGATGAACAGGAGAACCCACTGCAGCCGTAGCTTTATATCGTGAATAATATATATAAGTGAATATATTCTTCGAGGATCAGGTCAATCTGGCTCAATAATTCTAATTCATATGATGACATGTTTGTGAATGATACTTTGTGCTAAATCTCAATTGCTTTGACTCTAATTTTAATGTTTGCTTTTGATGTTATTAGCTGAAGTACAGCATAGAAATAATAAACTAATAAAATAATAATAATCTTCCTTTATCAGATTATTTTTACTCAGAATTTGTTAAGGATTACTTTGTTAAAATCGATTATTATGTTCTATGCGTCATAATATTTCTACAGAATACCACTGATGATTGGCGTCTTTACAGAACTTATGCATGTAGTATAATTATTGTTATAGCGCCTACATCAAGCTCAACAAAAACAACATAATACCCATGGTAATTTGAACAGTCATGCTGGACCGGTAAGTCGAGATCACTATTTTAGGATGAATATACCACTATATGTTGCAATCTAATATAGAATAACAATGCAACAAGATTGATTGAGACGTATTTCAAAATATAAACGTTGATTATGTTGTTTATCAAAACATTTCTTGAGTCTCATTATACAAGAACAAAATAAATTTCCATGCCTTTGGTGGGATTCGAACCCATAACCTCCGAGTTACGAGACGAGCACTACCACTGAGCTATGATGGCTTATACCTATAATTTGATGAGTTAACCTATTCATACCACTGATTAAAACACACACAAAATGTAAACAAACATGAGATAAAATCTAGCAGCTTTTTTTCCGAAAATGTTTATTTTCTCTATGTTTTTGAAAAACCTTAATGTTTTCATTTTGGCTTTATACATGTTGAAGGAAATTCAAAGCATTGTCAATTCATTGTTTAAAATTATACATGTAAACAAACTTGACCTTTAGTTACCGGTCCGGCATCTTTAACAAAATTTGAGTAGTAATGTGAAATGCTAGTAAACAATGTTTCTAGATTTATTGCACGTGTACATGTACAAACTGCTCATTTCATATGTACTTTATATTTTTATGTTTGCTATCTTTATTTTTTTGTATTTAAATGTAATATATGAAAAGTTTATATATTCCAATTCACAATTAAATACTTCTATAATCTAGAGTTTTAATTTAGTTTCAATCTACTATTTAAAGTCAAAACTGCCAAACACAGGTTACATTTCAATTTATTACTTTAATACAACATGTAATGTCAACAGTACATATAGCAAACATCATAATTACATCAACATTTGCATATCAGTGCTCCAGCTTCCGTAACTAACATGATCAATAAACATAGCTAATGGGGGAGGAGCATGTCATCTTGCCACGGCACCCTTCCAGCGGGCGAGTTACACCACTGCATGATGAGGTTCCTCTGGGCCTTGGCTAGCCTGACATCTCTGTTGGGTCCTGGTACTCTATCAGGCATCGTGTCTTCAAGGTTCCTGCCTTCTCGCCAAGCACCAAGCACCAGGGCTCCATCTGGACGCTCCCAGTCCAACAGCCTGTTCTGCATCACCGGGTAACGTGTTCTCATCAGGTTGTGAAGGAGTACGCACGCCTTGACCAGCAGTCTGACGGTATCAGCTTTATGCATCATAGTAGTCAGAAGAACTTGAAATCTGTTGGCGAGGATCCCGAACGTATTTTCAACTACCCGTCTGGCCCGCGACAGTCTATAGTTAAATATCCTTTGCTCCCTGGTCATGTCCCTGTTAGCGTAGGGCTTCATCATGTAGGTCCGTAGTCCGAACGCATCGTCACCTACTAGGAAGTAGGGTACATCCTGTGAGTCACCTGGCAGCGGATCCGGCTCTGGGAAGCCCGCGATGTCATTGTTCTGCAGACCCTCCTTGAACTCACTTTCATTGTAGATGTGGGCATCAGAGGAGGACCCCTTGCCGCTTACGTCTATCCACAGGAACTTGTAGTCAGAAGACACGACTGCTAGGAGGATAACACTGAAGAAGCCTTTATAGTTGAAGTAGTCGGACCCAGTGTTGGCAGGTACACGCAATATGCTTCCCATCTATAACCCCAATCACATGCGGAAAATTCCATCTGTGGTACCAATCATCAGCTAACTGGCGCCACTGGGCCTCAGTGTCTGGCGGCGAGAGCATCTCATGAGCATACTCGTGGACGATGGCCTCACAGACTTCACGCACCACCAGACTTATGGTGTTGTGGGGGACCCTCCAGGCATATTGCATCTCACGGTACTTGGAGCCAGAGGCAAGGTGCCTCAGGGTGATAGCAACCTTGAGTCCTGGTGCAAGGGGTGCTCTCCAGTTGGAGGTCTCCTTGGTAAGGGCTGGTGTCAGTCTCTGCACAATTTCATCGTACATCGCAGGAGGCATCCTCATAAAGTTCTGAAAGGCTCTTGGATCTTCGTTACGCAGCTCGACCATGAGACAGTCGTAAAGCCCCAGCTGAGGTCTCCTCGCAATCCAGTCTCGCACCCAGATATTCCGTACCACCCTCCTCCTCCTCCTCCTCCTTCTACTTCTTTTAGCAAGGATATGTTGGGCCTGTATCAGTTGGTTCTGCTGGTGCTGGAGCATAAAGATGAGAACATCACGGCGTTGAAGGTTCATGTTCACCCCTTGACATCTAGACTGAGAGTGCCAAAGTCTAAGAAAATTGCTGCATTTATATGCCGCAAATCAGAAGTGATACAGACGTGATTAGGCAGTGAACATTCGTATTTAGCACTTGTTCGAGACGTCGTTTAAACGGTCTTAGGTAGTGCTATGTGCGCCGAAAACCCCACTTGTCAGTGATAAGCCGCAAAACACACGCCATTTCCCTTGATACCAACGCGTAACACCCGTCCGATGACCGTGCTCTGCCCGTGACAGCCCGCTAAACTTTCGCGTCTTACTGCGTCTTCCAACGTTTTAATCACTGCCGGAACACGGATTATCACGTGTGTTTCACGCGTGTTGCACGTCTTTACCACGTGTATCACCCGTGGTTGTCCGCGGTATAAAGTTTTGAGCAGTTCAAAACTTTTTTCCGCGTCCAACGCCGTTCCGAATTTTCCCCGCGTCCTGCCACGTCTGAACATCGACTTTAGCTCGTCTTAAACTCGACATCAACGCGAACAACATCGTCTGCTTCACGGGAGATCAATTTTTGACGAGTTGTGGCCGTGATTAAGCCGTAAATCGCTGTGTGACCGGGCCTTAATATAGATAATGGCAGTGGTTAAACACAGCATTTGCATCTGATGTAGACGATATAAATTAAAGTATTTATAGCATGGACGATTACATAGTTTTTATGATGTAGACGATATAAATTAAACTATTTATAGCATAGACGTTTAAATAGTTTTTATGATGTAGACGATATAAATAAAACTATTTATAGCATGGATGTTTACATAGTTTGTATGATGTAGACAATTTAAATTAAACTATTTATAGCATGGACGTTTATATGGTTTGTATAATGTAGACGATATACATTAAACTATTTATAGCATGTACGTTTTCATAGTTTGTATGATGTAGACGATATAAATAAAACTATTTATAGCATGGACATTTACATAGATAGTATGGTGGCACAGATCGAGATGACATGCAGTTTTATTATCACGTTACGCATGATGCAGAACATGTACATGTCTAATGTAATTGTACTCATGTGTAAACTGAAGGTATAGTGTATGTGGCACGTAATCCTTTATTGCCAGTCAGATATGTAAAGCCCACTATGATACATTAAGCTGCGATATACAAATGCCACGTCATCTTTTTCTGTAAAAAAAAAGTAAGGCATTGCATTTTACATTGTCATGTAGTTAAAGGTCATTAATATAAGCGCCTGTCATTCAACAAAATACAATCGTCGTGTGTATGTAGTTAGTGTCTACAATGGATAAAGACGAGTTCCAACAAATATTATTAACACGATTTGTTTATACGATCATTACTTACATTTTACAACATCGATCAGACTTTCCGGACAACCCTCGTATAACATTTTATGAACATTTTGTTATGTTGTATTTGTGCAATGAAGCCGATAAAACCAAGTGAACATCGTTTATGCCAAAAGAACGGTTCATCCACCGTCCATAATAAACTAGTCGCATTTTAACAACTACATGTATTATTGTAATCAGTGTTCATTTTAAGTACTAATATTCAAATCTTTGTTGGTGAATCATTATACTGTGTATAAATATTAAGTATACAAACTCGCATACTGTCGTATTTCATGTTCAGTTACCCCATATTTACTCTTTGGCAGTTCAATCATGTGTCTACCATTTTGCTTGTTCACCAAGTAACAAAGAGCTATCAACTTCTTTAAGTATGAAGAAAAACAAGTACTACCGCGATTCACATCTGGTAATACGCGTTCAAAAGCTTTTAATACATAAAACATGAGTTCAAAGAACAAAACAGATTGGTAAAGAACATATTATTAATTAATTCTTTCATGTGCAAATTATTACTATAATACAGTGTAATTATTAAGTTCTGTGGATCTTGCATAATTACGTTTTAATAAGCATTACTATGAATTCTTGTCTAATAACTTGTTGTAATTGAGTAATATTTTAGGAGTAATTTTATCGACACGATGGGATTTTGTCTAGTAAATGTTGCACATGTTTGCATGTACATATTTATAGTTTTTCTATATGAATTCAAAAAGGTATAACAGAAAGTTCAACAGGTGTTACAAGTGTAAATCATATTTGAACGGAGCTCGCAAGTGCGTGTTGGCAGTAAATATTTCTAAAACTATGTTAATCGTGCAACTATCATTGCTTTAAAAGTATTTGTACAATTAAAATAACTATTTCTAGGACACTGAAACCATTATCCAATTTCCCATTATATGTAACTGAATTTCGCCTGGTTTAAACGTATGTACGACCGCACCCAGACAAGACATGTTCTCTTTCCTTAGATAAAATGTTGCACAAGACTTAAGTGTATACATGTGTTGCATGTTACTGTCAGGAAAGTGTTAAAACTATACGATAGTTATGTTTTGTAAAAGGTACACTTTTATACATCCTTAATACAACCCAAAGACGTATCAAAACTAACAAATAATCTTCATAGTAACCTTTTTAAAATACGGCTGTAAATAACTACACACGCTATTATGTACGATCCCAGGAAATGTGATCCTAAATCGTATCGCCTTCTTCGTTATTTGACACTTAAGCAAAGCAATCACCCATCACCGACCTATCACCCATGCTTACTAAAAGTTTTGTAATTAAAAGATATCCCTAGTGCGTTTATCATTTACAGATTACACATGCTTTTCAAGCTCTTAAAAATAACACAAAAAAGTTCAGCTAGGACTTTTCATGCAATAAATATTAATGTAGTGTACTGTATCATCAGGAATCTGCAGACTTTAGATAATTGTACATTTTTAATAATGTCACTACGATCTCCAAGAAAAAAACTACTTATTTCATTACAAAGGAAATTTTAGAATCAAAATGAAACTTGAAAATGCTGTCAGAAAGTTGTCAGCAGTATTTTACCTTTTGAATATATTATATTCAACAAGTTACTTTGTTGTATTTGTATTGATATCAGCATATACAAATACCCCAAATGCCGCTTTGTCACAAGCAGGCCTCCTAGCAGACCTCAATGAAAATATAGGTTTATATAAAGGTTCAACATTTGCAAAATAAAGGCTTTTAGGGAGATTTCAGTAAAAATATAGAGGAAATAAAGGCTAATTTGATCATTTTAAACTGATGGATATTTAGGAAATGACCCTAAATTCAACATACATACCAGAATTATACTGACAAAAGACAATTTTCTACTTGTTTTTAAAGAGCCTCTTATTATATTTTAATATGAATTAAATGTAGTTCAACTGTAAATGTACAATAACGACAGCAAAATAAGCACTGCACTCTTATTTAAATGGGAAAACAGTCACAATCCATATAGAAATGTACATATTAATGAAAAGATCAAGAACAAAGAGCATAGCATTGTGTCCTTTTTGGATGTTGTTTAAAGTCTATTTTTAGCAAAGTATAGAAAACTTTAAGGAATTTCAGTTCTTATTCTTGCAAATTATGATTTGAGTGAATCTGATGGATGTATACTGCCTGGGGGATAAATGACAGAATTTAAAAAACAACACAAAATTGCAAGGTGGTGGATGCTCCACAATATTCATTCTGATGGATGATCCACAATATTCATTCTGGCAAGTTTTGGAAATGAAATAAAAATCACTCATTACAAGGCAAAATCAATAACAAAAACTGTGTTTGAGCATGAAACAAAAATACCATAACAAAATGCAGATTGTACAAAATCACCAGAAAAATTCAAAGCTCTTAACTTTAATAAAATCACGTAGTAAGAACATTATAATATTGTAAGAGATCATCTTATCTTGGTATTTTAGTTTCTCTCGAATTTCCATTGAATTTCACTTAAACAGTAGCCATCAACATGTAAAAGTCTTTCCTAAAATATCAACCAGAAAGAATTATCAATGTGATGGCTTATACAACTTTCAATGGCAGTCCTACGATTTTGTTATTGCTGGGGTATGTATACGGCACATGAAGAGTTAATAATTATTCTTCTGTCAAAATACAAAGCAGAGTTATAGGAAATGTTGCCCCTGACACTGGAGTTGACGACAAAGGTATTTTCCAAGTTTCAAGTGAATAACTAATGTAGTTTTGAAGTTACAAAACATTTGAATATAAACTTTAACCAGAAAATCTATGTGAAAAATGGGCATAACTCTGTCACAATACAAAACAGAGTTATGGGGAATGTTGCCCCTGATACTGGAGTTGATGACAAAAGTATATTCCAAGTTTCAAGTGAATAACTTCTGTAGTTACAAGACTTTTGAATAAAAACTTTAACCAAATTCAGACGCCGACGCTGGGGCTAGTAGGAAAGCTCACCTATTCCTTGAATAGTCGAGCTAAAAATGACTAAGTAATAAGTGATATTATACAAGAGCTGTCTCAGGACAACATGCTCGACTATTTATACCCCTTTGTCAGAGATATAGGCCATGGTCAGTGACCTTACATAATGACAGGGGTGAAGTTTCAATTGAATTATCTGTAGTAGTTACAGAGATATGTACTTGCACGCAAACCTTAACCTGAATTTTCTAAGTACAATAAAGGGGCATAATTCTGCTAAATTGCTGGTCACATTTATGGTCCTTGGCCAGTGACCCTATATAATGACCCTGAAGACATGATTGTGTGAAGTTTTAATAAATTTCTGTAATTGATAAAGAGATATGGAGTTGTATCACACAAGCTTTAAAATGAATTTATAAGTACAAAAAGGAACATAATTCTGCTAAATTGCCGGTCAGAGTTAAGAGCCTTGGTCAGTGAACTCACATAATGACCTGGAAGATATGTGTGAAGTTTCTATTGAATATCAGTAGTAGTTACAGACTTGTTGCACACAAACCTTAATCATTTCGCAGACTGATGAGTAGAATAGCTCAGACTAATTGGTGAATAGTACAGGTAATAAATGGCAAGCATATTTTTTCTTGAAAATGTGAAAGAAACTGGGTTGTTTTCATGCACCAATAATAGCGTGAAATAAATTGAACATTCATTTATAGAAGGATTAACACAAAAAAAACATTATCAATCATAATCCAAATAGTGCATTGTTTAATCCACTTCATAACAAATACATGACATTAATTCATAACATCTTTACAATTAATGTATATTTTCTGGTCTGATTTACAACTCTGTACAAATCTTTTAAAAAAGTATTTCCATAGTCATACATGAAATTGGGAAAGAAAATAATTAACATTCGTTTTCAAGTATGGCATACAAAAGAATCAAACAATACTAAAAGTATTTATAACAAAATAGTAAATACAATGTTCTTTAAATCAATTTAACAGCACACAACTTTTCTCCCTCGAAAAATGAAAAACAAACATAAATGGTATGTTTAATATATAATGTGTTGCACTATTGTCATTTTTCAATTAAATACTTTCTTTATACTCAAGATTATCACAGAAATACACAATGTCCATTTGTATATGAAACCAATTTGATGAGTTGAAAGATATAACAAAAAATAAATCTCGAACAATAAAAACTGGTATTTAATGCAGTCAGCAAAAACTTGTTTAACTTCCTTCAAAAAAATTATTTGCCTAACTGCTCCTATTTAAAAGCGGATTTGTCATTATACTCCTACACAACAAAAATAACATTTATACATTTTAAGCAGATGCTTTTCCCTGATTTATTTCAAGTAACAAATATTCTGACAACACAAGCATTTGACCACAGTTTTAAAATATGGACTAGGGCAACTGATGTTGAACAATAGTCTCTAAACCTCTCTATCCAAACTAGATAATGAACATGTTTATGCTGCTGCATGTTCAGTGGTGTCGCGTAGACGAAACAGTCGCCTTGAAATATGAACATGTATCCTAGATGTCGGGTGGGTCATGAGGGCTGGAAGTAGTCTGCACATTTTTCATTGAACAGCTGAAACATTCAAAGCAGTGACCAGTGTGTTGTTTCTTTCCAGTCCCTTGTTAATGGGGCTGGGGCCCTTGGAATTGTAAATATTAGCTTTGCAATACCATATCTTATAAAAAAATAACATTTCCACCCCTGATGTTTGAAGTTATCTTATCAGCATTAAATTAAACAATTTTGTAACCAATATTAATACTTAATTTATTGTATTAATGCAAAAACCAAGAAAGTCTGAACATTTATTTGAAAATCTTTCTTTTGTTTTATGACAAACATAATGTACAACAAGTTTTATAGTTTTATTTGCCTTTTGGAGAAGTGAAAAGTACACCATAAACTAAACTGCAATGGTGCATTTTTGTTGACAAAATTGTAAAAAAAAAAGATTGTTTTTACTTTGAGAAAGGGGCCCACTTTTGCCCCAAAAAATTTCATGAAAAAACAACAACACTGGTGTCCGACATAAGCCCAAGCCCGTAAGCCCTGCAATGGTGAATTCTAAACCGGGCTTGCTCAGAATCTCAGATATACATAGGCGGGCTTGTAACATTTTCTTGCTCTTGAGTAATAGGGAAGAATTTGGGCTTGACTTGCCAAACGGCTTATTTCACTCATGACTGCAAAATATGCCAAATTTATTTGTCCACCCTTTTTACATTTGTTCTACGTTAAAGTCATATGAAGTGTGTCTTGGGAAAACTGGGCTTGATGCATGTGCGTAAAGTGTCGTCCCGGATCAGCCTGTGAAGTCTGCACAAGCCAATCCGTGATGACACTTTCCGCTTTTATGGTATTTTCTGTTTCAATGAAGTCTCTTATTAACATAAATCCACTGTAGGCAGAAAATGCCATCCTGGATTAGCCTGTGCGGACTGCACAGGCTGATCCGACGACACTTTACGCACATACATTAAACCTGGTTTTCCCACGACACGCCTCATATATTTTTACAAATTTTACCATATTTGCCATCATCAAAGAGTTAGCACTGTTTGCTTATTACAGGTATATTTTTTTCTTATACATCTATTATGTAAGTTTATGATTTATTTTGAAAGTAAATGTCACTTTAAAGGGACAATATTAAAAAGGGAACACTGTATTACAGGCTCAAAAAATATATGAGGCGTGTCGTGGGAAAACCGGGCTTACTGCATGTGCGTAAAGTGTCGTCCCAGATTAGCCTGTCCAGTCCGCACAGGCTAATCCAGGACGGCACTTTCCGCCTACAGTGGATTTATGTTTAGAAGAGAATTCCTTAAAACAGAAAATACCATGAAAGCAGAAAGTGTCGTCCTGGATTAGCCTGTGTGGACTGCACATGCTAATCCGGGACGTCCCTTTACGCACATGCATTACGCCCGGTTTTCCCAAGACACGCCTCATCTGACTACTTGATACATTATGTTAATTTACCATATAGGTGATATGGGGTTCTACATGTACCCGGACATATTACAATGCATATAACGGGCGCATGGGTTCAAAACGAAGGGAAACAACTGCTGCATACCTTAAAACTTCTATCACGGAGTATAAGTTCCTGAGGCACTTCTTTCTGGAACTGTTTTATCTGCACAAGACATTATGCAAACAGGATGAAAATTACATCTAACTGCACTTTTAAAAATATTGCAAGTAGAACTATGCATTTATTATTAACTAAAAAGCTATTTAAATGATAAAACAATACAGACAACAGTTTACTAAGGAAAACAATATAATTATAGGTAATTTTCAGTCTGCTTATGTTTTTTGCGTTTTAGTGCAAGCATACAGAGTGTCTTATTTTACCATGGTTTTATCCAACCTATTGCAAGGTTGTTTTGTATGCACTAGAAATTACAATACAATTGTAATGGGTGTATAATTTAAAATTCGCAAGGATTAAAAATACAGAGAATTCATTCAAATGAGAAAAACGTACGTAACAATAAAAATTAAACTGATGTTAAACGGAGCATCAAGGAAGAAAATATACTTGATGGTACTAGCACTATGATAGTGATGCATTTAGCCAAAATAGTCTATGGCTACTACATGTACCATTTCTGTAATTATTTGAAAATAAAGCACATTTCAAAATTACAGGTATTCTAACAATTTTTGATTTTTTCCCCCAAATTCCTACTCCCAAACTTCCCAATGGATGCTTTGACTTTCAGATGTTTGGAAATAAGAGGTGTTCAGTGTAGAAATAAAGACTGTTGAAGTTGTAATAACTGTTGTACTGATTTGTTTTTGTTAAGAAAATGCTATTTATGTAGTTATTCTATAATTATTTTTATTCAAATTTTATAAATCAAACAATTATAATATTTTCCCATTTTAAGGTGAATTGACACTATAATTCCAAATTTCATGGGTATAGGTCATATTCCTAAAATGGTGAAAAAAAGCCCTGAAATTTCTGTTTGTACCATAAGTGTGGCGTTGTTCAGGTCCCGTTTTATGGTGCTGTCATCTCTGTTTGCTGCCTGCTTCTGCAGAAGTTCATGTATTTCTGCCTTCTTCAGACCTATGCACCTCTGTATAGATCTTTCTCTGCGATCATAATCTGCAACCATCTAAAAAGAGATCGTATATCTTTCTAAATAATTTCAACTTTGATAAAACTTAATTGATACAGTTCTAATAATGGTCAAATGCTAGTAAATTGTTTACTTGTTTAAATGAATAATATGCAATGAAATAGATCATAAATTTTCTAGATATTTTGGCCAAATAAAAAAATAGTTCTGTGTCTGGTCTCCGGCCCAAAAAAGTAAGGGTAGGTAGGTAGGAATTTTTTTTTATTTTTTTTTTTTTATGATGGGGGGGGGGTGCATTTCATATAGCTGTCTATTGAGCTGTGACATACAATACAGATAAGTAATGTGTTGGCAAATTGCAAAACCTTTATCCAAAACTGATCGACCAACATGCTGACTTAACTGCCTGTTAAAAGTTGACAAACTACCCCTGAAATAAATTTAAAACAAAATAAAGATAAAAGTATTAAGTGTGACTAAAGTATGTTCGATGCCTTAAAATTTCCTTAAAATCTTGGTAAGTAAAAAGAGCGAAAAGAAAAGTTATCCGTGAATAAAAAATTAAAGAAAATAAAGTTTTTTTTTGGTCCAAAATTTTGTAGAGTAGGTAGCAAAAGAAAAGGGTAGGTATGGAGACCAGAAACGGGACTAATATTTATACCATACATATCTTCAAAATTAATTAAGTAAGATGTACTTTTGAGACTGTTGGCAGATTTATAAAATGTATACGCTCCATCGGCTATCCTGGCCCGTTCAGGATAAGTCGACACGTTGACTGTTCTGCATATTGTTGCGTTTCCATTAGGTTGTTTGCATACAAACCTATATATCTACCAAGGCAGTGAAAATAGGGAGTAAAA
Organism: Congeria kusceri; assembly: GCA_027627225.1. Lineage (NCBI taxonomy): Eukaryota > Metazoa > Mollusca > Bivalvia > Myida > Dreissenidae > Congeria > Congeria kusceri. The sequence continues at coordinate 88,781,075 of CM051024.1, forward strand.
CAATGAGTAGTTTGATTTGTCTTGTGTAAAAATGGCATTGCAGAAATTTAATTTCATTCAAACAAATGTGCCCTTTCTGTCAGAAAATTTTTGCACTCTTTTGCACCTGATTTTGGTTTCTGTCCTTTACTTGCCAACAGTCTTTCTATGCTATCAGCATTTTGATTAAATTGTAAGCATGTAACAATAGCTAAAAATTCTGATAATGAGGGCCAGTTTTCTAGTTACATTCAGTAACCTCATGAAAGTTTATCAGCACTGACCAAGACTTGACAATCTTTTGTGAAGACTATTAAAATTACATGTATATAAAACATAATTATATTCTTTATTCTTTTGTTTTCAAGAGATGTTACCGATTACTCTCGCTTTAGGTAGCATTACATATCAAAGTCATGAAAACAATAAAACGGTTACATTTCTCATAAATGATAAATGTCATACCCGATGAAAGAGATGTTCACATTCCTCTTTTGGATTTACTCGCCCTTTGAAAGACTGTGTTGGTAGCATTGAATTCAGCTTGTAAATAAACCTGTCATCATTTTGCCTGAAGTTCTGTAGAGCTTTCTAATAAATAGAAAAATACATTATCATGTTCATCTGTAAATTATATATTACAGGTACTTTAACCAGAACTACTGTTATCAATTCTGTTCTTTCTGTTTTACGGGAAGTCTGGATGTTGTTTTTTTCTAATGATAGTTTTAACAGTGATGCTATAGTAGTTTGTATACAGTTTGCTTTGAAAAAGAATTGCAGTCAATGAAAAGTATGAAGTTAGTACCATAAATATCCAATATTTGATTTTTTAACAACCAAAATATTATTGTCTCCATAACTTTTTGCCAAGATACAGGTAATAAAACTAAGAAACCTGCAACGGGAAACACTCTCAGGCCCTAAACCGGAATTTTTTCCAAACTGGACAAAGGTTCCAGTCTGAATTTTTATACTTTTAATTTCAGTCTGCATTGTTAAACAAAAAGCGTCTTTAAACCAGACAATGTTCAGGAGTGCTGGGTTGAGAGTTGTAACAGTATTGTGAATGCTTGACATTTAGATGCTGTCATTGTACTATAAATATAATGTAACCATGCTCTGTGAATGTGACTGTAGTTAATATTCTCTTATTCCTAAAGGTGCTACTTAAATGCATGTTTATTGGAAATGTTGATATTTGACTAGGGATATGAGATTGTGTTAGCTGGGGGAAAAGGGTTAACTCGCTTCAAAACAGGCATCATCAAGGATGCTGGCACAGGAAATGCTAATTTAAATGTTTGATTACCAAGCACTGCAAGATCCACATGCGAATGCAAAGAAACATACATAACCACTAAAATTTCAAACAATAATGCATAATGGCTCTTCCACATTTATCTCTAAAAATTTAGGGGGGGGGGAAGGGGGTGGAGCTCTAAAATTGTCATTTCAAAAAGTCATATTTTAAAACAATTAATTACAATATACTTCTTCATTTTCATAACTGTTATCAACTTAAAACTTTATAATACAATAATGAAAGGTGCATATTCGTAATTACCCTAAGTATTGGGACACCCTAAATATTAGGACACCACTAATGTTTGGCAAAATAATAATTTATCGTGCCCCTTAACATTGGGACACATTTGAAAGTTGAATTAGTTTGTGTCCCTAAATATTGGGACACTAAAATAGCACCTTATGTTCTTACTGTATGAACAGTCCATACCCTGCCACTATGCTGGTAGCATAGCAACTTGTGACATGGTATATTGCGCTTGGTTATCTATACACCATACTCTACTGGAGCATGGTCTTCTCAGTTGAGATTCTCAATTAATTACCATTAAGTCCCCAGCAAAAAAAATTGGGACAATAGATTTTTTATTTTTTTTTATTCTTATACTCCAAATGGGCAGAACATTATGTAATGCCTAGTACTTAATCATTAATGTTCCAAATAATAGAAAACCGAATTCTGGATATTACTAAAAATATATATAGTTTGTGTTTTGGTGTGGTAAATACAAATGTTGCCAGTTTTGAAAAGAAATGATTTTAAATCACATGAAATAAATGGGTGCAGGATGAAGCGTATCATTTCTGAAGCATACCAGTGCCTAAGCGTACCATTTAATTTTAGGATGAAGCTTACCACCCTCTGTATACATGTGTTTTTACAACATACTGTTCGCACCCTGCTGATTATGTACGCTTCATTCGACATAGCAGGATGAAGCGTACCATTTCCGAAGCGTACCAGTGCCTAAGCGTACGTTATATAAACCTCAAAGGTAAGACTTAGTACACGAGTACCACATTTGTCATCAACACCGGTTTGTCCATCAGCCAGTTTAAACCATCAATTGTGTACATCTGTGCGTTCAAAATGTCGGTTATGTTAACAATATATACATTATAAATTATTACATAAACCAGTTTCAGTGACATTATTAAATTCTTACGTTAAATCTCAAAATATCGTCACAAGGACAATACTCATTCGCATTATCATCTGTGGGCGCTGCCATCTTGATTTTAGATCTCGGAAAGTTCACGTTTATAACTCATTGACTTTCTTTAAAATACCTTTTGAACTCAATTCAATTTTTGTTTAATAACAATAAAATTCTCAATAAATATAACATTATATTTAGAAAATATTTTTGAAATATATTCTTTTAACTTTGTCGAGCATGCGCATTTCATACAGGAAGTCTTCAGAAAATTGTGTGATATTCGCGAAGAGAATACGAAAAATACCTTCTAAAAGGTTCTATGGAATATTGCTTATTATAATTTGTTGCACACAAAGTATTTTATCATTTCTGTATCAAATTAGATATGTAAAACTTCAGTCACAGCTTATAATTTACACGTTTTCTCTACTTTTGTTTTTATCAGGCATGGTTTTGCCTTTTGGTGTTATTAGTTTTTCACAATTCAAAGACTCATATTTTCTTATTTGTACTTGTATTGTTTTTATCTCCTAAGTCATTATCACCTGATAAAATTGTGATAAGGATTTGGTGGTTTAATTTGCCTTAATAAAGTGGTTCTTTATAATAAAAAAAAAACAATGAAAACTCATAACAACTGTCAAACCAATGCAGACACATTGAAACTTTAGAACACTTCTTTAGCCTACCCTGGAAATACTACCGTAATTCACCAAAATGTTCGGTCGCGAAAAAAAAAAAAAAAAAATTTGTGCAGCCGATTATTTAGATACCAAAAAAAATCCCTAAAAAATTCGGCCGAAAATTAAGATACTCAAGAAAACGGGGTACCCGAACGTAACATAATTACGAAGTGTCTTATCGAAGTGTGAGCACACAAGGCGCACAATGTGATATTCAGTCAATAATTGTTAAATAAACATCCTTTGTTTATCAATAAACACCTTATTATACATTTTGCCAAAAGCCGTTTGATGTCGTAAAGTGGGCTCGCTCAATTGACAGCAGCTGGCGTACGTCGCAAAAGGCCTATTAACAGAAGAACCTTTAATAATTTGTTATGTGCAAATATTTTGAATTACAAATGTACTACCCGGTAATTTCATAAACATTTCATTCCTCGAAACGTTAACAATGCAACAATACTAATGCCGAAACTGTCCGATTTGATTTCTGCATAATTTGTCAAGACGCTTGATTTAGTCGATCCAAATCATGCAGACGAACGCCTGTTGCTTAGCAACCAATATAGGCTCAATCGGGAGTGCAGTCTCAGCTCGAGTTTTATTGACACATCACACATCTACCAATTAACACAGTCCAGTTAAGAGGCTTTCAAATTGCATAGAAAGCAGTCTGATGTCATGCTGTGTGATACATGCTTTGTTGATAAGTATACAACAATGTGGCAAGTTGTGTTAGTTTGGTTGGCAAAGCGACGTAATTTTCATTTGACGTACGGATTTTTAAAAAAAACTCGTGATATAGGTAACATATTTATATGTACGAATATTTAGAAAAAATACTTTCATTTAAGTGTCCGGATTTAGATACGTAAAATAAATTATTTGCACATAAAAAATATGGTGTCCGAATATTTAGCTAGGCCGAACATTTAGGTGAATTACGGTATGTATATTCTACATAACTAAGGAACAAGTGCGCAGGGGCGTAGCTAACATTCAAACATTGGGGCGGCGAAAAATAGACATGCTGAAAACTATTGGTATATATGCTTTAAAAAAAAAATAATAATAATTAATTTAAACTCTGCAATAATTACAAAAAGAACAACAACAGCAATACGGCGAAATCCTGGCAACTCAACAAAACAAGCACATATGTTTACGTGCTCTAACAGACCTTTTTCTACTGCGGCCTTTTTGTACTGCTCTCACGGGTCCGATAGTCGGACCCGTTCCCAATGCCAAATATGCATAATTTTTCCCAATTCTAACCCCAGAATTCCCAATGGTATTGAAAGTGAAATACTTTTCAATACTTGACAGCCGATTTTTTCACATTGGACTTTACAATTGGATATCCTCTAATTTTATCGTTGATATTGTTTACAAGGGGAGAACACACTAATAGCCTTGTAATAAAATGGGCAACACAAAAAAAATGATTCGTTTGTCCACTATCATGATGAAATATAACATGAATTATGGGCAAATATGTTGTAATTTACACAAGTGGATGTGTCAGTGAAAGGAAGGATTTAAATATAAGGAGGTAAAGATTTAGTTTCAAGTTATCACATATTTTCGCGACCTATTTAGTGTAGGTACTGCACTATGTTTATTAACACATATATAAAACTAAATCATGTAGACTGTAGATCACACAATTTTATTTTGGTGGAGTTTGTCAGATTTGGTGATAAATTTTTAGAAATATATACAAACTTAAACGAAATAAGACATGCATAGGATTACAAACTCAGGTTGCATAGCTTGGTTAGGTATTTATCACAAGAGTTAAATTAAAAATTTTAGTGCCTGTATTATCTTATTTATTGGTTTAAAACTGTAAATTTCATCATTATACTTTTGATTAAGCGATAATTTTGTTCCCAATTTTGAAAATTTTATGTAATGAATTTCCCAATTTAACCAAGGTACTTTTTCCCCAAAAGGTCAGAGGGTCTGTCTAAGAAAACTTCCCAAATATGCTCATGTCCATGTCGTCTAATGCATTTCTGTGAATGTGGAGCGTCATGAGGTGAGTGAGTCACTCCTGCGTCATGGACATCCAAAGGTACGTCTTGAGTCGTCTTAGGGCAGAGAACGATCTCTGACTCGTAGCGTTTGTGGACGGCATTACAGTACGTGACAGAGGATGCGGATGACCTCTGAGAACAGGAGGCGAGATGCCGAAGTCATGTCACGGAAGAAGTCTACAACCGCAGCAACCGTCTTGACTTTCTTCGCCTGGGTTGTGACACGGAACTTTTTAAGCTGCGTCATGAGGGCCTCCCGGTTGAAGTTGTCCTTGTACAACTCCAGCGCAGCCTGCAGGTCACGGGTGAAGTCGTCGCCGCGAGCGCATGCCAGCAGAAGGTCTGGATCGAACGGTAAGTCTTGTACCCCGGCTGGTCGAACCTGCTCTTGATGCCTGAGATAGCCAGATGGAATGCCTCAAATTATATCTGGCGATAACGATCTCTAGCAGTAGCTTGGTATTCATGGGGTGCCGTTCCGACATCTTAACGCTTGGGTACCATGCGTCTCCTGGGAACAACTTGCTCGCTTAAGTCAAAGTCGTCGAGTTGACCTTCTCACGAAGTCTGTTGAAGCCATCGTCTCTGAACATGCTGGTTAGGGTCTCTGTGGTCACATCAGCTCGTAGCACATCTCCCACAATGACTGCAGCATGGTGTAGTTACCCAGTACACTACCAAGACACGCAGCACGCACCGTCCATCTTGTTGGGCACAGCACGCGGAACCCCGGGGTGCCTGGGCTCATTTCTTCCTTCAGTCGTTGGAGGGTGCTGTCTCTCCTGGGAGAGTACTTTATCAATTTCGACACTTCTTGTATAGTGTCCATACTGTCTCGCAATAGTGTACACTGACGCACAGTCACCAACAGCTAGGTTGAGGGCATGTCCGTAGCAGTGGGTGAACACTGCTCTCTCCTGCTTGGCCAAGATGTTTGTTGCGATGCCACGCTTGGATCTCGTCATATTGCTGGCACAGTCGTAGCACTCTCCCCTACACTTATTCAATGTCAAGTTCATGCGAAGGTAGGTGTCCTTTTTCACAGATGTCAATGTTGTGGCATCAATGGAATCTACTTGATGAAACCCTACAAAGTCCTCATGTACATTACATTCGTCGTCACAGGGTTTGCATTAAGGGAAGTTTGGGAGTAATTTACTCCCAGTTTTTGTCACAGGACTCCCAAAGTTGCAGCCATGGAAGTTGCAGAACTTCCAAAATTTCAGCCATTGAAGTTCCATCATGTAAGGATGAACACGTTAGAAGAAAAATTAAGTAATTTATCTAAATGTATACCTCTTTCACTGAATAAATTTGCATATAAACACTTGATGAAAAAGATATGACCTTAAAAACACCTTGACTTTAATACAGTACTTAATTACATTTCTGAAATGCTCAGCACTTATGTAGCTCAATACTGTCAAAACTGTCAAATATTATGAGCAAACTTAAAAAAACAGAGACCAGGAAGTTCAAACTTCCACTTTTCAAAAGTCAATGAAAGCCCTGTCTTCAACGTGTCTAAACACCAGCACTACTTGCTCTCTGTTGGACTTGTCTGTTGTTTCGTCGGCCATTAGCATGAAGAACTCGTTTTTGATGTCGCTGGCCACTTTCCTCGGGATGCGCAGCGCCATGATCTGTATGACCTCATACTGAATCTCAGGGGACTTGAACCTGTCCGTCTTTTTTTCCAGCCGCGCCGGGATGGAGCTGTCCGTCTCCCTGTGATGCTGCAAGAGCTTCATGAAGTTGCCCTCGTCGTCATCATGGTCCCATAGAGCGAGACCTTGACGTGCTAGGAAACGTATACTCCGAAGAATGTGCTGCAACTGGGTCCTGTTGTTTGCCATCTGTGCATGTGCGGTCGATAACATTTCCCCGACGTCGCGTGTTGTGGCTGGCAGCGTCACAAGCCGTTTGACGGCCTCATTGTGACAGTCACTTCCTTCGTGCTTTCAGAACTTCTGGGGACCATCCTTCCAGTTTGAGAATTCCTGGTTGATAAAGCTGCCAACTGTCTTCCTGTTACCGATTTTGCCCACCTGCTTGGCTGTCCTGCAGAGATGACAGAATGCGAGTTCTGTCGTCTGAAATGAAAAAAAAATACAATTTTAGAAAACAATTATCTAATAAAAAATGTGCAAAATTTGCAATCTAATCATTAAATGATTATAATTATTATGCTAATGAGGTATGTTTTTTACTTATATATAACACATTTTTATAATTTATAATTTTGTATACTACTGATCTTATCATAATGGAGCCATGAAAACGTATCAAACCAAGTAGCTCGGAATGAACGTTGTTCTGGTTTCGTCTTTCCAATTGTACGTTTAGGAAAACAGAAATGTCTTGGTTGATTAGGAATACTCATTGTTAGCATTTAGAAATACACATTTATCAACATTGCAAATCAAATAATAAATGATTGAAAAACCTTTCAGTTTATTTTTCTTCATTATTTATCACACCAATTTTGAGTAAATAATAATTTTAATTGACAACTTACCTCTTATTAAGACAAACAATGGGGATTAAAAGAATCATAAATGCTATCAAATCACCGACAGTGCAATCACAACACAGGGCCATAAAACCAATAAGCGGGGTGTAAGCTTGTCGGGGGCCCCTGTTAATGACACCTACACATGAAAGTCGACGCAGCACTATTAGCAATTATCAGAGTCGCATCCACAGACGGACTTCGACAAACAGACTTTGGGGCAACAAAACGTATATTGTGATTTGCATAACAACGGCTAGCCATGATATTGGGGCGGCAGTCGCCGCCCCATTGACTACGCCCCTGGTGCGTGAAGCGTCATGTATATAAAGAGAGCCATGCGGGGTGATTTTTGCGAAAAAAAAACGAAATTCTAGATTTAGCTTGCAAAACTTTAAATGTCGCTTTATATATTTTTTGACTTTGCGCGACATCAAGTTATGGACAACCCCAAAGCAAAGTCTACCAGCAAGTCTTAAGAACAGGCCTTTCCACGGGATTTTGCTAAGGCACAGGGGCAAATACCCGTGGTAGGGGTTGGGTGTGAAGGGGTGTACTCCCTTCCACGTTCCGATTTTTAAAATACTTTTCATGTGTACTAAATCAAAATCTACAGTACTTCAGAGCGAACACAAACATAAAAATAAACAGCCTTTGAATAGTTTTTTCTCTCTTTTGTTTCCCAATGACATAACATAATCATAAACACACACACTATTTAAAAATTTATCAAAGAAAGACAAAAACACAAGTGGCAAAAGAAATGTAACCTGGAAATAGATAATGTAACATGGAAATATATAATGACACTGTTTACCTAAATGTATACCTCTTTCAATAATGTAATTGGCATATTATTGCAAAATTGTTAGAAATGACCTTAAACAATTTATACTTCATTTCATGTTTGAAATGTTCAGGTCTTCCACTATCCAACACTTATATCCAACACAAGAATGTTAGTGCAAGTCCTGTACACAGATTTCGAAAGCTGTTCTTCATGGTTTCTGCTGGTGCCATGTGTCCATCAACATGCTGAAGATACATAGTGTTCACTTCCAATATCTGGTACTAAAAAGTTGTTCTTCTAAGCAGAGGTCCTTGGGAGGAGGTTGCCAACAAAGCATTCAGAACTTTGTTGGACGGACATGATCTGTGTGTAGTTTTCACTTTGTTCATGGTTGAGAATCCCCTGTCACAATCTGCAAAAAAATGTATTAAAATTTTTGTGTGTGCTGCACACATTTAATTACACTGTACAAATGAAAGGTTTAAATTAGATGAATAGACTTTAACTCTATGCTACATGTTTCTGTACATGCTGGTGAAACGGACTGCAGTGTCAGAGCCACAGACTCAGTTGCTGCATCATTTTGTCTTTCCACCGAAGTTGGACTAGATCTAGATCTATTGTTATTATTTCATTATAAAATTAGTAATATACACTTTGCCTGTAACCAAATTCAATGTAGTAGCTCTAAATTCAAAATTCCATGATATAGGCTTTCCTTAGACTTTGAATTTCAAGAGTCAACGACTCTTGGGGTCAAATTTTCAAGAGTCAAAATCAAATTTGCCAAGAGTCAGATATAAACCCTCAAGAGTCGATGATTTGTAGGTAGTTTCCATTCGTTTTCCTTATTTTTATTATTATTTTTATTAATGTATTAATTATATTATAATTTGATAATATTATTTAAATTTATTAATTATGATTTTTTATTAACTTATTATTTTCTTTTTAATTTATTTAATTTTAGTTTCTTCTTATTATTATATTATTAGATCCAGTATTATTATTATTATTAGATCTATTATTATTATTATTAGATCTATTATTATTATTACTAGATCTATTATTATTATAATTATTAAGACGATTATAGCATATTCGTTACATACTAAAAATACCAATAATTAAAAAAAAATATAGATCGCATATCATGTTCAACAATAAAACATACGCAAAAAATATGCGTAGTTACGGTCTGCAAATATTGTTTCGCTGTTAAAAAGTTTAATTAATGCACTGCAATAAAATAGTTATTCAAATTCTAAAGATCGCAAAGTTTTTGCACTACGAAAGTTTTATACAAAAAGAAAAGATTTCAAAGTTCTTGCACTACGAATTTGTTTATTCCTCGATCACATGTATATATTTGGTAAAGCACATGGTCGATACATGCACGCTTTCCATGCGTGGAACGTGACGTCGTTTGTGTCAGCATAACTTTTCTAGAAAACAAAGGATTTACATGAAATTCACAGACTATTAAAAAAGGTGTTGATGAAACTCGAACACTAAAATTGGATGGTGGATATTGCGGATATAAGAAATTTTACCCGAAATATAAAGGAAAGTAATTTAAAACAATGCCTTTATATTTAGGAATGTGGATATTAACAACGGAAGCGGTGAGTAAATTGTGTTTTACACGTTAAATGGGGGGGAATAAACACACTGTAATGGACTCGTACATTAACTTAAGTGTGGATACATGTATATTACGCCGATATGTCGATTGTTCACGTCATTGGAAGCGTATATAACTGCTTGCGTTTTAATTGGTCAATATAGATTTTTCTGAGCTACAAAATTCTGCCTAATGGGCGGAGCTACACAATAACTTGACCGCTGATTGACAGCGTCTTTTTAAAGATTGACTCCACCTCCAACCAATAATCGCCGAGTGTTTTATCAGCTTTGACATCGCTGTTCGACTGATGGGGATAATCAGCCAGCCGAGTTATACTGTATGACGCAAGTCGGGAAATTGCCCCAGGTCAAAAGTGACGCATTAAGTAATTACCTTGCGAGTCAAACAAGCATATTTTGAAATTTCCGCTCGTCAAAAATCTGTATTGACCAATTAAAACGCATAGTTATATACGCTTCTAATGACGTGAACAATCGACATATCGGCGTAATATACATGTATCCACACTTAAGTTAATGTACATGAGTCCATTAGAGTATGTTTATTCCCGACCATTTAACGCTTAAAACACAATTTACTCACTGCTTCCTTTGTTGATAATATCCGCATTCCAAAATATAAAGGCATTGTATTAAATTACGTTCCTTTATATTTCGGGTAAAATTATTAATATATTTCCAAAATTTGGAATCCGATTTCAACGAAAATTCTGACTCTTACGTAACATTTCCTATATCCGAAATATCCACCATCCAATTTTAGTGTTTGAGTGTCATAAACACATTTTTTTAATAGTCTGGGAATTTCATGTAAATCCTTTGTTTTCTAGAAAAGCGCGCGAAAGTTATGCTGACACAAACGACATCACGTTCCAAGCATGGACTGCGTGCGTGTATCGACCATGTGCTTTACCAAATATATACATGTCATATGGGAATAAAAAATGCGTAGTGCAAAAACTTTGCGATCTTTAGAATTTCAATAACTATTTTATTGCAGTGTATTAATTATACTTTTTAACAGTGAAACAATATTTGCGGACCGTAACTACGCATATTTTTGGAGGGAAGTAAAGCCTACGTTTTCTTGTTGTACATAATATGCAATTTCTACACAAAAAATTTATTGTTATTTTTAGTATATAAAGAATGTGCTAAAATCGTCTTAATAATTATACTAATGATAATAAATAATAATAGATCTTGTAGTAATAATAATATATCTAATAATAATAATACTGGATCTAATAATAATAATACTGGATCTGATAATAATAATAATAACGAGAAGAAGAAAATAAAATTAAATAAATTAGAAAGAAAATAATATTTTATAAAAAAATAATTATTAATAAATGTAAATAATATTATTTAATTATAAAATAAAAATAATTAATTTATACAAATAATAATAAAAAGAAGGAAAACGAATGGAAACTACCCACAAATCATTGACTATTGAAGGTTTATATCTGACTCTTGGCGAAATTGATTTTGACTCTTGTAAATTTGACACCAAGAGTCATTGACTCTTCAAATTCAAAGTCTAAGGAAAGCCCTGCATTAGGGAAACCGAAAGCCATGTTTACAATTTGAGAACGGGAAAAGGTCAAGGTCAGTCCGAAAATATCCAAATGAAACTCTAGTAGTCGCGTGATTAAACAACAATGGCGGCATGATTGTACATTGTGTGCTGATCCGTGTTATTTTCAGGTACTGTTCGATGCATTTGACAATTTTGATTCTCAAAATACATCACAAGTCAAAAGTTTATATTGACTTACCTGTATAAGTAGTGATTTCTTCAAGAAATTGCAAAATTATGGATTTATAGAGTGACATAAATATGTTATGACTCTGGTTGACCTTCGGCACGGGGTTGGCTTCAGCGAACAGGTCTAGTCAGTACTATATAAACTGTTCGCCTTTCGTTGTTTTCTGTAGCTTCCCAGATTTGTGCTTGTCGCATCAAATTGTATAGTTATTTTGTGAAATATTTCACAAAATATTTATGGAGGTTTGAATATTTTTGCAATTCAATGACTTGCTAAGAAATCTGGCGCCATTCTGAAAATTGTTGCGAAAACGGCAAAGTGTAGACATTTAACAAGTCAAACCTTATTTTAAAATTATAACAAAGGAATTATAACCCTAAACTATAAAAAGACAATTTTTCATTAACAGAAAACAGGATAAAAATGAGAAGAATTATTAAAACCAGCCTTCGAAGCCTCCATCGACCGCAAGTTTCCAACATCCGTTGGAAAACTTCCATGTTTAAGTTAAAGCAGCAGTCCATAGAATATAATTGTGGCGCGTCATGATAAAACCGGTCTTAATGCATGTGCATAAAGTGTCCTGGATTAGCCTGTGCAGTCCGCACAGACTAATCCAGGACGGCACTTTCAGCCTACAGTGGATTTATGTTTAGAAAAGATGTCCCTGAAACTGAAAATACCATAAAACCGGAAAGTGTCGTGCTGGATTAGCCTGTGCGGACTGCGCAGGCTAATCCAGGACGACACTTTAAACACATGCATTAAGTCCGGTTTTCCCACGACACGCCTCATATCTTAGGTTGGCATTGGTTCTAATGAACGTTAATGGCGTTTATTAGACTGAAAACTGTTTTTTATTTACAAAAGGCACTTTATAATGTATATGTTCGAAAACGCTTGGTACGAACAGAATATGCACTAATGTACATGCTTATTTACTCCAGAGGCATCACCTCGCATACAGATACAGGGCTTTCCTTTCACCTGAGCTCCCGGGTTTTGACGCGTGAAAATTTCAAAATACGCTTGTTTGACTCGCTATGTAATTACTTCATGCGTCACCTATGACCCGGAGCAATATCCGGACTTGCGTCATACAGTATATCTCGGCTGGCTGATTATCCCAATCAGTCGAATAGCAATGTCAAAGTTGATAAAACACAAGGCGATTATTGGTTAGAGGCGGAGTCAACTTTAAATAAATGCTGCCCATCAGCGGTCAAGTTACTGTGTAGCTCCGCCTTTAAGGCGGAGTTTTGTCGCTCAGAAAAATCTATATTGACCAACTAAAATGCACAATTATATACGCTTCCAATGACGTGAACAATCGACCTATCGGCGTATTAAATTCTCGACCATTCAATGTTTAAAACACAATTTACTCAACGCTTCTGTTGTTGATAATATCCACATTTAGTTTAGTTCCTAAATATAACGGCATTGTTTTAAATTACATTCCTTTATATCTCGGGTAAAATTATTAATATATTTCCAAAATTTGATATCCGATTTCAGCGAAAAATCTGACTTACGTAACATTTATTATATCCGAAATATCTAACATCCAATTTTAGTGTTCGAATGTCATAAATACATTTTTTGTGTATTTCATGTAAATCCTTTGTTTTCCAGACAAGCGCGCGAACGTTATGCTGACACAAACAATGTCACGTTCCACGCATGGAAAGCGTGCATGTATCGACAAAATATATACATGTCATCTGAGAATAAAAACTTCGTAGTGCAAGTCCTTTAAAATCTTTTTTTATAAAACTTTTGTAGTGCAAAAACGTTGCGATCTTTAGCATTTGAATAATTATTTTATGGCAGTTTATTAATATACTTTGTAACAGTAAAACAATATTTTCGGGCCGTAACTACGTATATTTTTTTAGGAATGAAAACCTGTTTTATTGTTGAACATGATATGTGATTTCGTAAAAAAAAAATGTATTGGTATTTTTAGTATGTAAAGAATATTCTAAAATTGCTGAATATTTATAATAATAATAAATAATAATAATAGATCTAATAATAATACAAATGATAATAATAGATCTAATAATAATAATAATATAACAATATTAATAAGAAGAAAATTATTTAAAACAAAAAATAATAAAAAGATAGAAAACGAATGGAAACTACCCACAAAGCATCGACTCTTGAAGGTTTATATCTGACTCTTGAGGAATTTGATTTTGACTATTGAAAATTTGACCCCAAGAGTCATTGACTCTTGAAATTCAAAGTCTAAGGAAAGCCCTGAGATAACTATACGATAAAAAGTTACCAAAACATTATTATTTTACCAATTTCAATGCGTTTTTTTGTATTTTGATCGGTAAGATGTCCATTAAAACAATTTCTGCAAAGTTAAATTTTTATTAACATATTTCCGGACTGTTGCTTTAACCACAAGGCATAATGATAAGTGTAGATTAGCGGGATTTGAGGGCTGCCGCCTCCAAACCCTCGGCTTAATAACACTCAAATGCTGTATGGCTTTTCTCTTGACTCCATTTTCTTGCGTATTTTCGTAATAAAATCAATACGAATCGAATAAAAAATGGCGGCCCTCTGCATTTAAACAAGTCAAGCATAGCAACTGTGACTCGTGTAAATAATGAAACATCGGGGGTCCGCTAAACTACACTGAAGCCAAAACTTTAGTAAAAGTTAAACTAAAGTCTAAACAGTGTAAAACTGAAAATGAAAACATGTAACAAAGATGTTGGGAAATCATTTTTCTCATGGAGGGTTACTCAGGATTGGAATTAATTGCCAGAAGAAATTGTGGATGCTCGGTCATTATCATTTATATTGTTTGAGAAACCAAATAGGAACTTTAATTAGTACCATCACGTAATATTCAAATGTGACTGTGCTGATGTATCCTATAGATGAATTAGTGAAAGAAAATATATCCTTCTTTCATAATATTATGTGTTCAGCCACCCCTGTCTATTCTGCCACCCACTTAATAATGGAAATTAAGTAGTATTTCTTATTAATCTTGTGTCATTGTATCCACTTTCAGATGTCCACAGATGGATCAGCTAGTCACAGACTTAAGTCTTACAAGAACAAAGCTCTAGACTCGTTGGAGCTTCGCAGGAGGCGAGAGGAAGAAGGGATTCAGCTTAGAAAACAAAAAAGAGATGAACAGGTTACATTTTTAACTCACCTCAGCACGAAGTGCTCGGTGAGCTATTGGTATAGAGGACCTCTCCAGCGTCATCAGTTGTCCGTATGCTGTCAACAATTTGGACCGTTATCGCGATAAAGACTACATTTTTTATTCAATCTTGACCTAACTTGCACAGTTTGTGTATGACCATAAAATCTCATATGGGACTGTTATTGGATCAGATCACACCAGTAACACCAGAGTTATTGCCCCTTTTTCATTCCAAAAAAGTACAATAATGCTCTTTTCCAACATATAGACTTTATTTTCTATCCAATCTTAACCAAACTTTCACAGTTTGTGTATGACCATCAGATCTCAGCAGACGCCAAAAATGGGCCAGATCGTGTTTCAAACACCAGAGTTATTGCCCTTTGTTTATTAAAAAAATATACAAAAATGTACATTATTCAAGATAAGAGACTTCATTTTTCATCCAATATTCACCTATCTTGCACAGTTTGTCTATTATCATGAGATGACAGTTTAAGTCGAATATAAGCAAGATTTGACCAGAAACACCAGAGTTATTGACCTTTGTTTTTGAAAAAAATATGCAAAAATGGACATTATTCAGGATAGAGACTTCATTTTTCATCCAATCTTCACCAATCTTACACAGTTTGTCTATGACCATAAGATTAAAGGTGATGTCGAATAAAAGCAAGATCAGACTACAAACACTAGAGTTATTGCCCTTTGTTTGTGAAAAAAAAAAGTGAAAATGGACATTGGATGAAAAATTTTTCATCCAATCTTCACCAATTGTGTACAGTTTGTCTATGAACGTAAGACAACAGGTGAAGTTGAATATAAGCATGATCGGGCCAGAAAAACCAGAGTTATTGCCCCTTGTGTTTGGAAAATAACATTAAGTTATTAATGATTGGCTGGCATACACGATTTTTGATTCAGTATTGACCAAACTTACACAGTTTGTACATGACCATAAAAATTGATTGATAAAATTTGATTGCTAACAGTTGCAAGACTTTCATGCAGGTATTTGTACATGCAACATTGATGTCTTCAGAGCCTGCATTTACATCATTTATCATCATTGGACAAAAAATTATCAATGAAAAAGCAAAACTTTACCTCATAGCACAGCTATCCCAATTATCTAGGGATGGCAAAACTATGCGAATATTCGAATATTGGATTGAATGAAAATGCGAATATTCGAATACTGATTTTAGTATTCGATGCCATCCCTACAATTATCGCATTGCAACTACCGTAAAAGCTCTGTGTTTTCGGACACTATAAATTTTCGGACACCCCACTTTTTTAGCCAAAATAATTATTTTTTGTCACTATATATTTTTCGGACATCCTGATTTTAACCCATAATTAATTATTCTAAATTATCGGACGTTTTATATGACAGTGGTATTTTAGCAGAATTCTTACCTGTTTGCGTTAATCCGGTGACACATCGCACATGTGTTTTAACAACGGGATGAAAGTCCTAAAACATGGCAGATGAATGAGTGGAGGCAGTGGACTGTTACATAAGCGTTATTGGGTAAAGAGCCATGTGCAATAAATAATGGCTTTACCCGATTGTGTGTACTGGTAGTGATATCATATATTAAACATGCTGTTGACATTATTGTATTAAGGAACCAGTCTTAATCATTATTTACCAATAAATTCTACTTAATTTATCCACAGTTGTTGTTTTTATGGCGTATATTGTCGTAGTGTCAATAAAATTTTTGGACACCTGTAATTTGGGAATATTTTTGTGTATCCACATTTTCAGTCACAAAAAATTGTAATTATTTTTAAGTGTCTGAAAACATAGAGCTTTTATGGTAGTTCTCCAAAACTGTTTGCGAAAAGACATCAAAATCTACTGTTTCTGCATTTTCCAGAATTGTCAATGACTAAATGAAAAAAGGGTCAGGTAAGAATATAGAGAAAATTGATTTGAGAACCATTAGCAAAAAAAAACGCACGTCCACTACCCAACTCATACTTTAGTTAGTGCATTGCACTAACCGATGTTATAAATCAAAATTGATCCTATCCCCCTCTGCGTATTGTTCAGATACCTGAATTTTCAAACCTGTCACAACAGTATGGTCTTCATCTGTACCAGTTCTCAGGTGAGCGCTTTGGGCCATCATGGCCTTGTTGGTTTTTAGTATAGGCAAATGTATTTACCTTGTTATTGATACAATTTAGCAGGCGTGTAATTTAAATTAACTTGCAAAATTATCATCTTAAATGTTTTCTGAAAGCTAGATTTAAAACCAAGTTCTGTTAGAACCAAGTACTAGTTAGTGGTACTCACTTGTTGTAAGCATTTTGGTGAGTCAAGTTTTCTTTTGTATTGACCGTATGGTATATTGTTGACTGCTAAACTAGGTCTATGATGGCAGTATGGTTGTAATATTCAAGAGATATGTGGTTGATTTAACTAGAATCCCAGCCTAGTCATCTTTCTAAATATCATATTTCTGTCCTTGTGTTTGTAGCTGTTCAAGAAGCGTAACATGGCGGTCCCAGATGACGGGGAAGATGAGCTGGGGTCAGATGCCTTGTCAGATGGCGTGGTCTCATCAACTTCAAACCTTGGGGTGTGTTGCTTTTACCATATATTGTTTAGTTTTGAGTCTTCTTTGATAACTATGAGTCGGTATGTTTGTATATATAGGTTTAAAATCAAATTATAATTCAATAGCTGCTTTAATCTTATGATATTTAAACATGGTTTGAACACTTAAACAAATATGGTGTACGAGTTCAAGATTAAAATGCTTTATAAATTATGTGTATATTCAGTTTTAGCAAACATTTGAAGTCATATATACTGAATGTCTTGTTGTTTGTTCTGTTACAGGGTGGGATAACACCGGAGATGGTGCAGGACTTGTACAGTGAGGACCCAGAAAAACAGGAGCAGGCCACACAGAAGTTCAGGAAACTTCTTTCCAGAGGTATGGCTTTTGTTGCACAGTAGAACTTGTGCAAATCGACCTGTGTCACACTAGTGAGTAGGGGAGTCACTATTGGCTTGCCTGTATATCTGGTACTAGATTATGCGATAAAATTGCAGGATATGAAAGTCCATACAGGTATTTTATGATATTTATTTAGTCATTTGTGCTCTTTCCTTTAATACCTTGATTTGACAACTCGATTTAAAATTAATTTAAGTATGCTAAATGTCAGTGATAAAAAATAGAAACACTGTACCATTTCAAAGTTATCGCTAGGATCCATCCTCAGGAAAAGTTGGTGTTCCAGTAATCGTTGCCCCCTCCCCACCCACTCTTAAAAATACAGCAACAACAATGCTTTGTGTCCCAAAACCTTATTTAAAACAAACTGTTTTTTAGAACCAAAAGAAAAGGACGCAGACGTTTTATTTACTTTCACTTCGGACAAGAACTTCTGCCTACATGCATTCAAATGTTGCCTCGGCATGTAATCTGTGTACAGGGATGATTTTAAACAGCTCTGTCGAGTAGGCGTTCTTTGTCGTTGAAATCACATGCTTATTCAAGCGGAAATCGTTGCGTCCTAGAATCTGACTCCAAGTTTTATGGCGTCATTATTGCATGTTACCGAGAAGTCTGCATTTGTAAAGCTGGTAGTTGTGTATGGTTTGGAACAAAAGCTACACAATAATAAACTGTACCAGTACATTAGCTACTAATTTTTGCATTAATGTTCGTTACATTATCTTAAA
The DNA here is from genome assembly GCA_027627225.1 of Congeria kusceri. Classification (NCBI taxonomy): domain Eukaryota; kingdom Metazoa; phylum Mollusca; class Bivalvia; order Myida; family Dreissenidae; genus Congeria; species Congeria kusceri. The sequence goes on from CM051024.1 coordinate 88,799,864, forward strand.
TGCATTTATCTTGCAGAAATAACGAATTGGTCGAATGGTTCAAAATGTCTTGATGATTAATTATGGTCTAAAATGTCGTGATGATTAATATTTATTAAATGTAGAACGTATAATTATGTTTATTTTTTGCAGAACCAAACCCTCCCATTGATGAAGTTATTCAGACAGGCATCATTCCTAAATTTGTTGAATTCTTGGAAACAGAAACAAACTGCACACTTCAGGTAATCACAATGGACTGTGTAGTCTTAGCTGAAAACATACTTATACTGGCATTCTTGACACATGTTGTTTGCCATTTGACCATAAGTAATTATGTAGTAAATTCTGGCATTTTTTCACTTGTCCGCACATGCTCTGTGTGAAGAACAAAATTTTGCTGAAATTGCTAAATTTGTAGGCACTTGGACGAAAAGGTAAAGGATCAGAAAAGTTAGTGTGCTCGTTGCAAGGTAAAACATACATATAATAATCAAAAGATTCGACATTCTTCTGTTCCAGGAGGGAACAATTTGTATAAATGTGAAATATTTAACATAACAGTTTATCATTATTGTAGTTCGAGGCTGCGTGGGTCCTCACGAACATCGCCTCTGGCTCCAGCCTCCAGACACGTGTTGTCATAGCAGCAAACGCAGTGCCCATATTTGTTAGACTGCTCAGCTCAGAGATTGAGGATGTACAGGAACAGGTCGATAGAATAGAAACTCGCATCATGACTTTGTACTCGTTTTATCCAGCTTTCAAAATTCTTGTTCCATATCTGCTAGTTGAAGATGGTGTGTAGCCTCTGTGACTATGCAATTTGTACGATATCAGTTTTCATGTCTAGAAAAGTACCATTATTTGAATTATTATCAGTTTTCGTGTCTAGAAAAGTACCATTATCTGAATTATTATTATAAGTCCAGAAGACTTTGAAAAAAGCTCTGTCCAAATGAATTTTAAATAAAATAAAAATAACAGTTGGGAAGTAATATCCAGTTTGACATGTCCAGAATTTCAAAGTAATTTAGAGTTTACAAAGTTCTGCCGTCATTGATTCAAAGGCTTGGCAATAATTAGATATTTAGATATAAAGATATTAGCTTTAAAGGGTCTCATGCATGTGAATGAATAGTAATTCTTCTTTAAATTATTCATTGTTGTTTTCTCTTTTAGGCTGTGTGGGCATTGGGCAACATTGCAGGTGACAGTCCAGAATGCAGAGACTACGTTCTCAGTGAGGGTATACTGGTCCCATTGCTGCAGTAAGTTATGGGAAAATATTCTGACGAATTCTTAAATGTGAGCCAGATATTTAATGCCAGTTTTGAACAGAAGTAGGCAAGGTGTGTGACTAAATAAATTTGTTAGAAAAGGTCATTTGCAGAAACTTTTTAGATGTACAGTAATTGTAACCTTGTATTTGTATCCAGACAGTAACCTATAGCATAAATGCATTAACGTTTGGCATATGTAAACGTATATCTTCTAGCTCAATTGTGTCTAAACATTTAAGTCTGAAGTTAATTGAGACACTTTCAGGTCTGTTTCATGGGTAGCATCAGTACTTAGATTCTTTTGAGAAAGATAATTTGCTTCCGTAGTAGGGATCAGACTCCTGTTGATGGTGAGATGCACACCATATTCACTTCCGTAGTAGGGATCAGACTCATGTTGATGGCGAGATGCACACCATATTCACTTCCGTAGTAGGGATCAGACTCCTGTTGATGGCGAGATGCACACCATATTCACTTCCGTAGTAGGGATCAGACTCCTGTTGATGGCGAGATGCACACCATATTCACTTCCGATAGTTTTGAATCATTAATCTAGGATATTGTTTGCAGTCTTTCCTCGGACTAAGTATGCCTGTTGGTTTGTTTGCAGTCTTTCCTCAGACAAAGTATGCCTGTTGGTTTCAGATTGCTCAGCAAGAGCACCAGCCTATCTATGACTCGGAATGCTGTCTGGTGTCTCTCAAACTTGTGCAGGGGCAAAAACCCTCCTCCAGACTTCGTAAAGGTAAGCCTGTTGTTTATTTCTAGATTTCTAGATTGATGGGGTTACTGTAGGAATGATTTTGGCCATATGGGTTTAAAAATATAGAATTTAGTAAATGCAAAATTTTGGTAAAGGCGATCTAATATTATGTAACTTTACCATTTAGTAATCAAAATAAACATTTTTGTGTTCTTTACGAATTTGGCTTTTGACATCTGAGGTTTCATTAATAGGATAACATCAACAATACTCACCAGGTGTGTGATTCTTACTGCTTTCAGCTGAATTCCTACCTTTGAATGCTATATGTGACCAAAATTAGGTGTAAATTTGGCCGTTCTGTTAGGAAATTATGAGTTTTGGTGAATTTTTAGATTTGGGTAGAGTATTTCCCTGCATTAAAGTGTTTTAGTATCACACTTCTATTCAGGGTTAACAATCTTATATTGCCTTGCTTGTCCATTTTTGACAAATGGTATTTAGTGCTTGTCCGTACGGTTATAATATATAGTAAATTATGGCAAAATACATGTTCTGGGATAAGCTGGGCAATACGGACAATTGATTTCGCCATCCCTGCTATATTAAGTAAACACATTACCATAACATAGCTGGATGGCTACGCCACATATTCCAGGTGTCCCCGTCACTGCCGATCCTGGCCCGTCTGCTCTACCACACAGACAAGGACGTGCTGTCAGACTCGTGCTGGGCCCTCTCCTACCTCTCAGATGGACCCAATGAGAAGATACAGGCGGTCATAGACTCCGGAGTCTGTCGAAGGCTGGTGGAACTCCTAATGTAAGAACCAGTGCTTCCTTTTGCCTGTCTATGCACACTAAGTCTTGTTATGCCCCCGGCATCTTGATACAGGGGGCATATAGGGATCGTCCTATGTGTCCTTCCGTCCGTGACAAGGTTAAGTAGATTTTACGGTTTCGTCTAGCACCAACACCGCTTACTACAGCACTTTGATACTTACACAGTTGTTGCTTATGACCATACCCTATCCACCCATATCACCCAACCTTACCTTGACCTAATTTGGACTTATAATAATTCAAAAGTGCCATTTCTTGGTTAACTAGATTTTACCGTTTCATCTAGCACCAACACCGCTTACTACAACACCTAGATATTTACACAGTTGTTACTTATGACCGTTCCCAATCCACCCATATCACCCAACCTCACTTTGACCTTGACCTAATTTGGACTAAGAAATGGGCTACCCAGCACCAACCGGGGGCATGTGTTTTTATGAAACACAGAATCTTGTTTTTAGGTTGCATTTCTGTTGTTTTTTTTTAATGGGGAAAATCTACAAATAAACTCTAGCACATTTACACTAGGCTTTGTCTGTCCTTATTTCTTATGAGAATTGTTTGGATATATGTTGACATGAAACAAAGGAACTGGAAACTATTTACTACAAAATAGAACTGTTGTTAAAATGTTTTGTCTGTCTATCTGTACACCAGATTTGTAACAGTTCCCAATGTATGTGTTTTGTTGATCCAACGATTGCAAAGAAAATACAAAATGCCCAAATATTCCATTACTTTGCTGTAACCCTTGAAAAATATTGTATTTGTTTTCAGGCACAACCATCAGAGTGTGGTGTCTGCAGCATTGCGTGTGGTTGGCAACATCGTAACTGGCGACGACTACCAGACGCAGGTAAACAGTGCATGCAGTGGTATGAGAGGCAAGAAATATGCGAGGCGTGGCGTGGGAAAAACTGGACTTAATGCATGAACGTAAAGTGTCATCCCGGATTAGTCTGTACAGTCCTCACAGGCTAATCCAGGACGGCACTTTCTGCTTTTATAGTATTTTCTGTTTCAAGGAAGTCTCTTCTAAACATAAATCCACTGTAGGGGGGAAGTGCAGTCCGCACAGGCTAATCTGGAACAACACTTTACGCACATGCGTTAAGACCGGTTTTCCCACAACACGCCTCGTATTTACGTTGTGCTCGCTTTTTCTGATTCATGCCCTTTCAGTTATTTCTGCATGCTAAAATCAAAATTGTCGTAGCGAAGCGAATCTGTAATTTCATTGGTAGAGTCAAAATTATGAAGATGATAATTATTTGCAAGTGTATTGCAGAGCTTTGTTTGTGACCACTGTTTGGAAGGCACGTAGCTTTTAACTAACAAAATTATGTTTGACAGGCAATCATTGCTCTCTCCCTGTGTTATACAGGTGATCCTGAGCTGCTCTGCCCTGCCATGTCTCCTACACCTGCTGGGCAGCACCAAGGAGTCCATTAGAAAGGAGTCGTGCTGGACCATCTCCAACATCACCGCTGGAAACAGGATGCAAATACAGGTACACTGCTTATACAGCTGAGATAACATTGCTACATCTTTTGCTTTATTTTTGCGTATGCGTAAAGTGTTGTCCTGGATTAGCCTGTGCAGTCCGCACAGGTTAAACCAGGACGGCACTTCCCGCCTATGTTTAGAAGAGAATTCCTTGAAACAGAAAATACCATAAAAGCGGAAAGGGCTGTCGTGGATTAACCTGTGCCGATTCCACAGGCTGCGGATTGCTGATCCAGGACGACACTTTACGGAGATGCATTAAGCCCGGGTTTCCATCATTTGTTGGTCAAACTGGATGCCTTGGTCGAGGTCTTCCATTAATATTACCATTCAGCCCAATCCTGTGATCATTATGCACTGAAATTATCTTTGAAATATATATATTTAAGCAATACTATATGCATGTTTAAAAAACAATCCTTTTTATAATTGATGTTTGGGGTTGAAATTGAATTCTTCAATAAGAAATTGATTCTGATTGTAATAGACCTTTTCAGTCTTACCGTGTATTTCAGACCTTGACTATTGAGATATACTGAAACCTGATAAAAAGTTGGCTAGTTTTGCAAGATGTTTGTTTACATTAATATAAGGACGTTTTTCTCAATGGTTACCAGGATCATACATAATCTTGCAGGCTGTGATAGATGCCAACATTTTCCCGGTGTTGATTGACATTCTGGGGCGAGCAGACTTCAAGACAAGGAAGGAGGCAGCTTGGGCCATCACCAACGCTACATCAGGAGGGTCCCCGGAACAGATCAGGTGAGGTCTCCACTCCGGGCATACCTTTTATACCATTGATTTGAATTTATATCTAAATAGTCATCATTTTTAAATGCAAGATTTTTAAATGCAAGAGTCTGTCAACATGTACATACTAAAATAAAATACAGGAAACATGTATTTTAAACAAAATCATTTAACGAATGTGTGCCCTTTTTGTCTGACACAAAAACATTACGTATGCAATTTTGGTTTATTTTCTCTACCACATGGCATCACTAAAATAGAGGTCACATACTCTTTTGAGCATGTAACATCACTGTGCGAAGTGTCAGTATTTGTTTTTTAACAGATAAAAGCTGAAGTTGGTAGGGTTGCTCTCTCCTTTGAAGCAGGTCTCATGCTGCAATTTGCAACATTAGCAAATGGCTACAAATTGTAATATTTGGCTACAATATATTTGTCATAAAAAGATATAAACTAGTGAAAATAAGCATGTTTTCTTCAAATTAATATAAAAAAAATTAAAGAAAATGTTCAGCCTGTAAACTGTTTCTGCAATCCAGGGTTTTTATGCCCAATATAGCAGGGGCAGAAAATAATCATCATCCCCAAGCAAAATGTCTTTAAAATCATGCAATTTTCCTTAGAAGTTGACTTACCCTGTGGATTTTTGTTTCAAATTTGTTGCAAAAAATTTCCCCCCGTCTAGGGCCTGGGCCAGGTCCCCAGGTTCTGCAAAAAAAGCCCTGAAATCACATCGCCCTCTGTTTGTGTCCCGCAGGTTCCTGGTGGAGCAGGGCTGCATCCCGCCCCTATGTGACCTGCTCACCGTGATGGACAGCAAGATCCTCCAGGTGGCGCTCAATGGCCTCGAGAACATCCTGCGCCTCGGCGACCAGCAGGCCAAGTCCTCCAACGGCTCCAACCCATATGCTGTCATGATCGAGGAGTGCTATGGTAATGCACAGTGGTTGGATTTCTTTGTTGCTTGTTTTGCTGTGGTGGTGGTGGTGTTGTTGTTTTGTTCCGGCACATACACATGTGCTAAATCAAGAATATTTTGGAAGGTACAGTGCTGCTAAAAAAAGATTAAGAGCTACAAAAGAGAATGATCAAGAACTTAGTAAGATTTTTTTGTTGGATGTTCAAATATCTTTTGGGCTCTTTGTCATGCCAATTATTTAATATTGGCAATAAAATGAATAAGTTCATGAATATGGTTCCTTGGTTGTGGTCAGTTGCCTACACATTCCTTTTGCTTATATGTTTGAAAGGAAAAGCATTGGTTTGTGTTTACAATCATTGTATTATCAAGCTAATATGGATTGTTTACAGTAGTCATTGTGATTTCTGCCTTCAGGTCTGGATAAGATAGAGTTCCTACAGAGTCACGAGAACCGAGACATCTACCAGAAGGCATTTGACATGATCGAGCGCTACTTTGGGACGGAAGAAGAGGACAGAGCCATCGCTCCAGAGGTCGATCAGAACTCGGAACAGTATCAGTTTCAGGCGGCAAATGACGCGCCTATGGGAGGCTTCAACTTTTAGAACTGAGTATGGCAATGTTAGTGAAGATGAAGATTCATGCCGACAAAACATCATCAAGCAAAACGCCTTCCATCTTCCGAACATGCATGTCATTGCAGGGAAAGTGGAGAGATTTGCAAGATCCTTGGCCAACGACGTTACGAGGTCCCCGTCCCCCCAAGGCACTTCCGAGTGCACGCCCAACGACGATTTTACAACGGCCCAGCCCATAGACATACGCAAGATTGCAAACGGCCCAACGACAGGACTACATGAAGTACGCCCCTTTCAAGAATGTTACGAGAGAATTGGTGGATAGTGAGCAACCTCATATATCCATTGAAGGTAATGCATCGTTTTAGATGAACAGAGGAAAGACACTGGTGACCAATCAAAACTTACAAGACATGGGAACTGGGAGTTCTACAGGTGCTTATGTTCTTCAGTATTTCTGTGTGCTTTAAAATAAGCATAATTTACGACGTTGATGAAGTGAGAGAGGAGTGAATTTGAAGGAATAAAACTTCGGTCCAAAGACATTGACATTATTTCAAGGAACGCAATGATGAAATGGCCTAGATAGATTTTGCCTTCTTGAGGAGAAGGCAGGAGTGTGTGAATAGCTCAAACAATCAGTGACAGAAGTGAATTGGTTCCTAGGACGACGCAGTCCCGTACCCCCTACAAAACATGCATATAGCTATGCAGTGTGCGATAGTGATATTTCTAGAAGGAAACAGTCATTCAAAGATCTCAAGTGTTTATCGAAGTGAATGGAACAGTTTTCCTTTGTGGATTTACTCTGTTTGGGTAATTTTGGAACTCTATTTATATTTATAAATATCCATACTTATTGTCAGCATTAATAATTTTCAAGAAGACAGCTTTAAACTTGTCAAACAGCTGAAGACATCAACTAGAGAGTTATGTATTTAACAAATATTGATGTATTTATAAAGTTTAAACTTTTTGAAGCTGTCTTTGAAAAGTATATTTTTGTTTACAAGAATGTAAAAGAGCACCAAATGTTGAGGGTAGTGTGAGTAGGGAAAGATCCAGAGTGAAGTAGCAGGGTGCTGCACACTGCCCCTTTTTGGTTCCCCCCTGCTGCCCCTCTGGGCTGGTCAACATAGAAATGTGCACACTGTCCCTTTTTGGTTCCCCCCTGCTGCCCCTCTGGGCTGGTCAAAATAGAAATGTGCACCCTGCTCCTTTTTGGTTCCCCCCTGCTGCCCCTCTGGGCTGGTCAACATAGAAATGCTGAAAATCTTGTGAAATTCAATATACTTTTGCAAATATTTAATGACAAATGAATAGACTATGCTAAAAAAACCTTAATTAGAATCATTGTACTCATGATAACCCTCAATTTAGATTTTTAGAAAATGTCATAAAACCGTCTTTCCACCCTGCTTCTTTTTAGGCCAAAAAAAAGAGTCCCGTTTCTGGTCTTCTGCCAAAGAAAAAGGGTGGGTAGGTAGGGATTTTTTTTATTTCATTTTTTTATGATGGGAGAATGGTTTGTGTTGTACACGGTAACAGTCTTTTTCAGTCTGTATTATTTTTGGACCAAAAATATGTAGGGTCGGCAGCAAAAGTAAAGGGTCGGTCAGGAGACCAGAAACGGGACTATTTTTTGTGGGGGGCCTTAGCAGCACCCTGTACCTTGTTGGATCCTAGATCTTTCCCTAGCTGCCTGGTACTGCACCCTGTTACTTTTTGGTTCCCCCAAAGTTGCCCATCTGGCCTGGGTTGGTCAACAGAGGAACTGAATATCTTTTGTATTAGTGCACTACAGTATTAATAAGATACAAAAAATATATGAAACAAATAATTATAAAAACGATAACTGAGCCCAATATTACAAAAGTTTTTAATATCTGACTTATTTTTCAACTTAAACTTATATTAACCAATAAAGAAGCTTGTTACTCTATAAGCTGTCGGGCTAGCGCAGTGGTTGGTACACTCGCTTCTCACCTAGGCTGCCCGGGTTCGCTCCCCACTCGGCGCAAGTGAGTTTGGTTGGTGGTCATCATACAGGACAGGTGGGGTGTCCTCCGGGTACTCCGGCTTTCCCCCACAGCAGAAGACCACACCAAAATTTAAAATATTTCAGTAAAAGATAAATAGCTGGAAATTGCAGCAATGATTAAAAATTCGTCCCAACATTCGATGAGTCTAAAAGTAAATTAGGCAGGGGTGCTGGCATGCACCCCGGGTCCTCACATAATGCATCTTTGGCGCGGAAGGACCTGATAAAATAAGGAAATACGGTTAATATAAGTTTAGGACTAGTTAAGAATATTCATAGTCATAGAGCTTGGTCCAGCAGAGCCCAGTTTATTTTGAGGAGCACCCTGTACTGTTATATGATCCTAGATCTTTTCCTATGTGCGAGAGAAGTGTGAAGTGAGAGATGAGTGTGAAAGTGAGTGATGTCCCACGGACGTGTTCATTGACCCCCCCACCCACCCTTCTCCACTTGACTGAAGCGCTGTCCATTGACGATACTGACTTTCTATAGTTGTTTACACTGCCAGGCAGAGCAGCTTCATGTACAGGTCAAGTGAAATTGTTTTTACTGATATTTTGTACAAAATATTTATCTTTTGAACAATATTTGTACCAAGATGCATTCAATTTAAACAAAATGTTTTCTCGGTCTTTATGACTGAAATGTTGACATTAATTATACAACAGGGTGACTTTTCAGTATGACAATTATTTAGCATGATGTGCTCTCTGTTGTAATTGTTTTAATGCATTTTATGTTCTCATTGAAAACAGTTGAATGTTGTTTCATTTTAACAATTTACGTTGAAACAGAATAAGAAATTACTCTGACTAGTCAGTGACTTACTTTAACTTGAATGCAAATAATGTTACAACACAGAATTTACAGTAACTGTTTTATTTGACCTTAACATGCAGCTAGGCCATCTTTTAAGAGCATTTTGCCAACTTCTTTGTTAATAAATTCCGCTTTAACAAGATTGGCAATCTGTTCTCAAGACGGTCATTGTAAGGTGTAGCTCTGAAAAATTAACCTGGCACTGACCTTTATGCTTGAATTTTGTGTTTTAAAATGGTAACAAAGACGATATGACCAGTCAGGGCTTTTTTTCATTATATAGTTGAGGCCTGTAAAAGGCTACTTCACAATCCTAAATATGTAACATTTTATACAAGTGTGGCAATAACACTTCACAAATCAGATGGATATCCAAGTTTAAAGGTTCACTTTTAAACAGTAGTTTCATACCAGAGTTATTGATATATTGAATTATACGTAAACAAAACATAGATGATATTGAAATAATAAAGTATCAGATATTTATGAATAAAGTGTTATTTTCTGATGTTTTGGCCACAATTGAACTAATTCTGTGCATTGCATTTTTCATAATTTACCATTTTATCACGCTTAAATTTCACAAAATGAATAGGCCCAGGTCTCTTCACAATGGTTGGGAAAAAAAAACCTGCCAGTAGTTTCCATACTATGTTAGTTTGACATATATGGCCAGTGTTTTTTTAGGGCCAATTTTGGGCCGAAATTCTGGTCATTCCCCTGCTTAAAAAGTATACATTTTCCCCCAATATTTACCTTAAACGTCCCCTCAGAATGTAAGCTTTATCTTGAAAAAAACTTGACCAAAATCGGACAAAAATTGACTTAAGATAGAGGAATTTTCGTAAACAATCCCAGCAATTTTTTTTTTCAAACCAAGTTTCTGCATGATCTAAGTTATCATTTGTAGCAAAACAATTGATTAATGTTCTATAACAAAGAACAATATAAAATTGTCATGATGCTTGTCTACAAAAACAATTCCCCTTTTGCCATAAAATTCCCCGTCAGAAGGGCCCTGCCACCGTTCCCCCAAATGTGAAAAAAAACACGGGTGGCTGAACATAACATGCTGATGTAGGCATGACTTGTGCCTCTTATGTGAATGGCCACACTATCAATATGCACGAACAATTCCAAAGGTAAAAATTCAAGCATTGCCAGGTCAATTTTTCCTAGCTAGTTAGGTGTGTGGTATTACATTATTCGACTTTATGCCCCTGACTTTCTGACGTTTCCCGCCCTTCTGCGAAGGACTTGCGTTTTGAGATAGATTTGTTTTGTGGTTTTGTTTGTTTGTCATGTTACCATCTCTGAATTTGATCTAAAATACTTTGTTACTGTAATAGTTCTATACTGGCTTATTTGACATCTTGAAATACAAGCGTTTCTCTTATAAAATTCGCGAGATGCGAGTTAATCACAAAATTAAACGTTTCTAAGTACTCACTAATCTGCGTTTCTACTTGTGTACTAGTACATGCATTATTGTCACTGCCACGTAACCCTTCAGCATAATAGGATTTAGGAAACAGTGTACTGTCGCTGGTATATTGTATTGATAGAGAAAATGTGTTCAAGATATGTAACACTGCTGTTTATTTTTGTAATTTTTGATTTCAAATTCGGTATTTCTTTTGAAGTTGGCCTACTCTTTCACAACACTTGTAGAACTGGGTCTTTTCTAGGTCAGTTCAGAGGTGGTAACTATAGTGACACTCGACAGTAACCCCCCATGTTTTTGTTTTGTTTTTATTGTTTGGAACTTAATACTTTTCTTGAAAATAACATGAGATGATTATTAGATACTCGCATTCCATTGCTTTGAAGTTCTGGGAAGTCATATTGGGTTATTACGGCTTGATAGTATTTATACCGTGTACATTGCATATTAAGCAGCATATTACCGTATTCTCATTTTAACAACTCATTATAAGGCTCATACAGGATTGTTATTGTTGTATAATGTAACGTTTTCAGTATATCAATCATGAGCAACAAAAGTCATTATGTACACAATTAAGCAAGTTACAGCTGTTCATTGTCATTGTAATTAAGATGAATCATTTTACTTCCCCTTGGGTCGTCATATTCTTGATTTTATATTCTAACATGATTCGCGCAAATTTTTCTATAGTACAAAATTATTGTTGTTAAACTAACCAATGAACAACGCAAAAAGAAGTTCCGATTCTGAGCGCAGCATAGTAAAATATAGTTCTCATTACAATTGCAAAAATATTTGTCAGATCATGTTAGAATCAAAATAATTTTCGCATTATCGTTCTTTATCGACCAATGAACGACTCTTTGTCCTTCTGATGCCTGGCTATGAAACGCCCTCTAGGTTTAATTCCTGCGCATCAGAACTCCAAATCGTTGTTTATTGGCCGATAAACAACTATAAATCAAAAATTATTTCTTAATTGAAATATTTTCACTGAAGTTCACATTTGCATAATGTAATATTTATAAACTACCATATAAAATAAATGTGTTAATCTCTTTACAATAAGAAACAAATAGTTATAATGTACTTGGTAATTAATCAGCATTAAGCACAGTGTCATAATTATACACATGGAATAAAAAAGTTAAAAGAACAAATATTTTAAAGTGAAGTATAGGAATTTACTTTGATATTTCTAGCATACGGCCCCTGAATGTCTACACATACATGTGCAGTTTATGATTGTACATTACATGCCACATTTTCGTTGCTTAATAAAATGATAGTATTCTTATTTTATACATTCATTTGTTGTTAGTCATTTTATATGTTCATGCTTTATAATTTGTTTTCTTTTTGCTACTCTCTTCTGATTCTTGAAGTATTTTCTTTGCTATTGTCTCTGGTTACATAATAGATAATATGTGAGCACATGTTTGTTCTACAGAGTACTGATAGTGATTCAGGTTTTTGGAAAAAAAACACCTTCAAACATATGCTCAGTAATGTGTTATAACATATTGGAGAATTGTTAAGAAGTGTTACAATGTACATCTTTCTGTTGAAAAATGTGTGAATACATTTAAAAGAAGTTTAGAGTTTTGTTCTTTTTAAATCGTGATACATGTGTGTCTTTTAATGAGTTTACACGTATAGAATATGATTGGTACTATGTGGATTATATTTAAATCATGATACACGTGTGTCTTTTAATGCGTGTACACGTATAGAATATGATTGGTACTATGTGGATTATAATAAATAATCCCGAATTTCTAAGTCTGAAAAAAATGAAAAAAAAAACACTAGTTATTTGTGAAAATGCATTCATTTGGTTAGCAAGCAATTATTTGCAAATACTTAAGGATTGAATTTAATTTGGTTGCGTTCATGAGATTATGAGCGCAATGGTCAAACTGGCAAATCCATGATGAGCGCTAGCGTTCATAAAACGCAAAACAATCCACAAATGACGTCACTAAACAAGTGATGACGTGTAAACTAAGTCATCGATCAATACTGCAGTAGCATCCACACGGGCGTATTTAAACTCTTTGCTTTTCCTGGGCATAACTTGTCTTTAGAAAGGATAACATGTAAATGAATCTCAAAATGCATTTTTTTCTTATTGTTCATGTTAAACCAATCATCATTATCTGTGATATAAATGCACAATAAATTAGACGATCTACATGCATCTAGCAAATAGACACATAAATGTGAAATCAAATACATTTTAAAGCTACATTCGTGAACCGATGTTACGTCATGAAGATTTTCTGGGGTCGCTTCTAAGAAAAGGAGATCTAATGTTTACTTAAAATACCATCACATGTACATATTACATGCTAGTGCAATGAAAGTGTTTAATAATAACACTTGTAGACCTTGCATGATAGAATCCTATCCAGCAAAAGTGAAAAAAAATTCAAATTGATTTGCAGAAGTAGAACTGGAACAAAATATTCATGTGTATTAATTATAAAAAAAATTTAATCAAACGTTAACCATTAATGCAAAAAAGCGTAACATTTAACAGTATAAGACATCTTAGTTCATGTCGAAATATAATTTGCATAAAAATAGGACACAGATATTACTACGCCGGTGATCAGGCATTGCGTTCATACGATTATGAATGCATACCCCGTCCCTATTAAAATGCCTATGAAATGTAAATATATTGATAATAAACTGAATTTGGTAGGTTTTCAACAGTAAACAATAAAATCAGGCTCTCCATGTGGATAATAAACAGGTTGGCTAATAAAAATAATCAAGAAATTAATATTTATCTGAAAGACTAACTGGACTATTTATGGAACTCCCTTGCCAAAAATGAGTCGCCATATGCTTATTTGGAGAACAGCGGTATGACACTTCGGGATATGATACAATCCCTTTATTCAATAATGATTTTATTTGCCATTTAGAGAGCCAGGTCTTCATTGTATGATTGAGATTGCTTGTAAAAACATTGGAGGGGCGTCGTGAGTAAACCGGTCTTACTGCATGTGCATAAAGTGTTGTCCCGGATTAGCCTGTGCAGTCTGCACAGGTTAATCCGGGATGGCACTTTCCACTGTTATGGTATTTTCTGTTTCAAGGAAGTCTCTTCTAATCATAAATCCACTGTAGGCGGAAAGTGCCGTCCTGGATTAACCTGTGCGGACTGCACAGGCTAATCCGGTGCGACACTTTACGGACATGCATTAAGCCCAGTTTTCACAGGATGCTCGTCATTGATATTCCGTAAACAGCGATTGTCCGAGATTGCCCTAAGCAGTAATGGTGTACTTAAAAATCCAATAGTGATCTGCGAATTGTCTGAATTCCTGGAATTTTGTCTTTATTTTTTTGCTAATTCAATAATACCCAGATTTGTTCAAATTTAGAATTTGCTCATCATATTATCCATTGTGTAGAACAAGTCGTCAGCAATCAAATTTACCACTTCTGTCACCATTTTGGCAATTTGTTGCATTTGCAACAGCAGCAGTCTAACCCTATCCATATCAAACAAATGCTTCTGGCCATAAATGATGAACCAGAGAATTATCAAAACAGGATCATTAAGGTACTGAATTTGGAAGGTCACCGTTGCAGCAAATCGAGAAACACTTTATTAATACGCAAACACAAGATTCAGAATTGAGGGATTTTATTACAATTCATACATTTATGTAGAAGTTACAAATCAATTAACAAGATATAATTAGAAGTATATTTATGCCTAGCACAAAATAAATGGTGCTGAAGTATAAAACGCAACCCTGTAACAAAGCAAAAATGAAACACTTACACATATACAACTTTTTTTAAATATAATTTTTGGAAAGTAACACAACAAAATTACAATGTCATACACTCCTAGTTTCCTAACAGAAAATGGCAGTTCAGTGCATAAGATAGCAAATGCATTTAGCACAAACAAAATGACAAGAACCAAATTCATATTGTGCTAAATTAATATTTAAATGGCCTAACCATGAAAAGACATGAAAATATTCTTTATAATTAGTCCCGTGCAAATTGGATCTTTTAACTGATTGAACCATTATGTCACCAAAACTCATAAAAACCTATATTTTGACATGTATTTGTCCAAGATTTTAAATTTATACATGTTTTGTTGACTGCAATATTAATGTTTAAGTAACATACATGTACAAACCAGTGATTTTTTTTTTTTGCAGAGACATTAACTTAACTGTTGATCAGTATGGTTTATTTGTGAAATAGCTCAAGCATCCCACGATTTCGTGCAAACAACAATATACTAACATGCATAATTCGTAAATTGATACGATTTCAATGAACAAAATTTGCCATATCAATTGTAACATAAGCAAATGGCTGTGAAATCTAACCTGCTCAAGCAAACACAACATATACTGGGATCTAAGCAACAGCAAATGCAATTTTAATATCACAGACAACAAAAATACTGCATGGGGTAATCTACAAGTACATTCTAAATGAAGCTTCACGCCGCATCTACAGTTATAATTAATCTTCCAATATTGTGAAGAGGCCGTTTAGTAATCATTGTTTTTGTTTTTTAACTTTTTTTGTTTTTGGATATATCCCAAGTCTAGTACTGACTTCTATGAAAATCACGATCATATAATATGATATTAATGATAAAAATTCAAAATCTCAATTTCAACAAGTAATAACTCAGCACAGAATTGTAGTTTTCATAACTTTATCTTGTATATGAAATTTTCCATCAACCATTTTTATGCAGATTTATTCATGAATTAAAATGGTTAGTACAAGCAGAATAACCTGAACATTCCATTCTAAAAGATGCAAGTTTTATCACAGAATGTTTTATATATAAATATGTAAATGTCACATTTTATGAAATTTTATTAATAAATTAAAAGATAAAATAAGGCTAAACAATCAGTCACGTGTAACCATGTGACTGTTTTATACATGTAAACATTCAAAAAGCCACACAATTCCAAGGCCACACAAGATTTCACCTAAACTATGAAATATTCCAGTGAGCAAATATCGAAACTTGCAATAAGTAACAGGGCCAAAAAGTTACAAGTTACATTGCCAAGGATCAAAAACATTCCAAGAATGTTCCATTTTTAAAGATTTATTTACGACTAGTTTTAAATCTCTTTCAAACCCATATATAATGCAATTAAAGGGAATTATTTTACGAAATTATTCCACGAAAACATCAATTAGTAGCTAGTGTAATTCTTGGACTGTGCCAAAACATTATTAGTAATGAAGAAAAGATGGATAAAACACAATGTATGTTTAAAGACATAAATGCAATTTTATACTGCAATGTGTTTCTAGATTTCAAAGAAGACACATATAAAAATCTTAAAATTTGCAACACTGATAACACTTGCTGTTAAAATGAATTAAAATTTACATACTACCATTGTTTTCACTTGTTTTATACTGCAGTCAATGATTGTATAGTACATGAGGTAAAGACAATTTAATGCAGAGTTAATTGGTGCAAAAATCACAACTGTACAACAACTTTACATGTGGTACCCAAATCTTTTATTAAGCAGGTATTATGCAGCAAAAAAATAACATTCTTCAAAATAAAATAAATACTGATCACATAAAAAAATAAGAATAAAGTTATTTTTAAATTCATAGGACACTATTAAGCATTTACTCCATTACACCATCAATCGTGACCCAGGAATATAGCGTGATTCGCTCCAAAGATTTGATTCGCCACAATTCTTAAGTTGCCGTTTACATTGCCCGCATCTGTTATATTTATCACACTGTTCGTGAAGTAGAAGCCCCGGGCTCAGGGCGCGAAGCTTGTCCTCCTCCAGGCGCTCTCTCTTCAGGAGGGAAGCCCGCGTCCAGTCCTGCTCGAGGCGCTGGCGCATGTTGGTGCGGCGCTGGAACCGGTTGGCTCTGTCCTCCGTCATCCTGGGAGATAGAAGTTAATTTTGGTTGTAAGCAATGTTATGGTACTGTATTCTTTAGTTTTTACAATACAATTGTGAAAGTTGTGTTATATCCTTCCAAAGAGGAAAGAAATTGACTTTTCAGTTTGTTCTTCACTGTTTTGATTGTGAAATATATTTAAACCATTTTCTTAAAAGAAAAAACATTGCTGAAGCAAGTTATGCATTACCAATTCAAGGACATAAAAGTAAGACGAAAAGTAATTACATCACAAATTATAAACATGGACAGAAAAAATAATAAGCAAACAATGTAACATGATCTTTCAAAAATTCACTCACTCATATTTGGTTTTGTCCAACACCTGCTCTTCTTCTTTCTGTTCAGCCAAGCGTTTCAGGATCATTTCTCGCTTACGTTGGGCCACAAGGTCTTGCTGTTCCTGGAACAGGTCGTACGCTCGGCGTCTGCGCTCGGCCATCTTTTCGTTGGTCATATCATTCTTCCCGAACACCTCCTTGTCCGGCTCGCGGGCGGGAACTTGCAATGGCTTGAACCGCAACTGCAGATGGAATGATTACATGAATATAAACAGTGAGGTATAGCTCAAACAAACTGACAGACACTTGTGAAATCTATTTTGTATATCTTCGGGTAAGTTAGTTGACTTGTTACAACGTTTCACATGTTTGATGATCAGCATTTAAATTATATTTTCACAGATTTATACCAGAATGTCAACCAGTAATATTTTCCTGGTAATCATTTTATAATATATGCATGCAGTGTCCAGTGTCAGGCTTATTTTTCCAAACTCTAAATGGAAAATAGACTTTCCAGTTTGTTGTAGTTGTTTGTTTTTTTAGTAATAATTTAAGCAGCTACAAAGCCTTTTTAAAAGATTAATTTCCATGATTAAAAAACATTACCATGTGGTCTTTCATGTAAACAGGTATAAAATGAATCAGGGAATAACACAGTATAATTAGTGGAAAAAAATAATGGTTAACTGAATTAATTTATAAAATAATATTACTCAAAATTAACATTATACAGATTTATTAACAGAAAAATAAAATTTTTGGATCACAAATATTCTTAACTAAAACATTAATCTGAGACTTTTGTATGCAATATTGGCATCTACTAATATTTTATGCATTATTTCATATAATGTCCTTGCAATTTATTGTTGGTGTTTTTTAAAACCTAAGGTACTTATATTCTTGTGCATCTATTAATGTTTTCATTTTCATCCGGGGGGGGGGGCGGCGGGCATATACGGGACTTTAGACTGAAAGCGATTCCCGACAGGCGGGAATTTGACACGCCAAATGATTGTGGGTCCCGAAGAAATCGACTTTGGTCGGATTTTAGATCCCGGTAATATACGCCCCCAGGCCATTTGATAGATATATAGCATCTCCCACTGAAGGGATTTAGACAAATATACTTGGCTCTAGGGTGGGGAATTAGACCCCCAAAAATAACATTTGTCAAATTCCCCTAGGTCTGCCCGCCGCTCCCCCCCTGGGGAAAATATTGATAGGTGCACTGTCACAGAAGAAAGTAAAGAAGCTTTGTGAAGTTATCCATATCAAAAACAACAAAACCTTATGCAGCCCAATACTTTAAATCAACAATTTGTTCAAACTATTCTCATTTAAATATCTAGATTTGCAATTGTTGAAATTTATTATCTGTCAACATGCACCCAATCCATTTGTAATTGAAATACATAAAACACTTGAATATAAGGAAAACACGGTGGCAATGGTTTAATTCCAATGAAAAATGCACAAGCATTGACAGGTAGGTAGTCCGGGTATAAAGAGGATCAATTCAATGCAATACTTGGCGATAATACAAATGCTGATCTGAGCCCATTCCTTTTAAATAGTGAAAAATAGATTACTTAGGCAAAAAAAAAAATTCTGTGTTTCAGGCAACCTGACCCTACCTAGAAAAAACCCCAACCCTAAAGTTTTTAGCGACGATTGTTTTCCATGAATTCGTATTCATCTGAATTTACACAATTTTCTATGTCTTTTTTTTACTGAAATGTGTCTTTAAAAAAAAGTTATTAAAACAAGATTCTGTGTTTGATCAACGCACATGCCCCCGCTTGGTGCTGGAAAGCCCATTTCTTAGTCCAAATGGAGTCAAGGTCAATGTCAAAGTGAGGTTGGGTGATATGGGTGGATTGGGAATGGTCATAAGTAACAACTGTGTAAATATCCAAGTGTTGTAGTAAGCGGTGTTGGTGGTAGACTGAACGGTAAAATCTAGTTACCCAAGAAATGGCACTTTTGAATTATTATAAGTCCAAATTAGGTGAAGGTCAAAGTGAGGTTGGGTGATATGGGTGGATTGGGGATGGTCATATGCAACAACTGTGTAAGAATCCAAGTGTTGTAGCAAGCGGTGTTGGTGCTATACAACGGGTAAAATCCAGGGCTTTCATTAACTTTTAAAAACTGAAAGTTTGAATTTCCTGGCCTCTGATTTTGGAAGTTTGGCTAATAATATTTGGAAGTTTTGATAGTATTGCTTGACATAAATATGTACATTACAATTTTCACAGCACATATCACTACTCTTAGTATAGCTAGTATTGTACTTCAGTCATGTTTTTCACTTCATGTTGTTGTTTTTCAGACCTATTGTAAACTTTGAATTATAATCAGGGCTTTCACATAGGTGAAAATGTTGGAAGTCCTCACTTTCAAGTGTTGGATATTGGAGGTTTTAAGCATTATTTTTGACTTTTTGATGGCTGCATTTAGGAAGTCCTGTGACAAAAACTGGGAGTAAATTACTCCCAAACTTCCATTAATGCAAGCCCTGAAAATCTAGTTAACCAAGAAACAGCCCATTTGAATTATTCTAGATGCAAATTAGGTCAAGGTCAATGTCAAAGTGAGGATGGGTGATAAAGGTGGATAGGGAATGGTCATAAGCAACAACTGTGAAAGTATCCAAGTGTTGTAGTAAGCGGTGTTGGTGCTAGACGAAATGGTAAAATCTACTTAACCTTGTCAAGGACGGAAGGAAGGACGAACGGGACAATCACTATATGCCTCCCGCATGAAGATGCTGGGGACATAAAAATTTAATCCCGACCTTACCTAGCTTTTTTGAAACCGTTGCCCGGAACACACAGTTTATTTTGGGGGGCCTTAGTGACATTCATGGTTTGATCATATTTGTGGCATTCATGGTTTGATCATATTTGTGACATTCATGGTTTGATCATATTTGTGACATTCATGGTTTGATCATATTTGTGACATTCATGGTTTGATCATATTTGTTATCACTTAAAATCTTAAATATAATGGAATGTTACATTGCAATGACATGTGCAGAATATTGTACCCATTTTCAACAAAGTGTTCCCACTAGAGAATAATGGATTGCAATATAAACATGTATTTGTACACTTCCTTGGCAAAGATCACAGTGTTAAGAAAGCAATTAACCTAAGAAATAAATTGGTGAACTTGTACTGATTTAATGAATAACAAATACTGATATAACACATGCAACCCCAAAGAGTTGAATGAATTACTTAACATTTAAATTGCATAAACAAACAAAAAACATTTAACATTAAGGCTCATTAAAATTTTAGTAAGTTTGAATTTAAAGTTGTTATACACTAGCCATGTTTAATACGAAACAATATGCATCAAATAATTAAGTGCAGAGTATGACATCAAGCAAGCTTTTTTTTTGTTTCAAAGAAAGTATATGAACAATGCAGGCAAAAGTCTATACACAACATTTGTACGCAAGGATCTGGAAGGAGAGAATGATTCAACTGTTATGGTTACAGTGATGTGAATGACGATGATGATGAAAATGATGGGGATTATAATAATGATGATGATGATGATAATCGAGACAAAAACGCTGATTATTATTCGCTCAAAAATTCTATGATTATTATTCCCTCAAAAACTCAAAAGATTAGTCAAACATATACAGAAAAAGTATAAAGGAGAAAATAAATAAACAATGAATATCACAAAGGAAATAAAGAGTATTTAACAGATGAGAATTAAACAGAAAAGAAGACACATTTACCCGTCCAACAAACGGTTTCCAGTCCTCGTTAAGTCTGGAGGGACTCGGCTGCGAAAACGGTCGGACAGTGGTGAGGAAGGGAAGACGAAGGTAGGTGTTACTCTCAGAGGGTGCGGCAAGGTTGCTGACGGGTCTCGGGTTCATATCATCGAGAACGTTAAACTTACCCCGGATTCGGATCTAGTGGGAAGGTGGTGAAAAAAGGTAAAAGAGAGAGAGAGAGAGAGTTAGGCAGAAACTACAGCAGGTTAGAACATTACTTGGACATTATGAAGATGAGAGAGTGTTTCAGAAAAAAATAAAAGTGAGTTAAGAAAATGAATGAAAAAACTCTGACATAGCAGAAAAGAAATAGTTATGGGAATATTAAAGAAAATGAGATAAAAAGTAAATCTAACTAGAATAGCATACACAATGAAGTGTCCAATATGAAAGATGAAAGTAGTGATGTACAACATGAAAGGAAACAACAAATGAATAACAGATGGGGAGCAAGTCAGAAAACAGAACAAAATAAAACCCATAACATAATTTGAATTTTCTAGTAACTACATTTATAGTGGTGTGTAGCCTACCTGTGTTTCTAGAGCCTTCTTGTACTTCTCTTGTTCTTCTGCCTTCTCTTTCATGAACTGTTCACGCTGTATAGCCAGGCTGCAATACATGGGATCACATATTTGTAGTAATTTGGACAACTGTATTACATTTTAATACCTCTCTTATGTAGACACATTTGGATAAATGTATTCAATTTTATAACCTCTCTTAAGTGTACATAAGTACTGTGGAATCACAAATTTTCTCGGTGGTCTCATTTTCGCGCTTTTCGCGCTCCCGCCATTGCGCGAATGTATGACCACCGCGAATATTAACCGATTTCGTAGTATAGCAACGCATTGGGAGCTTACACGTTCATTCAAATGTACGTCAGTAATCGTTGGTAAATATACGCAGCTAGGCCAATATGTTAGGATGCAAATGTTTTTAATTAATGTTTATGAATATTTTCTTCATCGACTTCATTCTGATTAATAAATGCATATTTTTTCCTTTTATATTAAATTGTGGGCGTTTAAATGCGGTCATACACTGCAGATCCGCTATATCGTGATTCTCTGGGTCCATATATATAAATATACATGCATACACTAAAGCCCATTTTTGTGACTTCAAAACATAAACGTAATTAACTTGCCTTTTTCATGGTTGTTAACATCCTTAATGTGTTATATATTCATATGTGCCGGTAAAATATTCCATATGTATACAAAATAATAAAGATCTAACATTATTCCTTGTAATTAATTTCAAACCGCATATAATCAATTTGAAATCTGAAACGCCTTTCCGAACATTACCATTCATGTGATGTAAACACAAATTCATTTTTACAATTAAACTGCGCGTGTATTCCATGTTAATCCTTTGTTCTGCTAAAAAAGCGCGCAACAATTATGCCAACATGTACAACGTCACGTCATCCGCATGGAAAGCGTGGGTGCATTGATTGCCATAAAAACACTTTGTAGCCCAGAGTACATTGAGATCTTTACTTTGTAAATAAATTTCGTAACGCGTAACAGCAAAATTGTATTTTTATAACACAGTTGCGCAAAGGCATGAATTTGACCACTCGTAATACAACGAGTAAAAGGAACATGAAGATGTTACTTTTCACATGTTGATTTTTTTAGTAAAGAATTAGCGCCCTTGATGTGGAGCCGCAAACAGTACTTAAATTGGCACTTAATTAACAACAAGGTGTCAGTTGGACATAACGTGATATATTGTACCTATTGTCTCGCCTAAATCTACGACCACTGTTGTCAATTAAGAGCCTAATCCAGTACTAATATACGTGTTTATTGCAACAAACAAGCTGTCACAATAGGACCCTTCATTGGCGTTCTGTATGGTTTTTCATTTTATTGCATAATTGACACATATTTTATGTAAAAACCAAATCTTGTTGTTGTTTTTTTTCTTTTTCAAAATTGTAGTTGCGCGAATTTAAGACCGCGTGAATATGTCCGCGATCGCAAGTGTGCGAAATTTGTACCTCGCAAATTTAAGTGATTCCACAGTACTTATTTAGGTAACTGTATTCAATTTTAATACCTCTCTTAGGTATACGTAAGTATTTTTTTGGATAACTGTATTCCAATACCTTTAATTTATTTAATACCTTACTTATGTGTACCATTAAGTATTTATTTGCTGTGGATATTGTTGCTTTTTTTTCACAGAATTAGAGTAAATGTTATATAAACTTTGCTCAAAATTTTTAAAAAAGCTGCAACAAGACCATGCGTGAAATATCAAATAATTAAACAACAACACAACTGCAACCTTACAGCAAAAACTCAACTGCAGCCAACAGAAAACCAGACCAGTCTTCGAGAGTTGAATGCAAAACTAGTGTATCTGATATAGAAATGTTAAGCACATACACCAGTTTCACATTGATATAGAAATGTTAAGCACATACACCCGTTTCACATTGATATACAAATGTTAAGCACATACACCCGTTTCACATTGATATAGAAATGTTAAGCACATACACCAGTTTCACATTGATATAGAAATGTTAAGCACATACACCCGTTTCACATTGATATAGAAATGTTAAGCACATACACCAGTTTCACATTGATCTAGAAATGTTAAGCACATACACCCGTTTCACATTGACATAGAAATGTTAAGCACCTACACCAGTTTCACACTGACATAGAAATGTTAAGCACATACACCCGTTTCACACTGATATAGAAATGTTAAGCACATACACCCGTTTCACATTGATATAGAAATGTTAAGCACATACACCCGTTTCACATTGATATAGAAATGTTAAGCACATACACCCGTTTCACATTGACATAGAAATGTTAAGCACATACACCCGTTTCACATTGACATAAAAATGTTAAGCACATACACCAGTTTCACATTGATATAGAAATGTTAAGCACATACACCCGTTTCACATTGATATAGAAATGTTAAGCACATACACCCGTTTCACATTGACATAGAAATGTTAAGCACATACACCCGTTTCACATTGATATAGAAATGTTAAGCACATACACCAGTTTCACATTGATATAGAAATGTTAAGCACATACACCAGTTTCACTCGGATATAGAAATGTTAAGCACATACACTCGTTTCACATTCAACCCTCGTCTGAGTGTGGACCATTACTTACTCCTCGGCTAGCTGTACTTGTTCAAGACGTTCTAGGAAGTCTTCATCCGACTGTCTCTTCGCTTTCACATTCTCCTTGTGCTCTACCTGAAGGATAAACATTGCACCAGTAGGAAAAGATCCCAGGTGAAATATCAGCTGCACACTGCCCCTTTTTAGTATCCCTACCCCCCCCCCCACCATGCTGAACTTCTGGGCTGGTCAACAATGGAATGTTGAATATCTTTTAAGATTTACTACATTTTTGCAAATTTTCTGTTATAAATGAAGAGAAATGAAGAGAACGTGTTGAAAAACCTTAGTTAGAAGCATTATATTCATAAAATCCCAATATTTACCAATTTTAGAAAATTTCAAAGAATTAAATTTCAATTTCACGAAACCCATTTTTAGACTTCAAAAATAAAGCAAATACTTCGACTTAGAAAAAATCCTTGTGTGCTTTGCAAATATGCCGGGATCCAATGTTGTTTATGCCATTAACAAATCGTTCTAAATATAGCTATAATTAGAGAAAGTGAATACCAAGCAAGAATAAAATGTACAGCCTCTTTAGAACAGGGCCCATATCCACAAAGCTCCTTAGTGAAAACTTAAGTAAATTTCATAAAAACATAAAATTCCGTAAGTCTGTGACTGGTTAATATCAAGTTTATCTTGTCTATAATTGTTTTAAACTGGTAAAGAATCAACAGGTGCTTCTTATTTTACCATATTTCAGATATATCATGTTGACTCTCATAAGGAAAAATGCATTTTACATTTTCCCTTAAGTTAAATATGACTTAAGTTAAGATTTCTCTTAGGAGCTTTGTGGATATGGCCCCTGAACAGTTGTAAGTCTATTCTTTATTCTTTAGCCTTAAGTCTAAGAATACGAGCCCAGGTCCAGCTTTCACCCCTGCCCCTTTCTAACAGCGCCCTGTACCATTTCTATTCCTACATTTTTCCCTAAATCAAGGCTCAAGGTGGATGTTGCCTAGTTATATTTAACTTATTAATTCTAACTTGAAGTTACAAAAGCCTGAGGCTAGCTGAGATATTTTATAGGTGGTGTGTCGTGGGAAAACCAGACTTAATGCATGTGCGTAAAGTGTAGTCCCAGATTAGCCTGTGCAGTCTGCACAGGCTAATCTGGGACGGCACTTTCCGTCTACAGTGGATTTATGTTTAGAAGAGACCTCCTTGAAACAGAAAATACCATAAAAGCGGAAAGTGCCAGCCCGGATTAGCCTGTGCAGACTGCACAGGCTAATCCGGGATGACACTTTACGCACATGCATTAAGACCGGTTTTCTCACGACGTGCCACATAGTGTGTTTCGTATATACAGGTATTTGATGTCTTCTGAGAAGAACACATACCTGCTTGGCCAGGTCTCCAGAATATTCCGTCTGCTTGATAAACCTGGGTGGTGTCAGAGGTCTGCGTTGGAATATATAGGATTTCTGCAAGAAAAATCATGCAATATATACCTATGATTCATAAATCATTGATGACAAATGAACACACTTCTCAGATCAGTTGATGAAAGCTTTTTAAAAAAGGTTATATAGTTCAAGTTTTTATTCCATACATACTGTAAAACACTGTGCATTATGCGCACCTAATTTGTGAAGCATAAGTGGGAGAAACTAGAAACAATTTGCATCTGTTTTTATCAAGGCCTGTCAATTTTATATTGCCATTTATTTGTTATTGTATTATATTTAACGCTCAACAACTTTTCATAGCAATAAATAAGGATTAAAAGGTTTGTCTTACACTAGGTGTTTTATAGTATACACATAAATTATCTGAAAATTTATTTTACATTACTCACAATAATACAATTTGAAACAAACAACGTATAAACAAGATTTCATCAGCACTGTGAAAGAAATTCTAAGTTTACAGACCTTAACCAGCTGTGATAGCAACTGCCATATACAATAACAACCACAAAAGATCAAAAACCACCAATGCCTCGGGTAAGAGTTATTTCTATGTAATAGCGGGATATATACACATAATATATTCTTCTTTTTAAAATATCCATTCTTAAATAAGGATGATAATAAAATGGTTATTAAAAATCTTGCCATATTTGTATAAACAGTTTTCAAAGACAATTTAAATGGTATAAAATTTATAATGTGGTCATGCAGACAGTACATTATTTAATACTTATTTTTTTTATTGTTTGTTTACTTATAATTGTTAAACAGCATATATGTTCAACATAGTGTGCTTTTATTCTAATTTGAATGTTTAATCACTGTTAAACATGCAATAATTAAACTACACACTCTTCAATTTTACAGTAATATTCATGTGACAGTCAATGCCCTAAAGCATTGCATGCATGCATGTACATATATGCTTTATGTGATGAATAGAAATACTATTATGTTTGTAAGTTTAACATGCAATGACATTTTTACTGTTCGTAAAACAGGTATGCCCCTTCTAGGTTAAAAGCAATCTTTAAAATATAAAGTTCAGTGAAGATAAAAACTGTTGATTATTAAACTTGGCTGACATATTATGCCCACAAACATTTTCATGAAGCTTGGTGTAGAGCGGATGAAAACTGTTGGACTTATAGAGCAGAAAAGAAAGTGGCGAAAGTGGTCTACCGACAGACAGACCCACAGACTGACATTAGCAAATCAATATACCCGCCATCTTGGATCGGGGGCATAATAATAAATAAAAGTATCTTAATTAGCAGTTCTTATTAATGAACCACAAATTTTAAGACATCTTCTGTATAGTTAGAAACTCAAGGTATAAAGTAGCCAATAGTCTTTGTAATAACATTTTCAAAATTTGTCTCACCATAGCCTTTCCATTCTGAATTTGAAACAGATATAAAACTTTTAATACATATTTTAGGAACACCAAACACGGATGAAATAATAAAGTCCAAAATCATAAAAAACAAATATGTGTAATCTTTAATATTATCAAGAACTGAAAGCTCTGTGCAAAGCTGTGTTAAATCCTCAAATATAATGGGGCTAAATATTTTTTGAGCCATCAAAATGCAAATAATTGAAATTACTTGAATTGTATCAACAAAAGGAATTTTGCGAAACAAACAATTCTAATGAAAAAAAAAATCTGTTCGGACATCACTTTACACTGGTGTTAAATAAATGGAAATGGTGTCTTGTATGAATTACAAATACAAATTCTAATGTATAAAACAGGGTGTTTTTCTATACTCAGCCAACAAAGAAATACGAAAGTGTGTAGTTCATTGATTTTCAGGGACGAGGATCGAAATACATCATAAACAATGGTAACTAGTAAAACATGTTTCCATAACACATATCGTTCCTTGAAAGACAGAGGGGGCTATCAGCCGTCTTTGCAAATATGCTGATGCCACCTTATGGCTTTCTAGGGACGAATTAGGTGCACTTCCATTTTTCTCAGGAGTGTATTGATCAATGATTGTTTTTGACATAGTGGTTCAAATTTAATCCACAGCCTAAATTTATGACACATTATAAAGTGTCGGGTTTCTTTTTTGGCTGAGCATATATTCACTGCACACCGGTGATACGTACATGGAAACTGGTGTCTCGTTCCCGTTTCCTTTGATGGACTGCCTCGGACACTCCCAGGTTGAAGGCAGCCATTTTCTGCAGATTGTTTCGCTTTGCCACGTTCATCTCCTGAAATGAAGACACCGACAACGAGGTTAGGAACAAGACAAAAGAAAATTACTGTAGGAAACCATACAAAAATCACAGTTGTCAGTTAAAACGTTTAACAGTTAACAATACAAAATTCGACTAAAAAGGTGTAGCCAAAGAAACCATGAAAATATTCTTGCATCACATGCTCCGCATTAATTTAGTACACCATAAAGAAACCAAAAGGGTATCAGTTTAACGTAACCATTATAAATGTGACTTTGAACAAAAGCTTCAAAATGTACATATAGTACAGTTCATGCAAAACAATATCGTACTCGCGATTCGCGTAATTACTCGGCTTATATATGCTGATTGACCTGGCCTTGTAGCCGATGCATGCCATGAAGTTTCGCCGAGTCACTCTGAGTGCACATACAACTGGCCCCATGTTCACAAAACAAGTTAAGCCTGATTTTCAGGTTCAAGATGAACGTTAGCCAGATATTTCAGAGATGAATATTTTAATCATAACTTAAAAAAAAATTGTGTTATTGTATCTAGAAGAAAAGGTATTTCGAAAATAAAATATTTTTGAGATTCCGCTCATTTGAGCTAGAAGATCAAGATCAGCTAAGATTGCTCTTGATCCTAGAGTTAATAATTTGTGAACATGGGGCCAAATGGCTGAGTGATGCTGAGTAATTATTCAGAGATATTTCTTGCATGACACCGGTCAACTTTGCATCACCTCCCATCTGACAGACTCGATCGCCCAAACGCCTCGAAAACAGAAATATAATTGTTTTGCCTCAGCCGTACTGTAGAAGATGGAAGAAAAAACACCATACCTGTTCTTCGAGCACGTTCTCTGCGTCCTTCATGTACTGGTACTGCTGCAGCAGACAATCTTCCTCCTCCTCCCGCTGCCTCCTTTCCTCCGCGAATGAGACCGGGATATTTCGGCGCGCCCTCTGGTGGCAGAGGTAGCACAGCTCCTGGCCAGCGTTTGAGTGGCCGCACGCTGTGCCGGGAGGGGACAGAACTCTGTCTCCAGGCCTCATCTGGTCGAAACTCATGCTCCTGTGCAAGGGAGCTAACTGGGTCGGAGGTTGGGGCTTGTAGAGAGTACTGGAAGAAAAGAAAGGGTTGTTTTTTACGTCTAGCCCTGTACTTATCTGCTTGATTAGTTTAAGACGTTTAGTTGTAGTGGGCACTCTGTGATCTTACAGAGAAATAGCCATGGATGTATTTGCTTAATTAAAAAAGCTGAGTGCATTTTGGGCACTCTTAGTGTAAAAATACTTATTTCAGAAATATGGTTCATAATCATCATAAATTTTATAAGAACATATATACACAATTTATATTAGCCAATTGAGATAGAAGCTGTAAGAAGCTTATTGTAAATCATTCTTTAAGGACTCTTAAATCTGTCATCTAACAAAGAAATATTACAGCTACATGTTCCTAAAAATTAATATAACTATTGATAAATTAACAGTACGGTGTAATAATGCAGGCGTTAACAGTACGGTGTAGTTACGCAGGCATTAACAGTACGGTGTAAGTACGGTGTAATAAATAACGCTGGCGTTAACAGTACGGTGTAATAACGCAAGCGTCAAAATGATTAAAACAGTATTTTGAATTGATAAAAAAAATAAAAATGACTTATTGTGACAAACTGACTGGATACAGAGTTTCAAAACCTAAAATGTAATTATTATTTTTAAGATTGATAATTATGTATGTGTGAAAAAAGAAACTATTCACAAAGAAAGACTGAAACCACTACCACCATTGCTAATGCATAGAACACAACTGAGACAGTCAAGGCTGCAGAACTTTTAAGTATAATGTACTCCTCTTTGTTTATTATTGAATTTCTTTAGACCCGCTTCTATAATTTAAATGTTTTTTTTTTAATTTACCATAATTTTGCATTGCACTTCAAATTTGCATTTAAGAATAGAAAGAGTAAAACAGAAACTAGCCAAATGTATAAGCAAGGAGTCTACATAAAATACTGTATAACTTCAATGAATGTGGAAAAATCATTCTTTGGGTAAATAATTTCCTTGCTTTACTATTCAAATATGCAGATGTTTGTTTTTGTAGGTGCATCATGTTCTTTGAACAAGCCTTGCTTTCAAACGTGTGCATTTTAAAAACACTGCAAGACAGACTGGTGCGATGTTTTCACCTGGTCTTCTCTTTTTGGACTGGCTGATTATTAGGGCAGCATGAGCAATGATTGTTTGTGATCTGGATAGTGTTTTGTCGCCTTAGACCTATAACACTGGGTTGTAACCTGCAAGCGCATGTGCAACAAAACTTTCAAATTGTTAGAAAGGACTTCAAAGAAAATAGGATTCAATGAAAATATGATGCATTTGTTTGTTTTCTGTGTGCTGTTGTGTATTTTTATCAAAAGTAGATGACTGCAGTGGAATTTAAAGAAATGTTTAAATATTTTTTTTGTGAAAAAACAATTCCTATACCCATATATAAATATTTACTTTGTAGTGCACTTAAAATTACTTGAGAGGAAATAATGCCTCAAATCATAACAAACTTTGGCACAGAAGCGGTCTATTGGATTATAAATAACATGACAATTATAAATCATTGTTTGTTTTCATATTCATTCTCTTACTTTGTTTTGTGCGTGTTTGTTAAATAAATAAATGTTTTCTTTAAGAAAATCTATTGCCCATAACATCAATAAATCAACTGATCAAACAAGCCGGATATTTTTGCTTTATCTACAGGTCCAATGTTTAGAATAATAAGTAACTCTTTATGATTAAAATATTCTTCAACCTGGGATGGCAAAACCCCAGGCAAAACCTCAGTACTACCCCAGGCAAAACCTCAGTACTGCCCCAGGCATAACCTCAGAATTGCCTGGTTTGTCTCAGAGCATGTACGGACAAGTGAACATTTACCAAAATTAACTTCATAATTTCAGTTGGGACAAGTTTCAAACAAATTATGTTAATAATGGTGGAAAAAGTCAACAACAACACAGGAAATCAGTCAACTCAATTTACCTTTTTTTTTTTACAAATTTTGTCTAAAATAGACAAGTAAGGCAATACGAGATTTTGCCAACTAAAAAGTAGCCAATTATTCTACACAATTTTCTACTAGCATGTATTCGAACATCATAAATTTCTTTATCATGTTAATTTCTGTGCCAAAACTTATAGCCTCTGACTTCTTTATATAATATAACATATCAAGAAAACTAAACAATGACATCCCCAAACCAAAATTTTACATGCCCACCATCTTTATTTTATTGTATTGGCTGAACATTGACGCATTTGCTGAGCAGGAGCTGGTACTATGGTGTGTTATGAAAACAAACAACTAGTACTACTTACTCGCCAGGGGGTGGACTGGGTCTCTGACTGGCCAGACTGGGGGCAGACTTGGGGGTGTGGGCGGAGGGGATGAGGTCGTCAAGGAGACTGACCCCGGTTGCCATGGCCATAGGCGCCGCCATCCGGGAGCCCACACGACTAGGTGGAATAGAGGCACGTTTGCTGGCATCTGAAAAAAGGAAAGCAAAAGTGCATTAATTGTATGTTTAACTTACATTGCACTAATAATTTTGCGCAGCTAAAACTGGGAACTCATCAGTTTGGAAATTTTGTGTCTTGAAATCTTGCTAATTAAGAAAAAATGATGTAGGTATTTAAAAGTAATTTAAATCATTGATTATTCAAACTAGAGGCATGGTTTTTATCCATAACCATGCAAGTCAGGTAATGATGAACAACTTAAATTCACATTTGCTATGTATTTAAGATCTTGTCACTACAGATTTGGGAATGTGTTTTCCTTCCAGTTGGGGAAAATAAACTTGTTTTGGATTGGGAATGGGTTCTTTTACTGGACCCTGTAAAAGAAGAAAAAAATAAGAAGAATTGTTGACTGCAGATTTGTTAAACAAATGGACGACAGTTAAATGCATTGATGTTTCATATGTTTCACACAATTATAGACGTTTCCATAAATGTCAATTGCAAATTAATTTAATATTTTATTCAGTCATTGCACTCAAATATCACCTGGGTCCGTATTCACCAACAGATTCTTAGACTGAAGAATAAAGAACAGACTTAGACTCAAGAAAAATACTTCACCTATCGCAAAAGTGCTGGGTAGCAATGTTGCTTTAATATTTAATTAACAAATCGTTCTAATTAAGGAATGCTGTACTTTGAGTGGATAAATACCAAATAAGATTCAAATTTACAGCACACTTAGAACAAAACAGTTTTATTTTAAGAACATTCTGTATTCTTAGTCTTAAGTCTAAGAATAGGTTGCCTTGCTGAATACGGGCCCTGATGTCGTTTATCTAGTTTACACAAAATAACCTGATGTAGTTTACCTAGTTTACACACAAAATAGCCCGATGTAGTTTACCTAGTTTACACAAAATATCCTGATATAGTTTATCTAGTTTACACAAAATATCCTGATGTAGTTTACCTAGTTTACACAAAATAGCCTGATGTAGTTTACCGAGTTTACACAAAATATCCTGACTTAGTTTACCTAGTTTACACAAAAATAGCCTGATGTAGTTTACCTAGTTTACACAAAATAGCCTGATGTAGTTTACCTGGTCTACACGAAATAGCCTTATGTAGTTTACCTAGTTTACAACAAATAGTCTGATGTAGGTATCTAGTTTACACAAAAGGGCCTGATGTAGTTTACCTAGTTTACACACAAAATAGCCTGATGTATTTCACCTAGTTTACACAAAATAGCCTGATGTAGTTTACCTAGTTTACACAAAATAGCCTGATTTAGTTTATCTAGTTTACACAAAATAGCCGGATTTAGTTTACCGAGTGTTCACAAAATAGCCTGATGTAGTTTACAGAGTTTACACAAAATAGCCTGACTTAGTTTACCTAGTTTACACAAAACTAGCCTGATGTAGTTTACCTAGTTTACATAAAATAGCCTGACGCTACATGATTATCCGCTGACTGGATCTCAGAAGATCGCATAAGGGGTCACATTCAGATGACCTTTTTAGGAGCCAATCAAATTGTTGCCTTTAAAATGTTGTGGTTTAACTTTATATATAAATCATGGAAACTATGCACAAAATTAACGTGAACTTTGGATGTTTACTCGCCTAAGGTATCACTATATCCATTGTTATCCACTTAAAAATTAACTGTAAATGATTTATTCCCAAGGATCAGCTGGAAATGCATCACCTTTTCAAACACTTGCCGAAGAAATAATGAAAATCAACACATTAAAGCAATAGCTGAAAATTAGTGTCAACACCTGGAAAGATCTATTATTATAGAAATGAAAAATGTTTGTGATGCAACACATATATAGCAGAAATATTCTAAGCAAGTGAGATTGTTAAGCAAATACCTATTTCTAATTTATCCATATATACATAATTCCTATAATTATGAAAGTTACCAACAAAAACAAACCACTAAACATATATTTTATTATTTCACAAAGTTTAAATGAATGACAGAAAAACAATATGACAAGACAATAAAAGCAACAACAATTGTGACAGCAATAAGCGTAAAACGTACCATTTTCATCCATTTGTCTCTGACATTTTATCACTGCCATTATATCACGCGAAACGTACTTGTATCTTTCTAAAGACATGTAAATGACATTAAATCACTCAAAACAGTATAAGTTTTATCTTATACAGACCTTCTATCAGTGACATTGTATCATTCAACATATACTAACGTGTCTTGTATCTTTTTGATACAGACATTTTAGCACCGACATTAAATTACAATAAACATACTTAAGGTAAATCTTTCTTAAACTGACATTTATTAGTGACATTAAATCTTTCTTATACAACAAATTTGTCAGTGACATTAAATTGCACAACAAAAACTTATCTTTACTTATGGGCACTTTTTGGTCAGATTTAATGTTTCAAAACATACTTTGATCTTTACTTCAATACCGTTTTGGTCAGTGACATTAAATCACTCAACACCTACTTGCAACATATTAATTGACATTTTCTCAATCACATTAAATCATTAAAACATGCATCTTCCTATTTAAACTTTATCTGCCATTTATAAGAGACAAGACCAATCTTCCTCGTCTAACCCCAAGACTGCCTCATGAACATTTTGCATCTTTCGTAAACAGACATCTGTCAGTGACATTACGCTCACAAAACATAAATGCACCTTATTATTCAAATTTTATCTGCCATTTATGAAAATGCATCTTATTATTCAAACTTTATCTGCCATTTCTGATAGACAACACCAATCTTCCTCGCCTCACCCCAAGACTGACTCAGGCTCCTGGGCGGCCCATTGCTGTGCATAGAAAACCCAGTTATGGGTCGGTCCTTGTTGATCATGGGCAAATACAGAGCTCCGAAATCCACGCTTCCTCGCGACTTAGGCATTGTTTGAATGGCTGTTTCTCTTAATCCGAAAACAAAATATTCCAATTCCGACTAACTTTTTCAAAGGACAATACTAGTTCACTTATCCCACATTCAGACTTAAAATATCGAAAACTGAATATCAAAATCCATATCAAAAGAAATTTGCACACTTCAATAAACTGTACTCTTCATTTTATTGTTAATAACTGCTTGTTTTCTAAAATTAATAAAATTGTGTATATTTATTTTATTTTCTACAAAATAATATGTATAATTTTATTCCTGTTTTTGTTAAGAAAAAT
This sequence comes from Congeria kusceri, assembly GCA_027627225.1. Lineage (NCBI taxonomy): Eukaryota > Metazoa > Mollusca > Bivalvia > Myida > Dreissenidae > Congeria > Congeria kusceri. The sequence goes on from CM051024.1 coordinate 88,834,335, forward strand.
CAAATCAATGTGTAAATATAAGCACTTTTAAAGTAATATATAATTATTATATTTAAACGAAGCGTCACAAAATGGTAAAACAACACTTTGTCATCAACAAGCGAGATACCTCCCTTGAATCACACACCACAGCTTCTGTGTACTGTGGAACATAGCAGTCCCTAGCAACCAGTCTCTGGCAGCAGGATTCCTATTGGATGCTGAGAAAGCAACCAGTCTGTTTCATTAGCCATTCCCACTTCCTGTACATATATCGTGATTACCATAGTTAGACTGGTAATAAAGCTCATTAAGATTTCATTAGGCCTGGAACATGCATTTTTTACATGTCAAACATGGTAATCCAATACGAATGCTACACAGCATTCAAATCAAGGCACATTATCGTCAAGGTGTACAAGCATTTCGAACACAATGCAACCTTCAAAGAACAATAATGTAGATCTATGAACCTTGAATTATGAAAATACAGGTCTTTTGTCAAATGCCGTTGAAATCACACAAATTGTTAATTTCTTTTATCAAACCATCGCCAACTTGTACCGATATCCATATCCAATGCACTTTACAAAAAATTGCTTTTTTGAACTTCTTTATGAATTAGAATCATTTCAGACCTACTTATTAAAAAAAAAAAATTTTTTTTTTAATTACAACAAATACATTGTTTTTAAAATATATCAATAAATAAAGATTAGACGATATTCAATTTATTTGCGCCATTCAACTAACATTCTAACATGATATGCACAAGTTTTTTATAGACAAAGAACAAAATTTTCCCTTAAAGCTCCAATAAACAACATGAAAAATTCCAAACTGTAAAATATAGTTTGCATTGTAATTGCAGGATTAAATGTCAGGTCATGATAGAATCTAAATAATTTTCCCTTATGCCTCATTAAAGCAGCAGTCCAGCAATATGTTAATTAAATAAAACTTAGAAGAATTGTTTCTAACTGACATCTTACCGATCAAAATACAAAAATTTGTATTGAAATCAGTAAACTAATAACGTTTTTGATAACTTTTTTATCATAAAATTATCTGTACGCCATAGCTGGTGATGCCGCTGGATTAAATCAGTATGTACATTAGTGCATATTCCGTTCGTAACATGCATTTTCGAACATAGACATTATAAAATGCCTTTCGTAAATAAGAAACAGTTTTTAGTGGAATAGACGTTATTAACTTTAATTAGAACTGATGCCAATTTAAGATGTATTGAATTATATTCTATGGTCTGCGGCTTTAATTCCTCCTATTAGAACTCCAGACCTTCGTTAAATAGCTTATAAACAACGATAAATCAAAAAATTATTTCTAAATTATATAGCTGGACAATACAATGATAAAAAGTCAGGAAATCATTTCTGTGAAAGATGAGTACCTTCTGAATAGAGCACAAAACTGAACTAACTGAGAAAGCCGGAAAAAAAAAACAGTTTACACAATCCATAGAAAATATAATTCCCCAAAGACAGTAGGCTAGAATTATCACATACTAGGCAAACATCTACTTGTCTAATTAAGAATTCACAATAGCAATTACTTATATGATTAACAGTTACCAATGCTTGAATGGACAATGGAAATGGCTGATTTGATTTATACACAAGGCGGATGTTGGTCTTTCATCCTTAGCCATGTTTCCTTGGATCACTCAATCAAGATTTCTATGTATTGAGTGCATACTATATTAATGACTCAAGGGGGATTAATAATTAAGTTATTGCTTGGTTACAAGCCCATTCAGCAAACAGTTCTGTTGCTAGGCACAAAAATGGAGATACGCTGATCTAAATGATTTGGCAGGTGTACTAATTGTTGCCATAACTAATGCATTATTAAGTAAAGGGTGCATTGCAGGATCGTTGTTCGTAAAGACAGAAATTCCAAACTTACAAAACTGTACACAAGCCAACCGATGTATAAGGCAATAGAATGACAACCCACATGATTTTTGTGACTTAGCAGACAGTATGCTAAATTCAACACATCTTATTGCATTGTATTTTTTTCATGGTATTTCAGTGTAAAGTTCAACAGAGTTGTGTTTTGTCTGCACCTCAATAGCTTGGTAAAAACATAAAATTGCGTGAACAAAATAACAAAGAAAGCAAGAACAGAATAATGGTCAGCATGCAACAAAGAAATAGTAACACTGAAGCTAGAGGTCAACATGTTGCAATGGCAACAAGAGATGTTAAAATGACAGAAAAAGTTAGTCGGAATCTAAGCATGAGCACGTTGACAATATGAAAAACATACCATGTTCATCTCAGTAGCACAAAATGCTCATATACAATTATGTTTAGTTAATATTTCTGTCATTGGTAGGTCAACATAAAGGTTAAAACACCTGCGAAGCTGAACATGGGCATATCGCTATAGGAACACGCACTAACAATGGTTTCCATGGAAACAACAGAAACGTCAGCAGAAGGTCACATGAACATGGAACTTACATTCCGGGAAGTCAGCCAACTCAGGGAGAAAACGATACGAAACGGCTACAACAAAATTGTATTCATGTAAAAAGTTGGTTAGGGTTAGTTAACACTAGAGAATATCACTAGAGTATCTAGTCTTATGGTATCCATTTAAAAATAATCCTGACTACATGTTGCTATGATTTTTGTTGGTTTTCGTTATAAAGGCTTTCCCAAAACCACCATCAGGATCACAGTCATACTACAGGTACAGTGTGTGTTTAATACATTTTTTTTAATACCGAACAAATAACAAATTGTCAACATAAAAAAAACAACACAAAAACAATGAAGGAAACATTAACCATCAATTGACCAGCCAGCTGGTCATCTGTATTTGAATGTTCCACTGTACGGTCAAATATTTCTTGGGATAAAAAAACTTGTTTATTATGCTTTTTTTAATTAAATATTCTTCCATTTTTAAAGTGAATATACAATGATTAGCCTTAAAGTTGTTCATTCTGAGTCATACACGCTTTGTTTTTTCTTGTAAGATTTTATATTCTTCCAACAACATTAGTGAAGTAAAAATAAAAAATGCAATGTACATTAAGCCCCCAAAAGAACATGATTAAAGACTAACAAAATGCAAATGCAAATTTAAGATCAGACTTACTAGGTCATAAATGGCAGAGATATAAAGAATATCTGATGAGGGGAGAGTTGATCGTACATGCGAAAGTAACAAACTCCTATTGATTATCCCATGACAACCAAATGACACTGTCTGAAGTATCTTGCCAGTTCTTTTTAACATTCTTTGTACTGGTATTTTAGTAAATAATAATTCCTCCTCACTATGTAAGCTCACTCTGCCATTTTCCTAATGAGCCAATAGCTAAAAATGTGAATATCTGACTAAAGAAAATTCTGTTTGGCTACAAGGTATGCTTTCTTAAACCTACATAGAGCATGTTTTCAACAAAACAAGGAAAGTTTAGCTAAAAAAATGTTCAGCCATGGACAGCCCTTAGGCGTAAAAAAAAATTATGTTTGTTACAGGTTACATGCCCCAAAAAATTAGGGTAGGTAGGTAGGGAATTTTTTTTTTTTTTTGGTAAATGGTCAATTTGAAGATTCTTAAACAGAATGAATATTCAAAACATATCTCTAATATCATAAAACATTGTTTTGAAGTAGATGCTAGGAAAACAAAACGCTTATCTATCCAAAAAACATTTAATTATTGGAAAAAAAGTAAAATAAACAAAAAAATATCTGACCCACTCAATAAAATATTCTAGGGTCGAGGCGTTTTTTTTAGGGTAGGTCGGGTAACCTGAAACAAATGTGGCGCGTCGTGAGAAAACCGGTCTTAATGCATGTGCGTAAAGTGTCATCCCGGATTTGCCTGTGCAGTCGCAAAGAACAAAGAACAAAATTATCATTGTTAAACTACCCAATAAACAACGCAAAAAGAAGTCCCGATTCTGAGAAGAGCCTAGTAAAAAGTAGTTCTAATTACATTTGCAAAAATAAATGTTAAATCATGTTCGAATCGAAATAATTTTCGCATTATCATTGTTTATTGGCCAATACACATCTCTTTGTCGTCCTGATGCGTGGCTATTAAAAAAACTCTGGCTAAATTCCTCGTGGTTAAATTCCTACACATCAAAACTCCAAATTGTTGTTTATTGGCCGATAAACAACTATAAATCAAAAATTATTTCTTTAATTAATAATTTAACAAACATGCAGTTGGCAAAACCATTGTGCCATCATGGCCAAACCAAATGTTTGCAGTGAAAGTCTGTAGCAGTGATTGATCTAGCAGAATGATTGATGTAATTGACTGGTACTGAATGCTGGTACCTTCAGAATGATTGATGTGATTGACTGGTACTGAATGCTGGTACCTTCAGAATGATTGATGTGATTGACTGGTACTGAATGCTGGTTCCTTCAGAATGATTGATGTGATTGACTGGTACTGAATGCTGGTACCTTCAGAATGATTGATGTGATTGACTGGTACTGAATGCTGGTACCTTCAGAATGATTGATGTGATTGACTGGTACTGAATGCTGGTACCTTCAGAATGATTGATGTGATTGACTGGTACTGAATGCTGGTACCTTCAGAATGGTTGATGTGATTGACTGGTACTGAATGCTGGTACCTTCAGAATGGTTGATGTGATTGACTGGTACTGAATGCTGGTACCTTCAGAGACACATCCATAATTCAACAATTAAACAACCATGCAGGCGAAAAACATTCTTCAAAAATGATTAACAACAGTCGATGAAACAAACCACACATAGTGTCGGGAACAATGAGAACAATAATATAGAGTCATGTGTGGGCAAAAACAGCGTAACTTCTATTAATTTAAAAGCACATGACTCCATGTATTTCCAGATAACATGCCTGATAACATGCCTTGAAATTGACATGGGTAGAATAGTGAACATAAACAACTGTAAATGTTCTTTTACTTTAACGACTGTGTATCACATAGTATTTCCCTTATTTCCCTTATAGTGGTATTAAGATTTATTTTCAAATATTTGAAAACATATTTCAAACGTAACATCGAAACTGCTTTAAAAAAATATATATATATGACCACTATGCCTCCATGAAAACAGCTTATTTCATAAATATTAATATATAATAGTAAAACTTGATGGAAAAAATAGCATGAATTCAGGATACAAAGATTAATAAATTTCAAAAGCTTAAAAATGACAAACTTTTGGATGAACAATTTATTCTTTTTTAATATGAGATCGATAATAATCCAGCAGAGGAACATTTACTGTTTGTTTTTACCATCATAACATGCAACTTACTACAGGATTTCTGCTAAGGATTGCTAGCTCTAAGAAAACATGTATAAATAGCAAATGATACGACCTACATCATTTCATTTGGATTATACAAACAGGTTTAATATTAGTATATTCAAAATAAAAGGCAAAAGAGACCATACATATAGTTTTAATAAATTCATTAAATTAATTACCGATCACTTTTCTAAAGGCCTGAATTTTAGGTTAACATCTTTTTTTTCCAAAAATGTATGCATGAACAATTAATCAATTATGCTTTTAGTACCGAAATAATATGAAATGTTAATGGCATCTTTTGAACAAGGTTATATGACAAGCATTGGTTTTCTTTTAATTAAACAATCTATTGAAATGAATAATGAAAGAACTTCAAATGCTCATTTTTACAGCTATAATACTAAACAGTAACTCACTAGTACCACCAATATCATCTATGTTTCCTGAAACAACCAACAACACCACAGATCACACAAAAGCCTACCTGGTCTGGGTTCCGCGTCCATATTGAGTGACTTCAGCGTGTCTACTGGACCCGCCTGACCGAGCATTGGTGCGTCACCACCCATCTCAATGTGGCGAATAGCAGCATCGGTGTCGACGTCATTGTTGTCAAGACCTGAAATCAAACCCACGTTTGAAACACTTCCGTTGGACGTTAATGGTCGATATAAACTAAACTTATTCCTTTTACTTCTTTCAACAGGCCAAAATGAAGAGGCTTGATTTAAGTGAAAATTGTCCACTAAAGACGGAAAGCTACTTTTCCGTCTTGTTAACGAAGAACACACTGGCTTTCGCATCTTTTTCAGTTTCTTGCTTAAGTTCCAAACTGTCACAAAACATCGACTAAGGAATATTACTATTTAACCTTCTATAGGTTCAATCCTTTATACATGTTCAATTCCATACACATATGTTTTCCTACAAGCTGTGTTGCAATGTAGCCTATACAACAAAGTAACCAGCCAACAAACAAATGAACATGGGCGACAAATTGGCATATGGCTCAATGATGAAACAAACAATAAACAATAAATCTTGTCACACCTTTCTTGACAAACAATAAACACCAATGGTGAATTATTCATTCGTAATCTTTATTGCATCTTTGCCAAAGCCACGCTGATTTATAAATGATCCTTCAATTATATAAGTAAACACTTACTTTCTCTTTAGCTCAAGTATTACATAAACATTTAAAGCGACATTTCCCATGCTATAGCAAAATGTGTTATGTACAACAAATCAAAACGCTTACGACGAAACTGGAATTTCACCAAAATATGTAAATACCCCGTACTACCCAGTGGCAGTGTTTGAAATTAACTTTCAAAAATTACTGGCCATTTGGGCCAGTAAAATGTTAACCTGCCCAAAACATTTTTGACTAGCCCCAACTTTTTTTAATCAAAGATCAAGAACTAACAACAGTTCATCAAATCTTGCCCATTGGTCAATTGTGTTGCCACCATTAGTAATTATTTATACACCACCCATAGGGGACTGTCTGCTGAAGTTTGTCTGTAATTGAACGCCACTAGACCAGTAATATATTTAACTATTCTAATAGCAGACAAAACCCACATATGTAAATTTACAATGTTCAATGCTATAATTAATGAGCATGCAAAAATGTCAGATGAAGAACTCTTGAAAATAGGCACTTTCTGATTTCATTGCTTAAAATATGAAAATGAACACTTGAAAATGTGTTCGTAACTATGTATCACTCCAGATAAAGATTTCATTTAAGTGAAAATCAAACAAACTCTTATTTGAAGTAGACTTTTGTACACAGAAATAAAATGCAATTGTGACATGATTTGGAGTTTCTACAAAATGATACAATTAAGACATGAAAAGACACAAAAAGGCATTATTATAATTATACTTACATAATAGTTTGTACAATGTACATTGTGTCCTGTCCCAAACTGAATGCAAACGTGCTATGCCATAATGAACAAGTGTCATGTTTTAATGTGCGTGTGTCATGCCATAATGAACATGTACCATGCCTTAATGTATATGTGTCATACCATAAAATGAACATGCGTCATGTCTTAATGTACATGTGCCATGCCGTAATGAACATGTGTCATGTCTTAATGTACATGTGCAATGCCATATAATGAACATGTGTCATGTCTTAATGTACATGTGCCATGCCATAATGAACATGTGTCATGTCTTAATGTACATGTGCAATGCCGTAATGAACATGTGTCATGTCTTAATGTACATGTGCCATGCCGTAATGAACATGTGTCATGTCTTAATGTACATGTGCAATGCCATATAATGAACATGTGTCATGTCTTAATGTACATGTGCCATGCCATAATGAACATGTGTCATGTCTTAATGTACATGTGCAATGCCGTAATGAACATGTGTCATGTCTTAATGTACATGTGCCATGCCATAATGAACATGTGTCATGTCTTAATGTACATGTGCCATGCCGTAATGAACATGTGTCATGTCTTAATGTACATGTGCCATGCCGTAATGAACATGTGTCATGTCTTAATGTACATGTGCCATGCCATAATGAACATGTGTCATGTCTTAATGTACATGTGCCATGCCATATAATGAACATGTGTCATGTCTTAATGTACATGTGCCATGCCGTAATGAACGTGTGTCATGTCTTAATGTACATGTGCCATGCCATATAATGAACATGTGTCATGTCTTAATGTACATGTGCCATGCCGTAATGAACGTGTGTCATGTCTTAATGTACATGTGCCATGCCATAATGAACATGTGTCATGTCTTAATGTACATGTGCCATGCCGTAATGAACATGTGTCATGTCTTAATGTACATGTGCCATGCCATAATGAACATGTGTCATGTCTTAATGTACATGTGCCATGCCATATAATGAACATGTGTCATGCCATATAATGAACATGTGTCATGTCTTAACGTACATGTGCCATGCCATAATGAACATGCGTCATGTCTTAATGTACATGTGCCATGCCGTAATGAACATGTGTCATGTCTTAATGTACATGTGCCATGCCATATAATGAACATGTGTCATGTCTTAATGTACATGTGCCATGCCATAATGAACATGTGTCATGTCTTAATGTACATGTGCCATGCCGTAATGAACATGTGTCATGTCTTAATGTACATGTGCCATGCCATATAATGAACATCTGAGATATCTTAATGTGCATGTGTCCTGCCATATAAAAAACATGCGTCATGCCATAATGAGCATGTGTCATGTCTTAATGTACATGTGTCATGTCTGAATGAGCATGTGCCATGTCTTAATGTACATGTGTCATGCCATAAAATGCACATCTGTCATATCTTAATAATGTACATGTTTCATGCCATATATTGAACATGTGCCATTTCTTAATGTACGTGTCATGCCAAAATGAACATGTGACATGTCTTCATGTACATGTTTCATGCCATATAATAATTATGTGCCATGTTTTAATGTACATGTGTCATGCCATAATGAACATGTGCCATGTCTTAATGTACATGTGCCATGTCTTAATGACCATGTACCATGCCATAATGAACATGTGTCATGCCATAATGAACATGTGCCATGTCTTAATGTACATGTGTCATTCCATAATGAACATATTTCATGTATTAATGTACATGTGTCTTGCCCCAAATTGACTGTACCTGTGTCATTTCCTAATGTACAAGTTTCACACCCTAATGTACATGTTTCATGCCCAAATGTACAGTTTCATGCCCTAAATTACTAGTTTAATGTCCTAATATACATCTTTCATGCCCTAATATACATGTTTCATGCCCTAATATACATGTTTTATGCCCTAATATACATGTGCCATTTTCTTACATACATGTGTAATACCTTAATATAGATGTGTCACGCTGTAATGTACATGTTTCATGTCCTAGTTTACATGTGTCTTGCCCTAATATACATGTGTCTTGCCTTTGTGTACATATGCCATGATGCAATGAATATGTATCATGACTTTAGTTTCCTTAAAAATTAATAGTTTGAAACAAAAATTAATTCTACATTGAGCATGTAATCCATTATTCATAATAACATAATGTTTGGAATTAACTTAACGCTCAATTAAAGAGGATTAGGGTACAGCTTTGACAATAGCATGGCTTCATTATAACAAACATTTCCCATAACTTACTAGTGATTTGTTTGCTAAAATAAATGTATAATTGAAGTCAATAAAAGTTCATTAATAATATAATTGTTAATTTAAGAAAGATTTATATAATGACGATAAATCAAGTATACAACGAAAAATTTTTGGTCAACTTGTTTAACGAAGATTGATTTGGTCAATACGTTTGTAGTTGTTGTTGTCTCACACATCTACCTGGGGCGGTGAAATCAATTGTCTGCAATGATTGCCCAGTTTTCCCCACTGAGAAGAGAAATTAAGCTATGATTAACTATGTAATTAATTTACGAACAAACGGCAAACAAAATTTGTCCAAAATGGACAAGTAAGGCCCCAACAAAAATCTGTGTATTGGGCAACCCGACCCTACCCTGCTAAAACAAACCTACACTGAAGTTTTTAGCAATTATTGTTTTCCATGAAGTCCATATTTGTCAGATTTTAGATAATTTTCAGTGTTTTTAACCAAAATGTGTCTTTAAAAACAAAAAAACAAAAAAAAAAAAAAATCAGTACCGACCCTACCTAACTTTTTTGAAACCGTTGCCCGAAACACACAGGTTTTTTTGTTGGCCTAAGACAATACGAGACTGTGCCATCCCTTAATCCATGTGCTTTTAACCAGTAGTTCTTCTTAACCAGACAGCACAAAATGTCTTACATGCCATACTAGTTCAATACATGTTCTGATCTAAATAAATCATGCTCAAGATACAGAGAACACACCCTGTCTACATTATGCAAACAAATACTTGTCGTCAAATAAATCTTTGTTTGGCAATAATATTTACAATAGATACACCACTGATTATGTGACTATTGTGAGCCATAGTTAAAACAAAACATAGCTTCAATAGTTTGATAAAAGATAAACCACTGGTGATAATCTGGAGTTAACTTCTTTATTATATCGTAAGAAAACCTGTTTAACATGTAATAGGTATATCTTATACCTTGTTTTGAAAATGATCTTCATTGAACTATAATCAGTATTTATATTGCAGTTAAAAGTGGGAATTTTGTAGTTTTTTCTCATATATCTAAAGGCTAAATTTAGTCGAAGAAATTCAGAAATTAATGACTGGTGCCAACCCCAGTGTTAACTATGTACTATGTTATCATTATAAATAATGAATTTGTCTAGTGTTTCAGTGGCCCAAACAACAACATTTCTTATTTTCCAGTTTTAATTAAAACTAGCTTAAATTTTATTTTAATAAAAATCAGTTACTCATGAAAGTTTCTTCAAAAATGAGGATTATCAATGATTAATAAAAGCATACCAAGTTAACGGCCGGCCATTCTACATTGATATAAACCTGAAAATGCGGTAAAGTGCGAAAACATTGACCTGATCCTGCTGACCTCTATTTAAATAACATTTCTGATTAATTAATTATCTATCATTTGAGTCGGCCCATTCCGTAAACATATCCACAAAAGTTTACGTGGCCGAATAACGTCCATGATATTCTCATGCACCGTATTGTAAATTTTGTTTAAAAAAACAGACGAATTTGATATAAAAAAGCTTACGCCGAGATTCGAATCCTAGTCGATTCATTGATAAGTAGACACGCATACCACTGCACCATCGGAACTTGCTTCAAACTAGCAGTAACTAATACTATATTTAGTGGTATGTATAATTGAATATAAAATTAATTATACGAACATCTACGAAAACACACGAACAGGCTTCGAAACCTAATTTTGACTTTGTATTTATCTCATGAAATTCCTGCATAAAGGTTAGGTACAGGTCAATGCTTTTGCACTATACAGGTACATTTTAAGACTGTTGGCGCAAGCCAACAGGATTTAGTAGGTGTATTCAGAAATCGGTCTTGAGGGAACTACTTCTTTATTTTTTTAGCCTACGAGTCAGTAAATCGATAAATTACTGTGCTTGGCTCGCTGAGCAGTGAGGCTTCCTGTTATCAATGCTACTTTCTATGAATAGATGACAAGAAATAGATCCGACTTGAAACACTAATAAACAATGATAGTAATCCATTTAGACCACATCTACAAATGAGTCGATGTTATGTCTATTCACATAAGTATGATAGATGTTTCTGCTGTTGACTGGTTAACTGCGTATTACATCATACTGCGTAGGTTTAACACCAGTGTGTTGAGTCAGTACTTATAGCGGAGCGATCGTAACCACTCGACTGACGATTACTATTGTTTTTGACGTATGCATAAGAAGTATGAAAAAGCATTGTACTTCTAAAGAGAGTTTTGAATGTATTTTACTAATTAAACTTATTTTTATTTAAATCCGTATTTACGGAACATAGCGCTTTGTGATAAAAAACACTGAATATTGATTCAAACTTATACGGTTCATCGACTATTTTTACCGTTGTAGATTGACTTGAATGCATATAACTCTGTTTGCTTTTTAAATAGTTTGCACAAAAAATATTTGCCTCCCACGAATTACAAAAAAATAATGAATCCTCGTCGTAGATAAATAGCATTGAATTAGATGCATGCTATATTAGTTTTAATTTGCAAAAAAACAGTGGCCTGGAATTCCATCTTCAATCAGCTCAAATACCAGCTTTTGCCAATTTATTTTGAATACAGTGTATTGTTATGAGTTTCGAGATTTTTTTGTAGAAATGATATAACAGACAGGTGACTTACTTCAATAAATGTTTCTAATAATAAAAATACTCTCTTAATTCATTTGCTCTTAGTTTCTTTTCTCGCCAACAGTCTTCCTACGCTGTCAGCGTTTTCATTTTTCTGTGGCATGTAACCTACCTTCCATGCCTTCTTCATTGCTAACAAAATTGGGAGGCTGGCCATCATACATAGCGGGGTTCCCCGCGGGGTAGTTGTAGTCCATGGGCTCGTGCTGGGCCCCTTCTGGCCCCTCTGCCAGCTCTTCCAGGGGAGGTAATCCACCATTGGTCTGGTGAACACTCGTGTTGGAAATCCTGAATAGAAACAGTAAGAATTGTCATTCAGTTGCTAAACCAACACAAAATTAATGATTCCATATAATCCAATGTTGTTGTTGCTGTTTTTAGTTGTTATTGTTTTTTTTGTTGTTCAAGGAAGAGTATATAATAAATATTACTTACAAACGAGTTCTGACAGTAAATACATAAATTTTAAAAAGAAAAAGAAAAGTTATTGCTAAATATTATATAAGATTACATAGGAAAAATACATAATGTCAATGCTTTTTTTTTCCTATAAAATAAATGTTTTCTAATCATTTATATGGTCAATGTTGTTATTTCAATTTACAAGCCTTAAATATATTTAGTAAAAGAACAGGTTTTAAACATTTCAAAACAGCAAATAATTTGCTAACTCTAGCTATTATGAATTCTTAGTAATGTTCCAATGAGTATTGTGTTGTTGTTGTTGTTCTTTTATTCCATAGGCTAAAACATTATAATCAAACAACAAATCCCTACTAAATCACTGGAAATGAAAAACACCATGATCAAAGCAATCGAAAATCACCGATATTTGAATACAGCAAAAATCGTAGTAAAGTTACATTAAACTTGTTGCTACCATCACTGTTCTTTTTTGCTGGGGGTGGGGATAGGAAGGTTATGTTTTTTACATGGTCTACTATGAACCAGAAACATAACTCATTCATAAAGTAATCTAAAAGCTATTACAAATGTTTCCTCTCAAGCCTAAATTCACTGATCAAGTGAATACTTAAACCCTTGCTACTTCTATTTCTGTATGATAGAAAGCCACTAGAAGGTCAGACACAATTGAAAAGCAGATTTAATCTGCAAGATTCCAACCTGCACTAAATAATTTGTGTAGGTGCTATCTAGTTTTGTTTGAATTGCTCTCGGGTTTGTAAAGCATGGATAACGGCAATTCAAATTGTATATTTTGACCCTCATTTTCAATCCATATTTCAATCAATACCCCAATGTAGGGAAGTCAAAAGCACGGGTGAAATTCAATGTGCTGTTACAACAAGATACATTTGCGCATTTAAACTTTCAGTTAAAAATGCTTCAATGTTATGCAGTGTCAATATGCAGCTCATGTAAATAGTTTGTGCATAATTTTAATACATTTGTTTAAATCCTACAATGAAACATTTTAGGCCTAGATGATGAGTCTTTATTATACCTCGTGTGACCCCTCTGTGTATTTTGTCCATAGACCTAAGGTTATGTCACTGGGTGATATTTTTTCATATCATACATGTTGAATTCAGAAATTGGCGTGTCATTAGCACAATCATATGTGACATGTTAATGTAATGTTCAGAATGGAATAATAATTATTATAAAATAACATTTATTATAACATAACACGCGCACAATTCCCGTTGTTAAAGGGACCTGTTCACAGATTGAGGAATTGACAATTTTCCAACTTTTTGTCACAGATTTTCCAAATAAAAGAATAGTAGATATTAAAGAACAAAATAACACTATGGACATAAAAACCTGTTTGTTAATGAGTAATTTTCAGTTAACACTGAGAAAATTATAAAGCATTAGTAACGCTAAACGATGAAATAATTTGGAGTGTTTCTGTTGTTTTTGTTAAAATTGCTGAGAGCCTTGGATCACTTACATGAAGAAAAAAATGCCGCTGCATATATACAAGTCGGAATGGCTGAGTGGTTAAGGCATTAGCCTTTTAATCCAGACGTCTGATGTTTGAACCCCGGCGGTAGCAACTTTTTTCCTTTATTTTATGTCTTTTATTTTTCTCGTCGTTACACTTGAGCTTTTTAGTTCCGATGCTTAAATCTGTCAAGTTAAGACATTTAACAGCATACTTCCAAAAAATACACAAATCTGTGAACAAGTCCCTTTAAATTGCCAATAAACAACTAAAAAAGTAATTAAATATAGTTTGCGTTGTCATTACAGAATATGTTGTCGGGTCATGTTAGAATCAAAATTATTTTCACTGTTTTGTTGTTTATCTGTAACATTTTTTTTTTCAAAATCGTTGTTTATTTACAGATAAACAACTCAAAATCAAAAAATATTTCTTAATTACATAATATTATAGACTATAAGCCAATACAAGTTGATAATAGGTGTGCAACACATTATAAACATTTCAAAAAGTGACAACATCCAGAACATGAGCAAAAACTAATGAAAGTACTCATCGCCAATACAAGTCAAATGTAATTCACCACAAATTATAAGCATAGAGAAAAACAAGCATCACATTTTTGTGATAATGCTTACAAACATTAACCATTATACACAGTTTTGAAACTTCCACATCAATCAGTCAACAGAAACATGCATATAGCAAAATAAATTATTCACAATTAAATTGCTTCTGAACTCAAGCATAAACCTTTAAAGTTATTCAATGAAACCTTTATTTGATGGTCTACGTAGTACATAACATCAATTTTGCAAAAACAGCAATGAAATAGTACGCACATTTATATGAGGCCTGTCGTGGGAAAACCGAGCTTGATGCAAGTGTTTTATTAATCGAACAATTATAATACTTCCGAGTTTTATTGAATTGACGCTTAAATTCCCTATTTCATGGGTAAAGGTCATATTCCCAAAATGGTGAAAAAAGCCCTGATTTTACAATAAATCTAATAACAGGAAACAAAAATTCCAGCGATTTGAGGATTGCATAATTAACAAGAGCTGTCTGAGGACAGCGCGCTCAACTTTTCGAAGTATTTCGGTTGCTCCATATTTTAGATAGTGGAAGGGGCATAAATTTGTGAAAATACAAAACTTTTAAGCGAAGCCTTGTATAGTTTATACATATTTGGAACAAAAACCTTAAACACAGAGTCTATGTAAAAAGTGTGCATAACTCTGTCAAAATACAAAACAGAGTTATGGGTAATGTTGCCCCTGATACTAGAGTTGATGACAAAGGTTAGTTCCAAGTTTCAAGTGAATAACTTATGTAGTTTCGAATAGTCAAGCTAAAAATGTGCTACACTAATAATAGGTAAAATGCTTAGTCACAAAGTTTGAAATAGCTGCATATATTATGTAAATATGAGACATATTATTTAAAACAAAACAGATATTATTTACAACTTGTTTTCCATTTTTTATTCACACTGACAAATATTTTCAGAATATTATGAGATGCACTATTTGCAACCCTTTAAAATAACTTCAGCATGAATAATAATTATATTGAGATTCAGATACCAACTATGCAACTAATTTTAATATTAAAATGTACCTGTATTTGCTAATTTTAAAGGCAAGCACATGGTCTGGAGAAGAAAGAAAGGAGTACAATATACACAAATCTGCTACTGGTTGTTATCTGAATATGACAACTGACAATAAATAAATCACTTGATAAGCAGTATGCCTGATGACAGTTGGTACATAAGGCCAAAAAAAAATTGTGTTTCTAGCCACACACACAATTTATTTTTTTGGCCTAAGCAACACAACACACAGAACACAAGTACAATACAAAGCAGTAATACACAAGCTAATGATTACTTAGGTCAGAATTGTTGAAAATAAGTGCTATGAATTTTCTCTAAAACCTGGCAAAATTCTACAGGCCCAAACAGAATTCACAGACACTCATTGCAAAGACTGCATCAATAAAACACAACAGTTGTTTGTGAAACATTTATGCCCCATCTAGGTTAAAAGCAATCTTTCAAATATCAAGTTTGAAAGAAAACTATTGGACGTAGAGAGCAGAAATGGTTAAAACAGCCAGTTTTAGATAACTCAAGGGCCACAACTCCACCAGTCCTGGGGCGATATAGCTGATTATCAAACTAGGCCCACAAACATTTCCATGAGTTTCGTGAAGATCGGATGAAAACTGTTGGACTTAAAGAGCGGAAAAAAAGGTTACTAACCGACATTAACAAACCAATGTACCCCACCATGTTCGATGGGGGGCATACTAAAAACACTGCCTTAAAACATGCATGCTGGATATCATAAATTGTACTGCAAACTAACAAATAGCACCAAAAAGCCCCCCAGAAAACCAGTCTGCCAAAGGAGAACTTTTGTAATACAAAGCTAACACTCTTCAGATGGCAACTGCAACTGTCTATCCAGACACACTCTAGGATTCTAAAAGAAAATTACCCTTTCTTGTTCGCATTTCTGAGGAAAATTCCATAAACAACAGCTATTAGCACATGTGACACAATACATTTTCAATTATACTTGAACTAAAAAAAGATAGGAAAGGAAGCAGAAACCGTTGGAATAAATAAGCAGGAATTAGCACAAAGGCATCGAAACAGCGGGCAAAATGCAGTAAATAATTTTAGCAGAATACAAAATACAAATTGAACATTAACATACAATTAATATTCAAAAAGGAATGTCAATTTCAAGATCATAAATAATCTGTCAAGATAAACCAAATAAAAAATTACTATGTTATATTATTGAATGCTTATTTATAAACTTAGACAAAATTAATAGTTGAATTATTAGATACATACAAAACTCCACTAGTAAACTGTAATGGGCACAATGTACTAAAGATGGTTAATTGAATTTCCATATAAAAAATCACAATTAGCGTAAAATAATTCAAGTTTATAGCTGCGTTTCTAGTCAAATAATTGTTACAGTTTTTCAAAATAAGTATACATTTTATTGATAATTAGCATTTTATTTCGGCATATTACAAAAGTGGCAGAAACAAAGTACAAGGAAATGGTGTGGGTGGGATCTAATCTGCTACTTTTCTGTTATTTGAGCATAATAAACAAGACATGACTTACGTGAATACAATGTACACAGGTTTTAAGGCGCTAACTTGCACCACAAGGTTAGTAACTTACTTTGGTAAAACTACAGTGTTGGAGCTATGCCCTCTTGATATGCATCTTTCGGACATCACTGAATCAACAGTGCCTGGCCTCTGTAAAATAAAGTTGATTTGTTCATAGTACGATGTTAAACTATACTACAATTACAAAGCACAGTTCTGTCTGTAGACTTGTAGATACATTCTTAATATAAACATAACACCAAATAAGTAACTCATGATTTTCTTCTTACTGACAATGTTCGACTTTTAACACCTCTTATATACGTAACAGAATTTAAAAATCAAACCTACATTCTGCATGGAATCCAGCAACTTTCCAGAGCCATCCATCTGATTAATAAACTCCTTAAAGAATTTCATTTTCACTCGTGAATCACGGATCGTAAGCTTCCCAATGCCTCCAAACGTCAGTTCAACGTTCCGCTTGGCACCTATCGCCCTCTGGACGGCTCCAAGGATTTCTCTCACGCAGCTCTCCACTGTGTCACGATCGTACGGGCTCTCAAAGGACATGGCAGCAAAGTTTAGCTGAACCACTGGAATCTGGCCTGTGAGCAGATACCAACAGGTACATTTAACCGATGATGATGAAGTTTTTAATGCCCCTGATATGAGATGATTAGAAGGCTGATTTGGCTCAAATAAAGCATCAGCAAAAGTCATGCATACATTTTGCTTTCAAGAAGTGTACCAGTAAAACCAAAGTGATAGAGAAAAGAGTCACAAAATGTATTTGAGGCGTATCGTGAGAAAACCGGGCTTATGCATGTGCGTAAAGTGTCGTCCAGGACGACACTTTCCGCTTTTATGGTATTTTCTGTTTCAATGAAGTCTCTTCTACACATAAATCCACTGTAGGTGGAAAGTTTCATCCCGGATTAGCCTGTGCGGACTGCAGAGGCTGATCCGGGATGACACTTTACGCACATGCATTAAACTCGGTTTTCCCATGACACGCCTCAATTATTTCTCTAACTAATCAAGCTTCACTATCTGTTCTGGTTTGCTGCTTCAAGTTGTGCATGTACTGGTAAATGGTCTAGAACTTGTTTTCATTGCAATTCAACAAAGAATTTACACAAAACAATTGGATGTTGTTGTCTTTTATTTATTAAGACTTGTACTGTGCATGTCATCTTAACACTATGGATGTTGGTCATACAACAGTGAATGTATGTTTAAAGTTATACTCATGCCTATTAAATATAACAGATAAGGCCAAAAAATATTTATTGTATGTTTCAGGGCAACGGTCACAAAAAAGTTAGGTAGGGTTGGGACCAAGTTGTTTTTTAAACCTTTTTTAAGACACATTTTGGTCTAAAAAACATAGAAAATTATCTAAAATCAGACAAAAACAGATTTCACGGAAAACAATCGTCGCTAAAAACTTTAGGATCGGGGGGTTTTGTGTTAGGTAGGGTCCGGTTGCCAAAAACACATAATTTGTTGTTTTTTTTTGGCCTAATGGTAAAGCATATTAGATAAAGGATTTTCAGTATATAATTTATAGCAAAACTTACCTGGTACATGATGTTTCACATACTGAAGTCCCTGAGACTGGGCGAGTTTCTCAGAAATATTGAACACTGGGCGCTGAATTAAGATAAACTTGTTGTTCCCAATATCAAGCTTCTTTTGAGAAAATGTGAATGTTCCCAGTGACTGAATCTGTACCCCCTGAAACAATAAATGATCCACGTTGTTTTGGGTTAATTTTATTTTCCTTAAGACAAGTCTGAAACACAGTTTGCCTATACTTGTTACAAACATAATGGTTTGTCTGAAAATGCTTCAACAGAATTTGAAAAAAAAGAGTCTCTCTCTTTTTTATTCTTGACATAACAAAACTGACTTCATTGAAGTTCACAGCATTTCAACATGCACGCTACTTTACAACAAAATGTTCTGAGATATACCTTTTGCTGAGACATCTGCTTCTCAATGAAACTGGACACATTCTCCCATACTGCTGCAACATCTGCAATCACATTTGAATAAGTCAGCATGTTGTAATAAGTCATGGAGAACAAACACTGGAAATAAAATATTATGAATATTAAGAATAATTATTTGCTAAAAAATGATAACAAAGACTAATCTCTAGTTAGTTAAGAATGGATAAGGAGCTGCCTTCACGCATTGAACACAAATCAACTAAACTGCATGATCTTCCTAACAGAGCTCAAATCAGGTTTTAGACTAAAATGTATTTTACCCCTAGATTTTTTGGTTAAAGGGTATTTTACTCCATGTCCGTCAGCTTTAAAGGGTATTTGAAACATTTAAAGGGTATTTTCATTGTTTGTTCAAGATCAAAAGAGTATTTTATGTGCTTTTTATGTAAAAATACATTAATATTGGCAAACGGAACAAATTGAATGTAATCAATCAACTGTAGGTCTATCAAAACATATCATTTACTTAGCAAGGTAGTGTAGTCATTTGCCCAGATACTTTGTACTTTTGTTCAGTGCAAATCCTACATGACAACCTTATTTGTGGTTCCTTCTTGGTTGACAATTAGCCAATGATAATTTGTTTTACACGATTACAGCATTTGTTTTTCAGACAATTTTTCACTCACATGATGCTTAGGTTTCTTGTCAGATTTCTCAACTGCTGTGACAATGAGGTTACGCAGTTGAAACTATTAAAAAATACATTCTGAGATTTGCAATGCATAACGTCATGCACTGAGCCAATTTTCAAATTCAATGCGTTTTTTTAATTTCATTGCGTAAATATGCGGATACACGTCTTATCTGGAGCTCTGTTCCTAATGTAAGATCTTATGACAACCTATGACAACCTATTTATTTCAATGTTATTTTCAAAAAGATTTTCAAAAAGTTTATTTATATCTCAACCAATCAATGAGCTCTCACTACCATGCTGATTGCTCGAGTTATTTTCTAATTGTGGAAAATTTAAACAATTGGTGTACATTATTCTGACATACATTTCTGAAATTGTCAAGTCAACCAACAATCAACACCTGTGGGCATACACAATTCAGCCATTAATTAAGCTTCTCAATTAATTACCATTAAGTTCCCAAGAAATAATTGATCTCATAAACATCAGTTTCCTAAAAATATTCCTTCTAATTATTTATAATTAAATCTTTAATATATTTTGATACGCGATTATTGTCCTAAAGAAATAAAAATAATTAATATGTTTAATACATAGATATATGG
The DNA here is from genome assembly GCA_027627225.1 of Congeria kusceri. Lineage (NCBI taxonomy): Eukaryota > Metazoa > Mollusca > Bivalvia > Myida > Dreissenidae > Congeria > Congeria kusceri. The sequence goes on from CM051024.1 coordinate 88,854,798, forward strand.
AGAATAAATTGTATCATATATTGCCCTACACTTTAGGACACAATTTCGATAATTATTTTGTATGTCCCTAAATATTGGGACAACAAAAAAATTTATTATTATTAAGCATCCCAATACTTAGGGTAATTACGGTATTTTTGCTATTACTTTTTCAATCATTTTCATTAGCCCCCAAAATAAAACAAATGTTAACAGACAGTCATTTCCAATCACTAGTTTGTTAATTCATTGTCTATTCTATCAAAATATAGGGATAAATAAACATCACAGTCAAGGTTTTGGACACAATATATCCTCAAATGGTGCCTCCGTGGTTAGATGATTTACGCTGAATTGACTTAAAATTATGAGACATCACCGACATCCCGGAATCAGAAAAAAATGTGTGTATCACACAAATTACTAGTCTAAACAGCTCACCAGCTGTATTTGATTTGTCTTTGCAAAATTAACAAAGGCTTACAGATATTACTACTGATCACATCACATTTAATGGCACCAGAAATGGGTAATTTGGAGAAAAATTGATGTCTTCTACCCTTGGATAAAAATAGTGAAAATTTCCACACGCAACAGTGTTATTTTTTTACACTTATTTATAGTTTGAAATTTTTTTGGACAAAATATTGTGTTTCAAAATCTACATTGTGAAATCCATGGCGGTCACTAAAACTGGTTTTATTTACAACCTAGCATCAAAAGAGGGGCATATAAAACAAGAACTCAAACACAACATATACATAAGAAATTGTAAGTTTACTTGTTTCAAGAAGGCAAGCAAAATGAACAACTATGTGCACAAATTAAAATAATAATGACCAATTTGAAATATTAATTGTGACAACCCTTAGGGTCACCAAAACAGGTACCTCAATTATACAAGCCGCTAATCGATTTTTTTTTCCATCATCGACCCATCACTATTAGACATTTGATTTGCATGGATACCATTAAATTTTATAATGTGCGTGCATGAAAACAATGCAATATATGGCTTGACAAATTATATCGACTGCGATTTACTTTTTGCGATCGATTTAATAGTTAAGGACATCATCATGATTATGTAATTGACAACTTTCATATCTATTTACAAGTCCGACTTTTCGACTCACCATCTTCAGTTAAATTTTCCCGAATAGTTGAATATTTGTTTTTCTTGGCTTCTGCCAAGATTCCGTTCATAACGTCAGTCATCCTGACAGCACAAATCTCGCAACTTAAAATTATTCAGGTGAAATTAATTAATTAAGATCCCATTCTGTGACACATTTCCAAGTTTCATCCAAGGAAAACAAGGTTGCCAAGGGACGCGCAATTTGATTGGACGATAAATCATGTAGAGTTATTTTTAATCATAATAGTGTTAAATACGAATTTGATTTTAAATACATTAATCGTATCTACGAACTAATGTAAAATCATTTATTTTCAATCTAAACCAACAATGTTCGATTAAGTAACAAACATATTGCATTTCCATCTCGTAACGAATCAATAGTTTAAGACATTTTGAAAAAAGGGAGATAAACATTTGTTAAAGGTTACACTACACTAAAATATATTGTTTTCTTTGCCAAAATAAATCCGACACAGAATCAATGGTTGAAAAACTATGACAACAATATATTATCCCTGTGCTGTATTATGTGTATATCTGAAAGACATACATACTCAAACTTTTTTGTAACTGATAAAAACTAGACACCTGAGGACTTTTATTGCTATATACTACTCTGAATAGAAGATAATTGATATCAATTCACATTATGGGTCTACGTTGACAGGGCCACCGCTGGCACATTGGCTTTATCCACATTTACACAACAAACGTACATTGTTATTTTCAATATCTGGGTGACTGTTTTTACAAAATGCTCAGCATTCTCTCTTGCGTCTTAAAATTATGCGGACTGATACTAGCGACCCCATTTTTGACATTCACTGCTAGTTTAATTACAGGTTGCCCTGATACCGGGGACTTATAAAACACTGTATCAAAATAAATATAGAAAACATAAAAACACTATATATTTTTTAAGAAATATATATGCCGAAATAGATCTCACAAAACAATATATAAGTATCTAACATTATTACATATCAGAACTCCAACATTACATATGGATTTAACAAGGCTGTCATTTTTTCGCCCGTATCCTTCGTGTATTCCCCTTTCCGTGTGGCCTCCTTGTAGAGACGGGAGGTGGCTGATTTCCGTACAGAGACACGGGCTTCGCGGCTTCTAAGCTGTGCCTAGTTCACATTTGCCACGGGCGCCGTGTCATAAATTGGCCTACTGTATTCCTTGCGGAATTAGGGCATCGTGTCTACAGGCACAATACGGGCTCTCTAGTGGCAGGCCGATGCACATACGTACAGAGGCTGTGAGGTAATTGCACAGCAATGGCGCAATTTAAGTACAATTGCTGAACGTGCGGCTTCCGTGCAGATTCTGCGCCGATAAGGTGCGACTGCTGTGCTGTTATTGGGCGTCGAGTCCCCAGTATATACATGAACAATGTTTGACTCATTTCAATTTGATGCGGGTTGACGGCTTCGAATATCCGTGCGATTTCGCGGTTGCGAGCGACAACCTTGCGATAGCTGTGGAAGAGTGGTACGAATGTCCCACGAGTCAACAACATCGATACAATTGTTTGGCACCCATACCTACCAAAAATCGTTTGTTTGCTGCACGATCAGCGGGCGGCCCTCACGCAGTACCCGTGGGGGGGGGGGGGGATTGTGCGATGCCACCTGCTACTTGTCTACGGGCTACGGTCCGAGTACGATTTTTCAATGTTGTAGAACATTGAATTTTGTTAAACAACATCCCACAGCCACATTCTGCCTCCACAAAGAGGACACACAGAAAGGGCGGGGTTCCGCAAACCTATCACAGGCAGTGATTGCTTTTTTCCTGATGTCCTGTTGTTGTTTATGTCAAAAACTTCATGTGCCCATGTAATGGGAAACTTTATTGCGACCAATTAAAAAAATATTGAAAGTTTTAAAATGTTTTTTTTTCGTGAAATGTGTGGTTATTTGCTTTTTTTAATGATTAATATATTCGAATATTTAATCTACTGAACTTCTTTTGTGACAATGGTGCAAATTCAATAATTGTTTTCTATGTACACATCCACCTGTAAAATACTATAAATTACTTGGGGGAAGAAAATGGACAATATTGGGGGAAAATGGAGGATATTTTGTCAGGGGAAACTGTCTTTAAACGGCGCATACATTGGCGAAAAAAAAACACTGGCAGGTCAAGTGTAAATTAGGCTTTATATACAAATTTGACAAAATATGAGACCGACCTTCCCCACGGTACAGGGCGGACCGCGCTGAGAAGAACCCGTGAAATCGCACGGATATTCTGTGCCACAAATCTGCGACAACCACACAGCGAATGCATCGTGTTCGTGTGACTGCCCTGAGGTGGGCAGTTCTTCATTATTCGTCTTTGTTCTTATAGAGTCTGATGCATTAAAAAAGCTGATTATGCCGGCGATACCCCCCAAAGTCTTAGGACGGCTTACTCCATAAGCAGCTGAGTCTTTGTCTGCTTTATGTGGCACTGTCACAGAATCTTGGAACCCCTTTTGAGATCAGCAAACAAGAGCAGACGTGTGAAGTTGTATACAGAGCTCCACCTTATCATGCTGGGAACTCGGCGTTAAAAAAACGGCATGGTGGTCGGACGGTCAAAGCACCATGGCAATTATATTAAAACTGTACTATTTCCGTACAATCTCCGCGCAGCCTCTATACGGATTTGCCTCCGAGCCTGCAACCAGAGAGCCCGGACTGCGCCCGTAGACAATGTAAACAAATACTCCGTAGCCTATAACCATTCACGATGTCCTAAATCCGCAAGGAAAATCGTAAGGCCAATTATTAAAGCCTCGGTCACAACCGGGTTGCGTCGACCTTACGTCGAGCTTGCGTCGAGATTTTTGTCATAAACGTGCGTCGGACCTACGGCGTCCATGCGTGTTTTCCTCGATCGCAAGGTCGCCGCAACAACCGCACTGAACGGACATCAACGCAAGCGCTTTAGTTGATGCGTCGGTCTTGCGTCGATCACCGATCGTGCGGGCACCGTGCGAACATCGTGCGATCACCGTACTCTACATTTTTTGCATCGAAATTGCCTGTCGCAAGCACGCAGGATGCACCTGCGGACGTCGCACGACTTCCTTGCGTAGTACTTAAAGCTTCCTTGCGATAAACGAACCGGCGACGTACGGAAGAAACTGACAACTCACGCTCGCCGCAAGACACATGTGATTATCGCACATTGACCGCAAGGAGCTACGTGCATTTCCATTTTATCTCTTTATTTCACTTGTGTTACAATCATACTGGTAATTGCAATAATAATAATAATATTGTTTTAACAAATTTGAAAATTTAACCATAGGATCTTCTGATATACATGTCAAATTAAAAGTCGTAAATGGCTCCAATTCATGCAGGATATTTATGAAAAAATATTAATATTCGTGTTTTTGCCAAAATACCATTGCTATCTGGCGCGACCGTGCGTTCACCTTGTGGTGATGGTGCGATTACTATGCGCTGGTCGTGCGCGTCATAAAAGTCCCACGGTGACCGTAAGGTGACGCACGTCAATCGCAAGATTCACAGACACAGCTGCGGTCTGTTAAAAGTGAAAACGCGCGACAGACGTGCGGCGAACGCACGTCGCCCGTAAGTTGGCCGCATTATGCCAGTACGAATTCCACAAGTTCTTACGAAACGCATGCGTTTGCCTTGCGGTCTGCGGCCACCGCAGTGGGTTGTGACCGAGGCTTATCGGCACGGCGCCCGTGGCAAGCGTAAACTAGGCATCGGGCATTGAATACATTAAATTTTTTAGCGTCGCGCATATCACAACGGCACACAATATTTATGAATATGCTTTTTTTGGAATCTGGCCTTCTGTTCACCGTATTTGTGAAGGTTTCCCAACTCGTTTCGCTAATGAATTATCACATGCTTTATTTAATTAAGCCTGAAAACTCTCTAATTGCAAAAATGTAATATGCCTATAAACATCGCATTATGCAGAGAGATGGAAGAAATATTAAACAATACATAAATGTAGTTTATTTCAACCAATTTTCGTTTAAATAAGGAAAACGGTAGCATTTTGAATAAATCGTCGATATCACATAAATGAATAATTATTTAAAAAAAATGTAATTAATTTGGCACAAAGTCCCCATGGTACGAAGTCTACTTCTTCTGTCCACATGGTGCGGCTTGTTGAATGATTATGGTGGTTTGTAACCTAGTCACTGTGGGGTATAGTAATTATATAAACATAAAGAGTTAAGAGTGCGCATATTTTATTTACATGGAAAAGTTGACGTTTGAAAGATCTGTGAGTTTTGTATTACCCTAGATTATTCTGATAACAAACTCGACACAAATTATATGTCATTACAACTGAACACATTATTTTAATATTTGTCCTGGTTCTCATCTGTTAAATGTACATAACAGTATTGTGACAGCTTATTGTGAGTTTGTGATTAAATTTTGAAATGTCAAGTCATGTTCTACTGACATTATCATTCATATTTACATTGTGTCGGTATATGTTCTCATACATGTGACACAGGCATTTTGTCATTTTAAATAATTGTTTGTCTGAGAATAAATCATATCCTGCGTTACCAGTTTCCGATAGTTTAACTATAAAACTCGCCTTTTAAAATTTTCTGTGTTTATTGTTGTCTTTTCTCCAAATGCAGCATCAATATATATGTCTGTAAGGTAATTGTCAGAAAAAACTGGAACAAACTAGCTCAAACAAACAAGCTATACATTTAAACAAAACAAGTATAGAAAAATGTGAAAACGAAAGTGCGACACCGGTTTCCGAAATCATGTGAATGACATCATTTCAAGCAGTGACTTTCCAAAAGTTCGGCGCAAATATTTCGCACTAACAAAAACAAACACTTGTTACAATTTTTCTTAAAATAAAAAACAGTAACAATTGAAACGAAAACATGTTAATTTTGACAGCATGGGCATTTAAAAGGGGTGTTCTTCCTGACAACTCTGACTGTTGTGCAGTACTTAAGACGTGTCCAGTGTATACATCGCACTGTGCCCATGTATAAATTGACAGTGTTTGTCCGTCCTGTGAAGTACAGTAGTACTTTTTACAGATGCAACATTTCTCATCATCCACCATTTCGTCATCTGTCGACATGTCATCGTCGTCATTTATTGGAGGTGTGTGCGAGGGACCTGATACTGGGCTATGTATTGTTGTGCCCTGGACAACGGTCGATTTTCGGGTGGTTGACTCGGCCATATAAGCCTTGAATGTGGTATCTGCTGTCATGGCTTTGCCTCCAACAACCTTGTGAATGCTTCTACGGGGTTTCACTAACTTCTTCGAAACTGCAGTCTGGAAATCATTGGAAAGCAGGCATGGTCGTCAACGTCCGGTTCGTGTTGGGCCATGGTTTCCGCATCAGAAGTTAGTTGTTCATGGTTGTTTGCCGATGATACATATAATTCTGATGGTGCTATGGCATCACCTAATTCATCAATTGCACCACTTGCTGTCTGTAGGGGGTATATTTCGGTCTTTCTGAACGATGCCTGTTAATTTACCGGAGACAGTGCAACAGTGTATGCTTTACACGCCAATTTGCAGACATCATATCGCGTGACGCATTTGTGGTGCAACCTGGAGTAAGTAAGGCATTCCTGGCTGTACTTTTTTTGGAATGGGCCGAAGCAACCAACATCCATAGGCTGTAAAATATGGGAGCAGTGTGGCGGAAGAACAAATAAAATTATTCTGTTGTCCTTGGCCCACTCGATCAGTTCATTGGAGATGTGGCTCTTGTGACCATCGTAAAGCACTAAAGTTGTGTCACGGTGGTCGCGTCCCATGGCAAACTTCAGAAAGTGATACTTCATGTAATGGAGAAACACTTCGCTGTTTGACCATCCAGATTGTGTCATAAAGCCTTCAGCTCCTACGCTCTTGCCGATCATAAGCTCTGGTAGCATATTCTGTGTTGATGCCCTTTTCGTTGATGTTGTACACCATGTGAGGTTCTTTGTGCAGATCGTACTTGTCGAAGATGGATTGCAGTTCTTCAAAGTAGTTGACCTCGAAGCACACCTGGCTTGTGTTCCGACAACCCTGATGGCTTCACAACCTTAAGTTCCGGCCACCTGCCCATGAACCCATAAAACCATCGCAGACTGAGGGGTTTGTCTTCCCTATCCCGTTTTCCAAGGTAAACTGCAAAGTCAGATGCCTTGGCGCATACTTCAGCGCGAGTGTACCCATAGTCGACAAGTGCTAGGCCTTTCACGTCCTCAACGAGTCTCTGTTCCTCGCTTAGACTTAACAGTGGTGCGGGGCCATTCTTCACACTGTCAACAGACACTCTGTGGTCTACTCAATCTCGCAAGATTGTTAGCGGTACGCCATACATTTTCGATGTCCTATATACTGGGATATGTTCCTCTTTAACTGCCAAGTATGCCCTAGTTAAAGTTGTCGGCGAATACGAACGCCTCTTGGCTTGCGATGGTACCCGTGATATGGGAGTTTTTAGCTTAAATGATAATGAAACACACTTTTAATATGTGTTTTGATTGGAAACAACTCTGGTTTTGAAATTTTGAACTTTTAATATTAAATATATAATAATAAAAACAATCTCTGAACAATTTTTTTGAATTTCTAAAACAGAAATTTGTGTAACGAAAACAAAACAAGTTAATTCGCAGCCTATTAAACACAGTGCGGTGTTGTATTTACAGTATGCAGTAAGGAACTTTACCCGTATTAGTCAAAGGGGCGGAGTTTGTAGAACATAAACATGGCAGACGCGAAGAGCGTACAATGAATGTGATGTTTTTATGACCAGTTTGAATTGTTCATAATAGGCTATGAACAAAAATCAGTTAAAAAACGATTAATGTTTGAAGATAGTTGTTTATTACCTTGGTTCGTAGCATTTTCTCGAATGTTTTCAGGTAGAACAAATCGCCGATATCGAATGCACTTGCTTGCAAAGTTGTTTACCTGTGACGTCATATATAAACAAAAACACGCACATTATCTGATTCTATCGGAAATAGGTGTCTATCGGAAACAGGTAATGCCACGATATTTTAAAGTAATGTTAAATAATAAAGACAGACCTGTCATGCCTATATTTAATAACTGCAATATTGCACAGCCTATTGAAGAACAGCGTTCCTACAGAAAGTTATGTTGGAAGTTTTACAAGCTGGCAAGCCATAGTTTGAAACTGATTTTTCAATTAACATCTGTTGTACTATAAACATGGTATACCCACTTTAAACCAAACCAATATAAAACCCTAACTATCCGTATTTATTATAATATACAACAGTATAAAGCTTAATTTCACCCAGTATTCTGAGCAAGCATAGTGTTTAATTTAAAACAAAAACTACTGGTTGGCGAGTAGTATCCGTGATTTTTTAGTAGTTTTTATTTTCAATCGCGTAAGTAATACTTTAAAGAAAAGCATGTTGCAGTTCAAAGTTTGGCTCCTTCTGTATACAAGGATGTAAATATCTTGTCATGACGTCATATGTTTTTTTCCATATAAGGGGCTCAAAAGGTGTAATTAATAAGCATTATTTGAAGCAATAAAACTAGTAGTATCCATGATTTTTCCTTTCAGTTTAAAATGCGATTTTTGTGCTACAAACCTCAAGATTTTAATCACTCTATACTATTCTACATTATATTACCTACATCATAATGATGTAATATTATTAAATTCTATGTCAGATTAACGGTGATACTGCGACTACAAACATAAGAGGATGCCGGATAATGGGCTTTTGATAACCCCTTTGGCGCCCCTTAAATTATGTGCTGATTGTAAATGGGAGATAACCATGTTATTATCGAAGTAGACGCTTCCCCTGCATTGAAATTTTGTCAAAATCGTTCCGAAACTAGCCGCATAATTTAGTAAACATGTTAAAATTGCAATTCTTTGTTAATATTTTCTTTGAATAAACATTTTGCGATTGCAATTCTTGATTTTTTTAAGAAAATCTATTTCACGAAGAATGCGTGTTGAATAAATGGATGGTGGTGTTTAAATACTAAAATTGCTGGTTTATGTGAATAACCTAGCGATCACCCTTGGTAAACCGAAAATAGGGAAGTACAAGATAAAAATAGGGGTCCAATTATAGATTAAGATGTGCGCGTGAATGCCCCGCGAGGAGTTAAGTTGTTTTGAGATTTTTTTTACAAAAATGTTAATATCTTGAAAAATATTAAGTTTTGGAGACTTCAGCTTATTCTGCGTTTGGAACAGTTGCTAGGTGATGTGTGTAAACTCAATATTCAATGATGGAGAGCTTTTACACCTTTTAATATTCAAATCACGGGTACTGCTAGTTCACGGATACTACTCGCCAACCAGTATTGACTTTATATTCAATAGAATTAGATTTGAGATGAAGATATTTTAATTTTTATTATGTCATATGCACAATAACGAGTTATCTCCCTTCCACAGTGAATTCATGCTTTAAATGTTAGAAAATCTCCACGGAGTCCCATTGTAAAATAGCAAAATCTTCTTGCGTTGTTCACCACTGTCCTTTATTTGAGATGTTGCGAGTCTAGTCGCCTTGGAAAGATGCTTCTCTCTCAAAACCAGTGTTTACTTTATGCAGGGGTTTACTTCAACGGATGCCGGCTTGCCCGGGCTGGGTTAAAATCACAGCGGGCAAGTGATTTCCCAAAGGAGATAGCCCGCCGGGCAAGTCAATCATTGTAGTGACATCTTTCGGATATTTGTCCTTTGCAGTTATTTATTTTCTTTGAGTCAATATCTATGTCAAACAGCTATATGTTAAACTGATTTTCATTGGTCATTTGCATGGTATCAGCCAATCAAACTGCTCATAACAGGTTCTATTGGGCAGTTTCTCCAATATGGCGGACTATAACTATCCAAAGTCGTCAAAAGATTGTCAAATTTTTCAGAAAGTAAAAAGATCGTTAAAAAATTGCAAAGCAGGCCCATGAAGAGTTTGTCAGTATTTTAAACTGTGACTAATTAATTATTGGTTCATAATTTAACATGACAGGCATTGCATAAACTTGTGAAAACTTGAAGTTTAAACTTCCTGGCGACCTGGCCTATGGCTTAGGAAAGTTTTGCTCATAGTTAATGTTAGGAGTCTTGACAGTATTGACCGACATTAATATGTACATTATATGTTATCTAACAGTTAGATCAGATCATCAAAAAATAAAACAGATGTGAATTCAGAATTGTTTCTGTTGAAAGCTGTTATTCACAGCGTTTTTCCTCTATATAAAGTCGGTACCGGAAAACGGTACCATTCCCAATCCAATTCTGACCATTTTTCCCAATTTGATGTAAAAAAAATTCCCAAATTTGATGTAAAAAAAATTCCCAAATGTAAAAAAAATTCCAAAAAGGCCCTGAAAAGATCGAAGATGTCCCTGTATTTTACTTTTGTTTTACCCAAGCGTAAATATGCACGCACAGCTGCAGAGCCTTCCCCAGGCCGTTTTAGCGGCGCTTAAATTTTAACTTGAATATATCCGGGGCGCCAAAAATTAGTGTTGCGCTTATAAATATCGCAGGGGGCACGTGTATTTTATCAATTAATTAGCTGCGTTGACTGCAGCAGACCGACAATTCCTGCTGTGGAAGCTAATCTCTTACGTCGCAATGGCTGTTTTTCACTCGAGAAACATGTATACCCACTCTATAAAGTCAGTGAATGATCAAAGCGAGTTTCACTTCGTTGAAAATTTTAACAATTTACAGTTATTCCTCAGCCGCAATCAATCACCGTGAAGCACCGTTTATATTCGCTTTGGAAGGACACTATGACTGACCAATCGGCGCAGTTTGTATGTATCCACACACAATTAACCTCATACGCGCGTCGACCTTAAAAGTAAATGATTTTCTCAGGCGCCCTTGTCCCAGCGTCAATTTTTTTTGTTGCAGCATGTGTCATATGACGTTATCTGGTGCGTTTTAGCTCTTAAAATTAAGACTAACACTGTAATTTCCAGAACAGGTATCACAAGGAACTAGTTATTTTCTTTGCAGGCTACGAGTCAGTAAATCGAAACCTGAATTGGTCTTCTTCAGTAACCACTGCCTACGCGAGTTAAAAACTGATTTGGAAGATTTTAGGGGAGACCACAGTGGGGAGGTTGAAGCTTAAATTTTTTTAACATTTTGATTTTTTAATAATTATTTTATAGCATTCCCACAGAAATGTTGCATTATTGGTCCTCATATATATATATAATAATATATATTTATTATATGTTTTTCAGTGAAATATAGAATTTTATTGGTGAAATGAAATCTTATATTTTCACTGTTGAAGCAGTGAAAATATAAGATTTTATATTTTCACTGCAGTGAAAATATAACAAAACGGGACTACTTTTTTTCTATAAATAGCATACCAGTATCAGTTTACCTCCCTTGGCAATTTTAGTGGCTTATCTCCCTTGGTAATTTTATATACATGTAAACATTGTCTGCAAAATGGAAATCCAAGAGGAAGATTATGATTTGTTATTTGGCAATTTTTTTGATGTTGACAGCTTTTTGACAGAAAATAACATTGAAAATATTGAAAATCAACAAAATACTGATGAAACCAATGAACATGCTACAGAAAACACTGAAATAAGTGAAGGAATTCAACTGAATCATGAAAATCAACAAAACAAAACAGACCATGGAAGTTCAGAAACTGTAACGTACAATGTAAGTAACAGAACATTTAGAAGTGTTAACATTGATACATTCCTAGAAGAGAACACAAACAAAAATACGAAGAAAAAAACTGAAAGTGATCTGAAAATCTTCCGTGAATTCCTAGAACACAAGATCGAGAAGAGAAACATTGAATTTGAAGATCTGCAACTCAAAATTTTCAGTCATAAATGATCATGAGCTTTCCAAGTGTCGTGAAGTCTTAAAAAACAAACAAAAATCACTCAAACAGCAAGGTCTTGGAAATAAGTCAAAAACAGCTGGCTAATCGTTGTCCGATTTTGACATCACTAAAATGTACGAGAGTCGAACACTTGGAGCGCATAATGCCAGATCTTTGATCCACTCCTTGTGGCTTATCTGCACCACCAACTTCGGCATGCGGACTGGGGCTGAGATACATAGTCTTCTGTGGGGTGATGTTCAGCTAGGTGTTGACGACGAGATGGGAGACGAGTTCATCATGCTGAATACGGAGCGGCAAACAAAGACCAGATCCGGAATAAATCCACGAGATACAAGGTTAACAATAAAATTGCAATTAAAATAATATAACCGTCTGTTTTAAAACCATTTTAATATTAAATAAAATAATAAAACAGTCTTTTTTAGAAATGTTTTAGAAATATATTTTTAAATATACAGGGGATATTTGCTGAATTAAGTGAATTTTTTTATATAACCAACAAATTTAGTTTAAATGTGTGGGGTTTTTTAATGTCGGCATTTCTTATTTCTTTGCCAGGACATTGAAGCCTAGGGCTTAGGTCCGGTGCACTTATATAAGCTATACAAAGAAAAAAGTCCACAAGAAATGTGCAAAGATGAAAGTCCTTTCTTCCTCACACCCGCTTACTCCCAACAACAACTTTGGTTCAAAAAATGTCCGATGGGAATTAAAGTATACGCAATTATGAAAGAAATGAAAGAAAATAAAAGAATCACACCGTACAGGTAATTTAATTTGATTAACATAACTTCAAACTTACCATTTTATTCACAGTGCATCGCACTTTGGTGAATGGTCAACCCTACAAGCTCGCAAATGGTCCAGCTTTATCTGAAATAGAAACTTCAAACTAAAATAAATTTTGCGATTTATTATAATTTGACAAAAGGGTTATTATTTCTTCAGCAGTTAACGACCACGTGATTTGACTTATGCCATTTAGAGACCGTTGTTGATAATAGAACTAGTAATGAGCAATATTTTATCAAGAAAAAACAACAAGAACATTTAAAAAATAACTAATAATAAAATATTATTTAATGGTAAAACAATTTCTAAAAATTTCAGCGCCCGGAAGAGAATGATTCAAAAACTAAATGACGAAGATGTTCCAGCCCATCAAATTGTTCAGGTATCTGGTCACAAAAATGTAAATAGTCTGAACAATTACAGCAAAATGAATGCCAACCAGACGTAGGTTCTCCAACATCCTTTCGGACACAGCCAGTTCGGACACGAGAGTTTCAACTGTCAGCGACAAGTCTTCCTGTTCATCCGGCTTTCCGAATATGATGCCAGGACGATTTTTTGTTAACACAGAGTTTCATGGAAATGTGACCTTTAATTTCAGCAGCAACGAGTCCAGAAATGTGTCTCAGAATGTACAGAACAATGCTGCAGCTGCACGTTTTCCATTTTCTCACACGGTCACGGATGGCAGTCCAATTCGCCCTGTTTATACGCGAATTCCGATGCTTTCCGACAGTGACACGGAATAAACACACTTCCAATTGTTCGTTTTCACAAAATGTTAATCCAGTTATTGTGTTTTTGCTTTGTATTTCCATACTTTAGGCACAGTTAATTATCTCACTTAAAGCATTTGTGATCAATGAATGAATGATCGATTTGCTCCATTTAGAAATTCATCCGCATAGTTGTTGTTTGATTCTGTTTGAAAAATATGAACATATGAAATTTTATTTTCCTCACCACTTTAAGAATGGTACCGGTAAAATTAGCGTATTTTTGAGCCAAATTGGGAATTTTATCACTTTCATTACAACATGTCATAAAAAAATGTAAAAACAGTAAGTTACCTCCCCTAGCTGTTAACAGTAACCCAGGTTTTTTTTCAGGCGTCACGGTCCCTACGTAATTTTTTTTATTTTTTTGCGACACGTGTCATATGACGTTCACTGGTGCGTTTTTAGCTCTTAAAATTAAATTATTTTTTTTTGGCCGGGCCGGCTAGCTCAGTTGGTAGAGCGCTGGAATACAAATCCAAGCATCACGTTTTCGATTCCCAGCCCGGCCACGTAACTTGTGTGGGGATTGGTCATGAAATTATTTCTTCGGCCATTCTCCCCCTACCTCTGATTCAAGTAGGGCAGTTGTCAGTTACTAGCATAAGTTTGTGCACTTAGTACTGGTAAACCAGCTTACCCAGGAAAAGTGTGAGTAGGTGAACTGACCGCCGTTATATGACTGAAATACTGTTGAATATTGCGAAATATCCAAACAAACAAACAAACAAAAAGTTTTCAATTTTTTGTAAACATTTAAACGAAATGAAATAATTGAAACATCACCGTTTAAACGGTATACCTCTAGCCTTTTAAAAGCAAAAGCGTCATTGTAAGAATCATGATTAAAATACATGTATACATGCAATAACAAAACATGTATACATGTTTTGTTATTGCAAAAACGGCAGGAGAATTTCCCAGTGCACGTTGTCAAATGTTAAAGACCTGTATTTAGAAAGCACATGGTCGGTACACGCACGCTTTCCATGTGTGGAACGTGACGTCATGGTTGTCAGCAGGCATTTCGCGCTCTTTTGCAGAAAACACGGGTTTTACATTGCATACATGTACATAAACAAGACTGCTTGTGTTTACGAAACTACAGCACTGAGCAGTATAGTGCGATTTTATTGACCTGGCACTCATTAATATCCGGTAGCGCATGGCTGTTTTATTTATATCGGTTAAACGTTTATCAAGCGTGTCAAGCACGGATTTCATAGTCATATAACAAAAAAACCCATCATCAAGTGTCAGGAAGATTGGCGCGGCGGATAGTGTTTTAGACTTTGAATCGCACTGACTGTGGTTCGAATCCACCCAAAATCTTTCTTTTTTCTTATTTTCTTTTGCTTTAACATCACTTATTCTCATGACATTTTTCTTTATTTTAGTACTTTAACCTTTTTTCATTTGTTTTATTGTAATTAGTTATTTCACTTTATCTACATAAAAATGCATTCACAATGACCCTGTTTCGCTCACAGTATCGATGCATATCTCTTCTATGTCAGATTCGAGGTTGATGATAGGATTCCGTGTCATGACGTCAACAAAATGATCCATTAAATAAATAAAATAAAATGAATACATTAAATAAATTAAAAGTGCCTGTTGTGGGATTTGAACCTAAAACATCACGCTTACAAACTGTGCGTGCTACAGTATCAACTGTAACAGAATAAAGATTTTAATCGATACATATTCGTGTCTACGTCTCCTATCTGAGTTAGTAGCTTAAAATAGATGTATGAAATTAAAAGGAATATTCATGAGTGCCAGGTCAATAAAATTGCACAATGACACTGGATAGGCTTTTCCGATTACTATTTCATATTAGCGTATTTGAGACTGATTTTTTGCAGTTTATTTTTTAAAGTTGTGAAATTTATTAAATAAATAACTGTGCATATTATAAAATACGAAAGCTAAAATAGGCCGATAATACGCTTGACGCCCGTATAAGGTTACTTGTGTGTGGTACATGCCAACTGCGCCGATTGGTCGGTCATAATGTCATTCCAAACGTTTCTATTGGCTCATATAGATTTTACTGCATGTTGAAACTCCGCCTACAGGGCGGTGCTTCACGGTGATTGATTGCTGCTTAGGAATAACTGAAAATTGTTCCAATTTTCGGCGAAGTGACACTCGCTTGGACTTTGTAGACTGGGTTTACATGTTCGTCGAGTGAAAAGCGGCCATTCTGACGTAAGACATTAGCTTTCACAGCAGGAATTGTCGGTCTGCTGCAGTCAACAGAGCTAATTAATTGATAAAATACACGTGCCCGGGGCGATGTTTATAAGCGCAACACTAATTTTAGGCGCCCCAAATATGTTCAAGTTAAAGTGCCCGTGGAGATTTACGCTTGGGTAAAACAAAAGTAAAATACAGGAACATTGTCGATCTTTCAGGGCCTTTTTGGATGTTTTTCTTACATATGGGAATTTTTTAACTTCATTTGGGAAAAATGGTCAGAAAATCGGATTGGGAATGGTACCGTTTTCCGGTACCGACCTTATATAGAGGAAAAACGCTGCCCCAGTGTTTATTTGATAGAGGACTATGTGTCATCTTTCAAAGTTACCCAAGTACCTGGTTGGTATACAAAATAGAAGCATTAGGCATTTGAGTTTAAATGTTGAATTCAGACACTGAAAAGTGACAGGCATATTTTTTACCAAGGAGATGTGAAAGTAGGGAAAGATCCAGGGTGAAAAAGCAGGGTGTTGCCCCCTTTTTGCCCCAGCCTCTCCCCCCTGCTGCCCCTCTGGGCTGGACAACTAGAAAATTGTCTTATGTCAGTATAATATTCATGTTAAATTTAGGAAAGAATTGTCAAATAAGTTGTTTCATTAAATATCCCTAAAATAAGATGGTAAAAATGAGCCTTCATTTGCTCTTTAATTTTACCGAAAATCTCTATAAAAAAACTATATTTTGCAAAATTGGAATCTTTATAAAAACCTTTATTTCCATTGATGTCTGCTAGGACGCCTGTGTTGAATATCTTAAAATTTAATACATTTTGCAAATGTTCAGTTATAAATGAGGAGAACATGTTTAAAAACATTTAAGGAGCTTTAAAATTAATAAAATCCCAATGTTTCGAAAATTTGAACAAAGGGTCTGGCTTCCCACCCCCTTCTCCTTTGAAGCAGCACCCTGTTCCTCTATTGTTAGATCTTTTCCTGGGTGGAAGCCAATAAGGCGTAAAAATAATATGTTTGGTTCGGTAACCCAACCTACCCTAAAAAAATGACCCGACCCTAGAACATTTTATTGGGTTTGTCAGATTGATGTTTGTTTTATCTTTATCAATAATTAAATATGTTTTGGATAAGTAAGTGTTTTGTTTTGATAGTATCCTCTTATAAATAATGTTTAAGAATATTACTGATATGTTTTGAATAATTATCCAATATTAGAATCTTCAAGTTGATCATTTACCAAAAAAAAATTAAAAAATCCCGACCTACCTACCCTAATTTTTTTGGGCATGTTACCTGAAACAAACATATTTTTTTTATGCCTAAGCAATGTCTTATAATTAAATCATGGATATGAGTTATTTCACACATACAGAATTACTGATGTTCTAAAAGGTTACCAGCAGATTGTAATAAGGGTTTCTCTCCTGATGAATTGATGATGTCTTTGGAGTTTCAGTATTCCTATATCTAAAAGGTTAAACATTAAACATTATTGAAATGCTGACCATCTTTTTTTATGATTAATAATGGTTAAAATTACTCAAAAGAAATGTACAAGAAAAATGTAACAAAAATATAATTAAGAAGGGTTAATGATTCTTGTAAAGCTTTAACATTAGGTAAAAGGCATTATGTCATTGTTTCCATTGTATAATCAATTACTTATTGAAAGTTATCATTGACCATCACTAGCTAAGCCTATGGCTAATGAGTGTCATGTGTGTGTTACTAGAGCATTCCATTGTCCATTATGTTGCTGGGTTGGAGCCAAATCTTGGAAAGATTATCCTTGATAGCACATGATTTTCTCTGTATGCCGGAATTTACATCTTAACCCAATAGTGTGTTAACAAGGTGTGAGTGTTACATGCTGGAGCCTGGAACTGTTATGTGCAGTTGACACTGGCCGTTTTGGCTTTGTGGTATGGTAGCTGTTTTCATCATGATGTGAATCTGTTGTGCATGGAATTGAGTTAGACTGTATGTATAATGGTTCAATTCTTGTCATTCTTTCATGTTTTAGTGTTCTTAGCTGAATTTTAGGACAGGAGCTTGTTCTCTAGCTATTAATTAAAATGAACTGGCAAAAATTCACAATTCATGCATGCTTACTAATTGTTTGCAATTACATATAGTAGGATAAAACTGTTTTGTGTTTGCAATTACATGTAGTAAGATAAAACTGTTTTGTGTTTGCAAGTACATGTAGTAAGATAAAACTGTTTTGTGTTTGCAATTACATGTAGTAAGATAAAACTGTTTTGTGTTTGCAATTACATGTAGTAAGATAAAACTGTTTTGTGTTTGCAATTACATGTAGTAAGATAAAACTGTTTTGTGTTTGCAATTACATGTAGTAAGATAAAACTGTTTTGTGTTTGCAATTACATGTAGTAAGATAAAACTGTTTTGCAGATGCACATATCTTGCACGTACTTGTACGTTTTGAACACAATTACTTGAAAATTTCATTAGTGAATGAACTAGCAGGGTACTGCACCCTGACGCCTGTTTGGGATTTTGGGATCACCTTGCTGGCCAACAAAGAATCTTTTTGGCAAATAGTAAATAATTTAATGACAAAATTTAATGAAGTGACAGTTTATAAATCTGATTTGAAAATGAAAAAAGAGAATTTTGGAAATAATAATTTATTTGCAACTCGTAATGTTACAAATTGGTCTGCTTTCTCCGTGCTTGTTTCTGACATCATCCAGTATGTTTTTTATCCAAGATATTTTTCCTTTGATGGTCAAATTTGTGTGTCTGAAAAACATCATCACTTTAGAAGCCATTTTGAATCACAAAATTCTTGACATTATGTAATCTGTGTTATATAGTGACATCTTGCATACATTGCATTACATATCAGTTGTGTGACACATGTTGGTCTATCACATAGGTTTTCTATTTTAAGCAATCAACTGAAAATTAAGATTTATGCCTTATATTATGTTTACTGGATTTATTACTTGTTTTATTGCACCTTGTTTGTAAGCCATACATTTAGTGCCTTTCATGGTTGTAATGTACATGTATCAAAGAAGGCTTTATAAATGTTAATTGTATTACACCATATGTAATAGCTGTTGTGATAAGGTCAGGTTACATATGTGTCCTGTCGTGGGAAAACCGGGCTTTATGCACATTAGAAGTGTCCTCTTGGATCAGTCTGTGCAGTCCTCACAGGCTGATCTGGGATGACACTTTCCGCTTTTATGGTATTTTCTGTTTCAAGGAAGTCTCTTCTAAACATAAACCCACTGTAGGCAAAAAGTGTCGTCACTTTACGCACAGGCCCGGTTTTCCCACGACACGCCACAAATTATGCAAGTATACATCAGTGTACAAGCAACAGTCCCCTGTCTCAGTTTCAGTCTCATTCAAAGTCCCAAATCCATTACTGGCCACCAGGTCTGGTAATCTCTTCATTATAACTGGCCTGTACTCCCCATCTCCTTGCAGCGGTTACCTCCCTTATCGGTTAACGGTAACCACTGCCATTACAAGTAAAGTTATGTGTAACTTTTATTTATGTAATGCAACTCAATGCAATTTTCTACATATTTGGGCTTTTTATATATCGTTTGCAGTCAGTAATGACATAATAAAATTTAAATAACTAATTAAAACCATACATAATATCTAGACCATTTTAAGCGATCATCATCACGTGGTTTGTTATGACCGCAGGGATTTGATTAGAGCTGTGCTTTGAACCAGTCAAATCTCTGCATGGAGGTTGCTGTACTATATATTTATACTGGGCACTCTCAATCATTTAGCATGCAAGTAGGTACTTTATCAGTAATTGAGAATTCTTCACCAGCTGAGGGCCAATGTTCTGGTTGTTTTCCTGGACCTCATACAGTTTTACTGGCTTTGTCCAAGGTCTGACAGACTTTAATGGAGACTGCAGTTTTGTAGTGTTGTTCACAGTACTTGCCTTCAGTGCATATCTATGTTTTTATTTTTGTGTGGAGCAGTTTGCTTCAGAATAATGTCATGGGCACTTCATTTAATATCAAGAATCAATGAATCTCTAAGATTTTTGATAGCATAATTTGCATATTAGCTTTTGAGAAAACTGTATTCTCATGTTTGATCATCATTGTGATATGAATTATCATTTCATTTTTTGTGAAAGCCTATGACGATTTCAAAAGGTTGTAGTGTATCAAGAGGAAAGCACAGATTTTTATCTGTTTGGACTAGAATTTATGGAGTATTTAAAGGTTGGATCAAATTTCAAACTTTTGTAACTTATTTTCTGCTAATTACTCAGTCTGTTCTTATAGATCGAACTCTGGAATGACATTGGAACATGAAAACACGGTTTTGCAAGAGGAATAATTATACCATAATAATTGCATAATTGGCTTCCATTGTATATGAAGTCACTTGAATATCTGTTCTTAAACAAGTCTGTGTTCTGTTTTCAATTTCTTTTGACAGCTGACAGTGTATTGATATTCATGTAGTATGCTGTAATTTGTAAGTTTTGTAATTTAAATATACATGTAGTGTAAGTAAATACTATGAAAATGAGAAATACCCAATATTATAATTTTCAGTTCTGTTTTTTTATTGGCATACATGTGTCACTTAAATAACATGAATATAAGGCGTGCCATGGAAAAACCTGGCTTAATGTATGTGCGTAATGTTAGAAGAGACTTCTTTGAAACAGAAAATACCATATTATCCGGGACAACGCTTTATGCACATGCAATAAGTTTTCCCATGACGTGCCTCATATGTATTTGAGTTTTTGTCCAAGTATTTTAATAGATGAAATATAATTATTGAAAAAGGATTCTATTGCTATTATAAAAATCATAATATTGTATTGAGTCTTTACACGGTATTTGCAATGGGATATTTATAAATAAGTTGTCTAACTAGAAATAAAGGATTTATAGATACTTCTGTCTTATAGTTGATATAGTGCTAGGTTTAAGCTGTCAAGTTGTTCTCAAACACTCACATGAAATGATGACACAGTATTAATGTGCAAGATTCAAGGGGAGTTGGTCCAGTGGTTTAAATCTAAGTGATAGAGCAATTTCAGTGTGTCATTCAGATGATAAAGTAGTTGAAACATGGCAGATGAGTGGGTTATGGAAGAATTATAATGCCCCAGTTGTTAAGTATGTGTATGAGAATTTAATGCAGATATTACATTTAAATCTGTGGTTAAATTGTCACTTTTTGTGTATGTTGTTTATAGAAATATTTTATACTGTAATCATGTCGGAGACTTTTATCGTTGGCTATGAGCGCTACTGAAATACTAGGCCATCTATCAGTATCTTAAAGCAAAACAAAAGTCTGCCTCTGTGCATTTATTCTCAAATTTATTATTATCAATAGCATTTGCAAGTTTAATGTTAACATTTTTAACATTAAGTTATTCTGTATTTTCAGGTCAGTGAAGATTTACAGCAAGAAAGGTATTGGAGTATATAGCTGAATCTGCTCCAGAATATCAATTCAATAGAGCCCAAAATTGGAAATAATTTATATCTATTTGTTTCAAATATGAGTGCCGTTCAATTAAAAGTGTTTAACATGTACATTGTGGATTGAATGTGAAAACCATTCAGTGAATGTGGGAGTAATAAAGGCAAAAGCTGTAGCATTGGATTATACATGTGCTTCAACTTTAGTTCAGGCCACTTACAGGTAAGTTTCTTTTAATCTTTCAAGGTACCACATGTATTTACGGTAATATAACATACATGTAAGAACTGCAAAGTTACAATGACCAGAAAGAAGCAACACACCTGTGTCATAATCATTTCAGTAATTTCTCGCGTATTAGCCACACTTTTATTCATCCAAAATTCTAATACTTTTTTGGTTCGTCGTATATGCGGGGGAGTTCTATTCGCGATAATTTACCGTACAAATTATATATTTCATGGCTTGCAGATGACATGGTTTAAGGAGAACATTCATTAAAAATCAAATGTTGAAAAGTATTCAACAAACTTAATGGTGTTTGTGCAGTATTAAACAGTACCTAATTGGTTTCTGTTGCCGTGTAAGTTCTAAGAGTAAGTTCTAAGAATATTGAACATTCAAGCATTGAATGCATATGTTGCCAAGTACATTGGGGTGTTCATGTTTGTGTAACTACAGACCACAGTGGGCTGTCTCCTGCAAGCTGCTGTACTCAATCAATGATCTGCCCATCATGTGTAATTACATGACATGGAGAAATCTGAGGAATGTGAGGGGCCTATTGTGCATGGTGTCTTGTCTTACAGTTTATCTGGAGTGACCTTTGTCTTATAGTCAGGTGTATTGCAGTCGGTGAACTACACATTGATGGTAATTACTGTCTGGTTTCATTAAGGATGAGGTTGTGATTCTTTCTCTATAGCTACCCCCAAGTTCCTCCTAGATTGATAGATTTAAATTTAAATAATAAAATGCTTACATCTGGTGGATCTGTTTAAAGATGCTCAGTTTTAGAGTACATTTTTAGGAGGTACGTGAAAGGTACATGTAGTCCCTCCCCCCACCATTGTGACTGTTTTTCACTCTGGATAATTTTATCCCATATTAATCATTATGCAAAATCATTACCATCATTATGTATTGCCATGGGTACTTGTAAGAACTAGTGATGTTTCTTCTGAAGATCTGACGTTCTGAGACACTAAGCACTCGTTTTACCCTTAAAACTGGATTTTAGTGAGTCACAGAAGCAAGAAATAAACAGCTGTATCCACATACAAGTATTGTTAGTACAGTAGTAGGGAAGGAATGCCCATGTGTTTCAACACCCTGCCTATATTGGAATGTTACTACTTCATAAATTCAGACATACATTTCATAGCATTGCTAATGAGTATTTGGTGAGTTGCCATGGAGTTCCAGAACAAAAAACTGTACTATGAGGCTGGGTTCTCTAGTAATTAAAGTTCTTTGGTTTCCCTCTCCAACATCACCAGGTTCATGATGAGCTCATTAGCCTTTTTAGAAGCATTATTCATTTGCAGTGTGTACTCTAGCTCTATGATTATTATTGAACTGCTTCTATCCATAAAATGTTTTGTAACTCTGGGATTATTATTGCACTTTTCTATTTATGAAATGTTCAGTTAAGTTGTTTGGTTTCGGAGAAATGGAATGTTTGTATTTCCCACGTACTAAGCATTTTTTATTGATGTGTTTATTCCAATATATTTCATGTGTTACCGGTAGTTTGTAAGTTGGCATTCTTCTCTTTTTCATGCATCCATGTGCGGCAAACATGAGGGGAAAGTTAGGCACACATTGCACATTAGTTACTTAGGGTATCCTGACAACAGGAGTAAGCGTGAGTTGATTATAGAGCAGCAACTGCTTGCATCTGACTCATGGTTTACTTTCTCTATCTTTCTGGGGTGCGTGTGTGTCGGTGAATCATGCTCACTGATATATGGCTCTGTGTTGACCATTGCGCAAACTTGGTGGGAATGGTATACATTTAATATGTACATCATGTGCAGTTATAAATTCAGTAATTACAGTATTCATGAATGGATTTGGAGTCTTTGGTTGGCATAAACCTGTCTAGCGTAAATATTCAAATGTATAAGACTAAACGAATTTAATTTTCAGTGAGTTCTAGTGACTCGTGGTTCGAACGTTCTTGACCCATTCACAACACACTTCGAACGTTCTTGACCGATTCACAACACACTTCGAACGTTCTTGACCCATTCACAACACACTTCCGAGTGCAAATGCCTATTGAAGGAGTCTGTATAATACAGTTTTCATTTATCCACTGGAGTTCAGATTAATCAGATCTTTACCAAACTCCATAAATACTAGAATGTCACTAGTATGATTATTTTGTTCTTTATGGCCATTCTAGTTCTTACTGGTCTGGCCACATGGGTAAAGAAAGCAATAATCAGAATATTAATAAATGACTGGTCATGCCAGTGTATCACTTTTAGTAGCTCTTGTCAGGTAGGCTTGTCAGACACTACTCACTACACTACAGGTAAGTCTTTCAGATGTTGGTTCAGATGTTCCAAGAACTGATTCATAAATGTGCCTGCCATTATAATTATTGATGATAGCTGAATTATCAGAAGCTGAGAGATTTAAAAATTCTGGTAAAATGCCTGAAGGGTGTTTTGTGGTATTAACTGGTTTCATATTATTTAATCAGAGGGTTGGCTTTTTATTGAGGTGAAAGCATTTTATGAAAGTGTTTACTGATTGCTGTAGAGTTCAGATTGAGTTCAGTTATTATTTGTGTACACAACAGCAAAGTTTTGTTATGAGTTAGGGGAATTTTTAATTAAAAGTTTGTCTGGTAGAAGAGCTGTTCTATCTCTCTTAAAGCTTTTAGTCCAGATGTGGTTTGATGTAAAGTGTGCTTGTTAGAACACTGAATATCTGGAGTGAGTTTGAAGAAAAACACTGTGTTGATGCTTTCCATGAATAACTTCTAGTGTTTTTTTTTCAGTGATTTGTGAATATGCCCTTTTCTGTGAAATTGTGAAAAATGCGTCGTAAAACGCCAAAATATTGTGAAAATATGTCTTATCATTAAAACAGGGAAATACAAACAAGTATCAAATAATAACTAGTGATTTTGTTGTATTTAATCACACTTAAAGTACACACACATGATATTAAAGTGTGATCTTTACATTCATGAAACCTTACCATGCAACATTCCAGTTAAATTTCTCTCTTGTGCAGATTTGATATTGTCAATTATTCTTTAAATTTGCAAAATGTCCAATGGCTTCACTTGAGTCAGACACAAGAGTCAATAGAAATGTCACATGATTGAGATGTAAAAGGCTAATTAAGGGACAAAACAGGGGTTTCATCGATGTTATTTTGGTCACCACTATCAGTATGTGAATCTGACTGACTTGCACTCGTTACTGACAGTAAATCTACTTGTGAAGACACTAAAGTTGAAACTGTTCAACTGCAGCACAAATTATCTACGTGGGCTTCACTTACTGTTTTCTCGCATAAAATTGCCTGTTGAAACGATGACTCATTTTCCTGTAAGATAAGCTTGTCTTTTTATAAAAAAAAATCACACAGTACTGAGAGTTTCCTGAAAAATGCATTGCGATTACTTAAAAAAAACAACAAGAAGAAAATAATCCGCAGAGTTTACATTTTAAAAATCCTTCAAACGCTTGATTCAATACAGATTATAACCCAATGAGCGTTTACAGTGACCCGGATGAGCACATGTTTCACCAACCGACTGGTTCTCGAAAATATCGATAAAAGTTGACACGAGTCGTGTTAAAATCGAGTAACCTTTCAAAGCGGTGTACACATAAAACTATTACCGAAATTTTATCCTCTGTAAACAAAATTCACAAAATTAATTAAGATTTAGTATTTTTTCATCCACTTTTCCATTTGTGAATTTTGGGCCAAAAATTGTGAAAAAAGTATACTTTTTGGCTTTGTGAATGGTACCGAATATCGGCATGAAAACAAGGCCAAAAAAAACGCCGACTTCTAAAAGTAATATTAACTGTCATCAAATGGACAAGTCATTTTAAGGGCCGTCTGTGAAACATGTTGAACATTATTAGAAGTTTACAATATATATTAAATTCAACAATTTACAAATTAAAAATCACTTGGTAAGTTTTTGTCCACCAATAAGTAAATTTGCATGGAAAAACTACGCCAGTTTGTTTATAATTTACCTATTTTTTCTCCATTTGCTGTACCAATCGTTTTGTTCAATTTTGGATACTAGTATAGATTTATGAGACGACCCTCAAACTTGAAACACTTCACTGACCACAATAACGGTATTTCTCCATGCAAGCATGGGATTAACATTCCTTTGACGGGAAACTAGGACACCCAATGTCTTTAAGGATTTGTAACTCTTGCTCATCATAGTACCCAACAGATTTCCATCATTAAAATTGGCAGTTTGGCCAAGCAAGCCCGAATTCTTATGTTATTATTCAAGAGCAAGAATATGTTACAAGCCCAGACATACCGTAAATGTCCTTTTTGACAAGCGTGTCCTTTATGGACCACTGCGCGTTTAAATGGAGCCATTTTTTGTTATTTGGTCCCATTCACTTGCGTCATATATGGTTGCGTGTAACCTGTATAGTGGGGCATAGGTTTATTAAGTTACAGGCAATTCCGGATACATAAATATGGCGGTCTATTTAATCGTTTCTATCGAAATTAACTTTAGTTTTTCGTTAATGTTCGAAAAAATAGATCGACAAAAATATTTTGGGACCAAAAAATACCCCATGCATGGGCGTCAATAAGGACATTTACGGTATATAAAACTGAGAATCTGAGCAAGCCCAGTTCCATATTTCCCAGTGCATTGCCTACAGACTTATGCTAAATTTCGAACCAAATTTTTATATACCGTATTCGTTCTAAAAGACGCACAATGGCCTGATCATTTTGCAGAGGATGCGCGGCAATAAAGGACTAAATTTTGTCAAATGTAAATTTAAAAGAATCATATTTTTGTCGTTTGCATGTAAAATTTTCAATGTTGTTATGTATTGTTGTTGCTATTATTCAAATAACAAAGCTATTGACATAATAAGTAAAATCAATGGTGCCTTGTTTAATGTTGTTGCGGAACTTTTTAAAAACGTTTTTCAGCATTTTCAAAATCCTTTAAACAAAGAAAACAAAAAATGGTGGGAAGCGTTCAAGCTTTCCTCGAGGATATCGTGATGTTTTGGCCAAGTAAAAAACCACAGGTATTGTCACAGTTCTTGTTTTAGTTTGGGGCAATAAATCAGAGAAGACAACAAAAATATGTTGTAACTGAATCTTATCTAAAAGTTCCAAATTTGTTTTTACCTAGAAATGGCATTGACCATCCTGTTGAAAAAAATAAAAGCGAATTAATATCTCGAAGAATGTAGATCAGAAATATAAATAGGAACGGCACAAAACGTGCCAAACGCCTGTGGGAGAAAGACAAATTGACCGTGTTTGTCATACAAACACTTAGTGCATAAGGGGTAATAATAGGTGATGACACTTCTCAGCACCTCGATACAATATATTTAGTGTAATGTGTCCGCATAATGCGAATATCATGACACAAATTTTTAAGTGTGGGCAAACAATGGCCGCGAAGTTTAAAATTTTCGTTTGTTAAGAAAGAAGCGTAATAAATTTTTAAAATTCCATCATAGCCATGTCTCAAAATTTTGGGGATGCACGCTTAATAGAGCATGTGCGTCAAATGGAACAAATACTGTAATAATTGTATGTAATCATTCAAATAATTTCCCTAATAACTGAACATTATGGTAACCATAAACATTTATTTAATTTTTGTTTCTTTATAGAATGAATGATGGTCATAGTCTACCGAATTTTATGAGGGCTTTGTTTGGGTTGGGCCCGGGCCCAACGATCAAGGGGGAATAATTAGTAAAAGGACTTTATAACTCGTTACATGCATCACTAATTGCACATAATGATCAAACATTTGAGGCATGTCTTGGGAAAACCGGGCATTATGCATGTGCGTAAAGACTGTCGTCCAGGATTAGCCTGTGCAGTCCGCACAGGCTAAACCAGGACGGCACTTTCCGCCTACAGTGGATTTATGTTTAGAAGAGAATCCCTTGAATAAGAAATTACCATAAAAGCGGAAAGTGCTGTCTCGGATTAGCCTGTGCGGACTGCACAGACTAATCCGGAACAAGACTTTACGCACAAGCATTAAGCCTGGTTTTCCCATGACACGGCTCATTTATTTTATTGATATTTGGAATGCTGTACCTTTGATAAACAAGAAAACTTTGTGTGCTATGCATGTTCATGTGAACAAGAAGTGGAGGATGATAATTATCAGTGTCAGTATTGTTGTCTTTGTTATTTGTACCTTGACTTAGTGACCTAATTTTTATCTGCAGAAAACAAACAGAATAGTCAAAACTAATTAGTGAGTACTGCAAGAATTATGTGGATTGTTTTTAGGTGTCTGCACAGGTTTTGATTGCCATTCAAGTGTTAAGTACCAGAACATATTTGTCACTTTGTTGTTGATGGTGTTTTTTCAGTAAAAAACCTGTTGAAATAGTTAACATTATTAAGCCTACAGGACGAAAAGGTACTAAGTACATGTATGTTGTAACAAAAAAACAACAACCCCACAGTAACCCATATTGCCATACTGTCAGATTGGGCAACAGATTTTGCCAGCATTTCTGGCAGGAGTACACAAACAAACAGTGGCCATTTTGTTTGGCACATGACAGGAACCCCTGTCAGTAATGAGGTTTCCATGTTGAGAACATCTGCAAATGTCAATGACCAGACTGATATCACTGTGGATAAAATATCATTTAGACAGGCAGTAGGGAGATAGCAACTGGGTTCTTCTACCAGTACATGAATTTTGTACATGCAGTTGAACTTGTAATATTGTGCTGGTCAGACTCAAAATGTCACATTGATGGACCCAAGGCCTAATCCTGACGACCAGATTAAAGGAGCATACATGGGTAATTTAGGTGTAGTAAATCACAAGATACGCACAGAAAATAAATGTACCCTTATTTTTTTCGGCTTACTGTACATTTACCCCCAATAAATTCTGGGAGGTTTTACCCTCTCTACACAAACATGGAGCACAGCCCAATCCCAGTCCCTATCACTGACCATTACAGGCAATTTATCAGATTCACAACATATTTTTTTCCAGTTTACTACATTTTACAAATTCAAAATTCAAAATTCCACGGATAATCAGAACTAGAACATTTCTAAAAGAGGGTGACAAAAATGGTCGAGTCAGTAAAACTTGTCCAGTTTATATCCAGTCCAGTTTATATCCAGTTTATATCCAAGCCAATGATCATAAAGGGTCCTTAATAGTGAGCAAAATGACCAGAGATAGTAATAATCTTAAGCGTGGAGAGCAATTATAGCACCATTTGTTTACGCTTTCTTTGTTGGGTTTTAGTAAGTGGCTTTTGGCCATATGCCACCCTCAATAGCTCTGTGAGTAATATCTTATTATAAGAGTATTGGAGTTCAGTCTGTTGTTATTGATTTCACATTTACGTGAATCTGCAGTATGGCATCAGCACTCATAGTTGAATACAAAAGTGTGTGTATGAGAAATTATGATTAACTAATTGATTGCACTGTTGAATGATGTGTTTGAATCATCGCATGACTGCCTGCATTATTCCTGTGTTCTTTGTTATGTATTTTCCTGCGCATTTAGTAATCAATTTCATAACAAAATTTGGCTCCAGTGGTTCTGCTGTGTGAGGAACAATATCATGACTTGTGGGGATTGTGACACAAGTTTGTTTTTATTGGAATTAAACTAAACAAAATTTCAGTGTTTTTTTCCTGTAACTTGGCATAATTTTTGTGTGTGCCTTTGGTTTGATTGTTGCTTCAAAAATGTTACCATATCGTGTGTGCCATTTAATTTCCTTCTTTTGGGTAATTTAATTAAACACGTCCTGTTTGTTGTTTATCATATTTAATTTAAACATCTGCTTATCTCAGTTTGATAACAGTTATGAAATAGAAGAATATTTTAAGGGGGTATGACACATTCAGAATGTTTATTTTATTATAAAAATATTATTTCTTTCCAAGGATGTCACTTGTTTGTCTTGACATGTATGCTGTCAGATATCTGTCATAATTTAACAATTTAACACGCTGGTCATTTAGCTCCAAGGACATTGTGGGAGGGGTGGCAGTATCACAACAATTTTATGACCAATTGACATCTTGCCCTGAGGAAAGTTATTGGTGTGAATATTATTGTTGGCCCTGAGGAAAGTTATTGGTGTGAATATTATTGTTTAGAATGTCAGTGTTAACAAGGAGACTTTGAAATAGTGGTGTCTTAGGTTTTTGTAGGTGTTTTGTGAATGTATTATCATTGTGGGTGTTGTGAAAATATTTATGTGAATTGAAATTAACAAAATGTACATGTGTTTAGGAAGTTAAGTGCTAGAAAATGTGGATATCAAAAACCTTGTGAATTAACAACATGTTAATTGTTTTAAATGGCAACGAGACAATGTATAGATCGAGAGTTTATTTTTCTGTTCAGTCATTTGAAAGAACATGAGCATCTAGCTACATGTGTAAAGTACAGCGTTGATTTAAATATCTATTGCGCAGTATCTGATAACAGATGCAGATATGAGTACCAGTATTGTAAATACATAATTACAATTATAAACACAGTGATAAAGTGGTACGGGATAATGGATAATATCGGATATTTTATGTTCCATTGCTTCTATAATGATCGAGCCTTTGATTGTAAGACAAATAATTGTTGAAATATTACACGCTGCTGACTAGGGCGTTTTGTTGACTCCTTTTAAAAATTGATAGCTCATCTGGCTTGTTTACCCGTTGAATAATTCGGGTTGAAAAGTCTCAGTTTGGAATGCATTGTAGTTGAAGTCTATTGTCCGATGCTGTTAATGTTATGTGTCTATTCTTTGGAGGTTTTCTTTAAGACATATGCAAGAAATATTTGTTTTTATGAGAATGTATTTTTTTTAAAGCTAATTGTCTTGAATGCTTTGTAATAACTAATTTAAAGGGATACTTAATAATATTCACATTCATATGCTTGTTCAAGGTTTATTTTTGTTGTAGATGTTTTATTGCTATAAAAAAGTATTGTTTATTTCAAATAAGAGCATTAGCTATTTATGGCATTTAGGCATTAAATCATTGATAGTTTGATAACAGAAACAGGGTGACATCATTATTCATTTATTGTACGGCATTCATTTATAAAATCTGGTAGTGTTCCTTTAAAACAGCTCAGGGCTTACAAGCTTTCAACATTGTACTTTTCATTTGGTGTGGTTAAAATAACCTTCTGTAGTGAGGCATTGTTTGGAAGTATTTAAAATGAAATATTCCTAAACTAAAATGAGGATTAATGGCTGAGATTAAAATAATTTAAGGCTTTTACAGCTTAATAGTGAAGGATGTTTAGACAATCTGTTTTAAGCAGTTCATGTTAGAAATATATACTTTAAATTGTTATACTTTACTGTGTGACATGAATAACTACTACTTATTGTTTCACAGTCATTAGCCTTTGTGTTGCCAACAATTTTTTCTTTGGAATTTATAAGTTATAAATTAATATTTTTTGTGTGTTTGTCAGTAATAAATGAAAAAGTGCACTTTGAAGAAGAACACAGTAAGTTTGGATCTGAAAAAAAGTAGAACACGGATGAAAAGTGGGACATTTCTTTTAAAAAAATGGTCATGTGTTAACATTTATATTGTGCAAAATATGTTTATTGTTATGACCAAATATTTGCTTATAAGACACTTTGGCTAGTTCAAAATAATGAGATAGTGCAAAAGATGACTTGTG
Source organism: Congeria kusceri (assembly GCA_027627225.1). NCBI lineage: Eukaryota > Metazoa > Mollusca > Bivalvia > Myida > Dreissenidae > Congeria > Congeria kusceri. Next base: position 88,885,994 of record CM051024.1, read on the forward strand.
GTTCTTTAAAAGAGACAATTCCAATGTGTTTTATGTTAACAGAGACTAAGGTGCTCCAATTTTCAATATAACAATGCTTCTGTTGGGATCAGATTTGGACCAACCCAGGGGGTCCGTTTCAGGTGCTGAGGATGTATTGAACGGTAAGTGTTGATTTCTATGCTAAAATTAATATTCATTAATTCATTCAAGTTTATTGCATTAAACTAATACATCAGATGATCAGTATATCTTAAATGATATTTCTTGGATATATTTAGTGAGAGTTGATTTGGTATTCAGTTTGTATAGTCAGAAATTGGTCTATAGTTCTGTTTACATTTAGAATGTGGATATTTTTTCTGGTTTTACAATTTGTGTAATAATAAATGGTATTCTTGTATGAAATTCCCTGCCCCCCTCCCCCATCATTTTGGGAGTTGGGGGTGGGGTGGGGTGGATTCTGTGTTACAGTAATGTGTCAGTATTCTGTATCAGATTGACTATATACTGGTACATGTATGTTTTCAAAGTCCCCTTCAGTCTATATGTAAGTTTTTTTCCTAAATGCAGTATTTTTGCACCTTACTGAATATTTAATTGTCTTCCAAGAGATATAATACTAGCATGTGATTGAGACAGTATATGCATCTACACAAACACGTTTACAAGTACAAAAGGCTGATGTTCTTATCTTGCATCTTGTCACTTTACAAGGGTGCAAAAACACTAAATTTGTCTGGTTGAAGCAATAAAGGAGGAAATTGCTCCAAGACATTTACTGTCAAACATGTCTGTCAATAAAATTATCATCATATTTTACTTTGTCTGACAAAGTGCAGTGATTTGCAAGATAATTAATATTTAATGATCTTCTACATGCTTGATCTAGTCAAAAATATTGGAAAGCGGTGTATTTTACCCTAGGCAAAATTTATATCTAAGAATAAAATCCAAGGACCGTATGACACAAAATGTTTGGAAATTTTGGCTGAATCTTAAATACTTGCCAAAGCATTCTTTCTTTAAATGTTAAATCATTGAAAAGATAAATTTAGATCTTTGTAGCATTAAGAAGAAAATACACCTACATTGTTTTCTAACTTTTACAGGAACTTGTAGAAGTAGTTTGGCTGTTTGATTGCTCGTCCATGTCACATACAATTATATCGTATAATTTATGGTCATCATAAATAGCTGGTTCAGAATGATATCCTATGACCAGTTCAAGTGTGGTGATACAGGTTTGGTAAACAAAATTTAGGATAATTCACAAGTAGGGACAATGAAATGTGAGGAAAGAAAAAAATCTTGTGAGCATATTTCGTAGATTGCTCATGCTTTGACTAAGTTGGCACCAATAAATGAGGCTTGTCGAAAAATCTGGCTAATGGTCAACATTTGAGGCGTGTCATGGGAAAACCGGGCTAAATGCATGTGCGAAAAGTGTTGTCCCGGATCAGCCTGTGCAGTACATCACTTTCCGCATACAGTGGATTCATGTTTAGAAGTGACTTCCTTGAAACAGAAAATACCATAAAAACGGAAAGTGTCGTCCTAGATAAGCCTGTGCGAACTGCACAGGCTGATCCGGGACAACACTTAACGCACATGCATTAAGCCCAGTTTTCCCATGACACGCCTCAAATGTTGACCATTAGCCAGATTTTTCGATTTTGCCAAAGCATGACGAAAATATTTTTTCCCAGAAAGTGTGAAAATTTGCCTCTTCTAATAATTACTAAAATTTGAGTAGGCAATGACTTAATTTGGGCTACGGGAAATGCTAACATAAGCTTTGCATTGAAATTGTGGTCAATGTTGTTCTTAAAATGTATATGTACAATCTTTCATATCAATTATTTAAAAAATAAGCAGATAAAAGTGACAATAAAACAGAAAAAAATAAAAATGACAAAGGAAATAAATCAGCAAGTACTAGTGTTGACTTTTCATTGTTTATTAGTGTTGTGTAACCTAAACCAACTATCAAGTCAACAAATATACATGTATTTGAGTTTCAGTTTTTACAGACACAAACTATTTGGTGATTAAAAACTAGCTTATTGTGCATTTGAAAGCCAGTGTCCGCGAAAACTTGAAAAATCTGTCAGTCATTCGGTCTGACTGGCTTTAATTATTTGTCAGTCCGAATGAATTTCTGTCAGTCCGACTAAAAACAAGTAATAACTTGTAAAACTCAACAAAAATGAGACAGCTATCAATATTTACTTTATTTTTCTATTTTGTAGATGTGCGGGTTGATATTTTTTATTTAGATTATATAATCATATTTATGTTTAAAGTTAACTTAAGTTTTCAACACAGCTTTTAGGTTTGTCAGTTCTCTGTTCATTTGTGATACATATTCCATTATCTATGACACAGGACCTAACATTTAAGTCAGTTGGGCTCATTCAAGTAATTTCTAAGTTTCTCTGTCAGGCCTTTTTCTGACCTTTTTGGGAAAAAGTACCTTGGTTAAATTGGGAAATTCACGACGTAAAATTTTCAAAATTGGGAAACGTGTATCACTAAATCGTAAGTATATTGAAGAAATTTACAGTTTTAAATCAATAAATAATAATTTAACAGCAGTGATAAATACCTAAACAAGCTATGTAACCAAGAGTTTGTAATCGTATGCATGTCTCATTTCCTATAAGTATGTGTATATTTCTAAAAAAGCATCACCAAATCTGACCAACTTCACCAAAATATCATTGTGGGATCTACTGTCTACATGATTTAGTTTTAATGATGTGTTAATAAACATTGTGCAGTGCCTACACTACGTAGGTCCCGAAAATATGTGATAACATGAAAAGCAATCTTTACCTCCTTATATTTAAATCCTTCCATTAACTGACACATCCACTTGTGTAAATAACAAAATATTTGCCCAAACTCATGTTACATTTCATCATTCTAGATGACAAACAAATTGTTTTTCTTTGTGTTACCCATTTTATTACACAGCTATTAGAGTGTTCTCCCCTTGTAAACAATTTCAACAATAAAATTAGAGGATATCCAAATGTAAAGCCAGTGTGAAAAAAATCGGCTGTTTAGTATTGAAAAATCGTATTTTCACTTTAATTTTCGGAAAAAAATACATATTTTTTACAATTGGGAATTTTTGGGTCAGAATTGGGAAAAATTATGTATATTTGGCATTGGGAACGGGTCCGACTATCGGACCCGTGAGAGCAGTAGAAAAAGGCCTGTCTGTATTTTCATTCTCATCTTGTAGATCATGGAATTGGGCCGAATTGTCCGATATTACGAAATTTACGTCACATCCCGTCTAAATTTCTGCGAATTGTAAATATCGTCATCGGACTTTTTCGTCAAGTCAGTCGGACCGATTTTCTTTCAACTTTTGTCGGTCCTGCACTAAATTTATCAGGCAGGACCGACGCTTTTCGCGGACACTGAAAGCAATGTTTGTTCTTAACTTTTATTCCATTTTAAATAGGAATATATGCTAATGAACTTATTTTGTTCATTGTAATTATGCAACTATATCTGTTGTAAGATCGTACATACACAATTTAAAGTGATGCACATTTTGTCCTGCATTGTCAGACAAAAATACATCCTGTGGTGATACCCATGCTCCCCACTGGAATACTCTGAAAACAAACCAGTTATTCAGAGGAGTTATTCCACTAATCAGCCTAGTCGATTATTTGGCTTATATCTGCAGATGTTCAGAAAGTCAGTTTATAAAGGAAGTGACATGCCAAAAACACAACTGAGGAATGTGGACCGAAATGCATGAACTGTAGACAAAGCAAATTAGAATGCAGAATATTTTACTTTCAGGGTGCCCTCTGCCTGAAAAACTTATGTAACCAAATTTACCTTGCTTTGTTGAAAAAATGATTATACTGACCAATTTGTAGGTTTTTATATATTATTACATTATATGTAAATTTTGTGGAATATTTTGAAAATTAAAAGAACTTACTTAAAAATGCTAAAACTTAAAAAATGCGAAAACTCCAGCTATATTAAATTTATAAAATGAAATCATGCAGTGTTTATTATATGTTAATATAACCGGCTAGATCCTTCAATTTTTACCAGAATACTACATAATCACTTGCCCAAAAAAAAAAGGAAAAGGTGAACAGCCTTAGCCACTAGCCAAGCAAGACAATGACTAGGTCACGGTTATAAGGCGTAAAAAAATGTTTGTTTCAGGTTATCCGACCTCCCCTAAAAAATGCCCCAACCCTAGAACATTTTATTGAGTTTGTCAGATATTTGTTGTTTTATTTGCTTTATTTCTATAAAAAAAATGTTTTGTGGATAAGTAAGTGTTTTGTTTTGATAGCGTCCACTTCAAAACAATTTTTAATGATATTTCCAACTTGTTTTGAATATTCATTCACTTTTAGAATCTTCAAGTTGACCAGTTACCAAATAAAAAAAATCAATAAAAACAAACAAATCCCTACCTACCTGCCCTAGTTTTTTTGGCCATGTAACCTGAAACAAATATGTTTTTTTTTATGCCTAAGGGATCACTTGGCCAGGTCACTTGAAAATGTCCTACCCATCCTCTGGTGTTCAGAACCACCTCTATTTACCCACAAAGGCTCCAGTATGCCCACTAGGTCAGTGAAACCAATTACTTGCCAATTATTGGGTTGTTGACATCAGCAGATTGTATGGTGAAAACTGCTTAATTTGATGTCTCCCTGGATTTATTTATTTATCACTTATTGAGTGACAAATTGGTTTCACTTTGGGATAAGGCCAGAAGGTTTTTATTTATTGGTTGTCTGACATTTTTGAAGTGTCCGGTTGGAGGAGGGAAAAAAATAAAAATAAAAAATAACAGAGATTTGAGTAAATTAATGACTTATAATTTCACACATGGAAATGAGAAGTGATATTAAGATCTTTATGAATTATTACTTAAAATCATTAACACAACATTAACTTAATCACTGCATGATAAACATGACCTTAATACCAATAATAGTAACATTACTTAATCACTGCATGATAAACATGACCTTAATACCAATAATAGTAACATTTAAAGGCAGTGCTTATCATAAAACTACTGTTAAAATATGCTCACACTTAAACAAAGTAGGCCTATGTCAGATATTGCTGGACGTATAACAGCATGTTTAATGAAGTGAAAACTAACTGAATATATCTAAGTAATAAATCAATTTAATGAAATTTGTTAATTATAATATTGATATAAAATTATAAATGTGTATTTAATACAATGATTATAAGATCTTAATTTGTTTTATTGAGTATTTTCTTCTGACTTGAAGTGTTGCATGATGTATACAATAACAAAGGGGAGATCATTTGAATCATACAGCGATATACAGTCACAATGCATGTTACATAAAATTTAGTGATTTCTTCTGCGTTTGTTGTTTGCATTCCGTGTAACAGGTTGAAACTTTTTCACAAGATCATTTTTACGATATCGGTTACATTCTACAAAATTTTTTTTTTTACTTTTTGGAAGAAATTGGGTCGGTTGATCCGAGAACCAAGAAATACAAAAACCTCTCACGTAAGGCTGTTTGCAGCACTGTGAACTGAGGAAACACTTTCTGACATGATTATAAAGTTTAGCATAATTATTTTCATGAAGTTCCTACATATTTCTGAAAAGAAAGTGTAAAAGGTAAAAGATTATAATTTGTGGCCAAATCACTTTAAGTATGAACAATGGATTTTCAAATGATTCAGCAACAGGGGTCGTATTCCAGATACATCTTAAGTGAAATCTTATCCTTAGCCTTCAAATCATCATTTTCCTTAAGCATTTTATTCCATGTATACATGAAATTCTGCTAAATGTTAAGTAATTATCAGCTTATTATTAACTTATATTTACTTAACTGTAATTGGATTCATTAATTTATGTATAATTTTTTAAATATATTACCTTGGAAAAATTGGAACTTGAGTGAAAATATTTTAAGATCAACTTAAGATGTTTCTGGAATATGGCCCCAGCACTTGATATTTATGTTGGCTGATAGTAAAATCTTGATCACTTACCATGACAAAGAGCGTGAAAATCACTTTTAAGTGATGCTACATGATAGCTGACAGATGTCTAGTATGAACACTGGCTGTAATTTAGGCTTTCTGTTGATGTTATGTATGCTTCAGGTATATTTTCTCAGGTGCAAATTGTTGTATGATGTTATGCATTGAAAAGCTAGTGGGAATATGGGGGGTATCAGGGTAGTGACTTTGTGCATGACGTGAACATGTTGGTTCATTTGGTAAACAACAGTGTCAACCATGAACAGTGGATTTATGTTTAGAAGAGACTTCCTTGAAACAGAAAATACCATAAAAGGGGAAATTGTCATTCCGGATAAGTCTGTGCGGACTGCACAGGTTGATCCGGGACGAAACTTTACGCACATGCATTAAGCCCAGGTTTTCCATGACAGGCCGCATTTGTACTTTGATACACCAAATGTTCTGGCAGCTGTTTTGATAACTGCCAATGTATCTTTCATATTATGACAGGCAAGTGACCCAAATATAGAGCTGTGTTGGAAGTGTAGATAGGAGTAAATGGTCATATAAGGGTGTGATATAACCGATGCCAAATATAGACAAAGTATACCAAAATACACCAATAATTGGTAGAATTTGTGACTCAAATGTTTGCATTAGACATTGGTCAGAGATTGGCTTTAATTGCTATTGAAATTTAATGACATGATTTTGATTATGTATCAGTCATTAGTTGTAAAATTTAATGAGGTGCCCTTTTGGTGTTAAGCGTAACGAAGGCTATGACAAAAGGAGTATTTTGAAAGTTGTGAGTTATAAACTACTGTTGTTGTTTTGATGTACATGAAGTGTAAGAAATATCAGAATTTTATGTTTTGGAATGTGTTGGTAATATTTAATAATGAAATTTTAAAATTCTGCACTTTTTTATTTATTTTTTTTTAAATTTATTTGGGAGACTTATTGTGTAGTTACTGAGTAAGTATTGAAACATCAACAAAAACTATTTTATTTTACGAAAAATGGAAATAAATTATATTAAATAATGAAATTTAAAAAATCTGCACTTTTTTATTTATTTTTTATAAAATTTATTTGGGAGACTTATTGTGTAGTTAATGAGTAAGTATTGAAGCACAACAAAAAACTATTTTATTTATCGAAAAACGGAAATAAATTATATGCTGTTGATGCAGACCCGTTTATCCAACAGCATCAGCTACATTCGGTTTTGAATTAGAAAATAAGAACTGCGCATGTGCTAATTATCTATCAGACTCATGGAGATGCTGTATATATATATAATAGTTTGCTGTGCAGCAAAGTATTATTTTAGTTTTAAATTTCTCTCTTAATAGACATTTCTGAACATAACTTATTCTCAAAATGTATTATAAGATTATTTTAAAAATATTCTGATATAAGAATAAAATGGATGTTTTTACGTTATAATTTTTGTACAAAATCATACAGCCCCTCTTTAAAGTGTTGTATAAATCGATCAAATTGGTTTTTAGTTTCGTTTCCAGCCATGCAGAAAAATATATGGATCAACATGACAATTTACTATCAGTAAAATGACTTGAATCTAGACTGCAAATTTGTGTGACCTTGTACTTGCACTTGTGACCTCATTGAATCTGTTTTATCATTTTCACCCACAACAATCTTATGTTGGTGTGGTAGATAGGATGGTCTGTCGTTAAATGCATATTTCTGTCATCTAAGAATAATTATGTTATTGACTAGCAAAATCGTATTTCCGTAATTATGTGGTAAAATGTAGTTCACTTAATTGTGTGTATATGTAACTTTCCTGATATTTTAGTTTAGCATGTTAATTACTGTCTGATAGATTATTGGTGATGATAAGCTTAATCACTATATGCTTTAAGGATAAACTTTTGATGACCGATGCACTGTGGCCATTGATGCATGAAATACAATGATTTAAATATCTGATAGAGGGTTTGACTTAATTAATAGTTAGCGTTCAAAAGTGTTAGACTTGAAAGTGTTATTGTGTATGTTGTTTAAATTGATTGAGATTTCGTTTTAATACATGCTGGTTTAATGTACATCGTGGTTGCTGGCAACAGCAGTATTGACAATGAAAACATGGAGTAAAACTTGCATTGCCTAATCACACAGGAATGTGAACTAGAGCATTAATGATTGTGTTGATTGTGAATGATGCATGTGTTTTCACAGTGTGTGTCAGTTTTACATTGTGTTTGTGTGTTTTCACTTTCTGTTTCTGTAGTCTTCTAATTGTTTGTAAATTGTTCTTTCAAAGTCAGTGCTTGGATTATAACTTCAACTGAGGTAGTTATTACTTATAATATTTTAGGAAGCATTTTAAATTGTTAATTTGATAATGCGTAATGTACAAGTTGGGTATTTGAGCAGTTTATTTTGTGGACATTTCTTAAGACTTCCATTGAATGGGAATTGGTGTTATATGGCTATTATAGGCTTGAACAGGCTTGAACAGTGGGATATAGGATTGCGGCTGCAATAGAGGTGATAATCGTTGCCGCAAGTACTTCTTGTAATTATGACAGTAAAACCTGTAGACATAATGTCAAAAACTTATTCAAAATTTCATTCATTCAGAATTATTTGTAAGTTTTTTTTTAATGGAGCTTTAGATGGGATTAGCATGGTTCTGAATGTAGGGAGGTCAGGTCTTTAACGTACATGCTTTGTGTCATGTTGCCTGCATTTGGCACCAATCATTCAGAATATTTTATGAACCGGTCATAAGTGCTATGTACATGTGTGAGAAACATTCTGTTGATGCTGTGACTTATTATTATTCACAGAACAATGATCAAAGCGCTGAAGGCACTGCAGTTGTTCGCCATTGCGTAACACTGGGCACATCATGGACAGTCTGGGCATTTAGATAGGGATGACATACGTCACCTTAAATACAGTTGTTATAAATGTTTGAAAGAAAATATTCATTTATGTATTTTCTATAAAATGTGTTCAATAATATACATATGACTAGAACATTGCTAAGTGATTGATATTATTCAAAATTTTAAGTTTAAATACAATATTGCCTCGTCAACATGTAAATCAAATTTGAAATAAATATATCGTCATTGTGTAATTATGTTATTTTTTTCTCTCAATCATGCCATTTTGAATTGTTTCAATTCAATATATTTATTGCGTCAAATGTGTAGCTGATGAATTTAGGTCCATTGTAAATCGTACGCCACTAAGTAAAACGTTATCATATGTAAAAACTAGATAAAGTTACTTTCAGCAGCTTTAAACTCTGTACGAGTACAATATATGTAAAGCCTTACAAAAAAAATCAATTCAAAATAAAAAACAATGGCGGGCAAGAAACGTAATGAGACAAATTCTTTGTCCGATTTTCAATTGCATGCTCTTTCTTTGGGCTACAAACATATGAGGCGTGTTGTGGGAAAACCGGGCTTAATGCACGTGCGTAAAGTGTTGTCCTCGATTAGCCTGTGCAGTCCGCTTTTATGGTATTTTCTGTTTCAAGGAAGTCTCTTCCAAACATAAATCCACTGTAGGCGTAAAGTGCTGTCCTGAATTAACCTGTGCGGACTGCACAGGCTAATCAGAGAGGACACTTTACGCACACGCATTAAGCCTGGTTTTCCCACGACACTCCTCATATATTAATTTAATGGCATTCCTACTTGACATTCCGATATTAAATATTCATTACTTACACACATTATCTGGATATACATGTATATAGTAAAAAATGACCATTATGAGTTTTATAACCGGACACTCTGTGGAAATCAGATGATTACGCTGTTGAAGATCAAAAGCTGTGGAGTTGAACAAAACTCAATACTAGCCCTAAAAAACAAACAATATGCTGAATATTAAAAATATTAAACAGTATATGAATGCAAAGACTGTGCTACAAGCTTTTCAACCGTATTAGCTACCGTTTTTAGTTCCTCAAGGTAGTAACTATCGAAATATTGTTGGTTTATTTCGGAAATGTCTTAAAATGTATGCCCTTTCCAGAGCATTCCGTTGACCCGAGTTCCCAGGTTTTGAAGCGTGGAAATTAAAAAATACGCTTGTTTGACTCGCGAGGTAATTATTTCATGCGTCACTTTTTACCCGGGGCAATTTCCGGACTTGCGTCATACAGTATAATTCGGCTGGCTGATTATCCCAATCAGTCGAACAGCGATGTCAAAGCCGATAAAACACTCGGCGATTATTGGTTGGAGGCGGCTTATTGTCAATCAGTGGTCAAGTTATCGTGTAGCTCCGCCCATTCCGCAGAGTTTTGTAGCTCAGAAAAATCTATATTGACCAATTAAAACACAGTTATATGCGCTTCCAATGACGTGAACAATCGACATATCGGCGTAATATACATGTATCCACACTTAAGTTTATGTACATGAGTCCGTTAGAGTATGTTTATTCCCGACCATTTAACGTTTAAAACACAATTTACTCACCGCTTCCGTTGTTGATAATATCCACATTCCTAAATATAAAGGCACTGTTTTAAATTACTTTCCTTTATATTTCGGTAAAATTATTAATATATTTCCAAAATTTGGAATCCGATTTCAACAAAAATTCTGACTCTTATGTAAAATTTCATATATCCAAAATATCCACCATCGAATTTTAGTGTTCGAGTGTCATAAACACATTTTTTTAATAGTCTGTGAATTTCATGTAAATCCTTTGTTTTCTAGAAAAGCGCGCGAAAGTTATGCTGACACAAACGACGTCACGTTCCACGCATGGAAAGCGTGCATGTATCGACCATGTGCTTTACCAAATATATACATGTCATCGAGGTATAAACAATTCGTAGTGCAAGAACTTTGAAATCTTTTCTTTTTATATAAAACTTTTGTAGTGCAAAAACTTTGCGATCTTTAGAATTTAGAATTTGAATAACTATTTTATTGTAGTGTATTAATTAAACTTTTTAACGGTGAAACAATATGTGCGGAGCGTATCTTCGCATATTTTTGGGGGAAGTAAAGCCTACGTATTGTTGTACATTATATGCGATTTCTATAAAAAAAAATCATTGGTATTTTTAGTATGTAAAGAATATGCTCAAATCGTCTTTATAATAATAATAATAATAATAATAATAAATAACAATAATAATAATAATAATAGATCTAGTAATAATAATAATAGATGTAATAATAATAATAAAAGATCGAATAATAATAATACTGGACCTAATAATAACAATAATATAATATTAAGAAGAAGAAACTGAAATTAAATAAATTAAAAAGAAAAGAATAAGTTAATAATAAATAATAATTAATAAATTTAAATAATATTATTAAATTATAATATAATTAATACATTAATACAAATAATAATAAAAAGAAGGAAAACGAATGGAAACTACCTACAAATCATCGACTCTTGAGGGTTTATATCAGACTCTTGGCAAATTTGATTTTGACTCTTGAAAATTTGACCCCAAGAGTCATTGACTCTTGAAATTCAAAGTCTAAGGAAAGCCCTGCCCTTTTAATTAATTAAGCATTTGGAGTAGCAAAACTGTCAAAAAAGTATATGAACAATTCCTCAACCACACCTGGGAATCGAACCCGGGTCCTTTAGAATGCGAGTCCGACATGCTAACCACTAGGCTATTGCCGCTGCGTCTCTTTGCGTTAAAAATTCTGCCTATTGTAGTTTCCTATATGATTAGTGTATCCGACCTCAATCGTGATACATACTATAATATTATCCGAAATGCTCCGTAAAAATCGACCGCTACTGCGTAATAACCGCTCAACTGTTCTGTATCGTAATAATGATGGCCACGTAAATAATAAAATGAGTAATAAACATTCCCTACTAAACAAATTCACTACTCAACAAATAATCTTTACATGAGTCGGCGATAACGAGATAAATAGGTAATGGCTAGATTTTTTCTGACCCCAGATATTCATTCATAAATGAATAAGGACGTTGCATAACATACTATTTTATTTTCTTCCGCGAGTACATTCATATTTGATCCCACATTGAAAGTTGTTGACTTAAGTTTTCCCAACATGTCATGTTCTAATCAAATTCATTATCATAATGATTACCATTTGACAAATGAAAGGATATTCAAAACGGTACTTCTAACTTTCGCGTTGTTGACTGGCCTAAAGCGGTTAGGATCATAGTTCTTAGACTGTTCAATTTTGGATTTGCGGTATCTTTAGTTATTCGCATAAAACAAGCAAAATAAAATACCGGTATTGTAAAGCTTGTAATGTACAAGCCAGCTGACAGACTCAGAGGAATACATTTCTGGCCCTAATGTGATGTTTTCTTGAGCCCTGCAGCATATAATTTAAAGTATATGTTGGTTGTTGCTTTAAACATCAATACATTTCCGATAGTGTCCAGGAAGAAGAAAGCCCTCATGGTTATAGATCGTTGTCTTGATGCTGGTGTAATTCTGTGTGTGTAGGAGAAAGGTGATTGTCCTGTATCTGTAGTGGTATGTTTATGAACATTTGTAATAATGTTATCATGAACATAAATATAGGCATCCGGATTTCTGGAATGCCAGAAAATTGTCCGAAATTTGGTCTAAAAGAATTTTGGATTCGAATCGTAGTGGAAATAAGTTCTGGAAAAACAGTGATGATTATTTCTTCACTACAGGTGTTAATTAATGCAGACCTGTGATGAAGAATTATTTGACATTATCACACCCAGTGTTTTTTTAGGGCCAATTTGGGACGGAAATTCGGCCCCATTCCCCTGCTAAAAAAGTATTTATTTTTCCCCTATATTTGCCTTAAAATTCCCCTCAGAATGTAAGCTTTATTTTGAACAAAAAATGATCAAAATCGGACAAAAATTGACTAAGGTAGAGGCATTTTCGTAAAAAAATCCCAGCAATCTTTAATCAAACCAATTTAGTGCATATTCTAAGTTATCATTTCTAGCAAAACAATTGATTAATTTTTTATAACAAAGTAGAATATAAGTATGTAATAATGCTTTTCTAAAAAAAAAAAATTCCCCTTTTGCCGTAAAATTCCCCATCTGAAGGGCCCCGCCACCTTTCCCCCAAAGGTGAAAAAGAAAAACTGACACCTCACGTGACCACTCTGTGTATTTTGTCCATAGGCCAAAATTTATATTCCAGAGTAATATTTTTTCATATCTCCCTCGCGTGGAGCTAAAAATAGAACAGCAATTGTTTTTTCAAAACGTAACAAAATTGAATAAATATCCAGCTACAAGCATTTGCAGTTCCTTTTTGTATCCACAAAGCTTAACATTTTATATTTCATTTTTTCACTTGAACCGTGCTAACCAGAAACGCGATGTGTTTTTGAAATCACCATGACTGGTCAGAACGTATTTTTAAATTCGTATTTTGTCTTCAAACCTGTATCCGATTATCAATATTGGCGTCCAAAATAATTTTAGACATCACGATGCATGGTTTCTTTAATTTTGTGTTTAAACACGACACAACACAACCCTATGTAATATATGTAATAATAACAGTCCAGTGAAAACTGGTTTGTGTCGTCACTGCACAATTTGTTTACAGATTACTGACAGTATGCCACACATTTATCGGTTATGTGATCTGAATATCCATTAAAAATACTTTCCATCAACTGCATATTATTTCTTTTGGAATAACACGATGCGTTTGCCCGTATTTCGCCATGTTTATAATTCATCTAATATAACACGCTGTAGAAACTTCCTATCGATCACGCCATCTTTAAAATTGACACGTCTAAATATAGCTGTACACACTCAATGGTCATGCCGGTAAAAGGTTAAGGTCATGTCTGTGAAGCATTAGAAAGTACGGTAGGCTGGTTCTGCAATGTTTTAACTAGATAACTATTGTATAGTGAAATGGTTATGTCAAGCTTCGGCTTAGGTGGCATTACAAATGTTACTAATTAGAGTCTACATTACAGTAATGTCACAACAAAATCACGAAGCTTATCATTTCAAAGAGTTATACGGATTGTTTGGATTGTTCGGTGTAATAAAATAAATAACAATTGGCTGAGAGGGTGATATACCGTAAATAATATAAACCCTCGAAAAGTCATGTCAACCTGGGTTACAACCTCGGTTGATATAACATTTCTCGGGTTGATATTATTTTATATCACCCTTTCAGCCATGTGTTATTTATATATTACCTATGTGTTTGTCAAATCAATGGTTTTAATAATTTTTTATCTCAATATTAATGTTTTAAACATAGTTTTGACTTTATTTTTTTGCAGAAATGCAGGGGGCTTCGTATATTTTCATTGTACATTATCTTTATCACGCACAAAACATGATAAGTGAACACTGACTCGTGAATGCAAATACATCCACTATAAGTTGGGGTCAATACATGTTCTTTGATCTTGATTGATTAGTGAGCAAGATTTTTTTCTTCGCTGTGTGATAACTTAATTTAACATGTGAATATTCATTTATGTGGCGCGTCGTGGGAAAACCTGTCTTAATGCATGTGCGTAAAGTGTTGTCCCGGATTAGCCTGTGCAGTCTGCACAGGCTAATCCGGGATGGCACTTTCCCCCTACAGTGGATTTATGTTTAGAAGATACTTCCTTGAAACAGAAAATACCATAAAAGCGGAAAGTGCTGCCTCGATTAGCCTGTGCGGACTGCACAGGCTTATCCGGGACAACACTTTACGCACATGCATTAAGTCCGGTTTTCCAACGACGCGCCTCATATGTATGGCATATAACTTTGGGGATTTGAATGGCCCATGTGTTCTGCTGGGATCTTGATTGTGTTGTTATTGACATAAACAATCTTTCCTACCTTCCTAGCTAGCAGGTTTTATCATGATAACCTTAGTGATTATATGAACAGTAATATCAGTGGATCCATGCTAAAACCATAGACATTGGTATGATACTTATCGAGTTAGAATGTTTTTGTACAGAGTTGTATAGATTTTCCATAAAATCAGACATGATACTGCATGTACTTGAATTGTGCCAGTTGGATTACAAGAACACTCTGCATTCAGCCTGTTAACACTGAACCGATAGGGTTATTGTGTTTAGATAGGGTTGGTGGGTAATGATTGGAAATACATTGGTGGAATTCACTAGTTCTGAGCACTGCAATGCTGTGGGAAGGTGAAAACTGCAGTTAACAATGAGTGGAGTGTAGCCTTAGTTATGAGTGGATTGTAACTTCATTCATGTGGTGTTGGTCTAATGACTGTCTTGGAGGCAGGGATTCTGGGAGTGGAATAGGTGGTGAGAACTCAAAAGGCACAAATGCTGCTAAAGGTGTGAATGGTGGATGTTACTGAGCACATTGTCAGTCATTGATTGCACATGTTCATTGCTTTCCTGCTGCTTTGAAGGCAGACTTCGTGGAAGCTAAAAAATTTCAGACATTCTGTCTGACATCTCATAATTTGCTGGACCAAAATAAAATTTACCAGACTGAAAAAATGTTTTCTCATCATAGGAAATGTTTTTGAAACCTTGAAAGAGCTGTCAGACAGTCGGACTGATTCTAGGTGCGACTCTAAATGTCTGTCAAACTGATGGCTATTGAGAAGTCTGTTTAAGGGATCTGTTTGCTGGCCCTAGTATTGTGTGACAGCTCTCTGTTACTATTATGAAAATGTGACGTAAATTATGTGGGTATTACCATGCCAGGGAAGTATTTGGTGATAATGAAGAGCCTGGTGTGACAATGATTCATGGTCATATCATGAGACTGTTGTGCATATGAGGAAATTGCTCTGTCCATATCGAAAGACGACACCATTTCCTATGGCATTGTTTGTGACAGGATTGCATGTTTAGTGACTGGAAAACAGTTCTTTGAGCATATATTAAATTCTCTATCGGTTTATTTTAAATTTGATGTTAGAGGTTTTCGATGATTTTTCTTCTCCTTTGTACAGTCTCATTTTTATGACTAGTTTAATATTCACCAATGATGATTTCATACTCACATTCAGAAGACAGACGGTACTGGTGCAGTACATTAATCCAGACACTTTAGCTGGTTTTTGGACAATTTCTCTCGATAATAGCATTAAACGAAAATACAAAGTTAAACTTAATTAGTTGGGTTTAATCTTAAGCTTTGTTCAAATTCTTAGAGGGAATTGCTATCTTAAAGTAACAGTATGTTGTGTTTAAAAAAAGCATGTAACATGTATCAAAAGACAGCTGGGGAGTACCTTAGTGGGGACACTTAAACAAAGACGTTTTATTAAAAAGAAAAAGAAAAAAATATGCATTCAACTACAACTTGTTTGTCAGTAATCGTCTTTTCTTCTTTGTTTACATCGTTCTGGTGTTTACTTTAAAAAATTTCTCTGTAAAGCTTTATTAAGCGGATCTACTGTTTTGATTTCAATCCCCCGCATGCAAATGTTTACATTTAAAAGGAAGGAAAGAAAAAGTAAGTTAATGAATTAATACTCAATTGATTATGTAGAAACTACGTTGATGAGTCAGGTGTGTGCATCAACTGATACCATAGAATTATGGGTCTTAATCATACAAACATATTTGTTTTCAGGTGTCCGATTTTTAAGTACTGTCCGGATTTAAGTACTGCCCGGTACTGTCCGGATTTAAGTACTGTCCGGATTTAGGTACTTCACCAGTATGCTAATGTTTCTGCATGATTGAACCATGGATGTTGTTCTGAAAAGTTAAAGACTTGTACTGGAAAAAATATCTGGTACTCTATACCTCGTTTATATTAATATTATGAGGAAAAATATGCATCTATTATGTTTGTTGAACATAATATTAGGGGTGGTTAATATAATGAAAGCAGTCCTCAGAAGTTGATATGAATAAATGAGACTAACAAACACCGAGTTCTTGATATTGAAAAGATTAGTATGTGATTATGTATATCTACAGATAACTACAGATGTTATTTAAATGCACACCTACCCAAATCATTTTCAATTGAGACTTTCCACATGAAATTGCATCTTGTCATTTATATAGGGCATCTTGTAGTCTGTAGTTCTTTACATTTGATTTTAGAACCCTGGACAAAAATTATGACAGCTTCTTCAGAAGTTAAACACGGTCCAAATTGGTTACCCATACACTGAAAGTCCTGTTTGTAGGCCAGGCAGTGTTATTGTAATTTATGAACTGTTTGCTTAATGGGTATACCATGGTATTACTTGAGGTTCCACAAGTGTTTGGGGGTGGGAAGATTACATTGGACATCTATGAGGTACAAATTGCATGCACAGCTGTTTTTCGTTTCCTTATTAATGAATGTTTACTGGTCCTATACACATGAAATGTGGGGTGTTCTGGTAAATGGGAACTTTTTTGCAATACCTGTGTGATCTCAAGTGAGTCCAGACAGAGTTATAAAGTTAGAAAGTGAAATGAATGAAATTCAGTAGTACAGAGATATACCTTTGAAACTATTTTTTGATGTACTATGTAGCATAACAATTGATAGAACAACAAGATTTGGTTGACAATGCTCATAGCCATTCAGAAAATCAGGACTTCATTGCAGAATTGTCATTATTAAACGATTGCCGATCAAATTCATCGTTCAAAATCGTGAGAAAATCTTTTTTTTTAAGGAAGTTTAAAATTGCGATCAGTAATATCACAGTGGGGCTCCCTAGACCCCTGGCCAAATCGCTTACATTTAGATAAAAATTGCTTGTTTCCTTTGATAATAACGACCCTGCATTGTTTGTTAAGAGAATGCATTAATCTGTAAATGCAACGACGTGACACAACCAAACGCCGCAACGACGTGACCAACCAAGCTTTTGCATTGTTTGTTAAGAGAATGCATTAATCTGTAAACAGTGTTTGACTGAGATCAAACTATGAAGACATCATTATAAGGCCAATAGCAAGCAGTCAAATTAAGACATGTGTAGATGCTGTACCATAGCCAACAGTCAATCAGTTTTCATCTGTTCTTCACCAAACTACAAGAAAATGTTTGTGGGCATAATATCTTGGTCAATTTTGATGTTCAACCAAATAGCCCCAAGAACTGCAGAGTTATGACTGTTGATTTATCTAAAATTGGCCTTTTTAGCTGTTTCCGCTCTCATTCCAACAGTTTTCATTATACCCCCACAAACAAAGTTTAATGGGGGTATATAGGAGTGAGCTTGTCGGTCCGTCTGTCTGTTGGTTTTTTCGTTTCCGGATGATAACTCAAGAAAGGCTTGACATATCCAAATAATTGTTGGTACACATGTGTAACATCATAGAATACAGGTCAAGGTCGATGTTGGTTACAAACCACTAAATTTTGACTGAGTTATGGCCCCTTTTCGACTTAAAATTCCCTAAAAACATGGTTTCGGGATGATAACTCAAGAAAGGTGTGACATATTCAAATAATTTTTGGTGCACATGTGTAACATCATAGAATACAGGTCAAGTTCGACAGAGTTATGGCCCCTTTTTGACTTAAAATTCCCTAAAAACATGATTTCCGGACGATAACTCAATAATGGCTTGACATATTGAAATAATTCTTGGTATACATGTGTAACATCATAAAATACGGGTCAAGTTCGACTTTGGTTACAAACCACTAAATTTTGACAGAGTTATGGCCCTTTATTTAACTTAAATTCTCAAAAACATAGTTTCCTGAAGATAACTCAACAATGGCTTGACATATTTAAATAATTATTGGTACACATGTGTAGCATCATAAAATACAGGTCAAGTTTGACTTTGGTTACAAACCAGTAAATTTTTACACAGTTATGGCCCCTTTTTGACTTAAATTCCCCCCCAAAACATGGACAATAACTAATGAAAGGCTTCACATATTTAAATTCTTTTTGGTACATAGGTGTATCATCATAAAATACAGATCAAGTTCAACTTTGGTTACAAACCACTAAATGTTGACAGAGTTATGGCTTCTGTTTGTTTGTATGTTTGGATTTTTCGCCGTATTCAACAGTATTTCAGTCATAACGGCGGTAAGTCAACCTACTCACACTTTTCCTGGGTAAGCTGGTTTACCAGTACTAAGTGCACATACTTATGCCAGTAACTGACAACTGCCCTACTTGAATTAGAGGTAGGGGGATAATGGCCGTAGAAATAACTTCATGACCAATCCCCACACAAGTTATGTGGCCGGGCTGGGAATCAAACCCGCGATCCTCAGATTTGTAGTCCAGCGCTCTACCAACTGAGCTAGCCGGCCTATTGAAATTAAATTTTTCCAAATACACTGTTGACCATTCACAAATTAAAGCATTCTCTCTCTGTCCATGTCTTTCGAATGGATGCCATAGTTTTGTGACAAGGCCATATTGTGGGGGTATATCCGTCACTCATGTGACAATTCTAGTTGCTTTTAACCTAGAGAGGGCACACCTGTTCTTGTTAACTTATGTTTCAGTGAGCTGTGGGATGTACATGCTGATTGTTGGTCCCTGTTCTATTTTCAGGTGGTGAGGAAAGATGCATGATGGAAAATGGAGTTGACAGGGTCGCGCAGCTGTTTGATGCGTTCTGCCATGCGTCCACGTGCCGCGCCATCATCAACTCGTTCCAGGCACTCACGGACCATGTGGGGCTCACGCACGCGGACCATCGCAACTTCTACAGGAAGCTGAGGGCCCGGGTGGACACCTGGAAGGCGCACGCTCTCTGGGCGAAGCTCGACAAACGTGCCAACCACAAAGAGTACAGGCGTGGAGAGGCATGTGCAAATACAAAGGTATGTATGGTATGCATACAAACCTGATGCAATGTTTGCTCTTCATTATTTTTCTGCCAAATGATGTTGTTTTGAGCATGACATGCTTGCAGTATTATTGCTGTGTTATAATTATAGACTGATACATGGAGAATGTGTAAGATAAAGCTAGTTGGGTTTTAAATAAAGCAATGGGCATTTTAATAAAAGTGTTTTGATATATATAAAATATCAATATCGTAAAAACAATAAAAACAACAAAATGCAGAAGGTTTTCAACCAATCTCATTAAAATCATCCCCAGTTTGAAGCTACTATATTATCCCCTATATATTATCTGCTGACTAGAATGACTTTGCATTAGGGGTCACGTTCAGATGACCTTTTCATGAGCCAATCAAACTGTTGGCTTCAAAATGTTGTGGTATAGCTTCATATATAAAGCACAAATACTATGCACGAAATTGCCGTGAACTTTGGATGCTTACTCGCCTTAGCTACCACTTTATCCATTGTTATCCGCGTGAAAATTAACTGTAAATGATTTATTCCCGAGGATCAGCTGGAAATGCATCACTTTTCAAACATTGCTGTGCAAAAGGCAATTTAATTGGGCGCAGCAGGGCTAATATTTTATTGTTCGGAAGGTCATTTGAACGTGACCTGTTATACGATGTCTTCATCCTAACAATGTTAGGATTTGATTTTAATGAGATTGGTTTTCAACTTGACTTCGAAAAATTCAGTAATAAAAGACCTTTAAGTGAGCACAATCATTAATGAAACCAAAATCTATCTTCATTAAACATAATTGTTACTGCATGTTTTATTTAACAACTGATAACTACATTCAGTATTATTGATTTTCTAATGTTCATTGTTGTTTGATCTGTTAATTCAGTGTTCTTTGGAGTTACAAGGGTCTCAGCATTTCTAGCCCATACAAAAATTTCATCTCTTACAGGTTATCATCATTGGGGGTGGTATATGTGGCCTGCGGGTTGCCATAGAGACCGCATTGCTAGGCGCCCGCACCGTCATCGTGGAGAAGAGGGACGGATTCTCGCGCAACAATGTTCTCCACTTGTGGCCATTCCTTATCACGGACCTGAAAAATCTTGGTGCTAAGAAGTTCTATGGAAAGTTCGCTGCAGGAGCCATTGACCACATCAGTAAGTGCATTTAGGGATATAAACTAATAATCAGGGGTTACAAGCCAACTGGGCTCGCTACCTTGAAAACCTACAAGCCCAGCATTGAAATCATGAGCCACTTGACCTCATTAGAACCATTTTGGAAAATATCCTATGTCAGGGTTGTCATTATTAACCGATTGCCGATCAAATCATAAGAAAATCGGTTGTTTTTTTTAGGAACTTCAAAGTTGTGAACAGTAATATCACAAGTGGGCCCCTAGATCCCTGGCCAAATCGCTTAGATTTAGATAAAAATCGCATGATTCATTTGATAATGACAACCCTACTATGCTATGTGTCAACACAATTACACTGTCCAATATTTTGTGTGTTGATTCAAAATTTGTCATGTTGTTTTCCGAAACATAGAATATGATGACATGCCTCTGTGTTGGACATCATGTTAAAATGGAGATAATTAAAATCACAGGGAATTATCCTGGAAATTATAGTTTTTTATGCATTATAAGAGCGTAAAATGAGAAAATACTCAAAAAATACTCAGTAAGCCAACTGGGCTCATTCTTGGTGGACCCAGTCACCCAGCTGCAAAACAACTTGCCACTGGATGGCGACTGGGCGGGTGTAAATTTATATCCCTTACATTTGTGTTGCTTTGTTACAACTGGGAAGGCACACTTTTGAGGCATTTATTCAGTGATCGAAAATAGCACAAGCCTGTAAACCTGAACTGGTAAATTTGAATCAGACTTGCTCAGGGGTCGTTTTCCAGAAACATCTCTGAACTGGTAAATTTGAATCAGACTTGCACAGGGGTCGTATTCCAGAAACATCTTAAGTGAAATCTTATCCTTAGCCATAAAATCGTCATTTTTCTTAAGCATTTTATTCCATGTTTACATGAAATTCTGCTAAATGTTTCATAATTATCAACCAATTATTAACTACTATTTACTTAACTGTAATTGGATTCATTAATTTATATGTAGTTTTAAAAATATTTCCTTACAAAAATTGGAACTTAAGTGAAAATATTTTAAGATAAACTTAAGATGTTTCTGGAATATGGCCCCAGATTCTCAGTTTTATATAGGCAGGCTTGTAACATTTTTTTTCTCTTAAGTACAAATGAGGCCCGTCGTTGGAAAACCGGACTTAATGCATGTGCGTAAAGTGCCGTCCCTGATTAGTGCAGTCCACACAGGCTAATCCGGGACAGCACTTTCCGCTTTTATGGTATTTTCTGTTTCAAGGAAGTCTCTTCTAAATATAAATCCACTGTAGGCGGAAAGTGCCGTCCTGGATTAGCCAGTGCGGACTGCACAGCCTAAGTCCGGTTTTCCCACGACACGCCTCAAATATAAGAATTTGGGCTTATTGGCCAAACTGCTAATTTCAATGACTGTTGTTCCTTTATTAATTAATTCAGCAATGTGGTTTTGTTTGTCTTCATTGGCACCTGAAGTTAACACTACCTGATTTTTGGTAAGCTATGTGTCTTGTGTCATTACCGATAGCTGCATGAAGTTTGTAGACAAAAATATACCTCATTTATCCAAGAGACTGTTTTATTGGGAACAAGCATTTGAATTCTGGTAGCTAAAACTGTTACTTGCTTCGTTTGTCGTCAGGATTCATGTAACTTTTTTATGTCAGTATTTTCAGATTTAAATACACCTGGTCACATTTGTTGGTTGATATCAATTCACAAAAGTTAATTCAACCAAAAGTGCTTTTAGCTCTTAGTGCACACAGTTCAGTTTCGAAAAAAGCTAATGTTGATATGTGATGCCAATAATGCCGGGCCGGCTAGCTCAGTTGGTAGAGCGCTGGACTACAAATCCAAGGATCGCTGGTTCAATTCCCAGACTGGCCACATAACTTGTGTGGGGATTGGTCATGAAATTATATCTACGGCCATTCTCCCCCTACCTCTGATTCAAGTTGGGCAGTTGTCAGTTACTGGCATAATTATGTGCACTCAGTACTGGTAAACCAGCTTACCCAGGAAAAGTGTGAGAAGGTTAACTGACCGCCGTTATATGACTGAAAAACTGTTGAATATGGCAAAAAATCCAAACAAACAAACAAAACAAAACAAAGCCCTTAGACTTAACACATATGTTCACTTCAGGTATTCGACAACTGCAGTGCATCCTGCTGAAAGCGGCTCTGCTGGTCGGCGTAGAAATCCACCTCAATGTCGGCTTCGTGGACATCATTGAGCCAACAACCAAGGGTAGGTCACCTATACAACTATATCAAGCAACAATCGCAACCCTTCAGTTTCATTGTAGGTAAACCTTGAACAGTGAACCTTGAAAGGTCATGAATAATGGAAATCCTTTTCTTCGGTGGCATAAATTTGTGTTCATTTAAAAGATGTGTGGCGCGTCATGAGAAAACTGGTCTTAATGCATGTGCGTAAAGTGTCATCCCGGATTAGCCTGTGCAGTCTGCACAGGCTAATCCGGGACGGCACTTTCCGCTTTTATGGTATTTTCTGTTTCAGTGAAGACTCTTCTAACCATAAATCCACTTTAGGCGGAAAGTGCCATCCTGGATCAGCCTGTGTGGACTGCACAGGCTAACCCGAGACGACACTTTACGCACATGCATTAAGACCGGTTTTCTCATGATGCGCCACATGTTTGCTAGATTTGGTCGAAAGCCAGAGACTTATCAAGTATGTTGCCTGGGTAGAACCAGTACTCTGTGTCTGTTGAGAAAGATCATACGAGGCGCGTTGTGGGAAAACCGGGCTTAATGCATGTGGGTAAAGTGTCGTCCCGGATTAGCCTGTGCAGTTCGCACAGGCTAATCCTGGACGGCACTTTCCGTCTACAGTGGATTTATTTTAGAAGAAACTTCATTGATTAGCCTGTGCGGACTACACAGGCTAATCCGGGAGGGCACTTTACGCACATGCATTAAGACCGGTTTTCCCACGACACACCTCATACAAACTCTCACCTAGTAGTGATTGAACACCTGACCATCCGATCGCAAGGCGGACACCATTTCCATTACACCACTGCGACCTTCATCTTGTTTCAAGGAAATGATGCAAACATGGAGAAAAAACCCCAGCGTGTTCTAATTTCTTTTTGCCTAAAGCAGTTAGCATTTTGGAAATTATAGTTTAAGAAGATACTATCAATAGGTGGCACAAATATGTGATCTTATGCTGTTTATGTACTGAGACAACCATCTTCTAGCATTCCAAAAAATAAGACCATTCTGGAGGCCTGGAATATTTTGTCTTCAAGAAGAGGGGAACATTCATTTTCTGATGGGAAATGCCAATTCTGTCTTAATTAAGAGCAGTTGTTGTTAGAGGATTGTATCTCTTAATAAAAACATGAAGACAATATACGGCCTGTCAGCCTGGTGTCTGCCTTGTATTGGTCACCTGTCGGAGGAATTGTCTGCTAGATGTCTCCATTGCACTCCATTGCACTGGTATTATCTGGAAATGTTGATTGATATGATGCTGAAGCAGTTCTGTGACCAGTTTTAGGCACATTTGATTGTGTATTGTGTATTGCTTTGTTGTTTCTGTTCATTACTATGCCTATGTAATAATTCTCTTGTGATCCCCCATATTCTTAACTTGACGAGTTCAGCATTTCACAATGTTGGAACAATATTCCAGGCCGTTCAGCATTTCATGTATTGAAGCAAAACAATATTGGAGAGGACACCTTACTCAGTTCCCTTTATTAACCAAATTTTTCGAAGAAATATTTTGGTTATTAGATAAGTGTACGTTGTTTATCAGTCGGTCGTAGCACTTTTCGTTTCCGCTCTCTAACTCAAGAACGGATTGAGCTATTGTAATGAAACTTCATACATAGATACCTTATAGAGAGACCTCACTTCGGATTGCATATGGGGTGGGTTGGGTCAAGGTCACTGTTACTAAATATAGAAAAACAGTTCCCGCTCAAAAACTTAAGAACGCATTAATATTTTAAAATTGTTATTTATAAAGTATCACAAGTCTTGTTGCTGTTAGAGACAAATTTGGTGGTATTGACAATTGTATAAAAAAAAATTCATAATTACATTAGGCCCAATATTTGTTGCTGTGTTTCTGTGTTTCGGGCAACCCGACCCTACCTAGCGAAAAAACCCTGACCCTAAAGTTTTTAGCGACGATTATTTTCTGTGAAATCCGTATTTGTCAGATATTAGAAAATTTTCAATGTTTTTAGATCGAAAATATGTCTTTAAAAAAAAAACGTTAACAAAAATTCCATCCTGACCCAACCTAACTTTTGAGACCGTTGCCCAAAAACACATTATCTTTTTTTTTTCCATAATATTCCCCATCATTGTACCAACACACACAAATGATGAAAACCGGGTTAGTGTAGTAGCGTCATTATGTTTCCAGGCACTGGCTGGAAGGTCAAGGTCGAGCCAGAGAACCACTCCCTCTCGGAATACGAGTTTGATGTGCTCATCGGGGCAGACGGCAAACGGAACACGCTCAAAGGTCAGTACTCACTTTGTTTCATATGGTCTAGATCCCTGAAGAAAACTGTATAAAATGTGTGTCTTGTTAAATCTGACTAAGAGGGAAAATGTAAAATGAGGCGCGTCGTTGGAAAACCGGACTTAATGCATGTGCGTAAGTGTCATCCCGGATTAGCCTGTGCAGTCCGCACAGGCTTATCCGGGGCGGCACTTTCCGCTTTTATGGTATTTTCTGTTTCAAGGAAGTCTCTTCTGAACATAAATCCACTGTAGGCGGAAAGTGCCATCCTGGAGTAGCCTGTGCGGACTGCACAGGCTAATCCGGGACGACACTTCACGCACATGCATTAAGTCTGGTTTTCCAACGACGCGCCTCAAATGTACTGTGCTTTCGACTAATTATTTTAGTTGAAACACATTTTGGAAATTTATGGATATTAAAGTCAGAAGGTAATGTGATGTATAGGTAGAAAGACTTTTTTTCCAAAATTGTTGATCAACTAGTTGAATAAGTATATTTGGCATATTATGATACCAATATGGGTGATTTGCCTTTGATAATTTTTTTTCAGAACTTTAACAGACATTATAATTGACCAAAAAACCCAGTCAATTTCAAATGCAAAAGGAAATCCAGTATACATTACCCGTGTTTCAGGCTTCAAACGCAAGGAGTTCCGAGGCAAACTGGCCATCGCCATCACGGCTAATTTCATCAACCGGAACACGCAGGCGGAGGCGCGGGTGGAAGAGATCTCGGGTGTGGCATTCATCTTCAACCAGAAGTTCTTCAAGGACCTAAATGAGGCGTGCGGCATTGACCTTGAAAATATTGTCTACTACAAGGACGAGACGCACTACTTTGTGATGACGGCCAAGAAGCAGAGTCTCCTGGAGAAAGGGGTGCTGAATAGGGTAGGTTGGGACTGGTTTCACAGCAGACACCGCGAAACCTCTAAAACAGCTGTCAGACACACTGATTTGTAAAATATACAGCACATGTTGAAACCATCATTTACGCAGTTAAATTTGATTATTATTTAATTATTTGGCATACATAATGCATACCGCTGATTGTTGCAGTAATAATTTATTTATTTATTTATTAAACAAAAGTTCAACTAGCATTAAAATGTATAATTGTGATAATTTTTGTCACACACTCACTTTTTGTTAAACATGTCTGACTGTCTGTCCTGTTTCGCGTTGTCTGAGTTTGCGATTTGGGGTCACTGGCGTAATAGTCGCAGTTTTCATATTTATTACCATAAAATGTTGTGTATAATGCACAATTTTCTGGCCCCAAAATAAGTTTCATAATATTGTTTTGCACATACCATACTTCAATGAAGTGTCTTTTTTCAACCGCATTGAGAAATTTGCCCCATATGGTTTCCCAGTATTGAAAATACTAACATGATGCTAATTTGTCTATTGACAAAGAACAAAGTTATCGTTGTTAAACTACCCAATAAACAATGCAAAAAGAAGTTCTGATTCTGAGCGGAGTATAGTTATAAGTAGTTCCAATTACAATTGCACAAATATATGTAAAATTGTTAGAATCAAAATAACTTTGGCATTATTGTTTATCGGCCAATAAACAACTCTTTGTCGTTCTGATCTGTGGCAATTAAACAACTCGGGCTAACGCCCTCGTGGTTTACATCTTACGCATCAGAACTCCAAATCGTTCATTATTGGCCGATAAACAACGATAAATCAAAAAATTATTTCTTAAGTAAACAACAGATAATAACAAGTTGATGTACACATGGAATAAAATGCTAAAGAAAACAGATGATTGTATTAAGGTTAATAATGTGATTTTACAAAGGTGTTTATAGAAAATAGCCCCAGGTAGGAAAAAACTTCTTTAAACAACATCTTCCCACAGGACTATGCTGATACGGCCATGCTGCTTGCCCATGAAAACGTGGACCAGGACGCCTTGGCAAACTATGCCCGGGAGGCGGCCGACTTCGCCACCAATAGAAAAATGCCTCACCTAGACTTTGCCGTCAATCATTATTTTCGCCCTGACCTGGCCATGTTTGACTTCACCTCGCTGTTTCAAGCGGAGAATTCCTGCAGGGTGTATGAGCGACAGGGCAAGAAGCTTCTCACTATGCTGGTTGGAGACAGTTTACTAGAGGTTTGTGGGTTTTGTTAAAGTATTTCTTAATGATATTAAAGTTTTGTTCAATTGTTGATCATTTTTAGAAACAACTTTTTTGAGGAAATACAGATTGTGTCATACCAACCATCATTGTTTAATTGGAAGTGTGTGAATTTCATTTGGTTTCCAGGTTAAATGTATACGTGATTATAATATTTGATTTGATTAATACTACATGTTTAGGGTTGGACAAATAATAAAAAACAGTGTAAAAATAAAATGACATTTTGATTTTGTAAATGTTTAGGTAGGGGTTTAAATGGAAAAGAAAGATTTTATAGTATTTTATTTTGATAAACTAAGCAACGACACTTTCCGCCTAAAGTGGATTTATGGTTAGAAGAGACTTCCTTCAAAACAGAAAATACCAATAAAGCGAAAAGTGCCGTCGCGGATTAGCCTGTGTGGACTGCACGGGCTAATCCGGGACGACACCTTACGCACATGCATTAAGCCCGGTTTTCCCATGACACGCCTCAAATGATCTTTTAAAAAACCCCACAAATTACTGGTTCTACCCAGGCGACAGACTTCACAGTGTCTCAATTAACCTTCGGCTTTCCACGCAGTCGAGCTAAAATAAATAGGTTAAAACTAAATCTTGCAGCCGTTCTGGCCGACTGGATCCGGTTGTGCCCGCGGGTTCCTGGGTGCGTTTGACGGTGCGTGGATGATCAAGCAGTGGTCTTCGTGCAAGATGACGCCCCTGCAGGTGATTGCGGAGCGGGAGAGCGTGTACCAGCTCCTTTCACAGACCACACCGGAGAACTTGCGCCAGGACCATAACCAGTTTGGGCTGGACCCGGCGTCCAGGTAAAAGATTTAGCGTGTTTGTTTGTTGCATTGAAGTGTGTGTTTTAACATGCTTTTGTCGCTGTTTGGGACACTTTGTCATAAATCGAGTTTTGCTTCTTTTGTTATCAAAGTTCATGTATTTTTTGGGATTGCACTATTTTATTTATTTATCATCTGAATTCTAAGGCGTAAACATGATGTTAGAACTGAAATTGCTAGAATTGGGTTATTTTAGAATTGGTATTTAAAAAATCTATTTAGCAATATTTTTGGAAGTTGAGCAAATTAGAAATTTGTCTTAAACCTCATAAAAATTGTGTTACAAAATGCCTTAACAATAATTTTCACCTGTTTGCCTTCAACTGACTTGGGTAATGATTCTCTACCCAGGTACACGAATATGAAGCAGAAGTGGCTGAAGCCGAAGCAGGTGATGCACCTGTATGACACGGGGGAGAACACACTGCGGGACGAGGTCATAGAGATACCCAAGCCTTCCTCTGATGGTAAGCATTAATAGACCTTTAGGGTTTAAGTGCACTATTGTAAGCTTGAGTCTGCAGTCAGTTAACCATTCATGGTCCCAACTGATTCAGCTGGACATGAATCGGTGCTGCACCTGGTGATTGCCTTGTGAACAACAGAAGTAGGCTGGACATGCGACTGTATTGTACCTGTTGATTGCTAGGTCAGCAACAAAAGTAGGCAGGCCGGGCCAGGTACAGGTATTGCGCCTGTTTTTTGCCAGGTCAACAACAGAAAAATCGCCGGACAGGATCTGTATTGTGTCGGTCAATTGCCAGGTCAACAACAGAAGCAATCTGGCTGACGTGGGTCAATTTGTATGCGAGAACATTTAGATTCAGAACTGATCTCTATCATTTCAAGTACTGAGGTGAGTGCTTTGGGCCATCATGGCCCTCTTGTTTAGAAAGTTGCAAGTCCATTAATTTTGCTAGTACCGGAGACCGGTGTCATTGCGTAATTTGCTTGAATTCTTCCTTTACTGGTATTGACATGACAGGGCCTGTCAGTTGCAAGGTGGACACTAATCTATTACACCACTGTACCTAAAAATGAGTTAGGTTATTTCTATGCATTTTGATTAGATATTACTGAACATGTGCTCTGAAAGTTTCTCAAATTTGGTATATTTATATATAACTGATAACACTTACGACTGAAGTTAAAGGAGCATCAAGACCAATGAAGATTTAATTTCAAAAACAGTCATTGGTTGCCATCAAGAGCACTATAAAGCATACCAAATATATAAACATTTTAGAGTTATACAGAAAAGTAAATATATATTCCGCTGACTAGGAACTGCTCTAAACTGAAGAGAATCCAAATATGACATACCCAATAAATGGTGGTAACTATTTAATTAAAGAAAAACAAAAAGCAGAATAAAATTTGTGAAACACTTGTTGATGGTCTGTTGCAGATGTGATAGACACCTATAGTTTGTTACGCTGGTGTCAGAAGGTACTCGACACGGGAAAGTTACGCCCCATCAACGTGACTGACCTATCATCATCCTGGAAGTCTGGCCTTGCTTTCTGTGCACTCATACATTACTTCAAGCCAGAAGCCATGTAAGTAAAAATTAGCACAAAACCAAAAACGTTGCACTGGTGAATTTCAAACCAAACTTGGCTGGTATTCACAAAGCTCCTAAGGGAAATCTTAACTTAAGTTGTACTTAAGTGAAAATTTCAGATCAAATTTTCTATGTGCAATTCAATGATTTCTGTACAAAAAAGGCTGCAATACTAAACATATAAGCAATATTTACAAGTTTACAAGATTTTAATGTTAAAAGACCTATACACGAAAGAGCCAGAGACTTAAGGAATTTGATGAATTAAAGGAATTTACTTAAGTTTTCCCTAAGGAGCTTTGTGAATACGGGCCCTGTTGCCATGATTCTCTGTTTAATATAGACTGGCTTGTAACATTTTCTTGCTCTCAAGTAATAATATAAGACTTTGGGCTTTCTTTGCCAAACTGACAATTCCGATAACTGGTCAGTGGGGTGTAACTTTTATGTGCATCATACATTACTTCAAACCAGAAGCCGTGTAAGTGGGATGTAACCTGTCAGTGCACTTGTATATTACTTCAAACCTCATTAATTGGATTGTAGCCTTTCAGAGCACTCGTTCATTACTTCAAACCAGAAGCCATGTAAGTGGAGTGTAACCTGAAGGATCGCAATGGGCTGAAATGATAACTGAGTTATTTGGCTGTTTGATTTATAATGAAAGAAGAACTTAAACTTACCTGTATCCAGTTGCTCCAAACTTTTAACAGTCAATTCAGCTGAAAGCCTAAAAATGTTTAAACAGTTATCAATGAATAGTGAACTTCTAGGGATAAATTTTAAGTTAACGTGAATAACTTGTTATGAAAACGTTTCCCTTCAAACTAGTTTTCTTGACTTATGAAGCTCAATTATTTCTCTCTTTCAGTGATCTGATAAACTAAAGGAAGTTGGTTTTGTGTACATACAGCGATAGACGCTTGCACAAATGTAAATCATATTCAAACTTAGCTGCAATATTATCCAATCATCGCACGTGGATATCACGTGATAAGCGTTCAAGTATTTTATACAAAAGAGCATGTGGAATATGTTTGTGATATTTCAAAGAGCATGTTGAAATGTTTGTGATTTTGGATGAATGGAAATTAATCATTTAGGGTAGGAGTTTAAACTATTCGTGCCAAAACCCGGATAAGTCTGTTAAGATAAACTGAATGAGGTTTTCTGTTCTTTTTACTTAACAGTGATTATGGTAAACTGAACGAGGCCGATGTGGTGGAGAACAATCAGCTAGCGTTCGATGTGGCCAGCCGCGAGTTCTCCATCAACCCGGTGATGACGGGGCAGGACATGGCCGCCTGCGAATGTCCCGACAAGCTCACCATTGTCTTGTATCTTACGCAGTTCTACGATCTGTTCAAGAAGCAGAGACCCCCCAGTGGTAGGTGGACCTTCCCATATATGTATAACGTCAGTCATATGCAAATTAATCTTACGTTTTATCCAACTGATGTCTTCAAACATCGCATGTTTAACTGTTAACCTATTTTACACAAAAGAACACGTGGGAAAGCTTGTGAAGTGTTTGTGATTATCGATGAATGGAATCTAATGCTTAACAATAGATAGGGAGAAGTTTAAATGTTAGTTATAAAAAGTATATTATGGAGCCTTTTAAATATCGTGTTATCCCACTTTTCACTTAAAAAAGTTGATTTAGCAAACTTCATTTACTGAAAAATAGATATTTGTTGTTCAAAGAAACCATTAAAATTTGGGAATTACCTCATTTAAGAGTTTTTTTCTAGCAACGGCATTGGTTGTAAATTTCCAACATAATTTCAGATGAATTCTTGAACAGCAGTTTTGACGAAAACCGCAAACATCGTTCACCTAGCCACCGTCTTTCAATTCTGCAGAAGTTACGTTCTTCTCGCGTCAGTTTGTCAAAACTTAAGAAGTCCATGAAGAAGGATGATGATGTTGAGAGGCAAAACAGTGTAAATAACAGCTACCTACATCAAAAGGGCAATATTGGGAAAATTGAGAGTGTGTTCACAAATCCTAAATGGGAACAGGAAAAAAATGATATCAGGGTAGGCTTGATTTTCTACTGGTCACATTATTGTTCTTTAAGCTTGTTTGCTTACAAAGAAATCCACAGATTAATTATCTGTGGATTTCTTTGTAAGCAAACAAGCTAAACTGCAATGAATTAGGCAAAATGAAAGAACTATAGCCAATGATTTAAATTATAACTTTAATTTTATGAGTTGTTCAGATGGTGTGATTTTGTCAACATTTAAAAAAGTTATAAAATGGTGTACTATACCATATTATTGCATAGATACGTTAAAGCACTTGTTTCAAGCACTTTTACATGTTTATGCATGCTCCCCGAAAAATTTCGGGGGAGCATATAGTCGCCGCCTTGTCCTTCCGTCCTTCCATCCCACTTTCTTGTCCGGAGTATTTCTCAGCAACTACTGGCCGGAATTCAACGAAACTTCATGGGAAGCTTCATTACCAAGAGGAGGTGTGCATTTTACCAGGACGTTCTGCTTCAGCGATTTTTCTCAGAGTTATGGGACTTTGAGTATTTCTAAAATTAGTACATAGTGCACGATTCTTGACTTTCTTGTCAGGGCTGTTTCTCAGAAACTATTAGCCGGAATTCAACAAATCTTTATGGGAAGCTTCTTTACCAAGAGGAGGTGTGCATACTACCAAGACGTTCCGCTTCAATGATTTTTCTCAGAGTTATGGGACTCTGAAATCAGTATATAGTGCACTATTCTTGACTTTCTTGTCTGTGCTATTTCTCAGCAATTACTGGCTGGAATTCAACAAAACATCATGG
Source organism: Congeria kusceri (assembly GCA_027627225.1). NCBI lineage: Eukaryota > Metazoa > Mollusca > Bivalvia > Myida > Dreissenidae > Congeria > Congeria kusceri. The sequence goes on from CM051024.1 coordinate 88,918,750, forward strand.
GAAGCTTCATTACCAAGAGATGGTTTGCATATTACCAGGACATTTCACTTCAATTATTGTTCTCAGAGTTATGGGACTTTGAAAATTTCTGAAATTGGTATATACCGCATACAATCTTGTCTGGAATATTTCTCACCAACTACTGGCGTGATTTCAATATAAACTTTTATGGGAAGCTTCATTGCCAAGAGGAGGTGTGCATATTAGCAGGATGATGATTTTTCTTGGAGTTATGGAACTTTGAAAATTTCTGAAATTAGTAAATACTGCATGCATTCTTATCCGGGATATTTCTCAGCAACTAATGGCCAGATTTCAATGAAATTCCATGGGAAGCTTCATTGCCAAGGGGAGGTGTGCATATTAGCAGGATGTTCCACTTCAATGATTTTTTTTAGAGTTATGGGACTTTGAACATTTCTGAAATATAGTACACAGTATGCATTTCTATAGATTTTTATTCATTTTAATATCTTTACCCTTCTCATTGCATTTATATTGCTTGACAAAGCACATTGGGGAGCATCCATCAGTTTTACTGATATCCTTGTTGAGTCTAGTTAATTTTGGACCAAAGTATTGTACACCAGTGCAAGCTACACATACAAAAAATAATGTGTAATTTAATGTTGTACTATGTATGATGTAGTATGTATGATGATCGACATGTATATGATAATGTTCTTTCTTGTGGTAAAACTTAATAAATTATGGCTCATCTTGAAAACAAAATTCTTCTTCAGTATGGAAATGTTGAACTTACAAGATACAAGATGCCAATAGAAAAACTGCCGATCGACAAAATCACAAGCCGGTTGGACCAGGGCAACGCCAAACACGCGGACCCGCAACATCGCATGAAGGAAAGCAAGCTTCCCATGGATGAGATCACAAATCGACTGACCAATGACAGGCCAGACGAGTTGAAGGGAATTAAGATGCGGGAGGAGATGATGCCTGTTGTGAAAGTCAGCAAGATGGCGGAGCTGCTGGTGTCGAAGTTCAAGAAGAACTGTGATGAAACTCCCCCTGAGCCCCTGTCCAGAAGGGTGGTAAGTTGTCTAAATAGGTCAATCTGGGCCCGAATTCACCAACCCGTTCCCAGACTTAAGAATAAAGAACAGACTTAGACTCTAGAAAAAGACTTCTTTGCAAATACTTTGTGTTTGCAAATATGCTGGGTACGAGTGATGCTTAGGTCATTAACATATCGTTTTAAATACCAAGTAAGATTCTTATTTACAGCGTTCAGAGAAAATAACAGTTTAACGAATATTCTTTATACTAAGTCTAAAGTCTATATGAGGCGCGTCGTGGGAAAACCGGACTTAATGCATGTGCGTAAAGTGTCGTCCCGGATTAGCCTGTGCAGTCCGCACAGGCTAATCCGGGACAGCACTTTCCGCTTTTATGGTATTTCTGTTTCAAGGAAGTCTCTTCTAAACATAAATCCACTGTAGGCGGAAAGTGCCATCCTGGATTAGCCTGTGCGGACTGCACAGGTCGATCCGGGACGACACTACGCACATGCATTAAGCGCAGTTTTCCCACGACGTGTCTCATATGAAGAACAGGTTGGTGAATACAGACCAATGCTCCAGATAAGCTTGGTTTAGAGGGTAAATGTACACTCAAACCAGAATTTATGGGGATAAATGTACATTCAGTCCAAAATGTATGGAGGTAATTGTACTTGACGTCCGAAATTTATTGGTTTGGTGGTGTTGTCTCAATAGGTTGTTTTATACCGAATGAAAAAGCTTAGCTTGAGAAATTTGTTGAAATGTGGATCATAAGAAAATGTTACATACTAACATTGTTAGGACAAGCATATTGCAAATATTTTTTTAGATACCAGGATAGTTGTTTTCCTTACATATTATTGTGAAGTAATCCTATGTTCAAATAATAATATAGTTTGTAGCTACAAACATAATTGCAAAAAATATTAATGAAGCATGATCCATGATTTCATCAAGGTAAATTTCTGGTTCATTAAAACAATAAGTATGAGTACTTTATTCTGTGTTCACAGAAAGGTCAGCCGATGATGGTTGCCTCCCAGCCGGCCAGCGAGTTCTGTTTCTTCTGCAAGAAACGTGTCTACATCATGGAGCGAATGTCCGCCGAGAACGTCTTCTTCCACAGGCAGTGCTTCAAGTGCGACTTCTGTGCCGTCATGCTGCGCACGGACACATACTCTGTGGATAAAACATCGTATGGAGATGGTAGGCATAGTTATATTCTGTAGTAACTTTTGTAATAAATACAGAATAATATTCTTGTTTAAAACCTCGTAAGGAGATGTTATAAATAGATAAATTATGCATTGACTTCTGTGGATAAAACCTCGTAAGGAGATGTTATAAATAGATAAATTATGCATTGACTTCTGTGGATAAAACCTCGTAAGGAGATGTTATGAATAGATAAATTATGCATTGACTTCTGTGGATAAAACCTCGTAAGGAGATGTTATTAATAGATAAATTATGCATTGACTTCTGTGGATAAAACCTCGTAAGGAGATGTTATTAATAGATAAATTATGCATTGACTTCTGTGGATAAAACCTCATAAGGAGATGTTATAAATAGATAAATTATGCATTGAGTTCTGTGGATAAAACCTCGTAAGGAGATGTTATTAATAGATAAATTATGCATTGACTTCTGTGGATAAAACCTCATAAGGAGATGTTATAAATAGATAAATTATGCATTGAGTTCTGTGGATAAAACCTCGTAAGGAAATGTTATGAATAGATAAATTATGCATTGACTTTGACAGTAAATGCTTACAGTATTCTGTGGATAAAACCTCAAATGAGTAGCTATGAATAGATAAATTATGCATTGACTTTGACAGTAAATGCTTACAGTATTCTGTGGATAAAACCTGATATGGAAATAGAAGGAATAAATTAAATTTCATAGTCACTATGAAAGAAAATGCCATGTAAAATTCTGTGGATATTTTTATCATAGGAGGGGATACATTCCGTAGTACCAATAACTACTGAAGTCAATGCTTAATATTATTCTGTGGATAATACCTTATATTATGGAGGTTTTTGAAGCATTTACATTAACTTATAAATTTTGCAGTGAATACATGGTAATAACTACTGGCAATGTAATATTACTATATTTCAATTTTCTCGCAGCCACACGATTTTTTTGTCCCCGTCACGCCCTTCCCCAGAGTCGGTTTGGGCGGCCAGCCAGAAAGCGTGTGGCGGAGGATGTTGCTGATAACATTAGTGAGAAGCGTGTTCCACTCGACACGGGCAACAGTGGTCCTACACCTACCAAAGTGTCTGCAACTGCAAGGTCGCCAAAGAAAACACCTGGTATGTTCCCAAATTGTTGTTATGGGTCAGAAATGCTTGATGGTTTCATATCTTGCTTAAAATTAGACTTAATAACAATTATAAAAAAACACAAATATTAACATTAATCATTATTGCCACGACATACAAGCAACTATTAAAAGTTTCCAGGACTGGCATATAATTTATTGGTATAAATTGTGTCTGCGAACAATTTTATTTTGAAATTATGTTTCAGGACTATTGTCGCCAGCGGCAAACACAGAGGAGGTGGAAATGAAGACCCCGGAGAGGATCGAGTTTGAGAACAGTATGGAGGGCCTGGTGGAGGAGACAGAGGAAGAGCAATGGGAGCACAACATGAGCATGAGTCTGTCCCGCAATGGCGAGCTCGAGGGGGGCATGGGTGATGAGGGGGAAATGGAGGACGATATGCTAGACTCTGACGACTCGGATTTTGAGTGAGTAATGGGAAATATGAGCATGAGTCTGTCCCGCAATGGCCAGCTCGAGGGGGCCATGGGTGATGAGGGGGAAATGGAGGACGGTATGCTAGACTCTTGACCACTCCGATCTTGAGTGTGTAATGGGAAATATGAGCATGAGTCTCTCCTGCAATGGTGAGTTCGAGGGGGGCATGGGTGATGAGGGGGAAATGGAGGACAATATGCTAGACTCTGACGACTCCGATCTTGTGTGAGTAATGGGAAATATGAGCATGAGTCTGTCCCGCAATGGTGAGCTCGAGGGGGGCATGGGTGATGAGGGGGAAATATCGTTATGCTAGACTCTGACGACTCCGATCTTGAGTGAGTAATGGGAAATATGAGCATGAGTCTGTCCCGCAATGGCAAGCTCTAGGGGGGCATGGGTGATGAGGGGAAATGGAGGACGATATGCTAGACTCTGACGACTCCGACCTTGAGTGAGTAATGGGACATATGAGCATGAGTCTGTCCCGCAATGGCGAGCTCGAGAGGGGCATGGGTGATGAGGGGGAAATGGAGGACAATATGCTAGACTCTGACGACTCCGATCTTGAGTGAGTAATGGGAAATGTTTGTACCAGTTAATTTTACAATGATTGTGTTCAAATCGAGAGGCTTATAGAGACAATTTCATTTGCTATGAATAACTAGTATATGGCTCTTGCTAAACTCGGACAACTCGGATCTGGACTCGGATAGCTTGATTATGTAAAGCAAGGACTTATTAAGACAGTTTTGAGTCTGTTACCTGTGTGGAACCATTTGGTGTCTGAGAAATGTTTCTCCAATGGTTCCTGATTCAGAATCAAAGTCATGATGCCCCAGTAACATGAGGGGCATTGTAACTGTGTAGTGAAAATGAAATTAGTATTTTCTGAAATGTTGGATTTATTCTGATAAGAATAATCATTCTGCATATTAAGAAATGTGAGTGAAATAATAGAAGTATCTATATATCTAATTAAATCTTTCTACAAGAGTCAGCCTTTTTTTTTATCAAGATGAATACTACATTTGTGGCGTGGCGTGAGAAAACCGGTCATAATGCGTGTGCGTAAAGTGTCGTCCCAGATTAGCCTGTGCAGTCCGCACAGGCTAATCCGGGACGGCACTTTCCGCTTTTATGGTATTTTCTGTTTCAAGGAGGTCTCTTCGAAACATAAATCCACTGTAGGCGGAAAGTGCCGTCTGGGATTAGCCTGTGCGGACTGCACAGGTTTATCCGGGACGACACTTTACGCACATGCATTGAGACCGGTTTTCTCACGCCACGCCACAATTAATGTGATTCTAAATAGTACAAGGTCTGGTAAGGTAACACTGTAATTAGTTAAATAAGAGTTGTATTTCTATCAATACTAGTGATGACAGTGTGTCTAATGGCAATTTTCAGAGAGTTGTTATCGGAAATGGATGAAATGGCCTATGAGGAGGTTTCCCAACTCCTCACCGTCTGGTAGGCTATACTGGAATGCCCCACCCACCCCTTGTCTGCAGCATGGTGTTGTCGCAGTGTAGATCTCCGTAGTGATTTAATGTTGTTGTCATTTATTTGCACTCTTGATATTTCTGTTTTTATTTTCTAAATCAAAAATGGTGTTAAGCATGTAGGCCTGATATTTTTTTATGTTTTTTTTTTATAGTAACCAACTTTTTGTGAATATTTGGTTATCTGAAAGTGAAGGAATGTTTTGTGCATTTCTTTTGTGTGCATCTGTCTGTAGAATTGTTTGCATAGAATTGTTAATATAGAAAGTTTCAACAAAAATGTATACACTTTAGCTAAATTCTGACTTCACCTGCGAGCATTGGTAATGAATTCTAAACAGAGTTATGGCCCCTTTTGATTCATTTTGTTCTGTCTGGGGCAGTAAATCAAGAAACAATATATGGGTATTTACTGTAAAAAAAATAAGGTCATAATATTTTGTGCGACCAATCACCTAAATTTGGTGTTAAAATACCATTATTGAATTAATTGTGTAGGTTTGCCATATTTTAGTGACAATAAAACGAAAAGCAGGGCTTCCATTAAAGGAAGTTCGGGAGTAATTTACTCCCAGTTTTGGTCACAGAACTTCCACAATTGCAGCCATGGAAGTTGCAGAACTTCCAAAATTTCAGCCATGGAAGTTCCATCATGTAAGAATGAACAAGTTAGAAGAAAAATTAAGTTATTTATCTAAATGTTAACCTCTTTCACTGAATAAATTGGCATATAAACACTTGATGAAAAAGAACTGGCCTTAAAAACACCTTGAATTTTATACACTACTTAATTTCATTTCTGAAATACTCAGGACTTCGCAATACTGTCAAAACTTCCAAATATTATGAGCAAAACTTACAAAATCAGAGGCCAGGAAGTTCAAACTTCCAGTTTTCAAAAGTTAATGAAAGCCCTGGAAAAGGAAAATAAAACAATGCAAATGCATGTCAAGATGAAAATATTTAGTGCAAAATGGAATGTACTTTGCATTAGTATTAACTAAACATAGAGTTGCGCTTTTAGAGAAATTTCTAGGACATCTTTAAGTATTGTGGCATTGTTGTAGAGATGTTTGGTTTGTTTGTTAGTTTAGAAGATAGGCATGCACATTTTTCTCCATCTTGAGGTTAGAAGTTTGCTAGAGTTAGAGCCAGGTTAAGCTGAAAGTGAGTTAAAATCAAAACTGAACTCGTTCCTAGAAATATAGAGTGCGTTGTATCAGCTGTAATGAGCTGAGATCCAAGGTGATCATAGCCAGTGACGAGAATGTGTCCAGTTTGACCAATTGAAATGGCATGTGAGGACTATTACAAATAGGCATTGGACTGCCCTGTGTTTAACGTTAATAATTGTTGTATCTCATTTGCCTTTTCAAATCCAATCTCAAATACCTTAGGATCTTGGTTGAAAATGATTCATGTCTGAACAAGTGAGAATTGTATTAAAGTTTGTCAATTAAACCTGAGCTGAGCTATCTTATTATAAATAGTGTACTTATTCTAACAGTAATGTTTACTTACATCAGAAACAATGCATGGTTCAACATAATGTAAAAAATAAAGCACTATGTGAAAATAACTATCAGGTGTTTCTTGAAAATCTAGCAGCATTTGTTTGTTTAGCGGATTCAATAAAACAATTATGCTGTTGTTTTGAAAAGCTTTAAGCATACAATATTACCAGGATGTAGGTACAAAGATGGATACATCATGGCAGTATTGCTTTACTTGTTCCTGTAATTGTGATTTTCTATGTTGTTGTGCTTTACAAGTGTCTGCTAAAATGCGTTAATTTGAAGTTGTACCTCTTTCTGATTTTGAGAAACTTAATTCTTTTATCAATTTGACTATATATTTCTTTTTTTCCCCCAGATCTCTGATTTTAATATCATTTTTAGGTTAAAAAAAAGTATTGATCTCTTTTTATTTTGTACATTATTTGCTTTCATCCAGTTAAACAGTTTGCTTCATTGTCATTTGATAGAAGATTTACATTATACCAGTATGTATCAGACTGGTTGATAGAAGATTTACTTTATACCAATATGTAGCAGACTGGTTGATAGAAGATTTACTTTATACCAGTATGTATCAGACTGGTTGATAGAAGATTAACATTATACCAGTATGTATCAGACTGGTTGATAGAAGATTTACATTATACCAGTATGTAGCAGACTGGTTGATAGAAGATTAACATTATACCAGTATGTATCAGACTGGTTGATATAAGATTTACATTATACCAGTATGTAGCAGACTGGTTGATAGAAGATTTACATTATACCAGTATGTAGCAGACTGGTTGATAGAAGATTAACATTATACCAGTATGTAGCAGACTGGTTGTGAACCCTACTTGTATAGTCAGCATGTGACTTTTAGATGGGACTACCATAAACTTAATGGTACCACATAAGTTGACTGTAACAGTGGGATATTGGCAGAGCTCTCAAACATCACAGTTACTGTTACACTGAATATAATGCATACTGAGTGTGAAAAACATTGAGTACAACAGCAAATGTGCAACTTGGTAAATGATTATAAGTATAATAATTATACACAATTGTGTGAACAGGATTTCTAATCCACAAAGTCACCATATTAGATTGGCAATACCTGTGATTGTTAAATATTTTGATTAAAGCTTCACAGATCTATTTCTGACGTTTAGGTATAAGCTTCACAAATGTATTTCTGACGTTTAGGAGGTAAAAGCTTTACACATCTAATTCATTTGATTTGGTAACATTTGCAGGACCGAGGACAATGACTTCCAGGAAGCTGTAGACCTCTACAAGTCTGGCAAGCTAGAGGAGTCACTCTGCCTCGCTAAGGAGAGTCTGAAGCGTTCTACGGAGAATCTCCTTGACGACGGGGCTGTCCAGGCGGGGGACGGGTATTCCCGCCTTCAGGAGGGGGAGGAGGACACGGAGGTCGAAGGTGAGGGTCAAACATCATTAAGATGACACCATGCCACACTTGTCAGGAAGGGATCATTGCCTTTCTGGTTTGAAAGTCAGAAATGTTTTCACCACTTCAACAAATTTGGTCTAGTTTTTTGAGTGTTTCAACAAAATGTGCCAAATATGTATGAATAAATAAAATGCAATAAAAACTAATTGTGTTCATGACTATTTGTTTGGTGTAAAGGTTCTTATATTTTACATACATTATATATTTGTATAAAATCAGTAATTCACTTTAACGTGATTGCTGCTCACAAATTACACCTTAGCTTTTCTGTATGACAGTAAAATGTGCATTCTTTCTTGGCTCAGAATATGATGATGACTACGAGGAACAGACTGACGACTCAGACACAGAATTGGAAGAGGAGTCAGTCGAGCCTGCCAGTAGCAAGTCCGAGCCAAAGTCCACATGGACCTCGAAGACCGAGTCCATATCCCAGTCTGCAGTAAAGTCGTCGACTAGCACCGCCACTGCTAAAAGCACTGAGGCTCCCAAACACTCTGTCAGTGCCAGCAGTCCAGGGATGGCCGTGTCAAAGGCGAGAGCGAACTTTTTCACGTCCCCTGCCGAGCCTATTCGACTGGATCCTTTCAAAATGTTCGGCATGGCTCGAAAGAACCCTGTACAGGAACCAGTCCAAGAAAAGTCCACGTCTGCTGCAAGTGTTGCCAAAACGGCAGAGAGTGAGGCTACAGATAGCCAGGTATGCTTCATTGTGTTTATTAGAATATCTATACAAACTCATAATTCTACATTTGAGGCGCATTATGAGAAAACCGGTCTTAAAGCATGTGCATAAAGAGTCGTCCCGGATTAGCCTGTGCAGTCCGCACAGGCTAATCCAGGACTGCACTTTCCGCCTACAGTGGATTTATGTTTAGAAGAGACTTCCTTGAAACAGATAATACCATAAAAGCGGAAAGTGCCGTCCTGGATTAGCTTGTGCGGACTGAACAGGCTAATCGGGGACGACACTTTACGCACATGCATAAAGACCGGTTTTCCCACGACGTGCCTCATTTATTGTTTAATAACCAAATATGTGGGACGACACTTTACGCACATGCATTAAGTCCGGTTTTCTCACGACGCGCCTAATATATTTTTTGCTGTGACTGTGGCACCACATTGGATACGCACACACGCTCAGAGTGCTCGATTATTGCCTCAGCATGTCAGCATGTCACTGTGTAAAGTTGAATTATAATTAGGCTGGATACTTGTCAGCTTTACCCACAACTCATTGAATGTTGTTAACTTTTTAATCTGTTGAATTAACAGCATACAGATACAGTAACACAACAACATTAATGTCGAACAACTATGGTTATATATATTCACTTTTGTTAGGGTAAGGAAGGAACCAGTATCAAAATTTGATGAAAAGGACCAGACAGTCTGGGCTGCCTTCATTTGGTATAACATTTGTCTTGTTACTGAATGTTGATTCATACTGTGAAGGCATTTAGCGTACGTATCATAATAAAACATGTAACGGTAAGTGAAAACAAGAGCAAAGCTTGCACTTACCCAAAATATATTTTAAATTTTGGAGTGTATAAAACACTTTCCAATTATCAAGTTACTCCCTTCTAGAGCTCATATTAGTCTGTAAATATCAATTCAATTGTTTAGCAGTATTTAATGAAATCTTGTTATTTCCAGGTGAAGTCAGAAGTATTAAGCAACAAGGATAGTAAGATGGAAGACACAGATGAAGATGTAGACGATGCCTTTGTGTCTGCCGAATTCGGGGACGACGAAAAGGTGGCAGTTAGCCGGGCCATGGAACAGCTTCTAGTTGATATCTATCATAAATCTGAGTCAATTAGCGACTCCTGTGATAATCTGAAAGAATCCAGTGATGGTGAAGACGATGTGTTCCGTGAATACAGGGAACATTTGGAGTCGCGGGACTCCATAGGGTCAATGTCTGGCAGCGAAGGTACCACAAGTTCAAGGTCGCGGTCAAAACATTCGTTGTCCAGCAGTGGTAAGGGGAGCAAGTCTAGTTCTAGTAGGGATAAACTTACGAAATCTGATAGTGACAGTTCAAAGAGAAGCTGCAATAACGGTGGTGGCTCGTCGAATTCGTTAAAGGATCTAAGTGCAACTGAGAAATCGGTGTTGCGTAGTGTAAGGGAAATGGACAGTGATTCCAACTCCCCTCTCGGATCTGGGGAGACCACTTTGCAAGTGTTACAGAGTATAAATAAGAACGGTACTGAGGACAGAAGTGAATTGTGCATTCAGTACATTGATGATAGATTTGTTACTAAACGGTCTCGAGGGAATTCAGGCTGTCGACACAGATCTTTGAAATCCAGTAGTCTTAATAAGTCAGGTAGTTCAGACAGTTTAACGATATCAACCCCTAGTCATTCATCCAATAATACTTCTAATAGCTCGCTTACTGAAGAATATGAGCGGAACAAACAGTTAGTAACAAGTATGAGTGATGACGAGAGACCTGATTCACAAATGTTGAGAGATTATACTATGACTATGAGTCAGGCACTGGAAGCGGAGGAAGGTGAGGGGTTAGCTCCCCTGAGTAACTCTCCCAATGAAGGAGAGGATTTCGATCAAACTTTAAATGCTGAAGAGCCAGAGGTCACGTCCCCTGGGTCAGAATATGTGTCACCAAGATCAGATCTAGGTGATGTGTCATCAGATAGAAGTGAATACACATCGCCACACTCTGATAGGGCAAGCAGTGTGTACACGACCCCTGATTCTAGTCTGATGGAACCTAACAATGTGCAGACTGCTGTAGATATTGTTGGTAATGTTGTAGAGGAGGGAAAGAAGAAAAGGAAGTCTGTTTCAACTAGTAGTGTTCCTGCAAAGGAAGGTTCTAAACGTGACACTGCTAAAAGCGGTGGTTTATTTGGGGTAAGGAGGAAGAAATCTGAAACAGTGAAATCACCAAAAGTGATTAAGTCTACCAGTGTAAATACGCCAGTGTTGCCAGTAAAATCGCAGACTATCATTCGTCCAATCTCCCATCGATCCAGGGAGGGGTCTGTGGAATCAAACCATTTGGAAAAAGACGCCTGGGGTGATTCAAGTTCATGTAGTAGTTTAAATTCTGTGAAATCTACTGACGCTTCACAAAAAACTTGGAGGCCGTTGCCCCCTGTGCCAACAGAATCTCTGGAATCTCCGAAACAGTCCAAGACTGTGAAAGCTGGTACTGGTAGAAAACTGCCCGACCCAGTCCAAGTTCAAACAAAATCACCAGTTGTGTTTCAGAGTCAGTTCATGAAGAAAGCATTTAGTTCAAACACAGACTCTGGTGAATATAGTAACAAGTCACCGTCTCCAAATGAGTTCCGGAAACCTGTGATAACCAGTCAACCAAGACCACTGCCTCCAAAGCCAGATGAAAATTTGACAACCAGTCCAGCGGATAATGGACTTCTGAAATCAAATCAAAAAGATCTTTTAAATTCAAGCGGTGCAAAAATTAAAGTGTCTGTCGATTACTCTAAATTAAACAATGACAAAGACAGTGATGGTGAAAAACAGCAGAAAAAGAAGAGAATCCCTGTAGCTGCAGCTTTGAAGCAGTCTATTAAACCAACCCTGTCGAATAGTAGCGCAAAAAGTGAGCCCAAGGATGTTCATTCTGATGACATTCCATTTGCAGACGACAGTGATGATGATGAAGTTGTAGAAGAGAAATTCTTCACTCCATCTACATCGGTGAAGCCAAAACCTCAAATAATTCGAAAGGAAGGCAAAAAAGTACATGCAAGAACACGAATTCTTCCAACGCCTCCAAGAATTGAGCCAGGTCCGCTCAGTCCGGAAAAAATACGAGCTATTAGAAAAGCAGAGTTAGAGAAGGCAAGAGAAGAAGCAAGGCTGCGAGCCCGTCTTAAAAGTGATGAAGAATTGGGTATTAGTGAAACACCATCTAAATACAATAGAGCTCTCAGCACTGAGTTGTCCCAGAATGCCTCCGACAGAGAAGCCACATCACAAACAGAGGATCCTCTTCAGAAGGTATCATTCACCCTAGACATTCCAGAATCGAGTGGGACACCAAAGCAGAGCAAAGGTAAAAAGAAAAAGAATCAAAGCCGAGAAAGCAGTTTATCGTCTGTTGAAAACTTTGATGCCGAGTCTTCGGGTAAAAAGGATAAGTCCAAAAAGCGGTCACTTTTTGCCTCATTTTTAGGTGTGAAGACTCCAAGTCTGGAAAAACAAAAAGATAGAGATGAATTCTCATCGTCAAATGATAATTTGGATGAAAAGTCTGCTAAGAAAAAGAAAAGTAAAACGCCCAAGTCTGAAAAGAAGAAAGACCAGAAACGCAAGACGGCTTCTGTAGACGACAGTTTGCTGACAGATAATATGAAGGAGCTGAAGATTGGGACTGTCTTCACCAAGCAGCTGGGCAGGCGACCAGGAATTCGTGGTAGAATTATGCCACCCAAAGCTTCAGGTAACGAGACATCATTAATGATCCCTTTTCAGAACAGCACTATAAAGATATAAATTTGTTAAATATTTGTTTACATTGATAAGATACTGTCACCTTAAATCTCAGGTGGTTAATATTCATACATACATAATCTTTCCAGTGTATTGTCTTTTAAATGTTACAAGTTGAGGGTGTGCTTCTGCTGACATTAACTGTATATCAAGAGGTTCCAATTAACTTCATTTAACTTGTGAACATATATTGACATAATTGTTATTGGACACACCACCTGCTTTATATGTTTAAATTGTTTAAAAGTGTGTTTGAACTTTTACTGATGTACTATGATCTGGGAAACAACAACGCTAAAATGTTTGCCACCTTAGGATTACGAGGGCCTATCTAACTGGTGTTAAGGAAACAGATTGGTCCTTGTAATACGTAGGTGGCAAAATATTAAGTTGTATTAAACATTGTTAAATATCACTTTTCTCAATAGATACACACATCAGAACTTTTATGATTTGACTGTCGTTACAGTAGAAACATTACCGCTAAATATAACGTGTTTTTTTTACGTTTGGAATATTGTGTTCTCAATATCGTTTTCAAAAAGTGGTGGAATTGCATAATATTTGTTTAATTGTGTATCAAACATCATTTACATTTGATTTTGATTTATTCTGTAGCTGAATATAACAAAAAAACAAAGATTTGAAATATGGTACCCCATACTAGCTGTGTGCACTGAAACATTTTTTATGTGTAAAGGACCCACTCGGAAATAAGGTTTCAAGCTTTCATGGGCTATCCTAGGTTACTACACTACGACTGTAACTTCCTTCTATTCAATCACATTTATTGAATAGTGTAATCTTGCCTCGTAATAGTTGTTACTCTAGCATACATGTATTCTGTTTTAGCCGAGTAAAGTTAAGTGTTATTGCTTTTGAGAAGTTTTAAGAATCAAATGTTAGTTATACCATTGCTTTTATAACCGAACTTGCCATGTGTTGTAAACTTGTGTGTTTTAACCCGAATAAATCTATCAATATCTATCTATGTGTCATTCTGTTGATTGACAGTGGATGACTTCACGGACACGGATGAGGAAGCTGCAAGTATGACAACCAGCTGCACATCCCTCAACGACAGCCATCGGCGCATTAAGTTTGTAAGTGACGGGGGTTTCTTTGTTTCATAGAACAATTTGCCAGTCATACTTACGATACTTGCATGGTTGTATGAACATTGTCTTGTACCAAAATCTACAAATCCACAAAGCTCCAAAGGGAAACCAGAACTTTGTTTTCGTATTTGAGTGTAATTGTCAAATAACATTTTCCTGGTGAAATTGAATATTTTTTTGTAGAAATATGGTAAAATAAGAATCGTTAGTTTATTAATTATATATTTATAACATTTAAGACAAACAGCAAATGAACCAGCCACAGACTTAAGGAATTCTATGAGTTATTAGAAATTTACACTAAGGAGTTTTGTGGATATGGGTTGATAAACCCTATACATTGCCAATCTAGAATATGGGCAAATATTGTTGGTTTGCTTGAGCAGTTTAAGTAAATATTTGTAACCAGTCAAAGTGAGTTTTATAGTACACATTTGTAACCAGTCAAAGTGAGTTTTATAGTACACATTTGTAACCAGTCAAAGTGAGTTTTATAGTACACATTTGTAACCAGTCAAAGTGAGTTTTATAGTACACATTTGTAACCAGTCAAAGTGAGTTTTATAGTACACATTTGTAACCAGTCAAAGTGAGTTTTATAGTACACATTTGTAACCAGTCAAAGTGAGTTTTATAGTACACATTGTTGACAAGTTTATCTTAATCATAGGGATGCAATAAATAAATAACATTAAACATGTTATGTGGATTAAATAAATCAACAATTATTTAGCAAAATAAGTGTACACTAAGTCACACACTGTTGGCTGTAAACATTTTACACCTTTATTGTACATTGTCAAATGCAGCACTGATTGTAAAACAGGTATTAGTAAACTATCAATGGAATGTTCCTTTGTCAGGACCATGGGCCACTTTCCGAGGAGGAGCTGAATGCGCGCATAACGCGCAAGATCCAACACGCGGCCCGCAAACAGCAAAAGCAGCAGGAGCAGAAACGGCTACGACAGGCACAAGAAATCCAGCGTAAACTGCAGGAAGTAGATGTGAAGCATCGCGAACTGGAGGAGAAAGGCGTGAACGTGGAGCGAGCCTTGAGGGGGGAGGGGCCGGAGGGTGGTCGCTCAGAGACGGAGCTGATGCAGGAGTGGTTCAACCTCGTGCACGAGAAGAATACTCTCGTGAGACTGGAGTCCGAGCTCATGGTCAGGTACGTCACCCCAGGGGTTTGGTTTTGTCATGTTTTAATAATTGTGTGAAAAATTAGCTAGTTGTTGGTATATCTCTTGAAGAATATTTTGTGTAAATAAGTGGTACTGTTAAAGGCTGGGTATAGATTGGCTTGGTGTTTTTTGTTAGACACCAATAACCTGGAAAAAAAGTATGTTTGTAACAGCTATTTGTTATTAGTATATATTAAGAATATCGAACATTTTCTTTACAATCTATTTCAATTGACCATTCAATGAGATTGGGTTGAAAATGTGTTTAGCCATTCAGAAGTCAGGACATTTTGGTTTGACGTATATTTCTTACAAAAACAATTGTAGTCTGTTTACAGACCGAAAAGACATGGTTATAAATTCAATAGTATTTTTTTTATTATATTATGAACAATCTTGTGTATACCTGCAATAGAAGGGCCATTCAGCATGTTCAGCCATATTTACATGTTTCAGTGCACGAGAACTCGAGCTAGAGGATAGGCAGGGTCGTCTGCAGCAGCAGTTACGAGAAAGCCTCGCCCTTGATGGTACGTTACATACATCCTGATTACTGATAACCCTGTATTGCTGTTTGCACTGTTATATAGCATACCAGTATATAGATTATACACGAGATTAGACATTTAGTATAAAGGACAGTGTTGAGCATTGGACCTTTTCAAACTGTATACCATTCTAGACATTAAATTATCTTTTGAAGATTGATTTATGCACCCATATAAATGTGTGATTTTGTGCTGGCTTTTTCTGCAAATGCATGTGTAGAAACATTCATGTAGTGTGTGTAGTGCATTATCAATCTTTGATCTTCGATTCTTAGTAATTTTACACTCTGTTCCATTGTTGAACAACGTTTCTTAAATCAGTTGTTTAAATTATGATTTGAATTTGAAATAATTTACTAAAAATGTTTCACACAAAAACTGCCCTTAGTGGATTCTTGTATTTAGTTACTGTATATGAATTAACCAGTTGACAAACAAAGATCTCTCTGCCTTTCGGTTTGTCAGAGGTTGTTTGTCCAAGGATTTGAAGTAATTCAATTGGATTATGCAACCATGTGCTATTATTTTCCACTGAAATATAAACCCATAATTGTTCACTCAGTACTGGTCATTTGTGTGTTAAATACTTGGGAAGCACTTGATGAATGTGTTAGTAGTTTTTCATGGGCCCTTGTCTTTCGAAACAACTCCGTAAAAAAAAGCACTCTGAGAGCGCAGATATCCCTCAAGGCAGCTCCTTCCTATATCGCCCACAGACCTCCCTTAAGGCAGTTCCTTCCTATATCTCCCACATACCTCTCTCAATGCAGCTCCTTCCTATATCTCCCACAGACCTCCCTCAAGGCAGCTCCTTCCTATATCTCCCACAGACCTCCCTCAATGCAGCTCCTTCCTATATCTCCCACAGACCTCCCTCAAGGCAGCTCCTTCCTGTATCTCCCATAGACCTCCCTCAAGGCAGCTCCTTCCTGTATCTCCCACAGACCTCCCTCAAGGCAGCTCCTTCCTATATCTCCCACAGACCTCCCTCAAGGCAGCTCCTTCCTATATCTCTCACAGACCTCCCCCAAGGCAGCTCCTTCCTATATCTCCCACAGACCTCCCTCAAGGCAGCTCCTTCCTATATCTCCCACAGACCTCCCTCAAGGCAGCTCCTTCCTATATCTCCCACAGACCTCCCTCAAGGCAGCTCCTTCCTATATCTCCCACAGACCTCCCTCAAGGCAGCTCCTTCCTATATCTCCCACAGACCTCCCTCAAGGCAGCTCCTTTCTATAGCTGTCACAGACCTCCCTCAAGGCAGCTCCTTCCTATATCTCCCACAGACCTCCCTCAAGGCAGCTCCTTCCTATATCTACCACAGACCTCCCTCAAGGCAGCTCCTTCCTATATCTCCCACAGACCTCCCTCAAGGCAGCTCCTTCCTATTTCTCCCACAGACCTCCCTCAAGGCAGCTCCTTCCTATATCTCCCACAGACCTCCCTCAAGGCAGCTCCTTCCTATATCTCCCACAGACCTCCCCCAAGGCAGCTCCTTCCTATATCTCTCACAGACCTCCCTCAAGGCAGCTCCTTCCTATATCTCCCACAGACCTCCCCCAAGGCAGCTCCTTCCTATATCTCTCACAGACCTCCCTCAAGGCAGCTCCTTCCTATATCTCCCACAGACCTCCTTCAAAGCAGCTCCTTCCATATCTCCAACAGACCTCCCTCAAGGCAGCTCCTTCCTATATCTCCAACAGACTTCCCTCAAGGCAGACCTCCCTCAAGGCAGCTCCTTCCTATATCTCCAACAGACCTCCCTCAAGGCAGCTCCTTCCTATATATCCCAATAATAAAGAATCCTTTAAAAAAAAAGAAGTGAATCCATATGGTGATCCGGGCCCGTATTCACCAACCCATTCTTGGACTTAATTCTTCAGAATATGGAATATTTTGTAAACTGTTCTGTTGTAAAACGGCCGTTAGTTTGAATCTTACTTGGTATTTATAAACTCTAAATATAACATGCTTTATTTACAACAATTTGTTAATGACATTAGCAACATTTGTACCTGTTGAAGAAGCTCAAGGATTTTTTCTTGAGTCGAAGTCTATCCTTTATTCTTAAGTCAAAGAATGGGTTGGTGTATACGGGCCCGGATTACCAGCACAATCTACTGGTAAGATTCTGTTCATTGGTCCAATTCCAACATTCCTAGAAAAATGTGTAAACAAATCCATTCACTTTTTGCATCAAATTGCTAAATAACAGGTAAACCAATGTCAGAAAAAAAACAATGCCTCCTTGGCTGAGATTATAACCTACATCTGTATCACATTGTTAGGAAAAGCTAAAGCTTTGTGCTGCATAAATAAGACATTTTGAGGATTGAGCGTGAAACTATTATATATAACATGCTATACCTTGTCTCCCGTGTAATACAACCATTACAAATATTTATGTCTTACACATGTGTAAGATAACATTTTGAGCGTTTTCATTGGCTACATATTATTTGACTGACCAATCGCATGATGTTATTTTGGTGAAATGGCGTCGTCAACATGAAACAACGTCATGTCAATACACAACTTTTTTAGGATTTATCAACATGTTTTGATAAAATTATACGTTTTTTTTTTTCTTTTAAAAGCATGTGATAAAAAAGATCTGACACTCATTGTCATTTCATACCAGATTTTATTAAACTCGTGCAGGAAATTTGTTAGTAAGCTCGCCAAAGGCTCGCTTGCTAACAAAATTCCTGAACTATTTTAATAAAATATGATATGAAATGGCAACTCGTGTCAGATCCTATATATCTGATATAGAAATGTTCCACCGATACAACAGTTTCATGCTCAACCCTTGCATTGTATGCAGTGTTATTGACCTCTTTAGGTATGAACTTGTTACAACTGTCAGACACAAAATGTACATACAAGATGCATTTCGTTTCAAAACCTTGTAAAATGTTTTGTGTTATTAATGTTATTAATGATTCTTAACTGCTTATTTTAAGCTTTTAAACTTATTGATTGCTAGTGTTTCCATATTTTACATTTTCAGTTGTAAGTTAACTCTAAATCAATGTTGCAAACTTTAAAGAACACTAATCTTTTTCTTTTTCAAACGTTTTACTTTACTGGCACCAAAGAGTGTCTTTTATTTGAAATAGATGAAAAAAACAGAAATTCTGACATGACACACGCACAATTTCTGTTGTTAAATTGCCAATAAACATCTCGAAAAAGTATTTCCGAAACTGTAAAATATAGTTCACATTGTAATTGCAGAATATGTTGTCAGGTCATGTTAGAATCAAAATAATTTTTGCTTTATTGTTGTTTATCTGTATATTAAACCACTCAGGCTAATGCCCTTGTTGTTTAATTCATATGCATCAGAACGCAAAATCAGTGTTTATTCACAGATAAACCATTCAAAATTGAAAATTATTTCTTAATTGACAATGAAAAAAAAGGTAACTTATATCGTTGATATTCTCTGTAGATCACATTATTAGTTTTAAGATGTTTAGTAAGTATTTTAAATAATGGTATGATTTCTTACCATTTTTAATGGGATACACTGTTTGCATGTGCTAGTGAAGGGAGGTAACTCTGTAGATATTCTGTGTGACTAGGTCTAGATTTGACTGAGATTGAGAACGATGATGTATTCGAGGAACCCGATACCGTGAAAATTGGCAAAATATGGACTGCGATTGTCCAACATGGTATAAGACAATCTTTCCTTTTTATCTCAATAGATCTCTGCTCTGTACTCGCTGTGACGATGGAACTCAGTAATAATACACTATATATTTCTTTGTGAGGTTTTAACATGTATTACACCATTAATACTGGTATATATTTTGGTTTTAAGTTTACCCATATATTCTTCTTAGTCTAAGAATACATTAACTTTTGCGATTTTATAAATACATTAGTTCACAAGGCTATTGTCACTTTTATTCAAATCTGTTTGGATTTTTTCCTTGTTCTTCAAATTAACATTAATATAACAAAATGTACGACTTTGTGCCCTGCATTTTGCTGTTAGGTAATATGCTGTTTTATTAAGGGATTGGTACCTGAAGTTACATATTTATGATGCAAAAATATTAACAATATCAATAAAATGTATTGTGTTTGACTTGGGCTAATAGTTGTTGAAGATTGTTCATCAGTGACTATTGCTGTGGCTATAAGGCTTATAGACATTCATATTCGTACATTTGTGTTGTGTAACATACATCAGTGGGATCATAATATATTTTAGGCCTAAGCTGCTAACAACAATTGTTGTTACACTTGTGCGACCTGCTATTGATTTATACTACTTGGTACTTAGTCATTAATAAAAGTACAAGTAAAGTGCTACTCCACTGTGCTAGTCATTGTTTATTTGAGGCGCGTCTTGGGAAAACCGGACTTAATGCATGTGCGTAAAGTGTTGTCCCGGATTAGCCTGTGCCGTCCACACAGGCTAATCTGGGACGTGGCACTTTCCGCTTACAGTGTATTTATGTTTAAAAGAGACTTCCTTGAAACAGAAAATACCATAAAAGCGGAAAGTGCCGTCCTGGATTAGCCTGTGCGGACTGCACAGGCTAATCCGATACGACGCTTTATGCACATGCATTAAGACCGGTTTTCTCATGACGCGCCACATGTAATAGAGATTCTCTGTTTCTGTCTGTGCCAGATCACTTCAGCTGAGAGCTAGCTGTGTCTCAGTAGTGCCATCTGGGCCCGTATTCACTAACCGATTCTTAGACTTAAGAATAAAGAATAGACTTACACTCAAGAAAATGTAATCTGTTTGCAAATATATTGGGTGGCAATGTTGCTTATGTCATTAACAAATAGTTCTAAATAAGGAATGATGTAATTAGAATGATTGAATAGTGAGTTAGATTCAACTTTACAGCGCTGTAAGAACATACAAGTTTCAAGAATATTCTTGTGGCGCGTCGTGAGAAAACCGGTCTTAATGCATGTGCGTAAAGTGTCGTCCCAGATTAGCCCAGGCTAGCAGTCCGCACAGGCTAATCCAGGACGGTACTTTCCGCTTTTATGGTATTTTCTGATTCAAGAAAGTCTCTTCTAAACATAAATCCAGTGAAGGCCGAAAGTGCCGTCCTGGATTAGCCTGTGCGGACTTGCACAGGCTTATCCGGGACGACACTTTACGCACAAGCATTAAGTCCGGTTTTCCCACGACGCGCCTCTCTTTATTCTTATTCATAAGTCTAAGAATAGGTTGGAGAATCAGGGCCCAGGGCTTATATCTACAAACAATAAATTTTGTAAACTTCATCAGAATTGTAATCTTCAAGAGTAGCCAGTGATATTTAGGACTGATATGCAACATTCATTGCCATTGGCCAATATTTGTGTTTAGTAAGTGTTAAAAAAACTTGAAATGTTATCAGGCCTGTTGTTGAAGGTGTGTGTCCTTTCATTTTGCATTTGCTTACGCAAACATAGCTGCAAATTTCATAGTACTGCGTAGTTTGCCATCATCAAGTGACACTCAACAAGATTTCATAGTACTGGGTAGTTTGCCGTCATCAAGTGACACTCAACAAGTTTCCACAATGTTTGATATTTACCATTTAAGGCTTATATAGATACCAATTAATTACTGTGTTATGTACATGTGTAACTGTGTGATTTTTTTTCAAAACCCTTCAGACATTTATTTTTTGGGGATATAATTATGTCTTGGTAACTGGCGCATACCGGTATATGTATTATGCCAACGTAACTGACGCATACCGGTATATGTAATTATGTCTTGGTAACTGACGCATACCGGTATATATAATTATGTCTTGGTAACTGACGCATACCGGTATATGTAATTATGTCTTGGTAACTGACGCCTACCGGTATATGTAATTATGTCTTGGTAACTGACGCATACCGGTATATATAATTATGTCTTGGTAACTGACGCATACCGGTATATATAATTATGTCTTGGTAACTGACGCATACCGGTATATGTAATTATGCCAACATTGGAAGGAATATTTATTGCTGCAGTTTTGGCAGTTCTTGTCAATTCTAAGACATACACACACTTGCACTTTGGTTGCTGTTCTGTTTTTATTGAACAAAAATATAATATATCAAAATATGTTGTTGTCGGAGCACATTATAGATGCATTCCTTGTTTTACATAATGGAAGTACTAAGTATGCCAATTGAGTGTTGAGCATGAACTATTGTATCTGATATAGAAATGTGAAGCAGGTATATAGGAATATATATCCTGGATAAGTTTAATAAAATATGGTATGAAATGACAACTAATGTGAGATTTTTTTATCACATGCTTTTAAATGATAAAAACCTTATAATTTTACCAAAAGATGTTGATAAATCCTAAAAGTTGTGTACTTACATGACATCATTTCACGTTGACAACGTCATTTGACCAAAATAACGTCATGCAATTGATCAAAGAAAATGTAGCAAATGAAAACGCTCAAAATGTAATCTTACACATGTGTGAGATAAAAATATTCGTAATGGCTGTATTTCATGAAAAACAATGTATAGCATGTGACACATTGTAAATACTACTTTCAAGCTCAACCCTCGCGATGTAAAATGATGTTTTTCTTTAAAAAGACAATTGGGGACCAGTTGTAGTTTTCATGCTGTGGCTGATCTTGTTTTGTGTTTATTAGTGTTTATTTGTTTGCTTTGTTGTCTCTGTAGAAATTAGACATTTCGTAACAGGATTTTATTATGTTTTGAATGATATTTTACTTACTAAAAGCAAGAAGAAAAATAACATGTACAATGATATGTGATCACAAATTCACATGATTTTTATGCAGTTTGATTAGACCCATTTAAATACTGTCAAATTTTGAATCAGAAAAGTCTGTGTATGCTTGCCAATGGGTTGTATTGCATTTTGTCTGTATAATTATGCATAGATATCTACTTGAATCATTGACATTTTGAAATTATGCAGATTCAAAGGCAGATTTAGAGGGTGGGCGGAAACAAGTCTTCGATTGTCGAATAGATATCGTACGCATATCTCGGCTGAACTCGTGATAAAATGTGATTATCGTACTTGTATGGTGTCAATGTCGTGTCAAGGTTGAAGAGAACTCAAACAAATGTTGTCTTGAAAGAATTCCGCGACCAACTCGTCCACTTTAGGACGAGTTATAACTCTCCAGGACTCGTACAAAACACGAAGCTCAAATTCGCCACAGTGTGACAGGGCCTTAACTAAAAATCCAGGATCCGCGCCTAAGATATGTGTATAAACTGCCAAGATTTCTACACAGAAATAGAATTGAAATTTCATTCAATTTACTATTAGATATTATAGAATACAAATGATTGAAAGAGATTCATATCATTGTACATGTTAAATGAGTTTCAGTTATTATTTTTTGGTGTTGTGAACTAATACTTTGCATGCAAATAACACAGCTTATTGTTTACAGACTCACTAAAATCGCCAGGACAGCGTGAGAGAGAACAGAAGATATATCAGGAACTTATCGATGTGGTTGAGGAACGTGACAGGCTTGTTGCCATGTTAGAGGCCGAACGACTCAGGTAACGTAGGAGGAAAATGCTGATATCAACTGAGAAGAGAAGAGGGATGTTGGGTTGGGGTGTGGGGTCATCTGTTTAGCTCGAGTTATTCTAGTTTCCTCTTATAATTGTCCCAATCTGCCCTAGTGGTTTCTTGCCTTTGAACCTTTTGGTCAAGAATTTTTCACAAGGTTTGGTTTAAGTAGAACAACCAGATTACCAGTATGTTGCATGTAAACTGTTGGGAAAATCTTACATTAATAAATCTGGTTTGCATGGAGCTGCATGAGACATTTTCTGTTGACCGATAGTATTCAGTTCCTCTTTTGTTCGCATTTTATTGCCAGTATATGAGGGCTGTTCTTAAAGTTTGTGGACAAAGATATTTTTTACAATTGATCATCAATGCAACCAACAATATTTGTGGCGCGTCGTGAGAAAACCGGTCTTAATGCATGTGCGTAGTGTCGTCCCGGATTAGCCTGTGCAGTCTGCACAGGCTAATCCAGGATGGTACTTTCCGCTTTTATGGTATTTTCTGTTTCAATGAAGTCTCTTCTAAACATAAATCCACTGTAGGCGGAAAGTGTCGTCCCGGATTAGCCTGTGCAGACTGCACAGGCTAATCTGGGACGACACTTTACACACATGCATTAAGACCGGTTTTATCATGACGCGCCACATTTATATGAAATGAAAGATGAACATCTTCTGAAAATCAAGCACACACTTCAATTACGAAAACTATTGATATGGAAATAACTCATTTGAAAGTATACATCATGTATAAAGTATGGAGCACTTTGAATCCAATTACTATTGGTAATGAATTGTACTTATTCACAACTAAATATAATTCATAAATTTGAGCTATTTGATAATAATTTCATATGCTGTTATTGGGTGACATTATAGTATTATTTACTGAAAGTTTGGACATTGTTTTGTACTGTTATGAATGACTATGTAAGCAAACAAGAGTGGTGTCAGAGTGTGCCCAACAAAGAGCATGGACATGACTTCAAATACGGAGCAGTTGAACGAATTAAACATTTTGTAGCTTCTGAAATGATAGGGACACTAAAGATCGTATAATCACTGATCAGGTGAACAACTGTCCATCACAAAATAGTTGCTGACATCAGGATAACTACTGATTTTACTTGGTTTGAGAATTTGTAACATACCTTATGTACCATTTGTGCCTTCACGAATTGTGCAGTGTTGCGCATTGTTAGAGATTTGCAGTAACACTAATTTCACGACATATGGAACTCCCCACATGGCTGTAATATCTACCATAGCTTTATATGAAAGAACATCAGCAAACATGGATGTGCACACCACTAAACTTGAGGGAGATTAATTCACAAATATTTTAAGAAATGTTCCATTTTGATGTCATTAAGACATCAATCTGCTCCGTATGTTTGACCGTGTATATTGCTAATAAGCGGTAAAGCTGTACATGTTCTATGCATTTTGTAAAGGTTGGGTGTAATATATAGAAAATTAAATGTTCTTTGTAATTATGTAATTTGATAGACACTTGTATTTCAAAAAATAAGAATTTCAGCATTGTCCACGAACTTTAAGAACAGCCC
Source organism: Congeria kusceri (assembly GCA_027627225.1). NCBI lineage: Eukaryota > Metazoa > Mollusca > Bivalvia > Myida > Dreissenidae > Congeria > Congeria kusceri. Next base: position 88,943,514 of record CM051024.1, read on the forward strand.
ATGTATTTTCAAGGAATGAAAACATTAATTCTTCTTCCCGTTTTGAATTTCATTGAACTTTCTTCTTGGACTTGTCGTCGTATACAAATGAAAACCACTTCTGTGTGTTTGGTAATGATCAAACACCAAGTGTGTGTTTGGTAATGATCAAACACCAAGTGTGTGTTTATTGTTGTGTATATTATATAATGTACAACAAATTGATGGCCTATTGGAAATATTTTCATAATTAATTCAGTCCCGATTTAGAAATATGTTGATCAAGATGTACCAGTAACTTGTGTAACAGAGGCTTTTTGCCTGTGTCTCATCAATGAAATTTTTCTGAAATGTGTAGTTAAAAAAAAATGAACTAAAAAAACTTGCTTTTATCCTCCCTCCCATTAAGACATGTTAATTATTAAATATGTGAGATGTTGAGCTTACCTTTACTCTTCTACAGATTCATATACATTTGGAAAGTATTTGTATTGCTATAAAATGCCATGAAAGGTAACTCAATGGTTTATGTTAATCACATGGTGATATGTCAATATCTGTTTAAAATAAACAAGAAAGTGATGTACCCTTGATAGAAACTGGCAGTGGTGGCGAAATCTCATATTGCCTTATTGGTCTGTTCTTGACCAATGATGTGTTGCCTGTCCGTACAGTAATTATATGTAAATTCTGGCAATGTCTCTTTTGTCTGTACATGCTCTGGGATAAACTGGGCAATACAAACAATTGAGGTGTGTCGTGGGAAAATCAGGCTTAATGCACATGCGTAAAGTGTGGTCCCGGATCCAGGCGTAAAGTGTGGTCCCGGATCCAGGCGTAAAGTGTGGTCTCAGATCCAGGACACCACTTTCCACTTTTATGGTATTTTCTGTTTCAAGGAAGTCTGTACTGAACATAAATCCACTGTGGACAGGCGGAAAGTGTCGTCCTGTGCAGTTTCCACAAGCTGATCGGGGACGGCACTTTATGCACATGCATTCAGCCAGATTTTCCCACGACACGCCTCAATTGATTATGCCATACCCGATTGGATATACTAGTAGTAGTATTGTTGGTTCAAGTGTTGTCAATGTTCTGTGTTTCTATGCTTACAGAGAGCAGGAAGAAGATAAAGACCTAGAGAGCGTGATGAAAGCCAAGGGGTTCTCGCTGTCGCCGTCGTCACAATCGAAAATACTCAGAAAAAATGGGGCATCCAAAACACAGACGTGATACAAACTATCTTTTCGCTGTCAGCTTGCCATAAACATCATTTGTGATCAGGGGAGCCATTGGGTATATTCAGTGGTCGAAATTAGCACAGCCCGCAAGCTCTGAACTGGTAAATGTTGAACCGGCCTTGCTCAGGTTCTCAGTTTTATATAGACGGGCTTGTAACATTCTCTTGCTCTCAAGTAATATAAGAATTTGGGCTTGCTTGACCAAACTGCAAATTCTGATGGCTTATTGGGGTAAAGTGTGCTGGACGCATTGAAAGTAGTATTTATAATTGTGTGTGTCATCTGTGGACGGTGCGAGTTGCTGTAAAAAGTATAACTGGCACATGGTTGTGTATTTCATACACTGTTATTGAGATTATTCAGTGCTATTCCAACTAAATGCAGCCATTTGTAATGTGGTTCTATGAGCAAGGATAATGCACTGCAATTTTTATAAATCGTTTCATTATAATACTTATCCAGTGCATCGTGAAATTTGTTTAGAATACTAGTATATCAAACATAAAAAACCTGTCGTTCTCATTGAAGCCTGGTATAGTCATTCCTATGAAAATGTGTTTGTTTCAGTTTTACTGTTTATATATTAATAGGCGATATTGATTGGCATAGCATTGACTGAACATTCGTGTATACGTTATCACACTTCACTTGTGAGTGCCATCAGTCGTAATGTCTGCATGGTCTTGTTTCAAGTTTACAGTGTGCTCTTGTGATGACTGTAATCGGGCATTTCATTTCTGTGTTACGATTTCTAGATACCCTTCTGTATATTCCCAGTATCTGGAATAGTTCATACATATTCAGGCTTGATTCTGCAAAAATGTTCAACATAAGTTTATTTTTTTTTATCTTCCTACCGTTGCCAAAAAAGTTTAAAATTTAAAAAAATTAAGTTATTTTTCTCTTATTCAGAAAAATATCTTTACATGTGCAATTACTAGGTTAACAACAACCTTGCTTTTTGTCATTTCTGGCATTATATATCATTAACTTTATACTACTACACCAGAACAACGCCGCCTCTTGAGTTTGCGATACTAAATATAGTTGCAACAGTTGACTAAAACAATTTAAACCCCAGTGTACTCTAGTTTCTTATAGTTTTCTTAATATTTTAGTTAAACAGGAAATGTTAGCGTGCCTTGATGATTCATGCTGTTGTTTTACAATATGCAATTATTTTGCTGTTCCCTTAAAAGGATATTTTAAGCATTTGTTGATGTTTTTGGCACAATTGGTATGTAGCATTTCAGTCTGCGATTCTCCATTGGCATTGATAACTTAAAGTCACACTGCGAGGGTTGAGCGTGAAACTATTGTATCTGATATAGATATGAGGCGCGTAAAGTGTCGTCCGGCACACGCTAATCCAGGCCGGCACTTTCCGCCTACAGTGGATTTATGTTTAGAAGAGACTTCCTTGAAACAGAAAATACCATAAAAGCGAAAAATGCCGTCCCAGATAAGCCTGTGCGGACTGCACAGGCTAAACTGGGCCGACAGTTTACGCACATTGATTAAGTCCGGTTTTCCGCGCCTCATATGTTAAGCAGATACAACAACTTCACTCTCAACCCTTGACTTGTTTTATGCTGTTACATGTGTAAGCTATAATGCATTAGTGTTTCTATTATTCAGGGTTGTGATTTTTCTTCATTTCAGCCAAATGCTAGATTTTACACACAAATAGTTCTTAAATTTGGTGGATATGTTAAAAATGTTAAACAGTTTTTGTGCAACTTTTGAGAGGGCGTGGGGTGGCAATAGGCGTCTTTCATGCCCCGATGTTTCTATAATCCGACACGGTGGGAACAGTGGTCATTTCTTGCCCTGATGCTTCTAAAATCAAATCCCTGATCAATGTACACTATGGCTTATGCTGTCGTTAACCATCTTAGCCAACAATGTTTTTTTTAGGGCCAATTTTGGGCCGAAATTCGGCCCCATTCCCCTGCTAAAAAAGTATATTTTTTCCCCCATATTTGCCTTAAAATTCCCCTCAGAATGTAAGCTTTATTATGAAAAAAATTGGACAAAAATTGACCAAGATAGAGGCATTTTCGTAAAAAAATCCCAGCAATCTTTCATGAAACCAATTTAGTGCATCATCTAAGTTATCATTTCTAGCAAAACAGTTGAATAATTTTTTATGACAAAGTAGAATATAAGTATGTAATAATAATAATTTTCTACAAAAAATATAATTCCCCTTTTGCCGTAAAATTCCCCATCTGAAGGGCCCCGCCACCTTTCCCCCAAAGGTAAAAAAAACACTGGCCAATTAGTTATCAATACAATGTTTTCTTCATAAAACCTACAAGCAATATTTCAGTGGAGGACATTTGCTGGAGTGGACTATTAAGGACTTGGGCTAGATGATACTTCCAAATGTATAATTATATATATAGTGGTATACATGACTGTATTCTGTATGAAGCAATTTGCGTACCCATTATGAGACCTTTCGTTTGGATCTAACATTGGCAGTGATAGAATTAGGGTCATTGTGTACATCAGTACTAAAAGATAAAGTTGTGCAATCTAAACAGAGAGAAAATATGTTGTCTGTTTCCATTATTTAGAAACTCGGCATTTCATTTTTGTTCTATTATTGCAAGGTTTGAGCACATGCAGAAGACACAGTTTTTTAGTTTACGGTAATAATGAGTATTAAAAACAGAATGCTACATGTAAATGTACCCTTTTGTATTTGAAAAATGTGTGTCAGAAAGTATTAGTACTTGCATGTGTGTACCTAAACTATGTGAACTATTTATATTTAGGTACATATATGTGAACTATTTATATTTGTGTTATATATATATATAAATTGCTGTACATGCTGGGATGCAGTTTTTTAATAGTGACTGGTTGTAGCATGATCATCAACTTATGTACATGTATTTATGGATTGTGTGCATTATTGCCATATTTATATGAAGTGTTAAAAACCAGTATTTAAATATGAGGGGCTTCGTGGGAAAACCATTCTTAATGCATGTGCTTAAAGTGTCGTCCCGGATTAGCCTGTGCAGTCCACAGGCTAATCCAGGACGGCACTTTCCGCCGACAGAGGATTTATGTTTAGAAGAGACTTCCTTGAAACAGAAAATACCATAAACGCGGAAAGTGCCATCCTGGACTGCACAGGCTAATCCGGACGACACTTTACGCACATGCATTAATACCGGTTTTCTCACGACGCGCCACATATGTATATATAATATTATTATTATCAAATGTACATGTAAGAGAAATACTATTCAGCTATAATTATTTAAAACCTTGTTCTCAGATGGGGTTGTGACATTGCTTCAATAAATGTAAAATCACACAATTTGTTGTAATTTATAATAATGCAGAACTAAAATATATACAAAGCGAAACTCCAGAACTCTTATTAGCAGCCCGAGGTCTTTTATTTATGGCAAGTGACCAATTGCCAAAAAATTACACAGCACATCACAAAAACACATAAACACAAAACACACATGAATAAAACTGGGGTAAACGCCTTTGAATGGTTAAATAGCCGGAAATACCCGGCACAGAAAAAGAAATACCCGGCATAGATTTTGCGAAGACAAGGAAGTGCTTTGAGAGTAATACCATGCACACATCTGGCACCAGGGGATAGTTTGTAGCCAAATCTTAATCATTATTACTGTGCATATGCAAGTAATTACAAAGTGAACATCTGGATATTGAAAGGTGAATGATTTTCCTTGAAACCATAGTTTCATCCCGAAATGACCAGCTAGTAAAGCACATATTCGCAATCAATTATGACTAAAACGTGCATCAGTTATTAAAGGAACTAACACAGTAAGCATTAATAATAATTAAATTTGTTTTTTCGAAACAACAAATCAAAAACAAAAACAAGCTTATAATGGGGTATGATGGTCTAGAGGCTTGCCAACAGCACCACTTTCTGACACACTACTACGTAAAACATTCCCTGATCATAAGAATTTATTTAGTAAAACTTCATAAAAAAAGCATTTGCACAATGGTACAATATAAAAAATGGTACAATGTCTCTTTAACACATATCGAAAGCAAGGCTTTCTGATTGAATATCGAGTCTGTGGCCTGTGTAGAACCAGGACTTGTAGTTCCACAAGTGGGGATCAAACTCACGATCTCCCCGTCACAAGACACACACCATATGAGGCAGGTCGTGGGAAAACCAGACTTAATGCATGTGCATAGTGTCCTCCCCGATCAGCCTGTGCAGTCCGCACAGGCTAATCCGGGACGGCACTTTCCGCTTTTATGGTATTTTCTGTTTCAAGAAAGTCTCTAAACATAAATCCACTGTAGGCGGAAAGTGCCGTCCTGGATTAGCCTGTGCAGACTGCACAGGCTAATCCGGGACGACACTACGCACATGCATTTAGACCGGTTTTCCCAAGACACACACCATATTCATCACACCACTGCAATTCTTGGCACTTTGTAAGCACCTTCACTGATGGACTTCGAAGCTGGAATGGTTATTAAACCTGTAATGTCAGACAACATTTCCTTAAGCAAGTTGTTAATGATACAGATTTTTCAATATCATTCTAGACATAATTATGTCAAAGTCTTCACATCTCTGCGCTTTGTAAATATTTACCTTATTTTCATGGACAAAAACTCCTTTTTTGTCCACAGAAATATAAAATGACGCATCAGTATGTTTTCTTTTTTCAATTTCGTATCAACCATTCCTGTTTGTTTACTTCAGTCTGATGTGAATTTTTTCAATGGACACGGTTGAATATCGTGCAATTATTAGAAACTAACTAGCAGAAGTGTTCAATGTCCTTCAACGAATATTTCCGGATCTTGCTATCCCGGCATGCCGTATATATGTACCGGCCATCTGTAGCTGTTCTGTAGATGGGGTCACAGTCGGAACCACACAGCTCCACTAGGGTCTCGTGGTTTTGGTTCACATAGAAACAAGACCCGTCACCTAGGCAACAATATAAATAACAGTTGATATTCGGTATTGCGAGTCCATGTTGGCAGGACATAAAAATGATAGATTTAGGTTGTTACAAATAACTGTGAAACAAATAGTTATGCAATTAAGAACCTGAACGTAACAATTAGATTACCATTGTAATATGATTGCTTCAATGAAGTATCAGGTTATATGCTAGCTTGCTTAGAGAAAGTATGTACACATTTATGCTGTTTATATAATTATCTTGTTGGTTGTAAGTTTAAACTTTCCCCAGCCTCAAACATACCAGTGCATTATTAACCTGTTTCTCATTGTTAAAATTCTACTGAAATATACTAATTATATCAGTATTATATAAACTACATGTATATGAGGCGTGTCGTGGAAAACACAGGCTTAAAGTATCGGCGTAAAGTGTTGTCCTGGATCAGCCTGTGCAGTCTGCACAGGCTAATCCAGGACGAAACTTTCCGCTTTTATGGTATTTTCTGTTTCAAGGAAGGCTAAACATAAATACACTGTAGTCGGAAAGTGTTATCCCGAATTAGCCTGTACGAACTGCCCAGGCTAATCCGGGACGACACTATGCAGATGCAATAAGCCAAGGTTTCCCAAAGACATGCCTCATATGTCGATTTGTTTGTCAAACAACTTCACCAAAACAATTAATTTAATAGCTAACATGTACCTGTACTGGAGAAAAATCCACCTTTAAAAGGCAATAATGACAAGATGGCATTTCTACTCTCCTTCCATTCTTTAAGTGGCACTCTACAAAACAAAAATGTGCATCAAGTTGCATCTATTTTAAAAACAAATACTGGCAAGTACATAATCTGTTGAACACAGAATCTTGTGTTCTTTTCTTTCAAATTAATCGATGTCAGTGTTAAGAGTGTTGCTGATAAAGAACATCTACTGAAAGTGACGCAGGAAGCAATTATGCTAATAATTTTATATTCATTTTAGTATAACAGAACATGTCATAGCAGTATTAACAGCAAAAACAAGCCAACAATTACCGGTAAGAGGTGATAGATGTATTACTATGCGTATAAAGCATTGTGATAAATCATCATAACATACATTTGAAATACATTGTATACTGGAAGCTTACTCTATAGAAAATAAAATAAAGAAATAATATCTGAGGACTACTGGCAAATAATATATCCAATCTAAATCTGAGATATATCATAGGCTTACTGATTATGAATAAAATCTGAACCCACCTGACGTTTCGAATGTCTATGACAGCAATGTGACCGTCCTGTGTGCCACATGCCAGACAGGTCTCTGAGACGAAGGCACAGGCATTGACCGCATCGTGGCATTCAAGATCGAACACCTGACAAGACAAACAGGTGAATAAGGTATGTAGATTTAGTGATATTAGACTCGAGGCTTTCTAATGGCCTTGTATTTTATTCAAAGCATTTTTGTGAAAACATATTATTGATTGCAAAAATCTGTGTCTAAAACTAATTTGAATTGGCATTGGAAACACAGGTCGACACAGGTTAACATAAATACAAATGATAATGAAAGCTTTTGTTCCAAACATTCTTGAACATGATATGTAAAATACACAGATTAGTTCTAACCCAGTAAATAAATGAAAGAGAACATATTTTTTCTCCAAAGAAGGTTTGTTCTTGAAATAATTCTATGAAAAGCAGGCCATTTACATTCAATAAAAGTACTATTAAAGTAAAACTAAATGAGGCATGTTGTGGGAAACCCTGAGCAGTCCGCAAAGGCTAATCCAAGATGACATGTTTTTATGGTTAAGGAAGTCTGTTCTAAACATAAATCCACTATAGGCGGAAAGTGTCCTCCAGGATTAGCCTGTGCGGTCACTTAACTCACATGCCTTCAGCCCAATTTTCCCATGACACGCCTTCAATACTTCCTTTTCTAAAGAAACAGGTACCTGTAATGCCATAAGGCCCAAAATAAAATATTGTTTGTTTCCCCTCCCGCGACCGACCCAGCAAAATGGCCGCGACCCAAACATTTTTATAGACCAAAGAAAACAATATTTTAGTTTATTTGTGTGTGAAAATGCGGGGAGCGAATCCTTAAAAAGAATCCACTAGCGTGTACAAATCTTACTTTCAAAAGACGCTTATAAAATGACTTTAAACGGAGAGTTCTCGGTAACGCGTGACGCATGCTTTTACGAAAAGGATGCCATAACATTCAGTGTCAGATTATAGAGCGCAACCATTTCCGCTCGCATATGCACCAAGTGTCCATTATCGATAAAATTTTGACGCAGGAGGAGTCAGCTTAACAAGAGCCAAACAGTCAGCCAATGAGAACGCATAAAATTTCCAATATGCAAATGAGCGTCGTTGTTAGAAATTTTGTCATACCCTCATTCTAATTTTAATTGGTAAAGGTGCAAGTCATTTGTAACACATTTGCGTTAGGTATGTGTTTTGTTATAGATATGCGTGTTTTTAACAGCCGGGTTGTAATAAATTAATCGTTAGGTATGTGTTTTGTTATAGATATGCGTGTTTTTAACAGCCGGGTTGTAATAAATTAATACAAATTAAAACAGTACATAAATAAATAAATAATTATCATAATTTTGGTGAATTTTGGTGAAAGGAACCATTTCCTAAGAATATGAATTACGACGTCATTTAACTCGACAAACTGATCACGTCAAACATCTTATTTTGTTAAAAAAAAAAAAATTACTAGATCTCGTAATAATTAACGAAAGTGTTATGTCAAAAATGAAAGTAAATCAACTTCAGCGCCTTTTCTTTTTATTTTTATTTATCAAAAATGTTGTGTTGCTTTCTTTTTATTAATGAACAAAGTCCTATTTGTTTTTATTTTCATAGAATGCTAATTCATTTATGCTCTAGCATTTGCATTGTTCAGATACAGTATTAAGATTGATGCTTTTAAACACTATCCACGTGCTAAGCGTGTAACACGCATTTCAGCTACAAACTGCCAGCCGCAGTTTGACAGTCACCGTTGCTATGGCTGTTGCTAACAGCGTTCTGTTTTGGATGCCCGGCAAATTGCAACGTCACACTATTACTCCATAGTTTTAACAGGTTTTTATTACTAATGCTCTTGTTTTTAACGTATGTTATTGTTTGTTAAATTCTGATAAATTATTGTAAGGTAATTAGAACATAGTATTACGTAAATAAGCAGAACGTTATGAATCTATTACAACGAAAATATTAAGAATTAATACTATAACGCAACATTTCGAACATAAGGAAAACATTAATGGAAATGACATATTGTGTATACAAATAAAAATATTTTTCCGACCTACCGACCCACCCTTCATTAGCATGGGCCGCGGGAGGGGAAACAAACAATATTTTATTTTCGGCCCTGACAACAATTCTGTACCTTAGTTCGACTGTGCAGACCATATCCCTGTAAAGCTCGGCCATCGCAACCCACTGCCAACAGCTTGTCCTGAGTTCCAACCTCCTTGTCAGCTATCATGGAAAAATGGGTGAGACATGTGTGACACATATGTATGTACTGTAACAACATGCAGTAAGTGATATCAAACTTTATCTGTACTAGTATATTATTGAATGGTCAATGTATGGGTGTAAGGCACTGATGTCAAACTAACCACACACAAAACAATAAAGGAAACAATATTGTTGCCTTATTCATGTAGGGCTTCAAAACAGTGAGTAGTGGAAATTACGTGTACTGGTATAATATGCAAATTGCATAATTCAATGGTCAAAAATGATATACCAGTATTGGAAATGCGTGCATTTTGCCATCTTTCAATTCTGACTTACAGAGAATGATTTGAGGCATGTCGTGGGAAATCCGGGCTTAATACATGTGCGTAAAGTGTTGTCCCATATTAGCCAGCACAGGCTAATCCAGGATGGCACTTTTCGCCTACAGTGGATTTATGTTTAGAAGAGACTTCCTTGAAACAGAAAATACCATAAAAGCGAAGTGCCGTCCTAGATTAGCCTGTGCGGACTGCATAGGCTAATCTGGGACGACACTTATGCACATGCATTAAGCCCAGTGTTCAGATTTTATTCATAATCAGTAAGCCTCATTTATAAAACATTTTGTAGCAAAAGTTGTCAACTAAAGCTCTGGTAATGCTGTTACTATTGTACTTCTATCTTGTACAAAAGCAGACAAACAAGAGTCAATGGTAACAATGTTGGTATGCTCAAATGCTTACACAGTGTATATGCATACAATTAATGACCAGCTAATATTTTCACAGACTGTGTGTACTAATGTAAAAAAAAGTTAAACATAAGAGGTATTTTGTAGTAGACATTAATCTGAAACTTTCTTTTTCTCTTGAATGATCCAATAACTCCGATCAAATATCTTCGACAAGCTTTTACCGGGGTAACTGTACATACACGGAGCATGCGTTGGTGATACTAGGGCTATGTTGTCACCGACAGACTGCATAGCACAACAGTTCACAATCCCGCCGCCCGTCTCTATGGTCCCGAGGCACTGCTGTGAACCGCAGTCCCACAGACGGGCGGTTCCATCGCGACCGCAGGACACGATGTTGCGGCCCCTGTCAACTATGGCTGTGTCCAGTATTCCTAATGCACAGGTAACAAAGGTCTCCATAGTGAAATACTTATAAGACAAGTTGCTGTGCATGATACACACACATGCCCCCGGTTGGTGCTGGACAGCCCATTTGAATTAAGTCCGAATTAGGTCAAGGTCAAAGTGAGGTTGGTGATATGGGTGGATTAGGAATGGTCATAAACAACAACTGTGTAAATATCAAAGTGTTGTAGTAAGCGGTGTTGGTGCTAGACAAAATGGTAACATCTAGTTAACCTAGTACGGACGGAATCACGCACGGATGGACAGGACAATCACTATATGACTCCCCCATCATGATGCCGGGGGGAATAATACATAGAGTATGGACACAAACACTTTCTCTTGCATCTTCTCTTAGATGACATGCTAGCTTCAATATAAGGTGTTCTCCTGGGCATGTTTTTCAAGTAAACACCCAGAAAAAAACATAATAGTAAACACTACACATGTTTTCTTCATATATACTCTTATGCAAGATGACATACCTTTTGTCAGAATATTATTAAAATCCATGTGTATCTCCCCTGTGCATTGTCAATTGTGCATTACACTAAGACTTGGGAAAATGATTGGCCCCTTTAAAAGAAACAAAATGTTTCCAAGGTCACTGTGGGTCTAACTAACCTGCCACATGACCCCTCATGGTTGCTGCACACTGTCCAGTCTCTGCTGACCAGACCTTTAGCTGCATGTCTGCACCTCCAGTTAAAATAACCACTCCAGATGGAAAAAATCGACAAGTGTACACATCCCCAAAATGACCATCGAGTTGTCTCTAAATAAAAGTAGGACAAAATATTAATGAGTGTTTTGGTGCTTAGTGATTCCACATTATTGTGATACGTTAAAAATTAAACGAACAAAGATTATTGCACTTGTTATCATTATATGCATTACACCAACAATAATAATTCCCCAAGTACACTATCAATGTTCGCTTATTTTCAATTACAATATACATAATGTACACATCATAAATTATGACACCTTATTTTTTCCTAAATAAATGAAGTTTGAAGGTTGAAAGAATAAACAAGTATAAAATGTACCAGCATATGGCTATATCAGTATACAATGGATACTAGGCTTTGACGTTAAGACATCAAAATAATTCCCTTAGCCTTAAAGAACTATTACACCATGTAGCAGTGCCTACCATGAAACAATTGCATTTCAGAACTATTACACCATGTAGCAGTGCCTACCATGAAACAACTGCCTTACAGAACTATTACACCATGTAGCAGTGCCTACCATGAAACAACTGCCTTAAAGAACTATTACACCATGTAGCAGTGCCTACCATGAAACAATTGCATTTCAGAACTATTACACCATGTAGCAGTGCCTACCATGAAACAATTGCATTTCAGAACTATTACACCATGTAGCAGTGCCTACCATGAAACAATTGCCTTACAGAACTATTACACCATGTAGCAGTGCCTACCATGAAACAACTGCCTTACAGAACTATTACACCATGTAGCAGTGCCTACCATGAAACAACTGCCTTACAGAACTATTACACAATGTAGCAGTGCCTACCATGAAACAACTGCCTTACAGAACTATTACACCATGTAGCAGTGCCTACCATGAAACAACTGCCTTACAGAACTATTACACCATGTAGCAGTGCCTACCATGAAACAACTGCCTTACAGAACTATCACACCATTTAGTAGTGCCTACCCTGAAACAACCGCCTTACAGAACTATTACACCATGTAGCAGTGCCTACCCTGACATCCCCAGATTGGGTCTCCCAGACTTTCAGCATGCCCTCTGTGTCCGTGGAGACACCCAGCCCTCCTGGAGTCACATCCATGCAGTGGATCTGGGCATCATGAGAAATCATTAAATGTAAGCAATGGTTACAAGGTAGGAAGTAAGATACAGCAGTAGTTGTGTTACACACTTGCCAAAATGCTGGGACCAGTAAACTGGGTTTTGCGTAACTTTAGATTTTTTTCCGGAGGGGTGGGAAGGGGAATTAGGACATAGGAAATATTTTTTATTTATCATTGTTTATTAGTTTATTAACAACAGTTTGGAGTTCTAATGCATAGGAATTAAAATGGTTCACCATATGCAGGGTGCCCATGAACAGTTTATTGATTTGCAAGCATAAATGATTGCTGGAAGTTTAAATTGTAATTACAAAGTTCAAAAACAATACTCATAAATTTACAAACATTTTCTCCATATATACAACATACAAACTATGTAACAGCATAACAGTGTAACAGAGATACAATTTTAAACTTACAGTTATTTACTTACAGACTGTCTTTGGTTATGAATTGTACTGTAGGTCACTGCTGCGGCAACAAAATGCCTCATCATATGGGTATCACCGTTTTCATATATCACAGAAATTGTTCTCTACAAAAACACACAACAGAATATGCTTTTAATGAGATGAGAAATGTAAAACATCCAATGAAAGTTATCAATCACGAAAGTGATTCTTTCTACTTCCAGCTGATTTTGAATGCTAGATCCTTTTATACAAACAGTGCTTAAATATGCTGGATATGTTTGAACATGCCTTGATTAATCCTTTCAGGTGTGGTGGGTATTTTCTCCCATAAAGTACTTCTAAAATTACACCCTTTGTATATGTTGCTAAACCTCAGTTTTTGACAATGCTATCTTTGAGTGACACATGACATAACTGGTGTATATATGTAACAATCAATCTATTTATCTAATCCTGGATGTAAAATATTATATAAAGAATCTTAATGAGAATTAATGGTCCTGTAAGCAAAAACGTAGACAGTATCATAATTATAAAGTAACTTGTTTTGTACCGGTATTTGCTGACAACAAGAAATGATGTGCACGTATCTTTAAACTTGACTTATTGTCTATCGATTCATAACAAATTAATAAAAAAAAGATAAGATTAAATTCACACATTTAATGACGCCTCTCTGTACAACTTACATCTCCTTGTTGTTGGACTGAAAATCCATCACTACCGGTAACAAATGGACCAATGTCTGACAAACCAGTGGCTGTCAAGTGACTGTGGACAGACTCTTTGCCTGTTTAATGATGACAGAATGTTAATAATGATAATAATAATAATCAGGGGTGTGGAAATATCAAAATTATTCACTCGTCCATGGACAAGTTCATTGCATAAATATACTTGTCCGCAAACAAATGTCACTTTTCCAAATAAAAATTAAGTTTCAATTCCTGGCATTCCTTATATAATGTTTCATCAAATTATAAATAAATTACAATTATTGTTTTGTTAATGTTGTTAAAATATATGATAATAATACAAATGTATTAATATAATAATTAACTCCTAATTTTTACATCATTTTCACAGCCTGACATTGTACTTGTCCGCGAACAACTTGACAGGAAAAATGTACTTGTCCGATGGTAAGATTACCCGCGTCGGACCAGTCGGGCATGGGATTTCCACTCCCCTGATAATAATAATATAAATATGGCGCGTCGTCGGAAAGTCGAATTTAATGCACATGTACAGTCCGCATGTGCATTAAGCCCATGACACGCCTCAAATTTACATAACTGTAGGGTGTGCATGTCATAACTGTTGCAGCCCCTTCTACAAACTGTCATATTCCCATTTTATGGTCTATCACTTATAAAATAGTGTGTATACATTATATTATGTGTGCATGCAGTATTAAAATATTATGCATGTCACCTCACCTCTTTGATCTGTCCCATTCAATCTCATTCGAAAATAAAATTACACATGGGAATACACTATTAAAAAATCAACACGATGTCAAATATTGTAAATTCTCTTAAGAAATAAACTAGTGTTTCTGAACCATTAAATAAAAGGCATTTTGTCACTTACTAGTAAACAAATGCATGTGAAAATGCTGGTGTATCCGTAATAATATCTGTCCGGATTACATAGTACTGCTGATTACCTGTGCATTTGAAGGTGATCCAAGCTTTACCGTCAGGTTCTCTGCAAATAGAAATGTAAATAAGTGTACGATATAAACTTCTAATAGATGAATTTCTATTGACACTTAAGTGCATTTACAAAATACCACCTTAAAACAGTGTTAAAGTCATTTTGCAGAATCATCCTGGGCGCAGCCATTTTGAATTGACCGGTGTTTTTGTAAACATGCATCTGATTGGATACTTTATAAATATTCACCAATAGAAACACATGTTTGATCACCATCGATTGTTTACAGTCAACTGTCAGAGACGAGCAACTCTTGCAGATCGAAAGGGTAATTCTTACTTAAACTTTAACCAGTTAGATCTGGTTTATTTCTTAACCATTTGTGTAAATATTTTATCACGTTGTATTTAAAGCGTGCATTTATCAAGCAAGTAAAATGGTATTTGTAATTTGAGACTTTCATTTTACATGGTGTTAATTAAGATTTGATAAGTATCAGTCATGTCCTTAATAACTTGTATTTTAACATTATTTTCATGTTGACAGAATTGCTAAAGTTAAACTTGGAATAAATTTAAATGAACATCTAATATGACAGATAATTGGACATTATTTAAAGATCCTATAATGCTTAAGTGTTAAAAGAAGCAGGATAAAAGGCAAAACAATTGTTTGTAAACGTTCATTATGATTCCTGACTTTCATTATTTGCTTCAACCAATTTCAAAGTACATTAAGTTGATTAACCCCTATGGCTACTGGTAACACATATAGAGAATATTTGTTTAATGCAGTGTAAGATCGTTGGTCACTCATGAAAATATCATTTCTATGACCACTCATGAAATAAAATACGATCGTACACTGTATCAAACAAATTTTCTTTTTATTTCATGCTTTTGAACGATAAATACAAAAATGTGCAAGATATGCTGAAGCGTCACAAGTTTTGTGTATTGTGATGTCATAAATATGATGTCATTATGATTCCAAACTTGTCGATTGTCGATCACTGTTGTGGTAGGGAAATAGTGCCAATCTTACAGAATCGTCGCTTAATTATATTTGTATTGAATTTTATTATGTGTTTTCTGTTGTTTAAAAAAAACGATGTTTATTTACACTGAAGATTAGGTTATTCACATACTTAAAAAAAATAAACATACACAAATTAAAAGTAGTTCCATATAACCAAGAGTGAAATGATCAAACGTTATAATTTCACTCAACCTTGAGTGAAATGATCGGGTTATCATTTACTGGTATTCTCCACTCATTCACCGCATAGCATGAAATAAATTGTTATTTATTTATCATCCTGGTATGTTTTACAGTTCGACAGTGATGATGACTTTCCGCAGCTGTCTGCAGAGACGCTCGCCACACTACAAACTTTCTATGAGGAACAAGCTGACAAGAAACTACAAGAGGTCGCATTGCAGGCAGGAAAAGTGACTGAAGGCAGTCTGCATGAAGACTGGGTATTTTGTTTTGTTCTGAATGTTTTTTGTACTTTTATGTAGTTTTTAACAAGAGGCTATTACTACAGGTGCTGAAATGTCCCAATATAATGCAGTGATTCAGGCTGTTTGACATGGTTAAAACTATCTTTTAGATACGTGTTGATAAACATTGTACATGATTTAGATTACTTTTTTGTGTAAGAAACAGTTATTAAATCTATCATAGAAGCAATAACAGTGTCACAATGAGTAACATCGTTTTATTCAGTTATTAAATTTGTAGAAAGACAATTATTAGATTTTTATTGCATTTACCGTATTTGATGCCCAATGTGAATGTGTCGGCTTTAATAATATTGTGATGATATTGGTGTTCATTTTCAGCAACTGAGCCAGTTCTGGTACACTGATGAAACAGCGACCCGTCTGGCAGAGGAAGCATTGAGTGTGGCAGGGGACAATGGGAGGTGAGGATTTGACCTGATCTCTGAAGTATGGTTGCTGAATTTATATACAATTTTTGTCATTTGTTTTGGAGCTTCCAATAATGGGTGCTCATAATAAAATAACTTATTTAGCTGCAGTGGTGTCATGGGCATGGTGTCAGCCCTGCTAGTAGTTTGATCCCTACTTGGGGAGCTTTCAAATGATCATTGTCAGAAAAGACACCAAGTAGTGGTTGAACTGAAGAAACAGACTCAAAAATGTCTTCATAAGCCTCTGGCTTTTGACACAATCAAGCGCAAATAGGTTTAAACTAACTTAACTAAAACGAAACTTAAATCAATTATTTTTCCATGATGGTAATGTCTTACGATTTTATTTGGAAAAGAGTGTGGTTGTATGCGTACCACTTTTTTTGAAAACATTCAAATCATCCACCTTTTCAGGATTGCTTGTGTCAGCTCTCCAACAGCCTACAAGAAAATCAAGGAGTTGTGTTCCCAAAAATGTGAGGTCAGGTGCCTGGAATATGACACAAGATTTTCAATGTTCGGAGAAGATTTCTTGTTTTACGACTACATCAACCCTCTCAGTATTCCTGCTGAATGGAAGAACAGCTTCGACATTGTGATAGCAGACCCCCCATTCTTGTCAGAGGAATGCTTGCAGCGATTTTTTTCCTTCTTTATAAAGTACCGGTAAACGGCACTTTCCCAATCAAGCAAAAATGCTAAAATTCCCAATTGGCGTCCGAAAAAATTCCAAAACGAAGAAAAGTTGCGGCCGTTTTGTCCCAAAATCGAACTATCGGCGAGTGAACAAATGAAATAAATTAGTTGTGTGTAACCTAGAGCTTGATTAATTCGGGTTTAATAAAACAGCGCATTCAGTCAATTGGGTCGTTTGCGATGTAATCATAGACCATAGACATAAGAAAGAATTTAGGCCTTTACTAAGTCAAGGTCGATCTGTTTATAAACCGGAAGTTGTGAAATTGAAAACGAAATTAAAAAAAAACAGGTGCCCGAAATTGCGACCGAGATATAATATTTAACTAAATAATTTGTTTTTTTTGCATGATTTTAGATATGTAAATCAATTGATGGAAAAAGACAAACATATTTTCATTATGTATCAGTAAGTTTATTGTTATTTATTTACAAAATTAACTTGCATTTTGTTATTTGATAATTGACAACTTTGAGTCGTTTGACATGTTTGACAAGTAAATTACTTGACAAGTTACTGTATCATTTTATGAAATGATGATGGCGATTTTCATGTTCTGAATATTGCATTATAAACTAGATCTTTATTTAAAATACTTACTTGATTTAATTTATACACATGTAAATGCATCTCTGCTGGTGGTGTGCATTTTTTATCATTTGCAATTGTTGGAAGCATGAATACATTAAAACAGTTTTAAAAGGACTGTCCTGTTTATTTGAGAAGTTGAGGTGACAAAAAATCAAGGGTAATAGTCAATATAAAAACTTATAGACAGGTTTCAGCTGTAGGGCTCCTCAGTATGTCAGTTGACCAGAAAAAATACACCAAATTCTATGTTCAAGTAGCAATAAGTTGAAAAACAACTAAGTTTGTTTGTTCTTTATTAGATTTTGTTCTTTATACCAACTTTAGTACAAAATGGTCATTTTGGCAAGCCTGTAAACGATTATTATAATGGGTATGTGTAATTAAGTACCAAGTAATTAACAAGACACAAGATTCCCAATTTGAAGATTTCACGACGCGAATTTTCCCAGTTTCAGGATTTTACGCGCTAATTTTTCCCAATTGGACCGGTACCGGTACTTTTCCCAATTGGGCAAAAAAAATCGCTGGCTTGTCCCAAGTGGCGCAGACTGTGAGGTTTCTGACAAAGGGAAAAGTTATACTGTGTACAGGTGGGGGGTACTTCAGTGAGGCTTGAGTTTTTAGCTCACATGAGCATGAAGTCCTCGGTGAGCTATTGGTATAGGGGACCTCTCGGGCGTCGTCCGTCGTCAAGGTGCCGTCAACAATTTGGACCGTTATCGCGATAAAGACTACATTTTAATTTAATCTTGACCAAAATCGCACAGTTTGTGTATGACCATTAATCTTGGACGAGTTCGATAACGGGCCCAATCGGATCAGGAACATTAGAGTTATTGCCCCTTCTGTGTTTTTTTAGGGCCCATTTGGGGCCGAAATTCGGCCCCTTTCCCCTGCTAAAAAAGTATATATTTTTCCTCTGTATTTGCATTAAAATTCCCCTCAGAATGTAAACTTTATTTTGAAAAACATTTGACCAAAATCGGACAAAAATTGACTTAAGATAGAGGCATTTTCGTAAACAATCCCAGCATTTTATTCATCAAACCAAGTGCATAATCTAAGTTATCATTTGCAGGGTTTCCCGCAGGCCCGTATCGCTTGTCGGCGCCGACAAGCCTTCAAAGCAGAACTCTATTTGCCGACATGATTTAATTTTGCCGACAACCCTTTTATTTCATAGCGATAAGCCTTAATCCGCTCGTTAAACACGCGCGTCAACGCCGCTAATCGGTGTATCGATGTGCGAATAAAGCTTAATTGCACAGCAGGACAACGTCTGAACGTGTTACTCCGCCCCTAGAACCATAGCTAGCCAGGTTAACAGGGTTGTCGCTATTCCAGGCGGAGTCAATTACGTTTGACAGCTTGTCAATCAAGGCGATAAGAAACTTGAAAATTCAAGCTACAGTATGAGTATCGTAAAAAACAAATCGTTTTAAGATAATACAAATGCTACGATTTGTTTGAAGCCTTTGAACGAATCAACTAAATACCTTTTTGTAATCAACATCATTTATTCACATGCCAATAAATAGTATCGCTCGCACATTATTCATTACTATGCACACATGTATACATTTTTATATGTCAAATAATAAACCGTATCAGTTTCGAATAAGATTAATAATAATGATAATAATGACTTACACGGTGACATATAAGAAATCATCATGACAAAAACATATCTTATTTTCATAATTGTTTTAAACATAAAGCGTGGAAGTGAAACAGATACTTGTGCAAGAACTTAAAACACATGTGCATACATTCACATAATTTTTATTCACAAATTAACAACAATTTACCAGTCTGTCAGTTGTTATCATTTCTTTCAATTACATTTATATGCAGTGTCCAGATGCATACCCAGATGGTTTAAAACACACGGAAACGATTTAAGCTATGTACGTTACAGAGATGGCGATTTGTTCAATTAAAATTTCAAATTATTTGTAAATACTTGAAGTTGCAGCGAAAACCGACAACGCTCACACAAAAGTAAAGAGCGACAAATGGCAAACGCCTGTGCAAGTGCAGATCACATAGTCTTACTTAAGTTAACATTTTCATTCATTGTAGTAGAATGCGCTTCGGCAATGTTCAACTGATGGAGGCTTGCGTAAAGCACGTGGATATCGTGCACTTCATAACTTCTTGAACTTCGATAACATACACTTTTCCATTTACGGCACACAAACACTAACACTTTTTTATGTAATTGTCAAGATTGCTTGTGATACAATTATAATTTTGAGCAGTTACTCATCGAACGAGGGTGGGCCTCACATCAAAGGCTTGTTTTTGCGTTTTGCCACCAAGAATAGCCCCGTGTTGCTATATAAAAATCGTGTCAAAATGAGATTTTGGCATTACTCAAAACAGGTCATTAGCAAAAAGGTCCGTGAGTAAACATATTAAATTATGATGAGTGAATTGTGTTAAAATTGGATTTTTAATGAAAATGAAGGTACGAAGTATGTTATTGTTGTTGTTTTGCTGTCGTGTAATGGGAGGGGGGGGTAGGTGGGGGGGTGAGTGAGTAAAAAGATGTGGTCGGGGCAAGGGTCGGGTAATGCGGACAAGCCTTCAAGAAATCCTGCGGGAAACCCTGATTTGTAGCAAATGTTTTATAACAAAGAGCTTTTGGCCTTGATATTTTGCTAAGCAACTAGCCATAAATGCACTAGTGGTCTGTAAAATTTAAGGGCGAAAACGTATTTTATTTTATCAATACGTATCAAACACATACAGATACTAAAATTCATTGGCGATCTATTGGTAAAGTGTCTTTAAATCAATGAAATCAATTTTGCAGGTGCTATAATGGAAGAAACCGCATTGAAGTTGCTGGATGCTCGACCGTGTGGGTTTGTTCCGCAGCATACCGGACTCAAGAACGAATTCCGATGTTACACAAACTATGACAGTGTGTTGTTGTCTTCTACTTGATAGGACTTTGTGAATAGCAAGCAGATTAGTAATATTGATGCGTGACATGTGATGTTAGCTTTATCAGATAATTCCTTTTTCAGTTCAGAGATCTTTAGTTTTCTGCACTTACTCAGATGTTGAGTTCATATTCATTGTTGTTTTTGATTTCCACTTGACTGAACATAGTTGTGCTGTCCTGGGTCACTGCTGCAAACCAACCAGCGTTACAGTTGTCTGTGGACACCAAATATTGATGACTACTGTATCGTATAAAATGTATGGTAGTCTACCAGTAAATGGGAACAAAGGTTTTAACATAATAACTGTATCAGTGATTTATGCAACTATCAATGTTTTCCCCCAGGTGGGGGGAGCGGCAGGCATTTACGGGACTTTAGACTTAAAGCAATTCCCGACAGACAGGAATTTGACATTCTGAATGATTCCGGGTCCCGGGGTAATAGACTGGTCGGATTTTAAATCCCGATAATACAGGCCCCTGGGCCATTTGATAGACATATAGCATCTCCCACTGAGGGGATTTAGACAAATATGCTTGACTAAAATAAAATTTGTAAATCTCCCCTGGGTTAGCCCGCCGCTCCCTCCCTGGGGGAAAATATTGATAGGTACATTATCATCAATGTTTCTATACATTTTTCTTTAAAACATTTAAGCATTTGACTGTTATTAAACTGAACTATTTTGTGACTCGAACATGAATAATATTTTGAAGTTTTATATCTTACTAGTTATTATTGACAAAAAATGTTAAGCATTATAATTTTTCTATATACATGTATGTGGATGGTTTGTAAAAATATAATTTTTACTACCAAGATGTACACTTGCTGACTATGTTCATTTTCACCCTTCTTAGTTGGTTTTATTTTGTCCTGATGCAGGGAGCTCTGTTTGTTAGCGATATAAATTTTAATCCACATGTAAATGTTGTTTTGCTAGTGGTTTAAGATAACTATTATTCTAGATGTTTGGTCGATTCTTACTCATTATGTATGCAGAGTAAGTGGTTATACCAGCGACGTTTGTTACAGATTTAGTTTGATTTTAGAAATACCAGTTTTGTTGTAACTTGCTAGTTCAGTAAGTGAAAAATTGCATAGCATTACTGATACTTTTTGGAATTGTCGGTTGCTTTCTCTTGATCTGTGTGCATATAACAACATGTGTATAATTAATCTGACTGTGATGAAAATGAAAACAGTTTTAAAAAATCAAAAAGATTTGTTTTGAATTTTATTTCCAGATTAGTCCTTTATAATGTTGAAAAATTTTCTCTAGCAAGAAACTTTTTGCTCATTATCTGATAATATAACAAACATATAAGTGATCACTGAACATTTAAAAGTTGGTACAAAAGCTTTCCTTGTATAAATCTTGTTGGAATTTGAACTTCATCCTGATCTAGTTGTTAAAAGTGGCCATCTTGCATTTCCCATCCCCAGGTCTATGAACCTTTTTCATCTTAAGTTAAAATATTAGCTAATGAAAATGCAAGCTCAGATGTTACAAGTGTCTTCACTGGTGAATATTTGTAAATCATACTATTAAAGTTTGAATTTGGAAACTCATACTTATGGGTCCTGGCACCGCTCCATTGATTGGGGCTTAGTGTTAACTAGAACTCCTTGAGTCGGATGTGTGGCCTGACGCCCGATAGCTTACGTGAATCCAAATAAAGAAGCACTTAAGGTTACCTTAATGCTCAATTTTTTTTAAACAGATTTATTGAAATCTTCAAAAGCACTTCACTCTGCCTAATTTTTGCAAAGACTTATTAAAACCAAAAATGCAACACAAAAATAAGTATGAAAATTTACTCAATAAGGGCAATAACTCAGAAAGTAAGAGGTGCAGAGTAACGGTTCTTGTCAACTGCACTTCTCCTCAATGAGATCTATTTACCCCAGTTTCAAGTTGCTAGCTTTCATAGTCTAAGAGTTATGCTCCAGACAAGCAAAAATGGCCGCCGACATAAGTAAACCCAATATGTCGCCTAGTCAGGCGACACAAAAATTAAAGGGACTTCTCAAACAGATGGGCAAAACAACAAATTGTCAGCTTCGTTTTTATTCTTAAAAGTTTGCTTTTCCAATTAACTTTGTCAAATTTGCAACAGCTGTAAACTTAATTGACTGTTAAAGTTTTGATTAGGCCGAAACTAAATTTTTCACTTTTTTAAAAAAACCGAAACAAGTCCAAAAAAAGGTTAAAATCGTCAATCCCGAACCTACCTAACTTTTTCGAGACCGTTGCCCAAAACACACATTTTTTTTAAACCACCAGTGAGATCTTAAATTTGCAAATACAAAACACGTTTTAACACAAATGTTATGCCCTAAACTGTTTGATAGATTTCACATGTACAGTATCAGTGCATTAATATCTTGACAGTGCAAACACACCTAGACAGTGTATATGTACCTTAGCACTACATACCTGTATAACAAGTAGTTTTCCAATACATTCATTCAGACAAAAACAATAGTTTTTAGATATTTTTCAAATGAACCCAACTTTCTAACAAATAACCAATAATTTTATTTTCACCGAATCGTCAAACATATAACATCAGCTATTTGACAGGCGCAAGTTTTGACACCAGAAACTGGTCTCGTTTCTCATTCAATTTGTTTACAAAAAGATCTTCCCTAACTTTCCTTTCCTTTGCGTATTGGATGACCTTGTCTCGAAGACTACAAAGGTCAATGTCACAGTTGTCATGGGAACATGAGATGGAGTTCTCGTTCTCACAGTTTGAACACATTATCTCCTGGAGAACAAATTTCTTGTCTGATTCCTGCTGTAGTCTTTCTCTGTTCTTTTTGTTGTCTTCTTTTGCTTTCTGAAAATATACAAAACCATTAATTGGGATGGGAAAAATCAAATAGCACAGTTCTCCTTTTATAATAGTGATCTTTTCACTGGAAGGTAAATGGGTGTGTGTATATAAGGTAATACAAATATCTAAATCCTATAACCCCACATTTATTACAGCAAGCGCCATTCATCTCCCATCACTACCATTATGTGGGCTCAATTTGAGTGTATTTGTTATAATTCCTTATAAAATTCCCCTGCAGCTCTCTCATACAGAATAGTCAAATGAATTGTAGATCATCTCTTGCCAATTTTTCAAGTGGTTTTGTAATTAGGTTTTCAAACTACATTGTTGACTTTCTTTCAAATGCTTTTTGTGGAAAAAAAGAAGCAACAGTTTGGATCATATGGCATACGATCAATGTAAAATAATTTGGAATATATATGCCATTTATATTTTACGTACCATAACTGCATCGTAATTTCGTTGATAGTGTATAATGGCTGCATACAAATGCCAAATGCTGAAATCTGGCCACAACACTTCAAGGAACGATAACACACTGAACGTGCTCTGAAAATACAACAAAATCGTCTTATGTTATATCAGGCCAAACATGGATGTACTCTGAATTAGGCGTGCAATAAAAATAATAACTTTGATCTGCGAACACACAGTTTAGCTTCAGAAATGGAATTCATAGCAAGTTTAAATATGACTTGAAGACAACTTTACGTGTAATACCTGGTATATTAAAATATAAATTACCCCGCCCCACCACGTTCACGAACAGGTGGAGTCTGATTTTGCAGTTAAGTTTAACTTGATCCAGATGATTTTGGTACAGACTAAAATAATATAGCAATTTATTTGTGATTTGATTCAAAACTAGTTTTGTCTCAGAGCTTGAAAGTAGCTCAATCTGAAGCTTTATCTCAACTTCATAATTATGTTGGCCAGTAAAATTCAAGGCTAATATGTAACAACCATTTTCACTTGTCAGTATTTTCCGTTAAAGACCATTTAAAGTTGGAGATTTAAAACTTATTATTAAACTTCGTAGTCCTTAGCACTGGGATTACATTCAAGGTGAACATGAACACCATATGAGGTGCATCGTGGGAAAATCGGTATACTGTATGCGAGAGTGTTGTCCCAGATTAGCCTGTGCGGACTGCACAGGCTAATCCGGACTGACACTACGCACATGCATTAAGCCCTGTTTTCCCATGACACGCCTCATATTAACAAACTTGTAGTCATGCGGACTGAAGCAGGATTCACTGTCAGTCTGTCATTGGCCAAATTAGACACTGGCTTAAATTTGGAATATTTGACTAAAAGAATCCATTAATTTTTGCTTCAACTTTTTCTTCAAAATACCCTTTAAAATATTCAAAAGGAGTAGGATTTCAACATCGAAAGGTAAATCTGTCCAATTTGGCTAATTAAGCCAGGGTAAGCCCAGGGAAGCTTACCTGCCACAGAAGAAAGTCACTAAGTCTGACTTCGCCGGATGTTCGTATCAGGAGATCTGGGTGACAAGACTGGTTGGTGTACAGACACCGTTCCAACAGCTCCTCTGATATGTCACTGCAAATATATGACATGCGAGACTAGTGTGCACACTGGACGATACACATCCCAAACAAAATTATTTGTATACCGATTCAATCTGCTTTCTTATTCATGACATCAATGTCAGACGGAAACAACACTCTAGAACACGAGGAATAAAATTTATGATAACATTGTTATGATAGTAAGTTAATTCTTTTGTGTCCTGAATAAATACTTTTGTATAAGTTCACCAAAATGGTCAGCATTTATAACAAGTATTTTTAGAAATTTGCAAAGAAATTTAAGGATTTACCTTTCTTGAATGATGCCATCCTCCACTCCCGTCACAACTTCTTTCATGGCAGTGCAGATTTCATCCCGTGATGTGTATGAGAAACACACATTTAGTATGGCCCTGAATATGATTGTGAAACAAGATTATGTGTTTGATAAACACACATGCCCCCCCCCCCCTGGTGCTGGATAGCCGATTTCTTAGTCCAAATTAGGTCAAAGTCAAGGTCAAAGTTAGTTTGGGTGATATGGGTGGATTGGGAATGGTCATTAGTAACAACTGTGTAATTATACAAGTGTATTAAGCGGTGTTGGCGCAAGACGAAACGGTAAAATCTAGTTAACCAAGAAATGGCCCTTTTGAATTATTACAAGTCCAAATTTGATCAAGGTCAAAGTGAGGTTGGGAGATATGGGTGGATTGGGGATGGTCATAAGCAACAACTGTATAAGTATCCAAGTGTTGTAGCAAGCAGTATTGGTGCTAGATGAAACAGTAACATCTAGTTAACTAAGAAACAGCCCATTTGAATTATTCTAAGTGGAAATTAGGTCAAGGGCAAGGTCAAAGTGAGGTTGGGTGATATGGGTGGATAGGGAATGGTCACAAGTAACAACTGTGTAAGTATCCAAGTGTTGTAGTAAGCGGTGTTGGCACTAGACAAAACGGTAAAATCTACTCAACCTTGTCACGGACGAACGGACAGACAGGACAATCACTATATGCCTCCAATTGCAAATCTCATAAAGCAGTATATGATTTGTTGTTTGCTTTGGAAGGTCCAAGTTCCCTACACAGGGAGTGTTCAAGCAATCCATCTCATTACGAAGTACCCACTGGTTTAATAAGTTTGTCTCATTTTAACATACAGTGTATCAATGTTATTTCAGACATAATTTCACCAAATTCGATGTCATATTTTTGGTGAATGTGGTCTCTTTGGACAGCAACTGTAGTAAAAAACACAATCTATAGGTATGTTGTTAAGCATTCAATAAACCATTCTTTTAAGATATTCTCAACAGTGGTGTGTTGCCTTTGAGCCACGTAACCAGAGATTCAGAACAGGGTTCAAGCAGTCATTTAATCATATGCTGCGGTTTCTCTATCCATCGCCACTGTTGCCAAATTTGACAAAATCACGAGTGGCGACACCTTTTTTAAAGTGGCAAATATTATAGGCAACAACATAATTTTAAATATGAGTCATGAATTATGGCCTGACAAAAAAAAAAAACAGCAGTGAAAATGACTGTTTCCCAGTCACAAACACAACCATACCGTGTATTGTTTTTTGAGAGACTGACCACTTCTGCGATGATTCGCTGCACGTCCTCTGGGAGAAGAGCGATGTTCCCGAGCACACGAACACTCACCTCATGCTTTTCTATCATCTCTCTGCAAAAAGAAACATCTTACTTCAACAAGCCAGTGTGTAAGAATGTTTTATTTATTTATCGAAAGTAAATTCAGATGAACACTGATAATATACCAGTTTTACAATACCAACACCAGGCAATTGTAAGAATATGACGTTAAATACATAAATTCTGATCGAGTTGAAAAATCTTAGTGTTTTACTTTTTAATTCCATTTAGAACCTGTCAGTATAAAGAGTAAAATATATTGTACAAATTTGATTTGGATCTGTTGTATCTGTAGGCAGCTACTGAATAAAGACTTCCATCCTGATCTAAAATAAAATTTTCGAAAAAAATATTTGATTCCTTTTTACAAACAAGAACTTCATTTCACCATAACTTTTAATAAAGACAAAAACTAACAAGCATTTACTTTTCCTCCAGCAATCGAGCGAATTTTTGGCGTGCAAGTTCCATGAGACAGTCCACCTCATCCTTCGAACGCTTGAAGTTCTCGATACTGAAGGCATACACCGTCACCTCGACTATTCCAAGGTTGAGGCACCACTCCAATGTCTGAAAAATGTTAGCATGGACTGTAAATGTCATTTCCTCAGTAGCAATTATAACAAGATTCTGTGTTTGATAAAAGAACATGCCCCTGGTTGGTGCTGGATAGCCCCTTTCTTAGTCCAAATTAGGCCAAGGTCAAAGTGAGGTTGGGTGATATGGGTGGATTGGGGATAGTCATAAGCAACAACTGTGTAAATATCCAAGTGTTGTTGCAAGCAGTGTTGGCGCTAGACGAAATGGTAAACTCAAGTTAACAAAGAAACAGCTCAATTGAATAATTCCAAATTTGGTCAAGGTGAGGTTGGGTGATATGGGTGGAAAGGGAATGGTCATAAGCAACAACTGTGTAAGTATCCAAGTGTTGTAGTAAGCGGTGTTGGTGCTAAAGAAAACGGTAAAATCTACTTAACCTTGTCACGGACAGAAGGACGGACGGACAATCACTATATGCCTCCAGCATCAAGATGCCCGGGGCATAAAAACAGTGGTCAAAATAAGCACAAGCCCTCCACTGGTAAGTTTTGAACCGGGCTAGCTCAGATTCTCAGTTTTATATAGGCAGACTTATAACATTTTCTTGCTCTGAATTAATACTATAAGAATTTGGGCTTACTTGAACAAAATACGTATTCTAATGACAGTAAAAGGATTATTTTTCATTCATAATAGTGACAAGTATACCGTGGCAAGTATATCAAATCATAAACAATAATTATTTTACCATGTGCTGTTTTGTAAACTAAGAAAATAGTTATGTAAGGTGGGAACTAATAAGAACAATATCAAAATCAAAATCAAGGCACTCAATTCAGCTGAAGATGATGCCATTTGCAAATTTTGCCACGGTAACAATCTGTCCATTAGTGATTACTTGCAAGACACCATTTCAATCACAAAATTATGAATAGGTAGACTAAGTACGTCTGATTAGTTGTCATTTAAAAAGTTGTACATATATCATTATACTCAAGAAAGAACAGTAAGCATACCTCGGCAAGTTTGTCAAAACCTTTCAAATGACCCTCAGCCCTTTCCATACTGTTTTTCTTTGCAAATCGACGATTTCCATCCATAATTATGGCAATGTGCTTTGGAATCGGACCCGACTTCAAAACTCGGCTACACATACGATGGATCCATGAGTCCTGTGTTCGTTTCTCTGGAAACCAAGTCATCACTGAGGGCCTGAAATAAGATTAATTTAAACCACTAAAATAAGTCTACACTTTAATTCTAAAGTAACTTTATTATTAACAAAGACAAAAAGAGTGGGTACATTACTCACAATCAATTAACCATAATCAATGTTTATAAATATAATAATAAACCAGATATTTCTACACATACCCTTTCCTGAAATAAAACAAGGAAAAGGGATATAGCCATTATAAGTCTAATGTGATTGAGGTCATTCACCGTCATTGGGATAAAGGGCTAACAAGTGAATGGACAAGGACATATTTGTCGGACCAAATGGACCTGCAACATACACAAATTGTCATCAACTTTTACAATGACTTTGCTAGACCTGCAACGATTCAGCCATGGTTTGATTCGCTTCAATGTTGATTTCAAACATCATTTAGTAGAATATTTCGAATCGATGTTTTACCTGTTTTCATGCTTGTTTTGGCATATTCATGAGTCATGACTTGCAAACATGCAGAATAGTGTTTTATTCGTTATTATGAATGCCATGTTATACTATAGGTTAATCTCAATGCCTTTTATGAAAGAATCCTTGCAGCTCTAGATTGTGCTTATTAAAAAAACTGTCACTCTTAATTTCAAACCATAGAAAACCTGATCATGAAATTAGTTAGTAAATATAGTGAATAAACTAAGAAAAAAAACATTTTGTATTTTTTTGTCAGTCTAGACAACTAAGACTAAACTACATCATTTATGGGTCTAGACAGTCTAATTAATCAGCTGTGCAAGGAATTTAGTGTTACTTTTTATATAGGGCTAAAACATTGTTCATATAAGTATCTCAATGTGTGCCCAGCCTGGGGCAGCCCAGGGCCTTAAAAGTAATGATAGCTGTCAAGCAATTAACTGAAAATGCACAATACAGTTACTGTCTGTATATTAATTAATAAGGCGGAACTCGCTCAATTGAAAGCAAGACAAAACATGCAACTAAATCTATCATTTTAAACAAACCCCTGTCTCATTAAGTAAGACAGCAATATTCTATGTTCTATATCAGAAATGAAATAAATTGAATAATTGCTGAAGTCCGATTTATTTTGTCCGAATACTTTCCAAATTATTACAAACCCTTGATTTGTTTAATACATGAATTAATTAGAAGAAACTTAAATATCTTAATAGCAAGCTCTCTTAAAAATGAAGACAGGTTCCCGATCTGACTAAAGAATTAGCAAAATAAACGAAATAACTTTAGATATGTTACATCTATGCTAAACTTACGTGTAAATACGGAAACACTATCACGAGGGATTTCCCGAATTGACGTCATAAATGTCAAATTCAAAAATATAGGTCAAATTTTCATACACAAGGTAAATAGTGCAGGAAGAAAATGTATAGTTTTCATATTAATTATTTGCAATTGTTGTACATAGCAGACTGAACACAATGTACATAATAATGTTCTGAAATATTCACACAATGGCATGTTACATATTGACAGCAGCGAATAAAATTGTCATATATCAATGCGCAAAACTTGTTGTCCAGACTGTTCATAAAATGGCTACCGACATCGTTTTAGAAAACTTCAAAACACAATGGCAAATATGAAGATGTAAACTGATTTTATGACAATGTCTGGATGCATAGTTGCAAAGAAGAACACCAGCCCAATCGAATGGGGTAAGTTGTAGCCGGTAACATTTCCCTGTGTATTTTGTTTTAGCCTAAAACTAACCGTGATACAATCGATGTTCTTTCTGTTTTCAGAACTGTACTTTCTGATTGAAAGATTTTTGTCATCAGGGCCGTGCAAAAGTGCTGGGAATGTAAGTATTACTCGTTGTTTCGATTTGTCGATCATCTGTGACTGTATTTGCACTAAATTTAACGTTTTTATTATAGGTGCTGCGGCGTGAATTGGTTGAACGTGGGGTGAGTATCAAACGTGTGAAATAACGTGTGTTATATCGCTGTTTCTTCTTATTTTCGGTTTGAAAATCGTCGAAATCACGCATATTTTTTGAAAATTTCGCTTGAAATTACTACTGAATGTCATGTAGTCAAATTTTGGAATATCTTTCCAAAAATATTTTTCTTTGATTTTCAAATAGCTTTTGCCGAAAAGGATTGATTGGAATGGTGGTGAACATGAAAGAAGCTATGAAAGTTTGGTAAGACATGTTTACCTCCATTATAGAGCCACAGGGAGACGTTTTGATGTCAAATATAAAATAATACTTGTTTTAATGCAAGTTGTGTATAAGTTGCTTTAGTTACACAAATAATTGAATTTTATGCCAAAAAGCCTTTTTTGCATGTTTTTCTCAATTAATAATTATATTGGAAATATCTTGACAGAGAGCAGTGGTAAATTTAGTTTGACCTTTGTAACCTCATCTGGCAACCAATCAGCAAACAGGAAAATATTTGATTTTCCTATCGGCGATCTGATTGGATGACAGTGATTGTGTAGATATAGTCTTTATCTAAATATTGCTGTCTATTTTTAGACGTCAGCGCAAGCATTGATATAGTCTGTATCACATTCAACTGCAGGTTACATTCTAGTATGTAGTACCTTCATTTTTGTGACTAATGTACAACTGTATGAATTAATTTTTTTCCATAAGCTGGAGATTAACAGACACATTTGTGGTGACCATCTTCTGAGGATATGTCAACGACTGGGACCTCTTCTTGATGAGAAAATCAAACCCCACATTGTGGGTATTGGTTCACTGCTTGGCGCTGGGACACAGTCACTGCTCAGAACTGAACAAGGTATTGTGGTCACTCTGTTGTTACTGACCACTAGTGATCTAGGGCTTGTAGTGGCTTAATGGTATGAAAGCTATATTAATTTTTCTCATGATGATGATGATCATGTAGATGATATATATTTTCTGATGATAATGATGGTGGTGGTGGTGGTGATGATGATGATGATGATGATGAAAAGTCAAACTTTTTATTATCATGATGATGATGAGGATAACATGACTGTGATGGATTTTCATGTATATATTAAAGATACAATTATAGAATATTTGTCAGTAGTGATTATTAATTTCTTGTTGTTGATTATGATGATGATTATTATTATTAGCTCGATAAATTTATTAATATTATTGTTAAATGATAATGATAAAAATCATAATTATAATAATATAAAGTTATAGTAATGATAGGTATAATCATGATAATTATAGAAATAATAATAACGATTTAATTTTTAATTTATTTTCTTGTTAAGTATACTGCACTTGATATCTTAAGAACATCCAAAGTGGCTCTACCAATATTCTTTGGCCACAAAACTGACCTGTCTCATTTGAACGCCTTCATGAATTATGCTGATATAAATTCATTCTTATTTTAGATATTACACAGACAGAATGGCCACCAAGCACGCATGTAACATTGCAACATGGGAAGCCAAAATACCCTCCTCATAACATGGTGGTGCCAAACTGGTGTATGTATCCAGGCAGCCAAATAATAACCTGATTGTTTGACCACAAGCATTTATTATGAGTGAAGTCTTACTCGATGTTTTCATAAATACTTTGAATACCTAACTTAATAGTGTATTCAAAGTAAATATCAAAGAAGTGATTTTTTTATTTTAAAAATATTTAAACCTGATATTGTTATTGTTTTGCCAAATAATTTATAAGACCAAGTTGCCAAGTTTACTTACATATTGATTATGATACGCATTCACAGTCTACGAACTTGCTTGCAGCAAGTTTATAAAGTTGCACATTTCATGTACTGGGTATGTATTATCTTTCAGTGTATGTACAGCGGGGTATGGAGATGTCAGGTCAGTCACAGTACCAGCATGTGGTCCCCACCTGCATGTACAGCCGTATGAAACGACTCAGTCGCAAACTGGGCCATCTCTCGGCAGTCTACTGCATCCTGTTTGACAGGACGGGAGAGTTTCTCTTCACTGTAAGTTGTCGTTAATTAGGTGTTGGTGTAGGTGTTGTTCTAGCAAACAGCTGTAATATGAGACTGTGCAAGTCAGATTCAGTTTCAGTATTTATTGAAGTTTCATAACAAAGAAACAGCTCGCTAGACCTTTTTTGCTTTGAGCATAATATGATGAATGTCTGTTTCTGACAATGAGAAAAACTTACAATCTGTGTTCACCAGGATTTTTTTATGTCCCCGGCATCTTGATGCCGGAGGCATATAGTGATTGTCCTGTCCGTCCGTCTGTCCTTTTTGTCTGTCCGTGACAAGGTTAAGTAGATTTTACCGTTTCGTCTTGTACCAACACCGCTTACTGCAACACTTGGATACTTACACAGTTGTTGCTTATGCCCATCCCCAATCTACCCATATCACCCAACCTCACTTTGACCTTGACCCTGACCTAATTTGGACTTGTATTAATTCAAAAGTGCCATTTCTTGGTTACCTAGATTTTACTGTTTCGTCTAGCACCAACACCGCTTACTACATTTACACAGTTGTTACTTATGACCGTTCCCAATCCACCTATATCACCTAACCTCACTTTGACTTTGACCTAATTTGGACTAAGTAAAATTCAAATAGGCTATTTCTTGGTTAACTAGATTTTACTGCTATGTCTAGCACTAGCACCGCTTACTACAGCACTTGGATACTTGCACAGTTGTTGCTTATGACCATTCCCAATTCACCCATATCACCCAACCATTCTTTGACCTTGACCTAATTTAGACTTCAATAATTCAAATGGGCTGGCCAGCACTAACCTGGGGAATGTGTGTTTATCGAACACAGTGTCTCGTTTCAAAGTGCCTTTTTTTAGAAAGGATGTCATGCAGGCAGCGTAATATTTTTTAAAAGTACTAATAATACAAAGAAAAAATAGTTATAGGAACATTACTTGTATATACAACATTAATTTATCATTTGCAGAATATGCTTAAAGGTGAAAGGCCAAACTTCTAACAAATGTTATTTATTCTTTAGAAACATAGTTTTAGCCATAACAAATCAACTTCTCGTATCAGTTTTCATAAATAACGCTTTTATAAAGCGAGTATAGCATAAAAGACAACATGATTTTGTGCATATTCTATCGATACGCCATTTTGTTTCAAACCGGAAGTGACGTATATGCTTCCCAACGCGTTAATTGTTTTATATATAGACTGTACAAATTACTTCAAAACTCGCGTTATTTCATTAAGTTACAATAACCTAAGACATAATTTATATTAAGTAAGATGTGTCAGATAAATATAGGTTATAAAAACATATTCTCATGTAACTATTTGGCTACATTTGATAAAAATAGACTACACATAGTCCTTACTTTCTTCGTCTTAGACATCTGCTATAGGGATTGTTTACTTAGTACCACTTTGTGTTATCAACTTATCAGTACTAGACAAATGATAACAATATTTTATCTTTGAGATCAATGGAAATGGATCCTTAGTAGTCTGGGCTTCCTGCTGTCACCACAACCGAGATTATAAACCATATGGCCCCGACAAATAACGATGACAATATCCTGTGTATTCCTACACAATAACGTGTCAAAAGTAATATGAAGGTTTGACAAGTTGTGGGCATGGCAAATCCTGATTTGCTGATTGGTTGAAAGGTTTACGAATTATAATTATACTTGACTTAGACGTAATCTGATTTTAATGCAGTAGTTCAGCCATTTTTCATGGAGTGTTTTAATGTTTTTCAAAGCCCTATTACTGAATTATTTCAATACAAATGTTGTAGCTAATTCAGATTTATGGCTACATAAGAAGCCCGTCTAATAAAATTGTACAAGATTGTAAAGGACGATGTTAATATAATAATAAACTGCCTGTTGCTGAAACATGGACTTTATTAAATATGAGAAAATAGTATATCCCAAAAATGTTTCACTATCCCGATTATTGATATACTGAACATATATTGTAAGCAATAGTATGATAATCTGCAGTACGCAAGTATTTTTTGAAAAGTATAGTAAAAATAAAACAATAAATAAATTGTCAGCATGTATTTGAGTTAGCATATCACATGCATATGCTTTTTCTATGTGAAACATCATGAAATGGATATTTTTTTTAGTTAAAGTGCATGACAAATTGAAAAAGACACATAAATACTTCACATTCATAAACATTCACTGCACGTACATATTTCTTTTGTCGATGCTAATAATTATAGTCATTACACTTGGCAAACCGTGAAAGCGTTCTCGCTCATTTGTAATGAGGTATCCAATTGTCAAAACAACATCCTGTTTGTCACATGACATAACAACGTGTCGTATACAAACTGCCATTCATTCAAGGCATGATGACACATCGACTGTATATACTGACATCTTGAATATAGTTGAAAGTGAAAAATCCAACAGTTAAATAACAATCGGTTTATAAAAAATTAATATAAATGAGCAACATAAACAACTAAGAGGATTAAGTACAAAACATACAATTGTGAACTGTCTGAAAAGTGATAGGAGTTTTCTATTTTAAATATTACTTCTTTATTATTATACTTGTATAGAAATATAAAAGAAT
The DNA here is from genome assembly GCA_027627225.1 of Congeria kusceri. Taxonomy (NCBI): domain Eukaryota; kingdom Metazoa; phylum Mollusca; class Bivalvia; order Myida; family Dreissenidae; genus Congeria; species Congeria kusceri. The sequence continues at coordinate 88,978,722 of CM051024.1, forward strand.
CAAAATAATTATGGATAAGCTAGATTGACGATCAACGAAAAGGTAAGTAATAAAATTTGGCATAATCTACTTATAAATGATGCATGTGCTAATTGTCATTTACTCCTCCCGTAAGACATTGTTTAAATACGATAAAATTCATTTTAAATAGCTGTTGTGACATGTTAAAAGCAAGCACAACGACTTACGATACCTAAACACAAAAATATTGTCATAAAAGAATTGTTGAAATGCCAATTTTTGTTAAAGAAATTTAGTAAATAACAATGGCAACCTATCTTATTAATGGAGCGTTGGGATTTAACTACGTCATCAAGAAAATGGCGGCGGAAATTACCGAGCGGCTTACGGAAATTGCTGATGAATAAAATCAACGTTTTTAAGTATCAAACTAATAATTTTCAAATTTTACATAAGCAACACTGTAATCTACTGACTTTTATCTACAAAATATCAAAGTATGTCAAAACATGGCCGTTCACCTTTAATATGTATTTGCTAAGCCTCTGTATGAACGCATTACTTTACAAGGGTGCAGACGACAGTCTGGTGAAGGTGTGGTGGGTAACTGACAGTAGACTGAAGGCCACTCTACGAGGTCATGGTGCTGAGATAACGGACATGGCAATCAACTTTGAGAACACGTTACTGGCGTCAGGAAGCTGTGATAGGACTATACGGGTCTGGTGCCTGAAATCCAAAGCTCCAGCTGCCATCTTGCAGGGACACACTGGCATGATTACATCTGTGCAGGTGAGTAATGCATGTAGCGCTACCGTAAATGCTCGCATATAAGACGCCCCCGCATATAAGACGCACCTAAAATTTCAAACCGGAATTTGGGGAAAAAAAATTGAGATTTCAACGCTTATAAACGCTTCAAAACGGTCCATTTCGCCTCCAATTTTAACAGACACCAAAAATATTTTTGCCGTGAGAACCGCAATATGCAGTCGTGGATACACTACACTAAGTAAAATTTTAGCGTTAGCACTGGTTAGAAGCGTTCGGCAGACAATTTCTCCTTTGCCGTATACGATGTCTGTATCTTTCCCATTATGGTACTTGATAGTAGTATATTGTAGACGTAGTGTAGCTTAAAATCAGTAGAATGGTTATAACAAGCCAAAAATAATTTCTCGGTATATAAAGCTGCATTAAGAGGTGTTGAAATGTCTCAGTGTCAACACCTTAAAATTACACCACGGGTGCTAATTGTTACAAAAACAGTCTCCGCGAGTATCTTTATTTCAACCGTCTTCGTTGTTTGCATAGCGATATTAAATGTGTGAACGTGTTTGAAACCTTCTAATTGTTACGAAAACAGTCTCCGCGAGTATCTTCAATGAAACCGTCGTCATTGTTTGCATAGCGATATTAAATGTGTGAACGAGTTTGTGAGTTCGTTTGACCCTTTATTGTATTTTTTTTTTGCATTAGTGTTAACATTTTTTTGTTTTCGTAAATATAAAAAATAAATTAAATACTAAAATCACGCAAATAAAATTAAAAAACCACTAATTTTTAAATATCCAAATCGGTGCGAGACATATCGGGTACGAATTTTCGCTTCGTGACGTCAATCAAACATATATTAAAAATGGCGGCCCACAATATATCGCATTATATCTATGATAGAAAAACTAGGAGTTTTTGCTTATATCCGCATATAAGACGCACCAAAAAAATGATACGACTTTTGGATGAAAAAAAGTGCGGCTTATACGCGAGCGTTTACGGTATTTGTTTTTTATGATTTTGCAGCCATTAACGAGTAAGCCAAAGATGACTAAGGTGTAAAAAAATTATATTTGTTTCAGCTTACATGCCCCAAAACATTAGGGTAGGTAGGAAGGAATTATTATTATTATTATTAATGTTGTTGCTATATGGTCCACTTGAAGATTCTAAAACTGAAAGAATATTCAAAACATGTCTCTAATATCATAAAACATTGTTTTGAAGTGGATGCTATCAAAACAAAACACTTATTTGTCCAACAAACATTTAATTGTTGGAAAAAAGTAAAATAAACAAACACATTTCTGACCCACTCAATATGTTCTAGGGTCGGGTCATTTTTTTAGGGTAGGTCGGGTAACCTGAAATAAACACATGAGGCATGTCGTGGGAAATCCGGTCTTAATGCATGTGCATAAAGTGTCGTCCCAGATTAGCCTGTGCAGTCCGCTTTCCACTTGTATGGTATTTTCTGTTTCAAGGAAGTCTCTTCTAAACATAAATCCACTGTAGGCGGAAAGTGTCATCCTGGATTAGCCTGTGCGGACTGCACAGGCTAATCTGGGACGACACTTTGCGCACATTCATTAAGTCCGGTTTTCCCTTGACGCACCCCCTTTTTTTTTTACGCCTCATAGGAATTGATGGTCTAATTGATGGAAATATGAAAGTAGATGTTGGTAACTATAATCCTGTTTGCAGTTTTCTCCGATGGTTCATGGCAACCGACGATACCTGGCCTCCACTGGTGGTGATGCCTGTGTCTGCTTCTGGGAGTGGAATACAGGAGACAACAGATTTAAGTATGACAACATAGATTATAAATTTCCAGTAGAAAGCTTCCATAGTACAATGAATTAAGTAAATGAAAACATAGTTGTTTCCCCTGTCAATATTTAACACAGTCAAATCATACATCACAATTTAGTTATTTTTTAAGTCAATAAATGACATTATTTTCAGGAATATATCATGTTTCTATGTAAAATGCCTCTCCTAATAATTTGTTTCATTCTATCTTTTGGCACTTATATTTTAAGGCAGAACAATCAAGTTAATTTACCGTTGACACATTTTTTGGCAAAATATAGACATATACATGTATTTTTATTATTAGGATTATGCAAGTAAAATTTGTTGTCATAATGATTTCAGTGCCCGACCAGTGAAGTACGTGGAGAAGTCCAGGGCGGGTGCTCAGGTTTTGTGCTCATCCTTCAGTCCGGGAGGAATGTTCTTTGCTGCAGGAAGCACAGACAATGTGATCAGGATGTATCACTTCCATGCTGGATATCCTGAAAAAATCGGAGAACTTGAAAAACACACGGTAAGTGCATACAGGCAGCACAGAGATAGTCGGGAAGCAGTAAAGTTTAATATTCTTTATTAGGCTCCCTGAAGGAGCATATTGTCGCCACTTTGTCCGTCCGTCCGAATTCTGAATCCACTGCCAATCACTTTGTCTGTGTATGAAACGAATTTCCCCAACATTTGTATCCATCATACTTCTGTCCATATGTCCTTCTGTCCATCCGGTACTTGGTTACAATAAGGTTTGATGATTTATCAGGGAGTTATTGCCCTGGCTATTATGCTTGTTCACAATATTACTTGGCCATGGATGGACGGATTTTAAAATTACTTGGCACAAATGTTTGGTGCCATGAGCTGGTGTGTACCCATTATGAATCAGGACAAAGGTCAATGTCACACCTAGAGGTCAAAGGTCAAACTTGGCACTCTGCTTTTCTGTGCTTTAACTTGCCATGGATTTTAAAACTGCCTCGCACAAATTTTAACCTCGTTGAGACAGTATGAAGTGCACATGAACCAGGTCTGTAGGTCAAAGGTCAAAATCAGCTTTTTGCTTGTCCCCACTATGACTTGGCCATGGACTGAATGATTTTCAAATTACTTGGCACAACTGTTAGCTTAAATGAGATGGCATGTCACACTCATGAACTAGAAGTGTATGTCAAAGGTCAAGGTCATGCTAGGCCAGTAGAAATTGGCTTTTTGCTTGACTCGACTTATAACTTGTTGAATGGATTTTAAATCACTTTATAAAAATTTTTGCCTTAACATGACTTCGTGTCTCCATATGAATCAGGTCCTTAGGTTTAAGGTCAATACCACAATCAGAGGTCAAAGCTGCTTCAGGGAGCATCCATCGGTTCTACCTATGTTCTTGCTGCTTATTACCCACCCTTTATCAAATTTGCGATGTTGATTTGATTCCTAACATGTTTCCGTCAGGAGAGGTGTGTATTAAAGCAGTCAGTTTCCCTAAATGTTTTCACTCGGATTTACAAAAAAGTGTCCATGTAATCATTGCTCCAGTTAAATATTTTTACTGGTGGTAAATGTATGATTACTGCTGAAAATTTGGGAGTAAATGTACACTCAGTTCAGAATTTGGGGGGGTAAATTTACACTCACTTCTGAATTTTTGGGGGTAATGTTCACTCTGTGTAGGATTAGTTAGGTAAATTTACATCCAACAATATGTTACAATATGAGCAGAAGACCAGAGTATTATACAATGTAATAATAATCCTTTATAATGCAGTCATTTGAATACATTATATGTTACATGTAAGAATTCGGAACTTTTGTCGCTAACTACTGAACATATCAACTGCACATTCAGGAAGGCAGGCTTATAAAAACTTCTATCTTTGTCTTGTCTTCCAGTCACTAATGTACACAAACATCCGAAAAATTGTGGGTAAATGTACACCCAAATTTGTATTTTCTCTGCGTATCTGCCAATTATGTGTGCGTAATTTACGCGTGTACGCGGCTTATCTGGGCCTCTGCATGTAATCTCATTTAATGATTAGCTTCATTGTCTGACTTTCAGGACCGAGTAGATTCCATAAGCTATGCCAACAGCGATGGTAGATTTCTAAGTGGAAGCAAAGATGGCACGGCACGAATATGGAAGTTTGAACGCAATGAGTGGAGAAATATTGTCTTAGATATGAATATCAAACTTCCCAAAAAGTATGTTTGTTGTTGTATGCATCATTTAAGGCGCCCTTGTGGGAAAACCGGTCTCAATGCATGTGCGTAAAGTGTCGTCCCGAATAAGCCTGTGCAGTCCGCACAGGCTAATCCAGGACGGCACTTTCCGCCTGCAGTGGATTTATGTTTAGAAGAGACTTTCTTAAACAGAAAATACCATAAAAGCGGAAAGTGCCGTCCTGGATCAGCCTGTGCGGACTGCACAGGCTGATCGGGGACGACACTTTACGCCAATGCATTAAGTCTGGTTTTCCCACGACGCACCTCATTTAAGCTTCGCACAGAAAATAGAACATAAAATATTGCTGAAATGTTTTATTTTATACACAATTGCTTCCAATTTCTATTCAGATTGTAAAATACTGGTGACATGTTTTATTGTATTGTGTACATTGTTTCAAAATTTTGACACAAAAGTTTCAGTATAATTCCAAGTGTATTAATATTTAGTTTAGTTAGTTCCCTGCGCATGTTCTTAAACATCGTGTTTCTAACACAAATTATAATTTTGACTTATTTTATTTAAGTTAACAATAGCCTGAGAATCTTTATTGATATGGACCTGAACTTGTCCACAGACCATCAGAAGAAGAAGACGATAAGAAGCGCAAGGCGCGGACCCGTAACCATGACAACGAGGATGCTGCGCCACAAAAGCTGCGGGTCACCATGGTTGGTTGGAATAGCGACGATAATCTTGTAGTGACCGCAGTCAATGACTACCTGATCAAGGTCTGGTGTTCTTACACCGGCCAGCTGATTCATGAACTCAGGGTGAGTTAATAAGGGCGTGATTAATCCTCCTTTGAAGCTTTCATCTGTTTTCCTCCTGTTAAATGCCATACTTCATTTCCAAATTATGCTTATAAATGCTGGATCTCTTTATAAAGGATAAGTTCTGATGAACTTGGATGGGGATAGGGTAGTTTCCTTCCCTTAAGTTTTTCTAAAATCCCACTCCTGCATTTTATATTATTATTATATTATGTTGTTATTATGCCCCCAGCATCTTGATTCCCTATCCATCCATATCACCCAGCTTCACCTTGACCTTGAGCTAATTTGCACTTACAATACTGTATAAGTGGATATTTCCGCGTGTCAAAAAATTAGCGAATTTAACATTCTGACATTTAGCGTGTGGCATTGTTAGCGGAATTCCAATATATCATGTTGTGTGAAAAATACACGCCTACAATGCTACTCCCACTGACACACGCGTAAAGTGCCACAAACAGTAACCCGACCTGCTTATGATCAAAATGTAACAGTTTGGCATCATCAGCTTATATCGCGCGTTCCATCCTAGACAATGTCCTTTTCATTAATTAGCAGCCAAACTATAGCTACGGGGTTAAAAAAACGTTCTACACTTATCATAAACGATTAGAACAACTGCATCTTGTGACTTGAATTTGTGACTTTTAGCGAAAAATACCATTTTTAAAATAATGTGTATCTTCATATTCCTATATTTTATACATCATTTTTGTGCACAAAGCAATCAGGGCCTTCCCCAGAATTTTTTTCAGGCGTCCCGGTCCCGAGAGGGGTGGCTTAGGGAGTGGTATCCCCTCCCTACGTGGGAATTTTTTTCGCAGCACGTGTCAAATGACGTTATCTGGTGCGTTTTAGCTCTTAAAATTTAGATAAACAGCTTTCATTTTTTGTAAACGTTTAAACGAAATGAAATAAACGAAACATCACCGTTAAAATGGTATACCTCGAGCATTTTAGAAGCATCGGGCGTCAATTTTGTTTCGAAACTGAATGTAACTAATAATGTTTTCCGGATGTTTATGTCCAGTGCGCATCCCTTTCACACAGTGACGTCATGATCAAACCAACTACTCTCGTTGTTCTCGAATATTTAGGTTACACTCGATATACTTACGGAGCCTTTTTTGTTTGTTCGATTAATTATGTCCATATAGGCATGCGTTTAGTGTTTTAACACTGTTTTAATCGTTACAACTGTTGACCATAGTACTGATTGGATAATTGGTGAATCGTAAAGATCTTGACAAAAATTATACATTTATATAATATATTCTTTGCTCGTGCAAAATGGCTGAAAAATTTCCTCGTGTACGTCGTGCCTACGCGCGTCAAATGTTAGTAAAGCACATGGTCCGTACACGCACGCTTTTTCCATGCTTGGAACGTGACGTCGTGGTTGTGAGCAGACATTTCGCGCTCTTTTGTAGAAAACGTGGGTTTTACATGGCATGCATGTAAAACAAGACAGCTTATTTTACGAAACTACAACAGTAACACTGGATAGGCTTTTACCATTACTATTTCATATTAGTGTATTTTAGACTGATTTTTGTATTTTATTTTATATTGTAGTTATTAAATTTAGGAAATAAATATGTGTGGATATTATAAAATATGAAAGGGCGCGGGTTTGTTTTGACGCGAATATGAGGTTACTTGTGTGTGGATACATGCCAATAGCGCCGATTCGTCAATGATAACGTCGTTCCATAGAAGATAACCTGAGCATTTCTATTGGCTTATATCGATTTTACTGCATAATGAAACTTCGCCTACAGAGGCGGTGCTTCACGGTGATTGATTGCGGCTTATGAATAACAGCAAATTATATAAATTTTCGGCGAAGTGACACTCGCACTTTGATCACTAACCGACTTGGTTGAGTGAGTGTACATGTTTATAGAGTGAAAAACGCAAGAGATTAGCTTTCACAGCATGTACTGTCGGTCTACTTCAGTCAACATAGCTGATTAATTGCTAAAATACAGGCACCCCGGGCGCTGTTATGCGTGCAATACTAATTTAAGGCGCCCCGGGATTGTTCAAGTTAAAATTCAAAACGGCCTGGGGAAGCCCATGATGCAATGGATATGCACTTTTTCATATACATGAACACATTTTCATCTGCAGTCGGTGTTCCTGTCTAGTAATCGGCAATCGATTTAATTTTCGCTGGCAGAAATATTAGCGAATTCTTCTAATTCGGGAAATTTTCAAACATTTCCACTTCGCTAACTTAACCACTTACACAGTAATTCAAATGGGCTGTTTCTTGGTTAACTCGATTTTACCATTTCGTCTAGCACCAACACCGCTTGCTGCAACACTTGGATACTTTACACTGTTGTTGCTTATGACTATCCCCAATCCACTCATATCACCCAACCTTACTTTGACCTTGACCTAAGTTGGACTTATAATAATTCAAAATGGTCATTTCTTGGTTCACTTGATTTTACCATTTCTTCTAGCACCAACACCGCTTACTACAACACTTGCATATTTACACAGTTGTTACTTATGACCGTTCCCCATCCACCGATACCACCCAACCTCACTTTGAACTTGACCTTGACCTAATTTGGACTTATAATTTAAATGGGCTGTCCAGCACTAACCAGGGGCATGTGTGTTTATCAAACACAGAATCTTGTTTATAATGTTTGTTATTAACGTCATCGAAATTAACGCAAGACTGTTGGTCACAAACCTGTGGAAGGCTATTCAGGTTAATTAAGGAAAGTTTACAGTCAATAAATATTTTTAAAACCACTAGGGTGACCACTGGAATCAAAACTTGTGTTTGTGTCTAATGTTTAACGAACTATTGTTCAGTTCTTCTTTCTTGTGTTATAAATAGGGTCATGATGACGAAGTGTTTGTGTTGGAGGCGTGCGACACTGATCCGAGAATCCTCCTGAGTGCGGGTCACGATGGGAACATCATCATCTGGGACATTATCAAGGGTGTAAAACTCAAGCAGTTCTTTAACCAGGTCAGAATTCAGGGCAAATGAAAACAAAATGTTGTAAATCTCAGTATGACTCAAAGTGTGTTTTCCTTAAGATATGGCTGTTACAAACAACGTACAATTTCAATGGATTATATTTGTATAACAGCTTAACTAGGGAAAGATCTAGGAGCAGAAAATATACACATGTAAAATGGGGGGGGGGAGCAAGACGCTAGACAATTCAAAGTTAGAGAAGATATTCTTTGCAGTTTGTATGTTTGCGCTGGGCCCAAACTCGTACATGTGTAGACAGTATATATGAGGTGTGTCCGAAAAATACCCGTAATACATTAATAAAATCTTTAATAGACGTCAGACTATGTTTATAATCTATATACACACAAAAACTGGTTAAATTAGATCAACAATAAGTATGTCTATCGAAATAACAAATCAACATAATATCACATCAGTGGGGCAGTTCCCGTCAATATTGATGTCAAAATTACATTAGCGTCATTCCGATATCAGATTAACAATTTGCACAAGTGCAGTTTTTCAAAAGACACTCCATCATGCTTAAGTACTTTTTATGTCGCCGAATCCAGTCGTCAAAATCACGAGCACACCATTGAGGCTGGAATGTATGCACCACTGAGTTAACATGCGGGTTGAGAAATACAACACCCTTCTTCGTGTATAGAAGCAAAACATTTTGGGAAGCCCTGAAACGATTCACCAGAAGCCGAGGTACCCAACGTGCCGCTTCTTACTTCATACCAAACGTATCAGCAAGCACGGTTTGCAGGGTGGTCTTGCCGATTTCCACGATGCACGTCGGTCTTTCTCAATAGCGTCATGAATTGCCGCAATGACGTTGCTGTTCACATTCTTCCGGTGACCTGGTCTCTTCGTCCGCTGTGCTTGTTATACCTCAAGCATATCTTCCATGCCACTTGTAAATAGTTGTCATGTTGACATGTTCTTTCCCTGTGGCTTCATTTAGCATTTTCGCCGTCTCTTGCAGTGATTTTTTCAATGTTACACACAGTTTTATGATTGTCCGCTGTTCAGTAGCGTCAAAAGACCTCAGTTTTTGTTAGAAACAATATCGCTGGTGGTTTAGAAATAGTAATAAAGAACAAATGCACCGACGTATGACGTTATGATTTACACACAATGACGTACAATGCGTACATCATATTTTGGCACAATTTTGGTGCATAAAAAGTTCTGATCAAGGAAGTTATACAGTTCGGTAGACTGACTATACGGCACAATACAGCTCAATGTTCGACTTGCCCCGGGTTACGCTAATATTACTTCCATAAAATCACGATAATATTTTTTGTAAAAGTGTCGTTGTTATGATTCTTCCACAAGTTACTCTATACAATAGTTAAAAGATATTTTTATGGCATAAACACGTTTTAAAAATATTTTACTATTACGTGTATTTTTTGGAAACTTTATACATGCAAAAGTTGTTTCTGATTGTATTTCTTGTTATGCTTGTTCTGATTTGTGTACACTTACAATCAGACATGTTTGATAATATGAACATCCATCTGTCTTTGCATAAAATGAAAAATTGGCAGATATGATTGTACATAGTCATGCTTCGCCAAAGATAAGAAATACATTGTATTACTTGACTCGTACGTCAATGTATATGCAGACAATCCATGCCTGTTTTGCTTGCAGATTGAAGGTCAGGGCCATGGAGCAGTGTTTGACGGCAAGCTCTCCACAGACGGCTGCAGTTTTATCGCCACAGATTCCCACGGCCACTTGATGGTGTACGGACACGGCTGCAGTGAGAAATACACAAAGGTAAACTTGTCAACGGTGGATTGTAACGAGTAGTTGGTTCTTAGATACTTTTTATAACCCTTTGCTTGCTGGTTCAAATAATCCATGTATAAGAATGCGGTATTATGTATTGGATTATTAGCAGGTAGCACCATTTGTAACATGTCGGTATCCTGGGCCCCTATTCACCTATCCTGGGCCCCTATTCACCAACCCATTGTAACATGTCGGTATCCTGGGCCCCTATTCACCAACCCATTGTAACATGTCGGTATCCTGGGCCCCTATTAACCTATCCTGGGCCCCTATTCACCTCTCCTGGGCCCCTATTCACCAACCCATTGTAACATGTCGGTATCCTGGGCCCCTATTCACCTATCCTGGGCCCCTATTCACCAACCCATTCTTAGACTTAAAATTTAAGAATGAAGAATATTCATAAAAATGTTTCATTCAAAAAAGGGGGTTACATTTGAATCTTGATTTGCATTCGCCAACCCTAATTGAAGCATTCTTCATTAAGAACGATTTGTTAATGACATAAGTGACATTGGTACCAGCATATTTGTGAAAACACAGATACCTTTTCTTGAGTCTAAGTCAATTCTCTATTCTTAAGTCTAAGTCAATTCTCTATTCTTAAGTGTAAGTCAATTCTCTATTCTTAAGTGTAAGTCAATTCTCTATTCTTAAGTCTAAGTGAATTCTCTATTCTTAAGTCTAAGTCAATTCTCTATTCTTAAGTCTAAGTCAATTCTCTATTATTAAGTCTAAGAAGCGGTTGGTGAATAGGGGCCCTGCTGTTTTACCCAGATTCCACATGACCTGTTCTTCCACACGGACTATCGCCCGCTGATGCGCGACTCCAACAACTACGTCCTTGATGAGCAGACGCAGCAGGCGCCCCACCTGATGCCTCCGCCCTTCCTTGTGGACCTGGACGGGAACCCCTACCCGTCCGCCATGCAGCGCCTGGTACCTGGCAGGGAGAACTGCAAGGAGGAGCAACTCATACCAGAGTTTCATGTTAATGAGGAAGGTAAGTTGTGTGTGAGGCGTGTTGTAGGAAAACCGTGTCGTGCAGACTCCCGGTTCTGCCTGTGCAGACATTAGCTAGTGCAGTCCGCACAGGCTGATCCGGGGCAATACTTTCCGCTTCTGTTTCAAAGAAGTTTCTTGTACACATAAATCCGCTGTACGTGGAAAATGCTGATCCAGGACAACACTTCATGCACATGCATGAGGCCCGGTTTTCCCACGACACGCCTCATATGTTCTTGAGACAAAAAAATAAACACAACTATTTTATGCTGACAGCTGATTTAGAGGTTTCGCATAGTATGGTTGTTATGTTATGTTTGCTATCAACCCTGTAAAGCAAAACAATAAAATCCTTTGTGCCTTTAATTTGTAAAATTCTTCGTATGAACATAGCTTTAAAAAAAACACCTGGAACTGACTTCTGTGCATGATAATTTACTTATGTAAGAAATAAGTGTTTTTAAGGGTAAAGCTGCAAAAACAGATGTTATGTTATGTATGTGAATAGCTGCAATGTAACAATGCCCTCAAAATAAGGCTGGGATTATTATTAAAAAGATTGTCTTTGGTAAATTATGCTAATAGAGTTCTGAACTATACAAATAAAGTCTGGAAAACTGTCGTCATTGCTTTGAAATTATAATCTGTTTTGTCACGTGTTAGTTCATTCTTACCTTTCCTACACAGGTGAGCAGGAGGTTGCAGGTGATCGCGTCATTGAACAGCCGGATGATGTGCCGGGTGTGCCCCCTGTACCGAGCAATGTCCCAGACCCGGACCTAGCACCTGTCAGTGGGGAGAACCAGCCTGGAATCCGGCCCAGCATTGATGAGATGATTGAGCAGTTGCAGCGGGAACAAGACCAGCGCCTCACCTCCCAGGGCCGGGCCCCCATTGGCTCCCCTCCTCCCGCACCGGTACAGCAACTTGGGTCACCGCGACCTAGGGCTGGACCATCAAGGTCGAATTCAGGTAAACAATATAACATGTTAAGATAATATTCATTCTAGAAAGCAGTTATAGTCATCATGATCTATTGATGGAAGTTTAAAATGTCAAATTTTTTTAAAACGCAAGTGACATAAAGAACTTGTCAAACATCTGCTTGAGTGAATTCGAAGAATCACAAATTATTAAAGGGATATTAAGGGCTGAGCGTGAAACTGTTGTGTTCTTACCATTTCTGTATCAGATACAACAGTTTCATATTTAACTCTCGATATAAGACTGTCAAGATATGTGTCCCACAAAATAAATATATTTTTTGGTCAGTACTTACTATAAAATAATCCCCTTCTATGGCTTCACAATTACCAGTGGCATCTGTATCATTCAGTGGCTGGACCGAGCTCTGGCGGGCCTCACATGGTGGGCATGAGACGGGTGGGCGAGACGGAGGGGGTGCGTCAGTCGCTTGGTAACGTTCTACAGGTGTCCACGTCCAAGGATTTGGCAGCCATCAGTCTTAGGATCGTTGTAAGAGACCTTGATAAAGAAGTTTTGAGGTGAGTCTTTGTGATGTCTGCTTTTCATTGATTTACTTAAGGCCAATTTGAGGCCGAAATAAGACCCCATTCCACCAGCTCTGGAGTTTATTTTCCCCAAAAATTAGAACAGTATTTTGAAGTTATAACTGTGGAAAAAAGAATACTAAATTGTTAGTATAACTGGAGATAAACAATATATGAAATTAATCCTGACGAAAATTGATCTTTGTTTTCTTTAATTTCTTTAATTTCTAACTTTTCGTAATTTTCCCTATGACATGGTTTTCACCAACTAACATGACAAATGGGCCTTGCCAATGGCTGAATTTTTTTTTGCAAGTAATGGGGAGCAAGATGGTGCAGGTAAAATGGTTCGTTGATTACTAGACGAGATCAGATGTCTACTACGAACGGGCACGATTTTGAAAGTGGAACTGTTTCTTAATTTGGTGTTTTGATTCGTAGGTAATGTAGAAGGTACAGGTGGACAGATTGTGGTTCAGGTGGACAGATTGTAGTGCAGGTGGACAGATTGTAGCGCAGGTGGACAGATTGTAGTACAGGTGGACAGATTGTAGTGCAGGTGGACAGATTGTAGTGCAGGTGGACAGATTGTAGTGCAGGTGGACAGATTGTAGGTGGAAAGGTTTCTTGATTTATGTCTGATGTATAGGTGGATATTGAAGGTACCAGTTAACAGGATATTACAAGTGGTATGGGTTCTTGATTAATGTCCCGATTCGTTGTTGAAGTCAAAGTGCGTGTGGACATTGTCATGTAAATGCGAACCATTTAAATGTGTCATAAGTAGAAAATTTGATGCAAATATTGTATCTAATGTTGTAGATTTATGACAGCAGCAGTAGTCATTGTATTTTGCTATTGGAATGATATAGAGGATATTTGTTTAATGCAGTGTAAGATTGTATTTTATTTAATGAGTGGTCATAAAAACAATATTTTCACAAGTGGCGCAGCCACGAGTGCAAATATCTAGTTTGTATGACCACAAATGAAATCAAATATGATCGTGCACTGTAGTCAACAAATTTTCTTTTTATTTCATGCTTTAGAATGATAAATAAAACAAATGCGCGAGATATGTTGAAGCGTCACAAGTTTTTGTGTATTATGACGTCATTATGATTCCAAACTTGTCGATCACTGTTGTGGTGGGAAAATAGTGCCACTCTTACTGCATCGCTGTTGCTTAATTATATTTGTATTGAGTTTTATTATGTGTTTTCTGTTGTTTAAAAAGGCCGATGTTTACACTGATGAAGAGGGTATTCACATACTTTCAAAAAATAAACATAAAAATAAAGTAAAAAGTAGTTCCATGTAACAAAGAGTGAAATGATCAAACGTTATTTCTCTCGACCTAGAGTGAAGTTATCGGGTTATCATTCACTGGTATTCTCCACTAATTCACCGCATAGCATGAAATAAAAAGCCTTCATTCTTTTAGACATTATTGTATACTACTACCTGGAGCACATTGAAATCTTGTCTTGTCTGTTGGTAGAAAAAGTGAGAATAACCGTACTGCGTTAGCTGAGCAGGAAATACGCCACTATAACACGGAGCGGCGAAAGAAGAACCTGGTATTAAAACACGAGAGCTCCGTGAGTACAGTATGTTTGGTCGCCACGGGAACGCAGCTCTCATTTCAATCATGATCACTTTAAGTTCTCATTGCTTCATTGTTACAATTCTGTTACAGATAATTGAGTTACATTTAAATCGTTACTTATAAATTGTTACTTGTTCAGTTGGGTACATTCACGTTTGGCTTTAGTTCTAAATCACGAAGCTTTCCTTTTTCAAATGCCATGACTGCCTTGGCAGCTTTGTATCTCACTTTCGGCTAAGCGTTGTTAATCGTTTATTGTTGGATAAGTCATCAGTACTCTTTGTTTGTTTGTACTGCCTGGGCCAAACTAGAATAGTGAAATTCAGTTGGATCAATGTACATTGTATATTTTTTCTTAGCTTCAATAAACGCCTTTTAATGCACACACATGTTAATGTTAATACACTGCAGATCCGCTATATTGCTATCCGTTATATCGTGATGTCCAATATATTGCGAATCAGCCGTGGATCCCGAATTTTTTCATGTACTTCAATATTTTCCTATTACCAAATGCTCATAAATAAATCCAGTTTGATCCGGATTTTTTGTGCCTTCACGGCGTCTCTTTTATTCACACTCTTGTAGTGCGACAAACAATACGCCGACTCATTCAACATCAAAGTGTAACAGTTTGACGTCATCAGCTTTCAGCGCGCGTGCCACCCATGACAACGTCCATTCACTGCTGTCGCTCTATTTAGCACCCGAATTACACGCAGTCCACGTGGAGGGTGTATACAGTAACTGTGTGTTATAAATCAATACTGAGCTATCTGAATGACAATAATGTAATCGATACGGCTTAACTGTTTCTTTTTTGTTTCAGGAGAAATGCTAACCACATATTGTTCGCGATATAGACACCTAATTGTGTTGCTGCGTGCTACGAAACTTTTATACAAAAGTAAAGATCTCAATGTTCTCTGCGTTACAAAGTTTATATATGGCGATCAATACACCCACGCTTTCCGTGTGGACGACATGACGTTGTACATGATTGTCAGCAATTTTTCGCGCGCTTTTTCTAACAGAACAAAGAGTTTACACGAAATACATGTGTGTTGTACTTGTTAATAGAATGTATGTTTACTTCATGTGAATAGTGAAATTCGGATAGGCGTTTCAGACTTTATATTTTTATATGCGATTTGAAATTTATTAAACGGAATTTATGGAATAATATTATATTTTCACATACAAATTGAATATTTTACATATGTATTTAATACATAATGGATGTTAACTATATTGTAAATGGTAAGTTATTTACTTGATGACATTCATGTTTGAGATCGGGGAAAAACGGGCTATTGTATTTTTTTTACATGTATATCTACTGAATGGCCTGGCAAGTTATATCGCGATCCGGATATATCGCGATCCGTGGACCCCGCGAATCGCGATATAATGGAGTCACAACAATATTGTTTACAAACTTTGTCTTTTTATTCATTCAGAATGAATGTACTTTTTGTCTACTTTCAAAAAAAAGGTTATGCATTTTCAAGCTTGGCCCTTGCTAATGTAGAGTTTCATAGATTCAGCTGAAAGTACAAATTTGAAGAGTTATCGTAGGCATTCAGAGAGCATCTAGGGGCCATCATACTGTATGTATAGACGGTGCATGCTGTGTGGGTGAGGGGTGTGCTGGCTTGCGTTCCTTCTTGGTGTAGTGTAACACTGTAAAAATTTGTGTGTGTAACCCCTTTTTGTTAAAGTGTTTTTTTATGCCCCCAGCATCTTGATGCAGGAGGCATATATAGTGATTGTCCTATCCGTCCTTCCGTGTGTCCGTGACAAGGTTAAGTAAATTTTACAGTTTTGTCTAGCACCAACACTGCTTACTACAACACTTTGATACTTATACAGTTGTTGCTTATGACCATTCCCTATCTACCCATATTACATAACCTCACTTTGACCTTGACCTCATTGGCACTTAAAGTAATTCAAATGGGCTGTTTCTTGGGTAACTAGATTTTACTGTTCGTCTAGCACCCACCAACACCGCTTGCTACAACACTTTGATACTTACACAGTTGTTGCTTATGACCATCCCCAATCCACCCATATCACCCAACCTCACTTTGACATTGATCTTGACCTAATTTGGACTTAGAATAATTCAAATGGGCTATTTCTTGGTTAACTAGATTTTACCGCTTCGTCTAGCACCAGCACTGCTTACTACACAGCACTTGGATACTTACACAGTTGTTGCTTATGACCATTCCCAATTCACTCATGTCACCCAACGATACTTTGACCTTGACCTAATTTGGAATTTGACCTTGACCTAATTTGGACTTAGAATAATTCAAATGGGCTGTCCAGCACTAACTGGGGGCATGTTGTGTTTATCGAACACAGTGTCTTGTTGATGATGTTATTAAATATTGGCATTTCTTAGCAATTTTGTGAAACTCATTAGTATTTTAGAGTGACTTTTTGTGACACTTACTTTTCTAAGCAATAATTTGGAATATGTTTACATTTCATAGCAACTTTTTAATAGTTTATTTTTCCAGAAATGATTTGAACGAAATAACATTAGAAAATAACTTTCATTTCCTTTACAGCTTGTTAACACATTTATATTACCAGTTACACATATTCCGTACATAGATTAGCAACAGTATAGCACATATTTGAACATAAAAGTGAGGTTTTGAACATGAAGCATGTACATATACTTGCAAAGGTTTGCAACCAATTTTTATACCCCCAAAGGAGGGCATATAGTAGTCGCACCGTCCGTCTGTGGGTGTGTGGGTAGGTCCATCGGTCAGGATTTAGTTTCTGCTCTGTAACTTTTTTTATGCCTGGAAGGATTTTAATAGAACTTCAGATTAATATTCCCCATGACTAGATGGTGTGTGGCGTACAACTCCCATGCTCGTCAGTTTCAAGGTCAAAGGTCAAGGATTTTTCGTTTCCGCTCCGTAACTTCTTAACGCCTGGAAGAATTTTAATATAACTTCAGATTATTATACCCCATGACCAGACGATGTGTCACGTACAACTCCCAGGATAGTCGGTCAAAGGTCAAGGTCACAATTCAAGGTCAAAGGTAGATTATTTTTGTTTCCACTCCATAGCTTCAAAACGTCTAGACGGATTTAATTATTACTTCAGATTATTATTCTCCATGACCAGACAATGTGTCGCATACAACTCCCATGCTGGTGTGTCAAAGGTCAAGGTCACAATTAAAGGACAAATGTCAAGGATTTCTGTTTCTCCAACACAACTTCTGAACGTCTGGAATATTTTAATATTATTTCAGATTATTATTTCCCATGACCAGGCAATGTGTCGTGTACAACTCCCATGGTCCCTGGTCAAAGGTCAAGGTCACAATTCAAGGTCAAGGAATTTTCTTTCTGCTCTGTAACTTCCAAAAGCCTGAAAGGATTTTAATATTACTTCAGATTATTTTTGTGATTGTTCCCATGACCAGTCGATGTGTCGCATACTACTTATATGCTCCTCGGTCATGGTCTGAGGGCCCAAGGTTACACTTAAAGATCAAATATTAGAATGAACTTTTTGTAGGAAGCATCATTTTTGCCAACATGTAAGGAATGTAATAACTTGGTGGAAATGAAGATCATTATGAGGCAATTTGTCACATACAACAAACAGCTGTGTTGCTGAAATCTCAAGATATTTGTCCAGGGCATAATATTGTATTGCTTCGGGGGCATCTGTCACATCCTGTGACAAGCCTTGTTCAATGATGTTGTCTGATACAAACAACAAAATAATGAAATTTCATGGGAAAGAAGGCATCAGGTATTTACTAGATCATTGTTGTTTGTATGTGTTGTCCTAAATATTGCTTCATTTTGTACATGTAAGTTTGCAAGTCAGCAATTAGTGAAAAGTTGCTTTAACCGCCTCTGATTATTTTCATTCTATATTCTGTGTTTTGTATTATTGATCGCTAATTGTAGATTTTCAATTAATAAAAAATGCATCATTTTTAACTCAACTATTCGAAGAATTGGTGAGTTTTCGTACTACCCCTGGCGTCAGCGTCCGCGTCTGAATTTGGTTAAAGTTTTTATTCAAAAGTCTTGTAACTTCAAAACTACATAAGTTATTCACTTGAAACTTGGAATATACCTTTGTCATCAACTCCAGTGTCAGGGGTAACATTCCCCATAACTCTGTTTTTTATTTTGACATAGTTATGCCCCTTTTTCACTTAGATTTTCTGGTTCAAGTTTATATTCAAAAGTTTTGTAACTTCAAAACTACATAAGTTATTCACTTGAAACTTGGAACTAACCTTTGTCATCAACTCCAGTATCAAGGGCAACATTCCCTATAACTCGGTTGTGTATTTTGACAGAGTTATGCCCCTTTTTCACATTGATTTCTGGTTAAAGTTTCTATTCAAAGGTTTTGTAACTTCAAACCTACATAAGTTATTCACTTGAAACTTGGAACTAATCTTTGTCATCAACTCTAGTATCAGGGGCAAAATTACCCATAACTCTTTTTTGTATTTTAACAGAGTTATGCCCCCTTTTCACTAAGATTTTCTGTTTAAAAGTTTATATTCAAACGTTTGGGAACTTTAATACTACATAAGTTATTCACTTGAAACTTGGAATATACCTTTGTCATCAACTCTAGTATCAGGGCAACATTACCCATAACTCTGTTTTGTATTTTGACAGAGTTATGCCCCTTTTTCACAAAGATTTTCTGGTTAAAGTTTATTTTCGAAAGTTTTGTAACTTCAAAACTACATAAGTTATTCACTTGAAACTTGGAACTAACCTTTGTCATCAACTCCAGTATCAGGGGCAACATTCCCTATAACTCTGTTTTGTATTTTGACAGAGTTAGCCCACTTTTTACATAGACTTTGTGGTTAAAGTTTTTGTTCCAAAAATGTATAAACTATACAAGGCTTGACTTGTTTTTGTATTTTAACAAATTTATGCCCCTTCCACTATCCAAAATATGTACCAACTGAAATACTTCGAATAGTCGAGCGGGCTGTCCTCTGGCAGCTCTTGGTAGATAAAGTCTTCACTTTTATTTATAAGTTAATTAGTTGAATTCCATGTTCAAGTTCTCAACAGAACATTCCTGGGAAGTGCATGCCTTATAAATATAATGCAAACTTTTCAATTTTAAGCCAGTTTAGTACAGCAAATAGTTTTCACACCATTCAGTGTTTTGTTTAAACACAAATAATTGATCGGATACATTTCGCTAATTAAATGCCTTTGTAAATTATTATCTTTTACCAAAAACATATTTATAACATGTGGATTTTATTTTAATAACCCTGCAAAGTAGTTTTGGCTTATTTCAATGTAGTTACAAGTATGGCTAATGTGGAACAAACTGGACATTAAATTGGAAATCAGAGATCATCTGATTTGAATATGTTGGCTATGCTCATGCTACCATTTAGCCCATGGTTTTAAATGTGAATAATTGGCTTAAGAAAATAGTGCCTTGCTTCATGTTCTTTTTAATAAAACCACATTTGTTGACCATAAAGTCCAATCATAACATTAAAGTTGGCTATAGATAAACTATAATACTCTGCATATTACTGATTTGAAATGCAATTCTGGTGCTATGGTGTTCTATTGTGTTTCAGAGAGTATTGTGTTTAAGAAATAATTTTTGATTTAGAGTTTTTTATCAGCTAATAAACAATGATTTGGAGTTCAGATGCGTATAAATTAAACCATGATAAAGTTTAATATACGCATCAGAACGACAAATCAGTGTTTGTTAGCCGATAAAAACAATAATGCGAATATTTTTTGGATTCGTACATGACCTGATATTTTCTGCAATTGATGATACGCTATGGGATTTATCACCACGCCTACCTAGGATAAAGTCCATCAAACACTGTTGGGAGTGAACGAATGTTTTTACAAGCCATGTCCATCAAACAATTAAGTCCTAGCTTTCTGAATGGCTTAACACATTGTCAATCAAATCAAGTCGTAAGGCCAATTACAATGCAAACTATATTTTGGAGTTTCGGATTTATTTTTTTCGGGTTGTTTATTAATAGTTTCACAACAGTGAATTTTGTTCTTTGTCTATATAAAACCCTGCGTGTGTCATGTAAAACTTCATCTTGATAAATGTAAAAATGTGAGAACTTGTTTAGCTTAACTCCATTTAAATGCCAAACCTATTTGTTTCACATAAGCGTTAGCATGTGTTGATCCTGAAACTGTATATTTGCACTGCTGTTTTTTATGGAATCCGGTAAGTGCCATATGAAATATCGTGTCTCGACCCTTGAACGCGAGGCACGAGAATAGCGCGAAACACGAAGCGAGACACGATATTCTCGCGAGACACGAAGCAAGACACGATATTGTAAAACAATATCTCGCACTGTCGTAGTATCCAATACCACGAAATCTTGCGGTAAAATTTCGTGTCTCGCTTGGTGTCTCGCGCAATTCTCGTGCCTCGCGTTCAAAGGTCAAGACACGAGATGCGAAGCGATACACGATATTCAGGCGAGACACGATATTATATGGTTCAAATATCGCCATGAAACATGAAGCGAGAATTGCGCGAGACACGATATTGTATCGTTCAAATATCGCACGAGTACCGTGTCTCGTGGTAAAATATTGTGCCTCGCTTTGTGTCTCGCGCAATTCTCTTGCCTTGCGATCAAAGGTCGAGACACGAGATGCAAAGCGAGACACGATATTACGGTTAGACTCGATACTAGACTAGACACGAGAATTGCGCGAAACAGGAAGCGAGACACGATACTTTGCCGCGAGATAACGTGGTATGGGATACTGCAACAGTGCGAGATCTCGCGTTACAATATCGTGTCTCGCTTCGTGTTTCGGGAAATTCTCATGTCTCGCCCTTGCCATAAGAGGCACGATATTTCATATGGCACTAACCGGATTCCGTAGTTTTTACCTGTCTCCACTTAACCTTTCATGCTGGTTGTGACAGTGGTACTGTGTTATCTGTCTGTGAACATCTTAATAATGATCAGGGCTTCATGTGTCAGACATTTCACTCATTTTTCCATTAACAACTTCTCTGTATTTCAGTATTTCATTTTATGTATATACATTATTTCTTAACCTTATGATTAACATGCTATTTAAA
Organism: Congeria kusceri; assembly: GCA_027627225.1. NCBI lineage: Eukaryota > Metazoa > Mollusca > Bivalvia > Myida > Dreissenidae > Congeria > Congeria kusceri. The sequence continues at coordinate 89,000,335 of CM051024.1, forward strand.
CTTTTTATTGATAGTCATGAGTAATATGTGTGCCATTTTTGTTGCATTTTCAGATTTCACGTATTAAACCTTTTGGATAATATTAAGTTAAGAAAGGTGCAATTAATAAATAAAAAATCTATATGCATTTTCTTTGTACTGGTTCATAAAACAAAAGAAAGATTTTTGTTTGCAAATGACCAATGACAAAAGTTGTGCAATAAAATAAACAATTATTTTTCCCTATCTCTAGGATGAGCCTGAAGATTTTGGCATTAAGACCCGAAAAAAGAAGAGGACTACAAAGCACGGTTACACTACCCGAGCCAATGCAGACGAGGACGCGGCCACAAATCGGCTCACACAGAGGGCGCTGTACGACACCGAAGATGAAGAGGTAATGCTACGAAGTGTTAGTTTTAGCCTATTTCAAAGGTTGAGTGTGAGACTGTTGTATCTGCTTAACATTTCTATATCTCGTACTAAAGTTTCACGCTCCACCTTTGATTTATGTTATTTCGATTATGCTGAAAGACATAGTCTTATGGAGAAACTTTCAAGTGTGTTTGCTGGAGAGATCCAGTACTAGGTATCTTCGGAGAATGATCATTCATGCTGTCCACGAGAGTGATTGAACTCGCAACTTCCAGATGGAAAGCGGACACCACAGCGTTGACTACATTGTCACACACTTCACAGAATTTATGTTCAGAACCTATGTCAATCTCTTGTTGTGTGTGAAAGAGCAAGATTTACAAATAGATGCCCAAGATGATGAATTTGGATATTAATATTTCCTATAGACATGGGTGTGTTTTCTTCAGCTGAATTCCTCTTTTTTGAGTGCCATATTTTATGTACAAATTGTGTATAAATTAGCTGGATCTTTTTGGGAATGATGCACTTTGGTTAACACATAAATCATGCCCCTGTGTATCAAGCCTATAAGTATTCTCTGGTGTTGTATAAACCTTTTTCCTAATTGCAGATGGAGGAAGGGGCCTTGTCAGATAAGTGGGAGGAGGATATGCTGGACGACCCAGAGTGAGTAGATGTTATGAGATTTGTAGGAATTCAGACACCATTATTAAGAATAAAAAATGTTTTGTCAGATTTGGAAGGTGCAAGCTTGTAGTTGATGGTAGCTCTAAAGACTGAATGTTGTATTTTCAAATAATTTTCTGATGGTCTCTAGAAATAGGTACATAGTTTTTAGGTGTGTTTTTCATGGATATGCTCCTTAGTTACCCCATATTCTAGACTACAGTATTGTTGGGGTGTAATATAGCAAAAATATGTTCTTGTTTTTAGCTCACCTGTTCGTGCTCAAGGGTGAGCTATTGTGATCAGTCTTTGTCCGGCGTCCGGCGTCAACATTTACTTCAAATAACTTCTTCTCTGAAACCACTAGGCGGATTTTAATCAAATTTGGCAGGAATGTTCCTGGGATGGTCCTTTACCAAATTCCTTCAATTTCTTAAAACATATTGAAAACTTTGGTTGTCATGGCAACCAAAAGCTTAAAAGCTGGAAAACTTTAAAAAAATCTTCTTGTCAGAAACCACTGGCTGGATTTGAAAATAGTTTTCACAGAAATGCTGCTTGGGTGACCTTGTACCAAATTCCTTCAAGTCATTTTGATTTGTTAAAAAACATAGCTGCCAGGGGCAGGGCAGTTTTCCTTATATGGCTATATTGAAAACTTTAAAAATCTTCTTGTCTGAAACCACTGGCAGGATTTTAAAATAATTTCACAGAAATGTTCGTTGGGTGACCTTCTACCAAATTCCTTGAAATTATTTTGATTCGTTAAATCATGGCCGCCAGGGAGGGTGGGCCAGTTTTCCTTGTATAACTATATTTAAAATTTAAAAATATTCTAGTCTGAAACCACTGGCTGGATTTCAAAATAATTTTACAGAAAGGTCCTTGGATGACCCTCTACCAAATTCCTTCAAATCATTTTGATATGTTAAAAAACATTACCGCCAGGGGGCGGGGCAGTTTTCCTTATATGGCTATATTGAAAACTCTTTAAAATCTCATAGTCTGAAACCACCGGCAGGATTTCAAAATAATTTCACAGAAATGTTTCTTGGGTGACCCTCTACCAAACTCCTTGAAATCATTTTGTTATGTTAAAAAACATGGCCACCAGGGGGCGGGGCAGTTTTCCTTATATGGCTATATTGAAAACTTTAAAAATCTTTTTGTCTGAAACCACTGGCTGGATTTCAAAATAATTTCACATAAATGTTCCTTTATCAGATTTCTTGAAATCGTTTTGATTTGTTAAAAAACATGGCCGTCAGATGGGGGGGCAGTTTTCCTTATATGGCTGTATTGAAAACTTTAAAAATCTTCTTGTCTGAAACCACTGGCTAAATTTCAATATAATTTCACATACATGTTCCTTGGGTGACCGTCTACCAAATTCCTGGAAATAATTTTGATTCGTTAAAAATAATGGCCGCCGGGGGGCGGGACAGTTTTCTGTATATGACTATATTGAAATCTTAAACAATCTTTTTGTTAAAAGCCATTATGATGCTTTACACCCAGGTGAGCGACCTAGGGCCACCTTGGCCCTCTTGTTACTAGTGTCTATGGTCAGAGGTCTTTTTCCCCACAGACTGTGTATGTGGCCTATGTCTTACATGTATGTTTTGGGACAAATGTCACAACAGAATTGGTAAATGCCAGCAAAGTTTTAGGTGCAAAGACAACTTTGGTGTTAAAAGTCACGATTTTCATGTAATTTTGCTGGGGACAACACATTTAATTGACCTATGCTAAATGAGGTGACCCTGATGGTAAATGAATGTTTGCTGCCTGTGTTATTAGGGACTCCAGTGACTATTCAGACTGGTGCATGGACACGGGCTCCAACCTTCAGCCTCCCAAACGAAGGTCTACACGAGTGAGAAAGCGGAAACGCTTCACATCCTCGGAACCCGACACTGACGACGATGATGACACGGAGGACGCAATCATCTCAGAGACCCAGACCACCAGTCGTGAAGGCAGCCAGGTCAGCAGACAAGAGGGAAGCTTTCCTCGCGGCCGGGAGGGAAGCCAGACCCAAGGGAAAACGCCAAAGAAGGCGGAGTCAGCAAAAGGGGTTGCTGGAAAAAAGAGGGCACCGAAAGTAATTACCCAAATGAATTCTTATTATACAATGAGATCTCGAGCCATGTTATTGAATTGGTTTTGGATAGTGAAGTTTAATTGTGGGCCAGCTATACAGCTAAAATGTAAAACTGTTTTAAAAGTTACTGTAAGAAATAATGGACTTGTAGAATGTGACTTTTTGCTCACTGCCAAATTTGAACAAAAGTTAACTAGTAAGCATGTACATTTGTGATTTGTCTAAGGTTGGTATTAGTTTTTAGTGTATTTTGCTGTCTGATAAGTTTAAAGAAGTTGTCTGATTTTATAATGATTTATTACAAATGAGTCAGATTCGATAAACTAAGCTCTTTGTGGCATCTGTAAAGAAATCAAGTGTTAAATTATAAAATAAAATAAATAAATATTCTTTTAACACAGAGAAAGCAGACGGCCCAGGAGGCGGCCATGTTGCCTGGAAAAACTCCAGAACAAATCCAGGAGCTGGTGACCCGCTTCCGTCCGTCAGACTGGCTCACGGACGTTATTCCCCGCAAGCAGCCGTATTTTCCACAAATGGGAGACGAGATTGTGTATTTCCGGCAAGGTCACGAACTCTATGTGAAAGCCGTAGAACGTCGGAAGGTTTACCCTATTGATGGGAACAAAGGTCAAGCATGGCACAAGTACCCCAGCCTCAGGGTAAGAAAAACATTTATTTGAATTATGTAAATTTATCTTTGATACAAAGTCTCAGAGGGTGAATGGAACATCATACAACATGACAAATCTTATGTTAGCAGATTTTTCACTTGGATCTTTAAAACTGATAGTCTTGATTTTTGTCTTTTATTAACTGAATTATCATTCTTCATCAGTTGTTAGTACAACTTTTAACACAAAAAGAATTAAATAAGTTGTATATACTCAGGGAATGCAGTTTGTTTCCATTCTTATTGTATATTATTATATATTTTGTGTGGTAATCAGTTTTTTATGATTCTATTTTTTAGGAGCAGGAACTGGTGAGGCTGGTGGGTATCCGGTACGAGGTGTTGAAATGTGGGGTGCGGCTCTGCTGCCTCAAACTGAACTTCATTGATCCAGTGACTTTAAAAAACACCGGTGGATCATTTAATATCAAGTAGGTCGGCTCTTGTAGTTGGATTTGCACAGCCAGTAAGTCTGACACTGAAGAGAAAAAGTGAAGGGCTTCCTTTTGTATCGATCAGTTGTTGATTCTAATTCTGATAAATGTTTAAGTTTTATTGTCAAGAGATTATAAATTATTTTTGTGTTATTTTGATCACACAGTGTTACAGTTACATGTACATTACCAAGTCTTGCAGTTATTTTAAATTATAAATGTCCACAGTTAAAGATATTGAACAAGATCTGAGATACACGGTGACACGTCTGCCTCTGAGCTCGTGGTTAGGCATTGAAGTAAAAAATAAACTTCAAGAAAAAAAAGTATTTTGTAATATTCTGTATATTGTGCAATGTTTGATTTTACAAATATGTGTTGGATACTGGAATGGACTTATTTATATCTTTTATGTTTGTAATTTCAGATACCATGATATGACTGACGTAGTCGATTTTCTGGTGTTGAAACAGAACTACGACACTGCCATGGACAGGAAATGGGCTCCAGGTATATTGTCTAGTATCTCTGGAGAAAGAACATCTTTTATAAGAGTTTTGCAGAACATCTTTGCTGAAGAAGGTTTTTCAGAAACACCCAGAATTTTTTACTACATAGTTTTAGTTTGTAAGTCTTTCTTACGCATTTCCAACTTGATCTCATGTCATCAGAAGTCTGGAGAATATAAATGGATCTTAAATCTACCTGAACTGTTGGCCAGAATAATGTGTATGACAAAACAGCAGCAAAATAACTTTATCATGAGAAATTGTTACCATACTGTCGCTGTACAAATACCTTTAAAATAATTGCGTAATGTTTATTCTTTCAAATAACCCATATAAAAAAAGAACCCACAAAAGCAATGAATTTTTATTTAAATGTTGATGGTATTTCTCTAGAGTCTACCATTATTTGTATGCCCCCCTTCGAAGAAGTGGGGGTATATTGCTTTGCACCTGTCCGTCGGTCGGTCGGATGGTCGGTTCGTAGCATACATGTTTTACAAACATCTCTTGTGCACCTTGCTTCTTTTGAACAGCATCCTGTACCTTTTCGATCGTATGTCTTACCCTTTATCAATATATGTGTGCGAGTACACATAAGTACATATCTGATGATGTGAATTTTCTGCAACCTGTGTAATTTTTAGTATAAGCTCACCTGAGCACCAAGTGCTCGGTGAGCTATTGGTGTAGGGGACCTCTCCGGTGTCGTCCGTATGCCGTCAACAATTTGGACCATTATCGCGATAAAGACTACATTTTTAATCAATATTGACCTAATTTGCCCAGTTTGTGTGTGACCAAAAAATCTCGGTTGGTATTGATAATGGGCCAAATTGGACCAAAAACCTTAGAGTTATGGCCCCTTGTTTGTGGGGGAAAATGCAAAAATTGTCTTTTTGCTTCATTGAGACTTCATTTTTCTACCAATCTTGACAAAACTTCCACAGTCTGTGTATTATCAAAAGTTCACAGTAGAAGTCAACATTGGGTTGGATTGGGCCACAAACACCAGAGTTATGCCCCCTTTTTTGTTAAAAAATAGGCAAAAATTGCCATTGTACCTTGATTAAGACATCATTTTTCTTCCAAACTTGAACAAACTTCCTCAGTTTGTGTGTGACCAAAAGATTTCAGCAGGAGCCAAAAAATGGGTAAGGTAAGGCCACAGACACCGGAGTGGTGTCCCCTTGTATGTGGATTTTTTTTTCAAAAATTGCCTTTTTTGTTCATAGAGACTTTATTTTTCTTCCATTATTGACCAAACTTCCACAGTTTGTATGTGATCATACGACTGCAGCAGAAGCCAACAATGGGTCAGATTGGGCAACAAATTTCAGAGTTATGGCCCCTTTGTTAGTGAAGAAAATGCAAAAATTGCCTCATTCGTTCATCAACATTTAATTTTTCATTCAATCTTGATAAAACTTGTTTTAAAACACATTTTGTATAGCCATAATATCTCAACACAAGCAGCAAATGAGACAGGCCACGAACACAGCAGTTATATCCCCTTAATTGTGAAAATTAATGCAAAAATGAATTTGTTGCAAGACGAAGACCTCATTTGCAACCAGTCTTGACCAAACTTGCACAATTTGTCTATGACCGTAAAATCTAAAGCGAATTTCAATATAGGACGAGTAAATGGCAATACACTCTACTCTTTGAAATAAGCCGACAACCATGACGTGACCTTTGCGCAGGTGTCACCATTATCTTTGAGAACTGCAGCATTAACACTATTCCTCTGAAATTGTCTGCGAAAAGTTGGATACCATGGTTGAGAAAATATATCCAGGTCCTTACTTGTTCTATGTATGAGAGTAAATCAGCTAGACAAATTATTTAAAGACATTATGGCGTACATTCCCACAAGCCGTTCACAGTAGTAAGGCTTTCATCTTTGCCAGTACTCAGGTGAGCCCTTTGGGCCATCATGGCCACCTTGTTCATTTCCACCTATGAAAGTATATTTATTGCTGTATGCTGTGTGTCCAGGTTGTCGTTTCCGATCAATGATTGACGATTCATGGTGGATGGGGATTATCGAGGAACAGATACCATTCCAGGAAGAGTATCCAGACAGTCTCTTCCAGTGCTTCAAAGTCAGGTATATGTTGGAGTTTGGTGATTTGCTATTAGGTTGTACTAAGAAAGAGTATAATTTTTGGGGCAAAAAAAAACATAATTACAGGAGAAAAAGTTATGTAGGGTCGGGATTGAATTGTTGTTGTTTTTTACTTTTTATATAAAGACACATTTTTTTGGTATAAAAAAAAAACAACATTGAAAATTATCTCAAATCTGACTAATACGGATTTCACGGAAAACATTTGTCACTAAAAACGTTCGGGTCGGGGGGCTTTCACTTGGTATGGTGGGGTTGCCCTAAACACAAGTTTGTTTTTTTTGGCCTTGTTGTGAAAGTGCTTAAGTACTTGCATCAGTCAAGATGGTTGTTTAAAGATGGTTGTGAAAAATTTCTAGAAGGTGTCTTAATTTGTAAATTGTTAATGTAATTTAATTAGATGCCAATAATATTCGTTTGGTTATTTTATGGCATTGAAGAGGTACTTGAGTGGGTGAAAGTGAATTGGGCTTTGATATAAAATATCTTTATGGTGTACCCCAACTTTTATGGTGCAGTGTCATGTTCCCCGTGGCTATATGTACTTTAACAGGCTACCAAAGTTATCAATGTGGAGCTAAAAAAAAAACAACTCAATGATCCTTGAACAGTAGTTTGCTAACAGATGAAGGTTTGCTGACACAGTTTAACACTTCTTTTCAAAATTGTTGAGTTTTGATGGATTGGATACTGAACATAGATTGGTCGCAGCTGCACTGTATACGGTTTGATAGAGTGTCCATTCTTAATGTTTCAGATGGGACAATGCGGAACGAGAGTTCCTTAGCCCATGGGACCTTGAACCAGTTGACGAGAAACGTAAGTGTTTCAGTATTATGGGACCATCATCATCATCATCCTCATGATCATTATTATCATCACATCATCTGTATCATCCTCATAATTATCATCATCACATTGTCATTGTTATCGCATCGTCATCATCATCATCATCGTCAATGTCATCTTTACTGAAATATTAAGTATAGACTTCTATGTGTGTGCTTATTTTTTCCTTCTATACAAACTGTTAGACCATGCTTTCTAGGAAGTGTCACAACCATTGAATTGCATGTTCGTCTAATAGGTTTCTTGCTGTTCTTCCTTCTCAGCCATGTACAAGTTACAGTAGTGCTACATTTTTTGCCTTGCTTGTATGAACCATTAGGACAAAGTGTCATGGTCACTCGCTTATACAAGCTTTCCTATATTTCTATATTAATGTTGCTTACAAAATGACACATATTTATGTGTTTGCCAAGAATATGTATAGAATGCAATGCATCAATTTAAGATAATCTTTAAACATTCATACAGTAAAATTGTAGTCATTGCCGTAGGCAACTTATGGCAGAGACAGAAAAACTAATTGCTGTTGGTAAAAGAACTTCAGTGTTTTTTAAGGCCAATTTGGGGCTGAAATTCGGCCCCATTCCCTGCTTAAAAAGTATATAATTTTCCCCTATATTTACCTTAAAATTCTCCTCAGAATGTAAGCTTTATTTTGAAAAAAAAAACTTGACCAAAATCGGAAAAAAATTGACTGAGATAGAGGAATTTTCATTAACAATCCCTGCAATTTTTATCAAACCAAGTTAGTGCATAATCTAAGTTATCATTTGAAGCAAAACAATTCATTAATGTTTTATAACAAAGCCGGATATAAAAATGTAATAACGCTTTTCTAAAACAAAAATCCCCTTGTGCCGTCAAATTCCCCATCTGAAAGGTCTGCCACCTTTCCCCCAAAATTAAAAAACAACAACACTGAAACTTGTTGTCTTAAGTATCGTGCATTCCTTTTAAGTTTTATTAATGCATCTTAATATATTGCCGATAATTCATTCAGTTATTTGATTTCTGTAAGATGCTAGCTCAGTTGGTAGAGCGCTCGACTACCAGTCAGAGGATCGCGGGTTTGATTCCCAGCCCGGCCACGTAACTTGTGTGGGGATTGGTCATGAAATTATTTCTGCGGCCATTCTCCCCCTACCTCTGATTCAAGTAGGGCAGTTGTCAGTTACTGGCATAAGTATGTGCACTCAGTACTGGTAAACCAGCTTACCCAGGAAAAGTGTGAGTAGGTTAACTGTCCGCCGTTATATGACTGGAATACTGTTGAATACGGTGAAAAATCCAAACAAACAAACAAATCTGCTATACATCCTGGCACTAGTTAATGAATAAGTATCATTATCATGATTATATTACACCATCTTCAATCTAAAATACCAACCAATCATTACATCTGACTTATCACCTACTTCAAAGATCTGAAATTCCACCTTTTCTGCAATCTGAAATACCAGTTCTTTCTACAATTTGAAATACTGATAAAATGTTATTTGGTGACACTGTAGTATATACTTGATGCATTCTTTTGTTTATCATGTCGTTTTTATGTTAAACTTAAAATAATTGTGTTTACAATAAGTTGTTTGCTTGAAAATACGTACAACATACTAACCTCTTTCTTTTTTGGTTTTATTTTCAACAGGAAGTCTTGACCTAGTCCCCGGTTCTATGCACGACTTAATTCGGAAATTTATTGATTCTTGTTGTAAACTCTTCAACCATCACAAGCAGGACACTTCTTTCATTTCTGACCTTTACAAACAAGTCAAAGACCCAGACAATTTCGCCCTCTTGCTTATGGCGGCTGACAAAAAGCCCAGCAAGAGTCAAGCTCAGCTGGCTGCCTTCTTCAGGCAGGAAACTGCCAAAAATAAAGTCAGTGACACTGATCAAAATGATATTGAATGTGCACAGGTACTTTACAGGACTGAACGTCCAGACACTGATTTGGTTCTGTTTGAGACAGAGGCAGAATTTTTGTCTGAAAAACGAAGGTCATACGCAAGGTCACGAAGAAAAGGTCAAACTAATGAGTTGAAAAGGGTCACAAGGTCAAACTCAAAAGGTCAGAAACAGATACCTTGTAAATCAGATACTTCACACGTCAGAACCAACCCTCTTTCTGTCTATCACTTGCACAAGATCAAGGAAAGGTCAAGGTTATACAGACTGGACATGAAGTTGATATACGAACCTTGTAGGCATTCGATCTGTTTTTGTTGAAATGTTTGTGTTGTTTGTTTGATCAAAGCATGCCATGGTGTGTCTTTATTTTCATACATGAATATTTTGCATGTATTCTCTTCATTGCATGAGTGTTTTTCAGTTCAGTATTCATATCTTAATTACATTGAGCACTTGGCAGAGAGTAGAATGACCATGACAATTTAAGTTGTGAAAATGTAGAATTAGAACCTGTAGAAATATTTTTTAGATACCATGTTTATGTGTTTATCCTATAATGCTGATGAGTACATTTGCCAAGTTTATTGAATTAAAAAGGATAATAATATTACTGTATACCTTCATATCTGGTAACATTAACACTTCTCCATGAGTCAGTTGTAGTTTGAGAGATTCAATATAAATATTAAAGGAACTGTTTGAATCTTATTTCAAATACAGATTTGATTTGTTCACTTTCACTTTGGTTTCGTTTTTTTGCTGGAAAATGTATGTATGAACAGTTAGTTGCAATAAATTATCCGTTTTATTAGTATTTACATTACCAACCATCTGTTCATTTTACTCGTTTTCTTATGAATGAGGTTTTAAGATACACATGAACTAATACATTTGCTTCACATAATTTACTGTACCGACCGCCTTGCCAGGTCCTCCGCCAGTGATAGGGGGAGGAGTGTTGGTCACTCCAGACGAGCTGAAGTCCCTGATGTACAAGCCCCGCCCCAGCGAGTGGCCGGGCGGTCCCATGGATCAGGAGTGCGACAGGATTGTCCAAGGATGGGAACAGGTGGGCTTGTCTAGGATTAAGTAACATAACATAAGAGGTTTGTCGTGGGAATCCCGGGCTTAATGCATGTGCGTAAAGTGTCGTCCCGGATCAGCCTGTGTAGTCCACACAGGCTGATCCGGGACGACACTTTCCGCTTTTATGGCATTTTCTGTTTCAAGAAAGTCTCTGGTAAACATAGATCCTCAGTAGGCGGTAAGTGCCGTCCTGGATTAGCCTGTGCAGACTGCACAGGCTGATCCGGGATGACACTTTACGCACATGCATCAAGCCCGGTTTTCCCACGACACGCCTCATATCATTTTAAAAACATGTAAAGTTATATTATACTTCTGGTTTAAATGCCAATAAGTATCAGTGTTAGTGTTACAAGTTGTATTAAATTCCTGTAGGTTATGTTGTCAGATATACCAGTAAATAGTTGAATAGACTTGGCTGAAATTTTGTAGAAAACATTTGGTTGAAATTGATGTGTGATATGCCCACTAGCTACTAGAAAATAGAAAGGTGACAGAAATTGTCAACCATTTCTGTAAAATACTACTTTTCTGTTGCATTTATCATACAGTCTGTTAACCCACTTTGAGTCTGATGTTAACAAATACTTCAAACAGACCTTAATGGTCTAGTTTATAAAACTGTCTTGATTTCCATAGTGCAAAAACATTTAGCATTTACATTAACAAGAAATATTGTACTGTGCATGTATATTTTACCAATCAATGGTAATACGATATAATTATAGGTGATGGGTCATTCCATCGCGGAACCTTTTCTTACGCCAGTGGACCTAAATGCGTTTCCAAGTTATGCTGTGACAATAGAATACCCCATGGATCTCAATACTATTAAACGACGACTAGAAAATAGGTTTTACAGGTTAGCCTATTCAGTGTTCACTAACAATTTACAGTTTAAATTAACAATGATCAATTAAAATAACCATTACCAGCGTTTTTCCTCAATGTAAATTTGGTTCCGGAAAACAGTACCATACTCAATCAGATTTACACACCAATTTCCCCAATTTGAGGTTAAATAATTTCCAGATCTCTAAACAAAATGAAAAAATCCAGAAAAGATTTAACTTTCAACGCCTGCAGACAATAAATACAAGTGAAAGAATCAATGAGACAAGTTGTTTTAGAGTTTATTTATTGTAACCTATTGTTTTTACAATAATTTACATCTTTTTTTGGTAGTTTTAAAAACTTCTTGATGAAAGTGATAAAATTCCCAATTTTGTTGGAAAGGATACTTTTTTCCCAATTTGACTGGTAACGGTACCATTCCCAAAATAATGAAGAAAAATGCTGATAACTTTATTTTGACTATTGTTTTAATTGCTTTTGATGTCATGAGAATAGAATAGAATAGAATGTTATCATGATAATTTCATGTAGAAAACTTTCTTACTTTAAGTAGAAACTCAAAAGATTACCCTGGTAAAAAATAAACACAAGCAGTGTCTGGATTATTTGAAGTGATTTTGTCACATCTAGATCTACATTATATATTCTATTGCAATTATAAAAGCTTACCAGTTCCATAAAGATATTAATAGAATGTTTTTTGTGAACATATTATATTCATTACAGGGATAATATACCTTTTTGAGGTCATTTACGTCTGTAGAGATCCTAAAAAATGGGTTGAAGCCAGGGTGCATAGGGCCTCTGCGGACGTTAACAACTGAAAAAATGTGTATTGTCGCTATTATAGCATGAAACATACATCTAGAGTAATAAAATCGAAACAAATTTGTAATTTAGTATGAAATCATATTTTTTATTGTACAGAGTAACACAAAATGGTGCACCTGTTTGTTTATAGTTTTCAATATTTTATTACCAAGGCCACTTTCAGTGTTTTGCTCAATTTAAATTTTAAAACTGGATTTTTCATGCATTTCAGTGTGCATTACATATGTAATTAATAGTATACATATCATGATATCGTAATACTGTTATTTTAGCTTGCAAGCGTTTAATAATGGACAATAGTAACAAAGAGGGACTGTTCAAGCATAAGTAAAACACCTGTTTTTACGATAAACCGACTGCCTTTTGTTCATTAACACTCCCTCTTACAGACTGAAAATGGACTTTTTATGCAATAATACCAGCCAATGCCTTTCTCTTGAAAATTATTTGGTAATACATTTGCAGCTACATGTGATGTTGGTACATGTACTTACAAATATTTCAGACGTGTAACATCGCTGCAGTTTGATCTCCGCTACATCGAATCCAATGCAAAGAAATTCAATGAACCGAAGTCTCAGATTGTGAAAAGTGCTCAAATACTCTGTGATGCCTTGCTGAAATTCATGAGGTAAGGCTATTGATGATTAATGTATTCTGCCGTTTTTATAAGCATTATCCAATGTGAGCTGTCTAGGACAGTAATTCTATTATAAATACAATTAAGGAAGTCAACATTAGTTTGAGATTGTTTTGTCAGACATAGTTTACTTTTAATATGATTTTCGATTGTGATTTTCTTGCTTCATAAAATAGAGAAAGTTGGATAGGAAACTTGACAATAGTTTTCATATCTTACGATAACAGCATTGTACCAACAGTCCCTTTCGACATTACAGATTTCCCCAGTAATGAACATTTCTACCTATCATATTCAAATTTACTGACTAGATACTGTACTTCATTAGATTTTAGCTTAGTTTTCATGTTTTCATTTACAGACTTTAGACTGTACTTGATTGGATTTCAGCTTAATTTTCATATTTTCATTTACAGACTGTTGTGATTACGGTTTCACAGTTTGCACAAGGCGTACATTGTTGTTTATTGTCCTTATATTAAAGTGACATCTATACGGTTAACTTGTTTACAGTAAATTACAATTACTCTCAAAGTAAATCAAAATGATTCCATTATCAGCCAACCAATTTCTTTAACAAAATTAGCATGATCTGGTCAATCTTAATATACGTCACTTGTAAATTATTCTCCATTATATCAACAGTTTTCAACACCATATATTATACAAGAGTCTTGATTAATAAACAATGCCACCATCATGTGCTTGGAAGTACTTTATGTGGTCATTAGACAAAACCCAGGCAACACGGCAATCTATGTAATGAGAAATTTGTGTACGGAATGATTAACAAATTAATTAACAATACATTAATCAATATGTTACATTTCTTTATATTCGCCTAACACTCACTAGGTTATATTGCTCATTTACCACAGAAACAAGGTAAAAAACTATGTACACGTAGTATACATATTTCGGATAAGTAAATATTCGGACAGAGTGCCGTATTTAGTAGTACTTACAGAAGGAATATTCGAATATATTCGAATACCTAAAACGAATATTTGAATATTGATTTCAGTATTCGGTCCCATCCCTACTTAATTTTCATATTTTCATTTACAGACTTAATTTGTTGTACTTGATTGGATTATAGCTTAGTTTTCATATTTTCATTTACAGTCTACTCTAGATACTGTACTTGATTGATAGCTTAGTTTGTTAATATCCACGATAGAGCACATGACAGTGTTCGTGATTACACTCTTTAACAGCAGCTGGAGAGGGGCTATGTGCAACATTATAAATAAAAACCAAGGAAAAAAAGATGCAAATGCAGAATGCTGTATGAATGTATAATGTTAACCTTTCAGTGACGTGGATAGCCCAGACCCGTGCCAGCTGATCAACAGCCTGGTGCACGGTCGCAAGATTCACTGGAGCTCAGGCAGCGGTGATGAGACAGAGGAGTATGACACGCCCGGCACCTCGCGGGGCAAAAACAAGTGTGTACGTATCATGTGGTGGGGCTTTGTAGGATGACACATTTTAATATTTGAATTTCAATTTTGGCAAAACAAGCGGTTGAGTAGAACATGATGGGGCTTGTAAGGATGATGCATTTTATTTGTTGAACCTTTTTTGGCAAAAACGAGCATGCAAGTAGAATACATGATGGGGCTATATAGGGTAACACATTATAATGTTTTAATCTTTTGGTTTCCTTTAAATCATTGTTTTCTGATTATTTAAGGAAGGACCCATGCTCAGTGTCAGACTTAATCCACACTTCCTTTTTAACGAGTTTAAAGTCCCAAATGTGTTCTTTGTTCAGTTCCATGCACAGTGGTTCTTACTGTCCATGTTCATGACATTGATTTGGTCAATATTATGAGATTGGATTTCACCAATATAAAAGAAAAATATTAAGTAACAGTAAGTTTCAAGTGTACTCAAGTAACTCTCTTCACACAGGACGATATGGGTCCTGGTACGTCGGGTTCCTCCAGACGGCGCCGTGTGTCGGACTTGGGACTCAATCCTGACGGCTGGAAGACCGAGTGCCAACAACTGCTTGAGACAATCACGCAGTGTGAAGACTCGGAACCTTTCAGACATGCCGTCAGCATAGATTACTACCCCGTAAGCGAAAGATTCTATCTAGTGGCATGGACTTATTAATTAAAACAATCTATTTCACTGTACAACAACTGTTATTGTTTGAATCTCGTATAAATACATAAGTACTTATTAATTCCTTGTCTTACAGGTTTGCCAATCATATGATTTATGGACAGTAACCAGAAATGCCATTGTTCAATATATGACAGATACAAACTTTAATAATGAATTGTATAGCCATTGAACATTTTTTTCACTTAAAAAATCAAAAAATTATCTTGAAGCAAAAATATTGTACGGTATGCATGATAATAAAGAAGCTATTTCCGGTATCAAAGTAAGATGAAGTAATGGAAATTGTCTCAATGTTTGGAGGAAAATAGCACTTTTATTGAAATCCTTTGCATTACAGTCAATTCATTCCCATCTTTGCCATGCTTCCTGTGCAGGATTACTACGCCGTGATAGAGAACCCCATGGACCTGGGTATCATCAGGGAGAAACTCGACAGGGGAGAGTACTCTGAGCCCACCCAGCTATCGCGAGACATGAGCCTCATTTTCACGAACTCCAAGCTCTACAACACGAACAAGCGCTCCAGGATCTACACGATGACTCTGCGACTGTCGGCCATGTTTGACTCGCGGATAAAGGAAGTGATCGAGACCTGGAGGAAGGCTGTGAAGAGGAGTGGACGGAGATACCCTGTGCAGTAAGCTTCTGTTTGTTGTCAGGCTGGGAGTGTGTCGTTTTTAGTTCAGTGTGTTTCCTGGACTTCTTTGTAGGATAATTACGTCTTTATCAGAATAATAATTAAGAATGTGAATGTTTTGCAACAGAGTATTTTTTAATACATTTATGTGTTTATAAGCATTTATTGCATGAAATTCATAAGGTCCATGTTTGGTACATGTTTTTTTAAGTCCCATGGAAAGACAGTATAAACTGCTATTATTTGACATTAGAAAATGCGCACAAAACATTTGTGGCTGGGTTTTATGTAAAATTGTATATATGAGGGGCATCGTGGGAAAACGGGACTTAATGCATGTGCCTAAAGTGTCGTCCCGGATTAGCCTGTGCAGTCTGAACAGGCTAATCTGGGATGGCACTCCCCGCTTTTATGGTATTTTCTGTTTCAAGGAAGTCTCTTCTAAACATAAATCCACTGTAGGCTGAAAGTGACGTCCTGGATTAGGCTACTCAGGGATGACACTTTACGCACATGCATTAAGTCGGGTTTTCCCACGACGCGCCTCCTATATACATAACTGATAAACCTAATATCCTGTCGAGTATAGTGCCACATATACATGCATGCCATTGCTTTGCCTAGATCTAGCCATCAACCCCGACCGCCCAGTCAAACTAATGGCGCAAGTGGCAGTGGGCTGTCCCATAACCGTCCACCACGAGGTTCACGCGCTGTGGCTGGCTCATCAGCTGTGGCCAATGGCATCTCCCACAGTGAAGACGACTCTGATGCGGATGTAGTAGCCCGATCACCTGAAAAAACGGCAAAAACCAGCTATGCCAGGAAAAGGCCAGTCAGGGGTGAGTACTGGTTATAGAGTGGTTGTACATCCCATCTGAAATGTAGTAGTTGTTGCCATTATTGCTTGATAAACGCAATATCTTTTACAAGCTTGGTGAATTCTTGTTGCTTTACTGCATGGCACTCCTGTAGATGTAGATCATAAACAAATATTAAAAAAACAAAAAAAAACAAATCAGTCTTATATTCAGCTTTACATTTATTGTAATTGTATGGATATCCAAGTAACTGAGTATAAATAAACATTTTTTTCTATTAAGAAAAGCAGATGGACTTTGCATCTTTCAATTTACTATTACGGTATTATTATATACATGGTTTTAAACATTCCATACCTTTCAGTGCGGCGGGCAGTACGTAGGACTGCTGGCTACAGGTTCAGCGATGGAGAGAATCAGGAGTTTCCAGATCCAAAGCCTGACTACACTGACGATGACTTCGAAGTCGAGCCCAAGAAACAGTCCCCCAAAAAGAAAGGTGATTACAGTTTTCTGTGCCCAAGTTATATGATTTAAAGAATGGCTGCGGAAAGTTCAAAACCTATTATAAACATTTGGAATATAGATAAATATTATCATCCCATGTTGTTATAAAAGGGTGCTGAAAACTGTGGGAATTTGTATTTTTGGTACGTAAGATGAGATGTGTTTAGTTGTTTTATCTTTGTTAGATTCTGTATCAAATATAAAATCAGTTTCATACAAAGTGTTATTTATTTGTAGCAATTGTTATTTTATCTTTGTTATTTTCAAACAATGTATTATTTATTTGTAGGAAACTTTTCCCTTTAACCATTTATTTTGTTTTCAGCTCAGAGAAAACGACTGACATCTGATCATGGTGCAGATGAAACTTCTCAGTCTGGTTACTCTACGCGAGCTCGGACAGGAACCATCAAGATGAAGAAGTACACAAACGAGGGCTTCTTGTCTGATGAGGAGGAGGAGGATAATGAATCTGTGATATCTGGGAGGGCTAAGCACTCACGTTCTCTTAATCTTACACGCTCAAAGAAAATGGTGGTGAACGTTGCTCAGGAATCTAGTGGTAGTGATACGGAGATAGACGATGTACACACCGCAACTACCTCAGAACGATTATCTCATAGTGCTAGAAAGGATGAGGAGGATGAAGTAGAGGAAAATGATGAAGAAGACAGTGAGACAGAAGAGTCCAGTGAATCAGAAGAAAGTCACTCTGAGCCTGTCGGGAGAAAAGGTAGACCTGGTCGGAAAAAAGGCAAGCAGGCCAAGGGAAAGTTTGTCAAAAATAAGAAGAAAGTTGCTCAAAATGGACAAAAGAGGGGAAGAAGTGGTCAAAAGCCCAGAGATTACAAGAAGTCCGAATCTGAACCGTTCGAAAGTGAGCAGACGACAGCCTCTGATTCGGAGAGCTCCGATGCTTCAGAGGAAGGTTGGGAGCCGGACAGTGATCCTCACGATGCAGTGACAAGAACAAGATGTTCCAAAGTGCCTGCTCAGAACAGACCGAGCTCCAGTGAGAGTGAGAACAGCGACTCTGGCCCGCCGAGAAAACGGTCCCGATTGAAACCTTCTACAAACTATGCATCCAAAAACGGGTCAAGGCACGGTGGTCGTAGCACTAGAAATCAGGGAAAACAGACTGTGAAGTACAATGAAGAGAGCGGCAATTCAGACAGTGATACTGGTAATAATGCAGCTTTAACTGTTAGTAGCAGAGGTCGCCTGCGCAAGCCAACAGCAAGAGCGCGGGCAATGCTTTATTAACTGTCAATCCACTCATTGGTTTTATGCCACAGTTTACAAAATCTTTCCTTTTTTTGGATCTGGTGTCGAAAAAATGAATATGATTTTTGTTTTGATTTCTGGTAAAAGAACTATGTTTTATAGATGAATTTAGCCCATTTGGCAAAGGTTTTGTGTTCATATTGACGTTTACTTTTAAAAAAAGTCTAAATGGTTTGTTATTGTAATATATATTCTTTGTCTGCAATTTTTGAAGCCTTCTACATTTTTGATTTATTTATTGCATTTTACATTTGTTAAGAATTTACTTATTGTTCTACATAGTGCTTAAATCTAAGGGTTGTTTCTATTGTCTGGCCATCTATTTGCGACATGTTTTAACTGATATGCAATGTTAAGAAAAAAAGTTCTGCATCTAATAAAAACTTCAAATTGACTGAAAAGTTCAGATTAAGTGATGACTTCAAAATGGTTCTAATAATAGTCATTATTTTGTTTATTCTTTAAGTTACCCTCTAGTCTTCCAATTTACCACACAGTTTGTGCTAAAAAAGGTTTATGATATAATCTTTTACACCAGAATACTGTTAAACTTGTACGACTTTGTTATAAAAGTTTCACCTTCTTCTTTCTTTCAAAATAATTATTTATATACTTACAACATCCAAATTCATAATACGTACCATCCAGTGAAACTAAAATGACAAGGCTTTAAACCAAATGCATGTTTTGTACTTTTCTTAATTTCATTAGTTTTTGGAGCACTATCCATTGTGCATTTTAATCCAGCTGATATTTAAATTCCATATAGAATTATTATTTTTTTTTATTGTTTATCTAGTCGCTGCCCAAGACAAGGTGGTCATCATACTTCACTGTTACATTCATTAATACAATTCATATGTTGTTTAACAACATGTTCATGTTTTCTCATAAAACCAACTTACCTAAATGAAAACTTATAAAACATTATTTATGATGCGAATAAAACAATGAAATAAATATTGTGTCAGTTCAATTTACCCTGAATTTATTTATTTTTAATCAGTTAAATTGCTGTACATGATGACATGGATACAAGTTAATTATAACGGGTCCGTTATCTTGAATTTGTTTAGAATAACGGGTTTAAGTCTCTTATTATACCCCCACAAACAAAGTTTGTGGGGGGTATATTGGAGTTAGCTTGCCGGTCTGTTGGTTTTTAGGTTTCCGGATGATTACTCAAGAAGGGGCTTGACATATTCAAATAACTTTTGGTACATATGTGTAACATCATAAAATACAGGTCAAGTTCGACTTTGGTTACAAACCACTAAATTTTGACAGAGTTATGGCCCCATTTCGACGTAAATTCCCTAAAAACATGGTTTCCGGACGATAACTGAAGAATGGCTTCACATATTCAAATAATTGTTGGTATACATATGTAGCATCATAAAATACGGGTCAAGTTTGACTTTGGTTACCAACCACTAAATTTTGACAGAGTTATGGCCCCTTTTTGACTTCAATTCCCTAAAATTATGGTTTCCTGATGATAACTCAACAATGGCTTGACATATTCAAATAATTCTTGCTATACATGTGTAGCATCATAAAATACGGGTTAATTTCTATTTTGGTTACAAACCACTAAATTTAGACGGGTGGCGGCGTCAACTTTTTGTTCCCACTCTCGAACTCAAGAACAAATTGAGCTATTGTAATGAAACTTCATACATAGATACGTTACATCGAGACCTGGCTTGGGATTGCATATGGTGTCAAGGTTAAGGTCACCGTTACTAAATTATAAAAACGGTTTCTGCTCAATAGCTTGAGAATGCATTGAGATATTTTAATGAAACTTCATACATACATACCTTATATCCAGACCTCTCTTGGGATTGCATATGGGGTGGGTGGGGTCAAGGTCACCATTACTAAAAATAGAAAAACTGTTTCCACTCAATAACGTATTGAGATATTTTAATGAAACTTCATACATAGATACCTTATATCGAGATCTTGCTTGGGATTGCATATTGGGTGGGTGGTGTCAGGGTCAAGGTCACGATTACTAAAAATAGACTAGAACTATGCGAGTCAGATGTGTCGCCTGATGCGGGATAGCTTACGTGAATCCAAATGAAGAAGCACTTAAGGTTAATGAGGCTCATATGTTTTTTAACAGATTTATTGAAATCTTCAAAAGCACTGCACTCTGGCTAATTGCAAAGAAGACTAATTAAAACCAAAAATGTGCCACACAAATAATTATGAAAATTTACAAAGGGCAATAACTCCCAAAGTATGAGGTGCAGAGTAACGCTATTTGTGCACTGCACTTCTCCTGAATGAGATCTATCTACCTATGAAGTTTCAAGTTGATAGCTTTCATAGTTTTAGAGTTATGCTCGGGACAAAAATTATGTATGAAAAAAAAAACAAAGAACAGTAACTCCAGAAGTATGTGATGCAGAGTAACGGATCTTGTGCACTGCACTTCTCCTCAATGAGATCTATCTACCTATAAAGTTTCAAGTTGATAGCTTTCATAGTCTTAGAGTTACACTCCGGACAAAAACTAAGTATGAAAATAAACAAAGGGCAATAACTCCAAAAGTATGAAGTACAGAGTAACGGTTCTTGTGCATTGCACTTCCCCTCAATGTGATCTATCTACCTATGAAGTTTCAAGTTGATAGCTTTCGTAGTCTTTGAGTTATGCTCCAGACAAAAATTAAGTATGAAAACAAAGGGCAATAACTCCAAAAGTATGTGATGCAGAGTAACGGTTATTGTGCATTGCACTTCTCCTCAATGAGATCTATCTACCTATGAAGTTTCAAGTTGATAGCTTTCATAGTCTTAGAGTTCTGCTACAAAAATTAAGTATGAAAATAAACAAAGGGCAATAACTCCAAAAGTATGAGGTACAGAGTAACGGTTCCTGTGCACTGCACTTCCGCTCAATGAGATCCATCTACCTATGAAGTTTCATGTTGATAGCTTTAATAGTCTAGGAGTTATGCTCCAGACAAGCGAAAGGGGACGCCTCCGACAAAAGTAACACCTATATGTCTCCTAGTCAGGCGACACAAAAAAAGGTTCCGCTCAATAAATTGAGAACGCATTGAGATATTTTAATGAAACTTCATATGTAGATACCTCATATTGAGACCTTGCTTGCGCTTGATGGGGTCAAGGTCACCATTACTAAAAATAGATACAAAGTTTCCACTCAATACCTAGAGAACGAATTTAGATATTTTAATGAAACTTCATATGTAGATACCTTATATCTAGACCTCTCTTGTGATTGCATCTGGAGTGGGTGGGGTCAAGGTCACCTTTACTAAAAATTAAAAATAAAGGTTTGCACATAATAACTTAAGAACTTGATTAGATATTTTAATGATTGTGGTTGTTTGTTTGGATGACTTCATATGTAGATACCTTATATTGAGACCGCGCTTTGGATTGCAAGGTCAAGGTCACCATTTCCTAGCCATAGGTGTATGACCTTCACCTTGCATCCAGAATTTTCTTTCATTATTGTGCCGATTTATGCATTTCGTTAGAAAAATTTGGTTTTTGTGGAATTTCCACATTTCTGGTTAAATTATGTTCGGTACACAAGTGTAACATCATGAAATCGATGTTCAGATCAAGTTTAACTTCAGTTACAAACTACTAAATGTTGACAGTCATGGCTCCTTTTGAAATAAAAATTTTCAAAATTCACAAATTAAAGCATTCTCTCTGTGTCTATTTCATTCAAATGGATGCATAGTTTTGTGACAAGGCCATATTGTGGGGGTATATCCGTCACTCATGTGACAATTCTAGTTTCATCAAATTCAAAATTATTACTTAAAAATTGATGTAACAACACAAAATATTATTTATAGTGATTATCGAACACACAATTTGCATTCAAAATGTGCAATATGTCTACAGTATTATTTATGCACACTTTATTGCAACTTGAAAACCATGAGCTGAAGCTAATCGTGTTATACTTTTTGAGTTCTAGATCATGGGCAGGCCCCATGACTACCAAAGAGTAAGTGTGAATTTAGATCGTTTGTGGTTGTGGGACAAATGCTTAAATAAGTCGGCATGAATTGAGGTGACTTTGTATTTGAATTGTATTTGAATTCTAGTTGAAACCAGTAGTTTGATTCATGACAAATCACCATTTCTTTCACACGGAATATGTATATAGGTATTATTATTCATATAAATAGATATTAATTCCATCACCCCGAGGTGGTTGCTTGATTGGTTCTGACTTCTTCTACGCACACTTCTCATTCTCCGCAGGCGAATCCTTGAATACTACTGTAAATATGATGCACAGGTGGGTACCATTGTATGAAAATATTATTAAAATATGTCAGTATTATATTTTATTGAAATATCTTAATACGATTTTTGTACTCAAAAGAAACTACCGTCCAAGCATTTGAATATTTACAAGAGCGACACTTGCAGGGTTATGGATTAAGTTGTCTGTGAATGTCTCGTTTGTAGTTCCTTTTTAGCTCACCTGAGCACGAAGTTGGTATAGGGGACCTCTCCGGTGGCGGCAATCGTCCGTCGTCCGTATGCCATCAACAATTTGGTCCGTTATCGCGATAAAGACTACATTTTTTATTCAATCTTGACCTAACTTGCACAGTTTGTGTATGACCATAAAATCTCGTATGGGATTGTTATTGGGTCAGATCACAATAGTAACACCAGAGTAATGGCCCCTTTTTCATGCAAAAAAAGTGCAAAAATTCCCTTTTCCAATGTATAGACTATGTTTTCCATCCAATCTTAACCTAACTTTCCCAGTTTGTGTATGACCATCAGCTCTCAGCAGATGCCAAAAATGGACCAGATCGTGTTTCAAACACCAGAGTTATTGCCCTTTGTTTATTAAAAAAATATACAAAAATTGACATTATTCAAGACAGAGACTTCATTTTTCATCCATCTTCACCAATCTTGCACAGTTTGCCTATTATCATGAGATTACAGTTGAAGTCGAATATAAGCAAGATCAGACCAAAAGCACCAGTTATTGCCCTTGGTGAAAAAATATGCAAAAATGGACATTATTCAGGATAGAGACTTCATTTTTCATCCAATCATCACCAATCTTGCAGAGTTTGTGCAATACCATAAAATTTGATTTCCAACAGTTGCAAGACTTGCATGCAGTTATTTGTACATGCAACTTTGATGTATTCAGAGCCTGCATTAACATCATTTATTATCATTGGACAGAAAATTTTCACAGAAAAGACAAAACTTGACCTTATAGCACAACCATCGCAATTATCGCATTGCAACTAGTTCTCCAAAAGTGTTTGCGAAAAACACATCAAAATCTACTGTTTCTGCATTTTCCAGAATTATCAATGACTAAATGAAAAAAAGTCAGGTAAGAGTCTCGAGAAAATGATTTGAGAAGCATTAGCAAAAAAACGCACATCCACTACCCAACTCGTACTTTAGTTAGCCAATTGCACTAACCAATGTTTTAAATAAAAATTGATCCTATCCCCCTCTGCGTATCGTTCAGATACCTTAATTTTCAAACCTGTCACAACAGTATGGTCTTCATCTGAACTAGTTCTCATGTGAGCGCTTTGGGCCATCATGGCCCTCTTGTTCTCCAATATGCCTCACAAATATATACCAACAGTTGAATATACCGGTACATTAGATAACTGACCAGCTGTGAATGATTGTGAATCATTTAACTTGGAATATTCCCCTTCATTCAAAATCTTTACAGTATATATGGGAGAGATTTTGAATAAATGTAGTGCTCTAAAATACGTTTAAAGTACACAAATGTAGTGTTCTACAGTAAACCTTATAGTGGTTTGTAGCCTTGTAAAATAATGTGTAGTTTGTCGCCTCAAAAATATCGCGCATGCGCAATTTATCTAGCAACTCGACAGGTGCCCCAAACACACCACAGACTTCCTGCCAGACGACAATTTATTTAATTTATTCAAATAATTAATAAATAACGACACAGCAGAATCATGACTGCATACAGGGCGAGTATTTTTAATTCTATATCCTGTTATTAGTTAATGAATTTTGTTGGTAAAACAATTCTTAAGTACATTAAGAATAATAATATTTCAATTTCGGATAGATTATTCGGATAATTTGTCAGAATATGTTTGTAATGTATCTGTGTGTCACGACTTTATTATGTGTTGCTTTCATACATTTACAATTATGTTCCTTGATTTAGTTTTAAATAATGGTGTGTTAATTACTTTTTTTTTAAATTGTATAAAATAAATACATTGCTTGTTATCCCACATGTTCATGCTTGTTACTAGTGTAGTGTACATTGTGTATAATGGTTTCCGGTTGTATCATGGGTTCTCTTGTATCGCCGCCAACACACAATCTATAACAACTTTTAAAAAGTTGTTTGCGTCATCTTTAGTCAATGACATTGGGGTTTCCTGGCCCTAAAAGTTGTTTTCGTAGACCATTTTTCAGAGTTATTTGTGATTAATGTGAAAATGTGTGTGATTGATGTGAAAAGTTGTTTATGGTCAGAAGGTTTTTAGTATGAACCTAAGACCTGTTGAGAAAGAAATATATAGTATATTGCCTAATAAATGCCCCCAAAGGGGACATAAAATACGAGTGCAGTTCTTGTCACTCTGTGAGATATTCCAGTATATAGAAAACGTTATAATTTGCCTGTGTATCTGGCTGCTCATTCTGCAAACATTTATTTCAAAGATTCACAAAAACAGATGTGGGGCATGCATTAATTTTGTATTGAGTGTTTATAGCAAAATGAGGGCATTAATTAGGTAGGGAGGTTTGGGTATTAAAAATAGGTGGGGTGGCGGGGTGTTTATTAGGGAATATAGGGTATAATATCCACAATAATACTATTTCATGGTGCAGTTTACGACAACACACTATTGTTATGACTGTTGAAGTAAAAGTATGGATGTTGCATTTGTTAAATTTTTTAGTTTAACCTGAATACACAATAACTTATGTATTTGATAGATAGACATAATCTCTTCCAGATGTTTTTGCTTTAAAACAATCATAATGAATACTAAGAAGAGCCAAACAGAAATACTGTGATACTGCCAACCTCAACCTTTCCCAGTAACATTCCAGCATGATGTTTCAGTTATTCCTGACATAGTAGAAGTGGACATATTTGTCTGAAGAAATATACTATTTCTTAAAAAATATATATTTAAATTATACAGCACAATACTGTAAGCATGGTGATACGAGTGGAAACCATCCTAATTGTCTGCATACATTTGTAATTACAACTATTTGAATGATTTCCAGGGTGCTGATTCTAAAAGAGAAGAATTCAGGAAGTACTTGGAAAAGGCTGGAGTGTTAGATGCTCTCACAAAAGGTGAATGTGTATTTCATAACATTTATATTGTCAGTGGTCCTACTTCTGATAGAGAATACGAAGGTACACAGGGATAGCAGTAATAAAACACCCAACCCTTTACTATTGTGTGAATCTTTAAAGAAACCAGTTGACCTTGTAGCCTTAACTTTTGTACTATGTTTGACTGAAGTTGAAACTTCATGAACACAAAAAAACTTGTAATTCATCATCATTTAATTTGTGTCAATTACACGGTGAACAATATGTGCTTGTATGATGTAACTCTCTTCTGTTATTTCAGTTCTTGTTGGACTGTATGAGGAACCAGAGAAGCCAAACAATGCCTTAGAGTATCCTTGTCATTGAACTAAATTGTGTTTTTATTTGAACAGAACTCATACCTTTGAAAAATTCAGAAATATCTTTGGTGAAATTTGTCAACACCAACACTTTTTATTTCTGTCCAGTTCTGTTTCTTATAGTTTACAAGCAGGTGTATTTCTCTTCTACTGAATTTCTTTTCTATTGAAAACAATGTTTGTATTGTTTCTAATGCCATTATCTGTTTTAAAATTGTGCTGGGCCAAATGAGCAGTCTAAATTTCAAAGACTGCTTATATTAATTAAGCAGTTCAGGGCTTTCTGTAGAGGTTGCAGATGGGGAAAAGTAACACAACAAATTCTGTTTAGGGAAACAAAAAATCCAGGAGTAATGTCAACATTGGGGAAAAGTGTGTGATTTAAAGATGTAGTGAAACCTGTGAAAACCGAATCTGTGTCAAAACGTAACGGATGTGTCGGTCCCGATTTTTTTCCTTATTTTATATACCAGAAAACCTAAATAAAACCAAACCCTGTCCAAACCGAATACCAAACGATTTTTATCATAATTTTGATCTCATTCAACCTTACAAACCTGAAAAAACCCAACGGTATATCCTGTCAGGTGTCACTTCACAATACCGCAAAGGCGTGATCTCGATAATTGGTGTCACAATTACACACAAAGAGCATAATCGCCATGGTGATAACGGGGCAGTGGTGCAATTAGCGATCAGCTAGTCGGTGATATGACAATAGTCAACTTGCGAAAACTAATTAATCGGTCGTGTCTTATGTTGAAATTTACGTACAGTGTAAATTTTAAATGTTTCACAACAGTGTATAATTTATTTATACATAGTACATTCTGCCAATATTTTGATCACTGATCTATATAAGCCCAAGGCTTGCGATACAATCGAGCTAAAATAAAAATGTCTTAATTAATCAAAGCAGTCAACAATTGGTGATTTCTTTAAACAGATGTAAATAAGTTGTAGGTAAAATACATGAACTTGTTTGAGTGATGATTTGAGTGTCGATTTATGTACACATATACATTTTTTACATGGAAATATGAAGAAAAAAAACAATAATAAAAGTGTAGACATTAACATGTTGTTGTCTTATTACATACTCTAATTAACAGATGAAACAGATTGTACATTATTAAGAAAAATGACATTTAATAAAAAAACCTCGGTAAACCGAAGACTCCGAAAACCGAACGATTGGCCCGGTCCAGACGCAGTTCGGTTTAGACAGGTTCTACTGTATTTGCTTGAGGATTCTATATTCAGCCCCTGTGATATGAGGTAAAAAGCCCTGCAGTTACACCCCTTAACCAGGTCAGTTTTCTAAAGCAGCACCTTGGGGCGTCTGGTCCTGACACTGCTGATGTGGAGGCATTGAAACTGGAAGTTACTGAACTCAGGCAGAAAGTCGAGCAATTAGAGGAACAGAATGGCGAATATAGAGCTAAGGTTTGTATATTTTATCAACAGGAATGGGTTTTTGAATGGTGAACTCACAGTCTGTGTTTTTGATAGTAATATTGTAACTAAAACATAACATAATATTATGTGTGAGATTTTAGTGTTCAGTTAGCATGCATACCTACAAATGAAATAATCTCAAATGGATCTGGTGTGATTACTAAAATCAGCAGATTTCAGTGCTAATGTAAATCATTCTTAGGCTAGTTTTGGTTGCTATGTTTATGCTTCTGCATGTAATAAGATTGTCAAGGTTAGTAATACATTGGTTGTTTAAATCATTATTTCTATCGAAAGATGAATATACAGTACAGTTCAGGCAAAACAATTAGTCTACTCATTGCAGGCCTTTTTCTATAAGCCTCACGGGTTGGAATGTCTGACCCATTCCTAATGCAAAATGTGGTTGTTTTATTCCCAACTGAAAAAATAAATTCCCGTCAGCTACAGAATATGGCTTGGAACTGTCACAATCTTAACGAAAATTACATCAAGACATATTTTAAGAACATTAACTATTTTAATCGCAGTTAGATATATATTGCTATTTTATCAACTACTTAATGGAAATTGATACTGACAACAAGAAATTTATTTGTGTATTCTTTTCCCAATTAAGCAAATTTTACGTTAAGAAATTCCCAATTTCAAAACAAGTAATCACCCAAAAGGTCAGAAAAAGGCCTGCATTGTCACGGCAACGGAATATTCGATGCGCATAAATAAGGCGGAGCTACTTAAAGTGGTAGCAGATACTGTCACAAAATCATGCGGCGTGACTCTGCGTGCTGGTACAACTGAAAGCTGACTTGCTCTGTAATATTTTGCGCAATATACACTCCGCAAAAGTTATAATGCACCAAATGGAAATAAAAGGAAATTGTTGTATTTTCTTTATAATTGATAAGAATTGCATTTGTGTTGATACCAAAATATTAGGGAAAAAAATACGAAAAAAGAATTTCATGTTTACCATTGTGCAGCTGAAATTCTGATAAATAAAGAAAATACAACATTTTCCATGTGGTGCATTGTATTTTTGGTTGAGTGTACATGTCTCCCCATGTTGACTTGCCTCTGACTCAGTCGCCCAAAGTCTGCAAATTGTGAAATACCATTGTTTTGTGTGACCTGCACTGTATGTTTTATTGACCAGTTAAGCATGAAAAACTAGAACAAATGCTAAGTTTCCTTTATACACAAACAAATAATATACTGTAAGACCATCATCTGTTTCAAATTATTAAAAAAACTTTTTATACCCCCACAAACAAAGTTTAGGGGGGGTATATAGGAATGAGCTTGTCGGTCCGCCGGTCTGTTGGTTTTTGGTTTCCGGATGATAACTCAAGAAAGGCTTGACATATTTAAATAATTTTTGGTGCACTTGTTTAACATCATAGAATACAGGTCAGGTTTGATGTTGGTTACAAACCATTAAATTTTGACAGAGTTATGGCCCCTTTTCAACTTAAAATTCCCTAAAAACATGGTTTCCGGATGATAACTCAAGAAAGGCTTGACATATTCAAATAATATTTGGTACACATGCGTAACATCATAGAATACATGTCTAGTTCGATGTTGGTTACAAACCACTAAATTTTGACAGAGTAATGGCCCCTTTTCGACTAATTCCCTAAAAACATGATTTCCGGACGATAACTCAAGAATGGTTTGACATATTCAAATAATTCTTGGTGTACATGTGTAGCATCATAAAATACAGATCAAGTTCGACTTTGGTTACAAACTACAAAATTTTGACAGAGTTATGGCTTTTTATTTGACTTAAATTCCCTAAAAACTTGTTTCCTGACGATAACTCAACAATGGCTTGACATTTAAATAATTATTGGTACACATGTGTAGCATCATAAAATCAGGGTAAATTTCGACTTTGGTTGCAAACCACTAAATTTTGACACAGTTATGGCCCCTCTTTGACTTAAATTCCCGAAAAACATGGACAATAACTCGTGAAAGGCTTCACATATTTAAATTATTTTTGGTACATAGGTGTAACATCATAAAATACAGATCAACTTTGGTTACAAACCACTAAATGTTGACAGAGTTATGGCTCCTATTGAAAATAAATTTTTTCCAAATACACTGTTGACTATTCACAAATTAAAGCATTCTCTCTCTGTCCATTTCTTTCGAATGGGTGCCATAGTTTTGTGATAAGGCCATATTGTGGGGGTATATCCGTCACTCATGTGACAATTCTTGTAATAACTTATAGTATTACTGTAAAAATACCTATTAGTTTAATCAATAAATATTGTACTGCAAATAGCTACAGGCTCGTCAAGAACAAGCTGCATCCAAGAAAGTAAGACTAGTTGATGAAAGTATTAGATTCCCATCCAGTGTGTGACATGTCCTTTCTTTTCAGAATCTCTCTCTCTCTCATTTCGTCTTGGTCAGAGCATGTAAACATTCTGTTTCATGACTATATTCTAACATTTAAAGAAGGGCATATTAATGCTAATGATAAAAAAAACCTTCAGATGCCTTCCTTTGTTAACACATCCATGTCATTGTTAACACTGTCAGAATTTACAACTCCTTTATTTTAAAACTCAGTAAAGTTTTATTGAAGATGACTATTTGCTTTTTTATTGTTGTATCGAGAATAAAAATACACACAAATACTTTATTTTTTTCATACTAAGCAAGGGTTAATCCTAACTATTACAGTAATGGTTACGTTTAGAATACTAGTATTTCAAAGAGAGATAATAAAGACGTTCGCAACAATTTCCTTCGATTTCTTTCCAACGACAGATTTTCTTAAAAATTGGCACAAACATGCATCAGTGTATCCTAAAACTAAGACAGTCTTAAAAATAGGGGTCATCAGCCTTTTTCCTGAAGTATTGAATTTTGAACACGGTACCTGTCAAAGCCTTTTTTTCAGTTTGTGATACTTAGAATGTTGAATAATATAAAGCGTTTCTATTCAAACAAAGACGGAGATTTTTAAATGCTTCTTTTTTTTATGTTTCGTTTGGCAATATACAAGTGCAGTTTAATGATAAAACGCGCTGTATCTACTGTTATCATTTAACAAATGACTTGTAATGGACACTTAACGAGGTTATTTGTGCATTAAATATGCCTTTGAACATATCTTTTGTTCCAAATGACAGATTTTGTTAAAAGATCCCACATACATGCGTCATTGTATACTGAAACTAAAACAGTCTTAAAAAATAGGGGTCACCGGCCTTGTTCCGGAAATATTGGATTTTGAATACGGAACCTGTCGAAGCCCCTTTTTCAGTTTGGATTTGTATCAATGTTTTAAGTATATAGGATAGTTTTTGTTTCACACAAGGTTATGCATGGTTCTTTCAACTGATATGTTTGTCCATGCTTTGTTTTGCAATATACAAGTGCTTGTTGATAATAAAAACGCTTTACCGACATTTACTGCTAAAATAATGAATTTGACTGGACATTTAAGTGTGTCAAATGGGAACTAATCATTCTTGTTCCAAATGACAGATTTTCTTAAAATTTCGCACATACATGCATCAATGTGTACTTACATCAAAACATTAATAAAATGAATGGCTCACCGAACTTGTTTGGGAAAAATTGGATTTCATATAGGGTACCTGTGTAGCCTTTTGTCCTGTTTCGTTTTAACATACATAAACAACGTATCAATAGAAGGGTGATATTTAATGGATCATTTCTGAGCTAATTTGTTTGGAAATACATTGCATAAATGTGTTTTTGATTAATATATATGCTTTATGAACTTTTACTATTAAAAATATTTATTTTGAATGGACATTAGAGATGAAATTAGTATATTGTAACCTATATACAATAAAGAAAAAATGAAGCAAAAGGAGAAACTAACCCAATTATTTTCTTTTTGTTGCGAACGTCTTTAACTGGATTTCTGCACTAACATTGTTATTTATTTCATCTTTCATACAGGTTATATATTTTGATCAGATATTTTGTGTCAGTTGTAGAGGGTTTATTTTTTCAATAATGGGTCATTATATTATATTTCCTTATCTTGTAATTGTAATAGCAAAATCAGATTCTTTGATTTTCAGAAATTTGAATCATAATTGTGACTTTCAATAATTTATTATATATGGTAGTGTTTGAAAACTCTCCATTTTGATTGTAGTTATTGACCTTGATTTTCTTTAATCTGAATACATTTAGAACTTTTAAACAACAATATCCATTTTCAGTAACAGTTGTATCCTTTTATGAAGCAAGGTATATTAACATGTCATAAATGTGAAAAGACGAATGCATATGGTGAATCGTTGATATATATGAAATCTTCGAACATTTTAAATTTGTTATACTGATTTTTGTTTGTTACATGTATGTGTTCTCTAGTGAAATCAATTGCTTATTTTAGTATGTTGATACAATTTTAGGGGAGTATAATTATGGTCATATTGTTATGTGAAGTTTTTACATGGTTTGCCAGTATATGGTTTGGCATGTCCATTTATTGAGTACAATTTGATAAAGCACATTTTGCCCATACAATAAGATGAACAAAATGTTGGCACTTCAAGTGGCATATTTATACATGAAAGGATTGTATTTTAAAGAATACAACTTTCCTTTATAAATGTAACTTTGTTGTTTTAATAATGTTATTAGGGAGTAAAAAAAATGTATAACTAGTTGGTGTGAAACCTTGTCAGACAGACTGACAAGCAATGCAAATATCGGAAAACAATCTAGTTTACACCTCATTCACATGGTGAAAAATTGCTGCATTATGGAAAATTATGATCTGCACTTTGCATATTTTTACCAAATATTAGTATTACAACAGTCAGTGAATGTAACTTATTAAACGACTGGTATAAATTACAAATTATGGTGTCTGTAGGATTGTGCATGGTCAGTGCTAAACATGTTTCTTAAAGAAGATTGGTTTCACATAGTTTTCAAAACTAAAGACAGATTGCAACTAAAATGCTAATGAGGCTCATATAAAGCTTAGTATTACCCACACAAATTGACCTAGTGTAATTAAATGCTCAGATTATTTCTTATATTTATACTTGTTGAGTTTGTGCACATGACTGTGTCGTGTGTTTATTGACACCGTAGCTGTAGTTTCACTGAAATAGTATTGTATCTATTTCCCCATTAGTCCAGTAAAGAAACCAGACTCCGCAAAAGTCCCAAATCCATTACTGGCCACTAAAACACGTTAAGCTTGCCAGGAAGTACTTGACCACAATTTTTCTCCAGCCATGAGGGCTAGTTTTTCTGGTCATTTTTCCTGGATCTTATACAGTTTGACTGGCTTTGTCCGAGGTCTGACAGAGTATCGCGGAAACTATAGGTTAACAATATAATCATTGTAATCTATATGTGTATGACTTCTGTCCTTTCAGTTGCAACAGTATGAGCCGCCCCAGGGTGAGGAACAGGCTCCGGACTCATAGTTACCATGGCAACAGTACACCACTCATTGATCCATTGACCAATCATTCCTTTGTTGCGATTGTGGAACTATTTTGTTTGCTCAGGCAGTTTTGATCTTAAAACAGGTGTATGTAACTAGATTATTTTGTGTTTACATGAACATCAAGTTAATTTGACAATTAAAAAGTCAATGTTAAATGTCAGTTTTGGAGAATTGTTGGCATTGCTGTTTATAAAAAAAATATTGTTATAGCTTTTTGGTCAAGAACAGGTAAAATCTTTAAAAAAAATCACATTCCACAGCTTTTATAGGTCCTTTGAAATTGATTTATTAACTATTTTTTGCATCATTTTAGTCAACCTACCAGCAACACTTGATGTGCATAGGAATATAATGTCCAATGTTGTTACATTGTTGTATGTATAGATGTATTTATAAGTTAAAGATCTGTGATATTGTACTCTCCTGTTGTTGGAGTTTAGTCAATAATAAGCAGGTCTTTTCGGTTGTGATGAAATGTATGTAAGGAAAGTAGGAAAAGTGTGCCACTTTCATTATTATTTGCAGGTACATATGTAATTTCTTTGTATATCCTACATGTGTGACCTAATTTCTGTATTATTCTACTACTGGAATTTGTTTTTCAAAGTTTGTCAAGATATGTTCAACGGATATTGGAAAGAACTGTTTTCTTTTAATTCATTTTGTTTTTGTGTAAGTCTACGATGTTTATATTTAAAGTCTTGAAAAGCTTAATTTCAGTTCGTCATTAAATATTTTATTTATTATTGGGTTGTTAATAAAAACAGGATGTGTTAAAGAGAGATGTGATAAAAGTATATCTTATTCTTGTGAATAAATAAAATGAAAATGTTCAGTCATGTTTCTCTGTTATTTATTTTCATTATGTCTGTTGATTCGCATATTATTACAAAGTTATTAAAGTCATTAACTTATTTTATTAAATGTCTCAACAATTTTTCTTCAACAACCAGGACATCGCGGTAATAATTGGTAAATAACAAGTTGCATTAAAAAAAGAAAACTGCAAGATCACTGCAACGAGAATTGAAATTGTGAATAGCAGTCAATCTAATTCATTGAATAAATTACCGGTGTGCTCGTTGAAAACTAGAACTGCCACTGTCATGGCGCTAATACCCGCCGCATGCCGCTTTTTGACGAGGATATTGATATAAGCATAATGTAGTTTTGTGGCATATACGTGTCAACTGGGGAAAGAAATTGATAAAGGGGAATAACTCGTTAAATAATGCTGCTAGTTATAAATCTTGTGCACTGCTTTCTGCCTAATAACCTCTCCATGCATGAAGTTTGAAGATGACATTTAAATGGGTTTGAAAGTTATGCGTCGGCCAAAAAAAACACCCTGACATCCAAAAGAATGGACAGACAGACAAGCGGATTCCAGTATACCCCTCTTACGGCTTTGTTGCGTGGGGTTAAAACAATGTTGCCCACAAACCTGTTTATTCATTTATGTTGACGAGAATTTTGTTGCTCTGGTTAAAATGTGAAAACCACAGGGGCCTAATACTGCTTCGGTGCGGAAGGACCAGTAAATAAACTTCAAACAACAACAACAAAATGTGAAACACAGTGTGGACTTTAAACAACAAATACGGTAATAGAAGTTTGCAACCATTTTAATGAAATAAATGCCATGTATGAATATGATGCACTATTAATTAACAGATAAATAATAAAAGTAACTAGAAAATGAAATATTACATTATATAATATAATGAAATTTTTTAATAAAATAATGTACTTCATTACATCAATTTTTCATCTTCATTGAAATAAAAGCAAATTATTAGCTTATTGCTTTGAAAATAAAATAGTATACCTTCCATATGAAAGTAATTTTGTATAGATTAAATCTTACAACTACTAACACAGTAACGGAAAAACAACTTCCCTACAATTACATAGAACAGTCTGAAAATGTTTCCTCGCATAGCAGTGTTCTCAAACTATACTGATATAAAATAAATATATCGCAGAAAACAAAAATATAATGAAAACTCTTATAACAAAATATGCCCAACATATAATACTACCAGTTGGTTAATATTGAATAAAGCTAAGTGTACCGCTCGCTATCTTTCCAGGTTTAAAAATCCTGAATTCCAAACCTTCGCAATACATAGTATTTTTTATTTATCCCGTCATTTTTACTGTTGTTTTGAAAACAAACAGGATAAACCAAAAATACAACAAACATAGACTACGAGACAGAACAACAAAATGAAGTCACAAGACTGCACTCACCAATGAATGGTAATAGGATAATCATCACAGATACATGTCAAATCAACAGATGTCAATAAATACACGTGTCATGAACAACATGTGATACTGGGGTGAAGGCTATCGAAGTCATACCGAACAGCAATAAGAATGAGGTATGTGTCCACACTGTATGATTCATACATAAATATACCATAATCATAGGTGTATACAATTGTGTTATACGCCATTACCAGTGCCTTTGACATGTACTGCAAAACCATTAATATTCTTGTGACACTCATTTTCATGGATTCCGCAAGTTTTAGTCTTCAACAATAATTATTCGTACGGAACCTTGGGGGAAGTCAGAATGGTCCCAAAATTGATTTCATAGATAGCTTATAAATAATTTATATCTATATAAAAGAACGCAACATTTTCTAACCTTCCGATAGTATTCCGATTTGAACAAACAAAAAAACTGTTGCAAATCCAAAAAAATGTCACCTATAAAAAATCCATAACATTTCATGCTTAAAAATATACCAGTAAATGGTTTTGCAGTATTTTGTTTACCATACATTATAGACAACCTTTGGCAGGGTACATTGTGAATACAAGCATATAATTATATGTTTTTACACTGGGTGTTCCTTCAACCAATGAGAAATGGTATAAAGACAAAAAAATTTAGGCATGTCGTGGGAAAACTAGGCTCAATCCATGTGCGTAAAGTGGATGCATGTTTAGAAAAGACATCCCTGAAACAGTAAATACCATAAAAGTGGAAAGTGTCATCCCAGATCAGCCTGTGCGGACTGCACAGGCTGATCCGGGACAACACTGTACGCACATGCATTAAACCCGGTTTTCCCACGACACGCCACATTTATATTAAGCACACAGCTTGAAGGTTTGTTTGCACCACATTAACAGTTACATGTGGTAAGTCTGCATTTCCAGTGACAAGTCAATTGTTAAATTGAGTAAAACAATAACAGCAAAATTTGATGTCTCTGACATGATAATCAATGGATAATGATGACATTAACAATTCCAATTTCATCTATGACGGAATTAAGAAAGAAACAAATCATACAAAATAAATGTACAATTCAAGTCACATAGAATTAGTTTTATAATTTATAAATGCAATACCAGTAAGCATTAACAAGGAAAGATGACCAAACAGTGTACTGTCAGTGTGGCAAAATACAACTAGGTAAGACTTGAAAACTTTTGACAGTTACACACAAAAAGAATACATAAACACATTTTTTACAAAAACAAACCCATATTTTAACAGTGAACAATATGTAAGTAAAACATTTTGTCAGTTTTATAAACTTAAATACACATCTTTTACATGGAAGCTAAATCTACCATTGACTGCCTAGATAAAATCTGAATCACCTCCCTTAGCTTCACTCAAATTAATTATGTTCAAGATTTCACCATATATCACTTTAGTTCCAACGTACAATTTTCAATTCACACTTGGACTTAAATTTGATTTAAAATGCATTAATCCAACAAACGTAACAACCACAGAAATAAAACATGTTAGTATCGGGTAGACAGACGTTGGTACTGACATTTGAACAAGACAACAACTGAAATTATTAAACAGGAATAACAAAGACAATGAAAGACAGGGAACATTCACTAAATGCACACTGGTGTTTTCTTAAAGCAAAACGAATAAATAACAGGACACCACATAATTACAACATGTCAAAACGCGTAAAAAAATGTAATAACTAGAATATTATTTTTATGTAACAGTGTTTAGTTATTTATAGGTATTATATGTGTATGTATGTTTGATAATATCCCTAGAAACATCCAGATTTTTAAGTACACTGATCAAGAGAAGAAAAATAACATTACAAATCACAAGAAGTGGGCTTTCAAATAATCATGTTTGATGTTACAAAACTCCATATAAAGCTATAAACAAGGAAATGTAACTGTCACCACTCTTGCCACACAATTGCACAGTTAACTCCCTTGCTGAACTTGAAATTGATCATTACCAACTGAAATTCCAGTCGGTTACTTAAAACTAGAAACTAATATTATAAAAATACCAGATTAAAACTAAAGGAGATACAATACCTACAAATTATGGTAAATTCTTAACGAAAATGATCTGAAAAAAAAAATATTACGAAAATAAAATATTGGATTCATAACCGCGCCTACTCAGGTCAATCTCCGACAAACACAGTTTACAGTTTACAAATGAGGCATGTCGTGGGAAAACCAGGCTTAATGCATGTGCGTTAAGTGTCGTCCTGGATTAGCCTGTGCAGTCCACGCAGTCGACACAGACTAAACAGGGATGACGCATTCCGCTTTTATGGTATTTTATGTTTCAAAGAAGTCTCTTCTAAACATAAATCCACTGTAGGCGGAAAGTGTTGTCCCGGTATAGCCTGTGCAGTCTGCACAGGCTAATCCGGGACGACACTTTACGCACATGCATTAAGCCCGGTTTTCCCATGACACACCTGAAATGTTTTTACAAGACATCTCAGTCAAACAATGAAGTTCAGGCTAGATTAATTGTCAATCAAATCACGTCAATTGGTCAATTGTCAGGAGTTTATGGTTCATTTTGTTACAATTTATAGCCACAAAAATCTGTGCTGATATAGTCTGTCCTAAAATCATTACAATGTCATTTTGCAAAACTGGTACTTCACACTGTTGAATCCATTTGATGATCAACATTGTGTTGTTAAGATTATGATTACCTTACATGTACACAAACATAACTTTATTTATTAAAACCTCTACACTAAACTGACCTGTTAAATATCTTCAAGTCAGAAATCCAAGGATTTTAGAGGAAAAATGAAACCTTACTAAGACAGGATATGTGCCTATTTTTCCATGGAATATAATATTTATACTCCATTTTTCCAACAAGAAAAGGTACACAAAAATTGCAATCATGATTCTGTTGTAAAATTCTAAATACTAGACAAGCATTCTATACAAAGAAAAAAACTACAAATGTAGACACATTGACACTGTTTTGTCTTTAGGACGTTAAGGTATATTGAGAATCAATGACAAAAATATAACTTATAATGGTCGACATTAGTCAACCTAATCCTCACCTGTGCGATTTATTACAGTTGGAATTAACACATGTATTCAAGATCTACAGAAAAGGCGAGTCTCATAAAGTAAAGTCTATAGTAAGAAGAACTGTATCAACCTATTTTACAATCGTATAAGTAGATTTTACAGCCTACTTGAAAGTTATGGAACACTTTGGATTTGTGAACATCTGCAGATTTTGTTCAGAATATTTCTTTATTAATACCATAAACATAAAAACCTTGCATGAAATATATTGGATATGTATATTAAAGACTATATATTGTAAAATACTATAAATCTTGTATGAAGTAATTATAATAGAAATGTTTTAAACTGAAAACCATTTAATTCATTAAATACATACATATTTAATATATGTTTACCAAGATTATATTGATCTGATAGGTTCTACATACAACCTTACAACATAAAAACTTTGCATTTTTCATGCTGACATTGGAAGGGTCAAGGTCAAGAACCAACCTTGACCTTATTAACCTTCACCTGAACATCAAATGTTCTTAGAGGACACTGCCTTATAGACACTGTGGTAAATGCAGTAGTTACTGAAGCACTTGAAAACAAAGAGGAGACCTTGCAAGCATCTCTTCCACTGCCCTAAAATTGAGACTCGTTCACCAAAACGACTTCTTATTCTGATGCCCCGGTGAGCCACTGTCCATAG
This sequence comes from Congeria kusceri, assembly GCA_027627225.1. Classification (NCBI taxonomy): domain Eukaryota; kingdom Metazoa; phylum Mollusca; class Bivalvia; order Myida; family Dreissenidae; genus Congeria; species Congeria kusceri. Next base: position 89,039,426 of record CM051024.1, read on the forward strand.
AAGACCCGCTACTCTTGGGGGACCAGCTGCTTTGGTATGCTGGTAAATCACTGTGGGCTGGTGCCCTGTGTGTAGACGATCCAAACAAGCTGTTCTGGTTGGTGGAACCAAACAAACTGTTCCTTGGTGACGGGTTATATGACTGACTCACACTAATGTTAGATACTGTGGACGTAACGGGCTTGCTCAGTGCAGACTGGTTATTGCTGGATGAATTTAAGAAGTTCAAAGATCCTTGCTGATTTCCTCCCCTGTTTGAATTGAAATTCGTCCCTGAATTCAGTGGGTTTCCTGTCTGTGATACTGAAGAAGCAAAATGGCTGCCACCAGTTTGTGGTTTCCCAGGATTAACTGAAAGTCCTGTTAGTGCATTTACATGCATGGTTCCAGTGTGGCCGCTGCCCGTTTGTGGATAGACACCAGTGCTAGAGTTTGAAACATTGCGAGGAGAAACTGGTTTCGCGTCTTTAGTGGAGTCTGCGTCGAATGCATAGCTGAATGGACGACGTGATTGTGCTGGTGCATTCCATGTTTTACCTCCGGGATCTGGGAAAAAGAACTAAAAATGCAATCAAATAAATATATATATAGAAGCAAAATAGCATTTCAAGTGCAGTTTTACCACAAGGCCTGTTTTATCGTTGTTTATCGGTCAATAAACAATGATTTGGAGTTCTGATGCCTAGGAATTAAACCACGAAGGCCTTAGCCCAAGTAATTTTTTAATAGCCACGCATCAGAACAACGACTTGTTTATTGGCCGATAAACAACGCTAATGCAACAAAAGGGCCCTTAAGGCCATAGGACGCTCACCTGAGACCTTGTAACCCAATTGGAATTTGCATCCCCGAGGCGTGGCTTATTTTTATCCCAGGGGCATAATATGAACAATCTTGAACAAACCTCTGGGCAATGCGGTTTCAGCTAAAGATTTTTAAAGTCATTTTGCTATTTAAGTCTATATAAACCATGTGACCCCTCGGGGTGTGGCCAGATTTGACCCCAACGGCAAAATTTGAACTATGAAATGTTACGTACCAAATATATAAAAGCTGTGGGCCTTGCCATTTCAGAGGAAAAGATTTTAAAAGTCATTATATTATTTCAGTTTATATAAACCATGTGACCCTGGGGCGTGACCAGTTTTGATCCCAGGGACAACATTTGATCACTATTTGTAGAGTACCACTATACTTTGTTACATACCAAATATGAAACCTCTAGGCCTTGCGGGTAAATCTGAACAATCTTTGTAGAGGACCACTATAGGATGTTACACACCAAATACAAAACCTCTGGGCCTTGCGTTTTCAGAGGAGAAGATTTTTAAAGACATTTTGCTATTAAAGTTTATATAAACCATGTGACCCCGGGGCGTGGCCAGTTTTGACCACAGGGGCATCATTTGAACAGTCTTTGTAGAGGACCACTATAGGATGTTACATACCAAATATGAAACCTCTGGGCCATGCGGTTTCAGAGAAGACAATTTTTAAAGTCATTTTGCTATATATTCTATATAAACCATGTGACCCCCGGGGCGTGGCCTGTTTTGACCCCAGGGGCATAATTTGAACATTCATTGTAGAGGACCACTAAAGGATGTTACATACCAAATATGAAACCTCTGGGCCTTGCGGTTTCAGAGGAAAATATTGTTTAAGTAATTTTGCTATATATTCTATATAAACCATGTGACCCCCGGGGCGTGGCCAGTTCTGACCCCAGGGGCATAATTTGAACATTCTTTGTAGAGGACCACTATAGGATGTTACATACCAAATATGAAACCTCTGGGCCTTGTGGTTTCAGAGGAGAAGATAAGTCATTTTTCTATACACTCTATATAAACCAAGTGACCCCTGGGCGTGGCCTGTTTTGACCCCAGGGGCATAATTTGAACAATCTTTGTAGAGGACCACTATAGGATGTAACATACCAAATATAAAACCTCTGGGCCCTGCGGTTTCAAAAAAGATTGTTCAAGTTCACACTTTTAAAATCTATTTTTAGCTCTGGTTACCTACATATGCAGCGGACAGTAATGATTTTAACAACTTTGAAAGAGGGTCACCCAATGATCATTCCTGTGAAGTTTGGTGAAAATCTACCAGGTGGTTTAGGAGGAGATGTTGTTTGAATGAAAAGTTGACGACGGACGCAAGCACGGACGAACAGACGACGGACAACGGGCGATCACAAAAGCTCACCATGAGCACTTTGTGCTCAGGTGAGCTAACAAGTGCTGTCGGAGGACAGCGCGCTCGACTTTTCTTGTGCTTGTCAGAGTTACTGGCATTTTTTTTCGAAAACAAGAAACATGGAAATTCCACGAAAACCAAATTTTCAGACAAAATGCATTAAAGTCAGCACATCAATAAGATTTTCAGTAATGATAAACTTAACCTTGACCCCACCCACTCCATATGCAATCCCAAGGGAGGTCTCGATATAAGTATCTATGTATTAAGTTTCATTAAAATATCTCAATGGGTTCTCAAGTTATTGAGTGGAAACCATTTTTCTATTTTTAGTAACAGTGACCTTGACCCCACCCATCCCATATGCAATCCCACGTGAGGTCTCGATATAATGTAACTATGTATGAAGTTTCGTTAAAATATCTCAATGCGAGCGCATTGAGATATTTTAACGAAACTTCATACATAGTTACATTATATAAAATGGTTTCCGCTCAATAACTTGAGAGCTCAAGTTATTGAGTGGAAACCATTTTCTATTTTTAGTAACAGTGACCTTGATCCCACCCACCCGATATGCAATCCCAAGGGAGGTCTCGATATAAGGTATCTACGTACAAAGTTTCATTAAAATATCTCAATGCATTTTCAAGTTATTGAGCGAAAACCATTTTTCTATTTTAGTTACAGTGACCTTGACCTTAACCCTATAACAAATCGGAAGTGAGGTCCCAATATAAGGTATGTATGTATTAAGTTTCATTAAAATATCTCAATGTTTTCACAAGTTATTGAGCGGAAACCGTTTGTCTATTTTTAGTAACAGTGACCTTGACCCCACCCACCCCATATGCAATCCCATGCGAGGTCTCGATATAAAGTATGTATGTATAAAGTTTCATAAAAATATCTCAATGCGTTCTCAAGTTATTGAGCGGAAACCGTTTTTCTATTTTAAGTAACAGTGACCTTGAACCCCACCCACCCCATATGCAATCCCAAGCGAAGTCTCCATATAAGGTATATATGCATAAAGTTTCATTAAAATATCTCAATGCGCATTCAAATTATTGAGCGGAAAACGTTTTTCTATTTTTAGTAACAGTGACCTTGACCCCACCCGCCCCATATGCAATCCCAAGTGAGGTCTTGATATAAGGTACCTATGTATTAAGAGTTATTAAAATATCTAAATGGGTTCTTAAGTTATTGAGCGGAAACCGTTTTTCTATTTTTAGTGACCTTGACCCCACCCACCCCACATGTAATCCCAAGCGAGGTCTCGCTATAAGGTATCTATGTTTGAAGTTTCATTACAATAGCTTAATCCGTTCTCGACTTAGAGAGTGGAAACGAAAAGTTGAGAAACTAGCTTACCGAAAAACTTTAATCTGTCCATATAGCTTTTCTAAGTGTAAAAAGGCCCATAATTTTGACAAATTTCAAACTAGAGTTATCAAAATTAGCCTATACGTTCATTTTAATGTGGGAAATAAATGTATTAAGTTTGAATGAAATCCCTCAAGCCATTCCTGAGAAACTAGCTTACCGAAAAACTTTAACCTAGCTCGGACGCCTACGGCGACGGCGACACAGGGGCGAGTAGAATAGCTTGCCTTTCCTTCTAAAAGTTGAGCTAAAAATTATTTCAATTCTAACATGACCTGACAAATAATTTGTGCAATTATAATGCGAACTACATTTCACTATGTTCCGCCCAACTTCCCGCGCTAACATAAGAAAACGCTTCTCTGTGGTTACAAGTGATGTCATTCATTGATAACATTCATTCTGACGTCACTTTCGAAAAAAACGGAACTATATTTTTTGCGTTGTTTATTGGGTAGTTTAGCAATGAGAATTTTGTTCTATGTCTATAGAAGAATCTACGAGTATCATGTTAGAATATACTATCTCAAAATATATTCAGCAGGTTATTATAGTTTTTTATACACTATACATATAACTTATTAACACAGACATTGAACAGACAACTAAACACAATAACTTGTGCATATATGTAAAATGAAATATGGCTTGGATAAACATGCAAACATTTGAAGACAAAATGTTCTTGTAACTAAACATTTAACAATTTTGTGGTTTCTAATAAAACACTTTGTTAATTTTAAACAACAATACAAGTGTAACAATCGTGTTCTGGGGTCATATTCCAGAAACAATTTAAGTTTATCTCAACATGTTTTCACTTATGTTAAAAAATTTCAAAATGTTTCATGTTTGAAGCTTCCAATACATTACTACAGTAACCCAAACAATTGTTCATAATTTGTCTGACAATTAATCAATACTAAGCATAATGCACAATGCACACAAAACAAAAAGCTAAATGAAATGATGAATTTAATGTCAAGGATAAAATATAACTTAGGATGTTTCTAGAATATGACCCCTGGTGCTAAGTACTATCTTAATTATTGGAACATATATATAAAATAGGTTTTATTTTCAGTTTTCAAAAGCTAAAAACCTGCTTTATTCTTCTGTGCAATTACGTCAGATTATAAAATAACATATAACTTAGTTGATTCATTTGTTTGAGAGTAAATTATGCAGTTGTCAATCGTCGTAATAACTTATCTTTTCATGTATACTGACTACTTATGTACAGAATCCTTACCATTAGTTCCATTTGGTGATGGGCCAGTCAGTGGAGTTCCAAATTCATCTTTATCTGAGATCATAAAACAAAGTTTTGTTTTGATGAAGATAACTTAACAAGAAGAAGCAGACAATAATATAAACATTTTATATAACTTTGAACGATTTTTTCCTCCAAAATATCGTTATTTTATATATCATGATTTATGCATTCATACAAATACATTAATGGTATTACTGGGAACAAAATTGACAATTCTTAAGGTCTCTTTGTTAAAATAATGAGATTTTAGTCGGACTTGCCATTTTTATACCAGTAAAATAATATAATAAATAGATTATTTAAATTAAAAATATGAATGCAAATAGCTACTGTAGAAGTGGATATTTCCGCGTATCAAATAATTTAAAATTCGGACTTTTAGCGTGCAGAAATGTTAGCGAATTTCCAATATCATGTTGTGTGAAAAATTAACGCAAACAATACTACTCCCACCGACACACGCGTAAAGTGCCACAAACAATAACTCGACCTGCTCATGATCAAATGTAACAGTTTGGCGTCATCAGCTTATATCGCGCGTTCCACCCTAGACAACGTCCTCTTGTTGCAGTCGCTTTCATTAATTAATTAATACGGGGTTAAAAAAACATTTTACACTTATCATAAATGATTAGAACAAATGCACCTCGTGACTTGAATTTGTGAATATTAGCGAAAAATACAATTTTTAAAAGAATGTGTATCTTCATATTCCTATATTTTAAACATTATTTTTCTACACGATGCAGAAAATATGCACGTTTTCATATGCATGTACACGTTCTCATCTGCAATCTATAGGTGTTCCTGTCTAGTAATCGGCAATCGATTTAATTTTCGCTAGCAGAAATATTAGCGAATTCTTCTTATTCGCGAAATTCGCAAGCATTTCCACGTCACTAACTTAACCACTTATACAGTATTGAACATAACACCTGACCTTGACATTTTAGTAATGTGTTGCTGCGTTTGGTGGAAAAAATACAGACCTTGCAATAAACACAAAATATAAATCTGATAATGTAGAAAGACTGTTGGTGAGAAAAGAAAGAAACCAACATCAAGGGAAATAGAGTGCAAAAAGTTCTAACAGAAAGGACACTATTTTAAAAGAAACTCAATTTCTGCCATGCCACACTTACACAAGACAAATCAAACTACTCATTGTTATACTCCCTATTTTTAACATCTTGGTAGATATAAAGGTTTGTAAGCAAACTACTTAATGCCAACGCAATCATATGCATAACAGTCTACATGTCAACTTAACCTTAACGGGACAAAATTGACGTTGGAGCGTATAAATTTGGGCGCATCAATTGTTGTGCTTTGTAGCCTGCAAAGTAAAAAGTAGGTCACGCGATTCAATCTCTAAAAATTGCCCTACTAAAGACCGTTGGCTTCTGCCAACAGTCTAATTATTTCATAACGATGTAAAAACAGAACACATTTATGATTCTTACAACCACAAGCAAGATTTGATTCCTCTATTACATAAAGAACCTATATAAAGTTGTACCTTTATTTCCTCCACCATGCCTGGAATAGTATGACTTATTGGTGTTAAAAGTTAGACTGTCGGGCTTCGGAGATTTGACGCCACCTACGTTGACGTTACGCTGTATACTCCACACGTTCTCTAAGTCCAGCTTGGTGCTACCATTAACTGCATCTGCAACGATACATGCAGTAGTCATGTTTGCCTTCAATTGCATATCAAGATACCGGGCAATGCTTGGCAGCGGATCGTATGTCATGTGTATGGTACCACATTTTCCACTACTGTCTTAAAATGTTGTGCATTCTTGAAACATAGCTTAATTGACTGGTCTTAAATTTGCACAGTTTTCATTTTTATCTATATTTTTGACCTAGTATTCTCCATATAGATTACTGTAACATACTATTAGGTTTCTGTGGCTTTGTGTTGAAGTTCCAGGGGATTTCCTCATCTTCATCCTGGCTTTTCTTTGGTCCAGAGTACAGGAACTTCTTGGCTCCCCCTGAAAATAAAGAAATGAAGTTAAATTGTGAGAAATTGTGAGAAAATGGAAGAATGATATACCATGTTTTTTTTCCACCACTGGGGGGAATAGAGACAGGGCCTACTGATAGAAGGAAATCAGTGTTTTTGGGGGGGAAAGGTGGCAGGGCCCTTCAGACGGAGAATTTTACAGGAAAAGGGGAATTGTTTTTGTAGAAAAGCATTATAACACTTTATAATCTACTTTGTTATAAAACATGAATCAGTTGTTTTGCTACAAATGACAACTTAGATTATGCAAAACTTGGTTTGAATAAAAAAAATGCTGGGATATGTTTACAAAAATTCCTCTACCTTTGTCAATGTTTGTCCGATTTTGGTCAATTTTTTTTTCAAAATAAAGCTTACATTCTCGGGGAATTTTAAGGTTAATATAGGGGAAAAATATATCCTTTTTAGCAGGAGAATGGGGCCGAATTTCGGCCCCAAATTGGCCCTAAAAAACACACTGGAAATGTTCATGCCATAAGTGGAAATGGACAACCATTTATAAATTAAATAAAACAAAGCTTTTATCAAGATTTATTTCTTATTATTTTCATCTCAAATTATACACACAATCCATCAGTTTCAACTTGAAAATACTGACAATTCCTATGGTTTCCTCCTCATGAAGCTACTCAACACATCAATGGGGTAAATTCTTAGATTTTTGGGGACAAATATACATTCCAGAGCTGGAGGAATTCGGCCTGAAAAAACAAGAACAACACTGTATAGTGTAAAACAATTTTATTTTGCGGTGTATACATTTGTGCATTCGGCTTATACATGCAATCTTAAATCTGTGCATTGTTTTTAATTTTTATTAATACGTTTTTTTTAAATCATGCAAAAAGAAAATGTACACAAAGTCTTATATTTGCACTATGTTCGAGTCGTCAAATACGCAAAAAATATGACCACCGAGAAATAAAAGGATTATACAGCCCCCAGTTTCAGTTAGAAAATCTCAATTGGGTATACATGGCTCATGGGATAAACATGATTGTCAACTATGTGATATCTCTGTTACATCGAGTTCTTTTTTATTAACCACACAAAAAACTGCATACATAAATTGTCTTAAATAACAGATATTGCACCATACTCAAAAGAAATCGACCACAAATAACACCTTCGCATTACAAGAACTACTGGTATCTTAAAAACATCTAAGCCTTGCGTGGTAATAACAACTGTGCAGTAAATGTTTTGCGCAAAAGGCGTTATCTTTATTCTTGCAATAGAAATTTGCATTCAATAGGTTTTATTGTAACAAATATTCCCCTAAGCAGCTATAAAGTACAAAAGGCCAGCGATAGATAAAACAGGATTTATAGTATTAAAGTTTTATTGATCTGCTTAACCAATATCGACACAGGATTGTTTCGGTGGGTATCGTGATTTAAAATATAGCCTCAGACCTATGAAGTACTAGAAATATATGGTTTAATGACATCTTTAGAATCTAACCTATAAAACATCAACCTTTAAATCTTTAATACATTAACGCAACAATAAATCATGTTCACATGATATTTAGAATGTTAATCAACCAGAAAAAAACAACCACAGATAAATCCTTTGCGTAATGATGTCTTCATAATTTAACCAAAAATGGTTTCAGCAATAAAATATGAAAGAAGTATGACAAATAATATGAAAAGATTCTACAGAAATCAGTGTGGTGTGAATGCTTCACAGGGGTGGTGTGAATGCTTCACAGGGGTGGCAAATTCTGATATTGCCCTGATGGGCCGCTTTTCCATGTACGACTGAGTCACCATCCGTATCCATGTCCGTAACTGTATCCGCATCGGTTGTGGACACGGATATGGGGGACAATTGGAAACATTCCTGCGTGTTTCAACTGGAGGGATATTTTATATTACAGACACTGATGCAGATCACTGATGACGGATCACACATAAAAGGAACAACGGCCTTAGTCTGGTTATGAAAATGCTTTGCCACTTGTATGTACGGTACCAGTAATTAAATAACTTACATTCTGGCAAAATACCACTAGTCCTCGTATGATCACTCTAGAATAACTGGGGAAATGTGGACAATTGATTTTGCCACCAGTGCTTCAGACAACAATGACTTAAACTGATTTTTAGATCCGTTACTTTTTACCAGCCAAAATGTTTTCCAAAAATGTCTTAAATGTGGGTCACAATTTTACGCTCGCAATATATGCACCTACAGACATGACGAAAGACTGTAAAGTATGGATATGAAAAAATTACCGGACAGTAAGTGCGGCATCTTGGCTTTTAGCGCTGACCTTTTGACATTTTTTTTTACCGGCAATGTCCGGTGGGCCTACGGCCTTTCGCCATGTTTGCACCTATCAAATTTTTTCCCCAAGGGGGGAGCAGCGGCGGGCATATACAGGACTCTAGACTGAAAGCAATTCCCTACAGGCGGGAATCTGACACGCCGAATGATTCCGGGTCCCGGGCAATAGACTTTGGTCGGATTTTAGATCCCGGTAATATTGGCCCTGGGCCATTTGATACACCAATTTTAAGGCATCATAACGGCTAATAACAAGAGGGCAATATGGCACTAAACCCCTTACCTGAGTATAAAGATCTGGGCCTTGCAGATTCAAAAGTTTGTTTAGTCTATATAAACCATGGGACCCGCAGGGCGTGGCCACTTTCTACCCCAGGGGCATAATTTGAACAATATTTGTAGTGGACCACTATTCAATATTACATACCGAATATGAAACCACTGGGCCTTGCGGTTTCAGAGGAGAAGTTTTTTTAAGTCATTTTGCTATTTACGTTTCTATTAACCATGTGAGCCCCGGGGTGTGGCCAGTTTTGACCCCAGAGGCATAATTTGAACAGTCTTTGTAGAGGACCACTATTCAATGTTACACGCCAAATATGAAATCTCTGCGCCTTGCGGTTTTAGAGAAGATTTTTAAAGTCATTTTGCTATTTCAGTCTAAGTAAATAATGTGATCCCCGGGGTGTGGCCAGTTTTTACCCTAGGGGCATTATTTGAACACTCTTTGTAGAGGACCACTATATAATGTTACATACCAAATATGAAACCTCTGGGCCTTGCGGTTTCAGAGGAGAAGATTTTATAAGTCATTTTGCTATTTAAGTCTATATAAACCATGTGACCCCCTGGGTGTGGCCAATTTTGACACCAGGGGCATCATTTGAACATTCTTTGTAGAGGACCACTAAACAATGTTACATACCAAATATGAAACCTCTAGGCCTTGTGGTTTCTGATGAGAAGATTTTTAAAGTCATTTTGCTATATAAGTCTATATAAACCATGTGACCCCCCGGGGCATGGCCATTTTTGACCCCAGGGGCATCATTTGAACAATCTTTGTAGAGACAACTAGCGGATGTCACATATCAAATATGAAAGCTGAGCCTTGCGGTTTCTTGGGGACAAGATTTTTAAAGTTTTCACTTTATAAATCTATTTTTAGCTCTAGTGACCTATATATGCAGCGGGCCAGAAAGATTTGAACAACTTTGAAAGAGGTCCACCCAAGGATGATTCCTGTGAAGTTTGGTGAAAATCTGCCAAGCGTTTAGAAGATGTTGTTTTAATGAAAGGCAGGCACAACGGACAACGGGCGATCACAAAAGCTCACCATGAGCACTTTGTGCTCAGGTGAGCTAAAAATGCTTGGCTCTAGGGTGCTAATTAGGGTCAGACCGCCTTTCCCAGGAAAATGTTGATAGGTGCATAATTCTCACCCATAACATAAAAAGTCACAGTAAAAATGTGTGAAACAACAACAAAATCCTCACCTTTTCCCATCTTGATGCGATTTCGCAATCCCAAGTCTAAATGTGTCAATTCAAGAGTCAAAATGTGTCAAAAGCAAGGATCGTAACACATTTTTTCACAACTCCAAACAGAATATTGTTCCGTTTTCTTCACAACTTCATTAAATCACGCAGTAATCAGTACAACTCATCCTTATTTCAAAAAATCTCGTTATTTTAACACCAAATAACCATAAAAATTATATTCATGCCTAAAACCATGATTGTGTGAACCAGAAAAACAAAAGATTCCAAATGACGACAACCAACTAGCTAGACTATTACAATTTCCAGTCAGTAACTCGAGACGATTTGTTACAAACAGCTTCGATACTGATCAATAATTTTTATTATTCTTTCAAAGCTTTATTGTTCAAAGATTAGAGATTAACTTATCGCATGTGTTTCGGATTTCAAAACAAAACTCTGATTAATAATACAGGTGCAAACTGGTGACCTAAGGTCACATTGGATATACAATTCCCCGTATAATGTTCCGCGTTAATTATTATTTCGTTCCTGAAGAATTACTGATCGCCGATAATAAGCAGTATTGTGCAGACATGTATTGACCAGCGTTATATAACTGTGTATTTATGCAAATGACTAGGTTATATAACTGTGTATTTATGCAAATGACTAGGTTATATAACTGTGTATTTATGCAAATGACTAGGTTATATAACTGTGTATTTATGCAAATGACTAGGCTATATAACTGTGTATTTATGCAAATGACTATGTTATATAACTGTGTATTTATGCAAATGACTATAGCGAACAAACTTACCATTCCGCTTTTTGCCTTGCCCCACTCGTAGAAAAATGTGCCAAACAAAACTGAGTTTCTTGTAACTATAGCGAGCACTCACACAAACACGTACACTTATTATGAAGTCCCGTATGTTATTATGAAGTCCCGTATGTTATTATGAAGTCCCGTATGTTATTATGAAGTCCCGTATGTTATTATGAAGTCCCGTATGTTGTTATGAAGTCCCGTATGTTATTATGAAGTCCCGTATGTTATTATGAAGTCCCGTATGTTATTATGAAGTCCCGTATGTTATTATGAAGTCCCGTATGTTATTATGAAGTCCCGTATGTTATTATGAAGTCCCGTATGTTATTACCGTATGTTATTATGAAGTCCCGTATGTTATTATGAAGTCCCGTATGTTATTATGAAGTCCCGTATTTTATTATGAAGTCCTGTATGTTATTATGAAGTGTTCATAAATGATTTCAATGTTTGGAGTTTGCCCTTTTGCCACTTCAACAACAATTAAAACGTGCAACAATTCTGCTATATTGCATGAGGTCCTTCGTTATACGAGAAATAGGCAACATAAATCCCAAAATCCTTGCTGCTAGGTTGGGGTTCACTGTACCATTTGCCAGATTAACCAACAGGTAAATCTGGGAACAACTGGCTAATGAAGACTCTGCTGGGCTACAAAGTTTTCTTCCTGAAACACCATTACAATACCAGTACCCAAATCGAGCAGAATTTGTAAGTTGTAAGGTCAATTCAGTAAGAAAATATAAATCAGATTGAGCCCTGTACATGTACAAATTAAATGCGTGCAGTTGCACCAAATTCAGACTAAAATCGATAAACAGTGACTTTTAACAACGATGCTTTTTATAAGAAAGAACTCAATTATATTTTCTAGTTCTCGCTACAATTTCATCAACAATACATGCACAATCGCGTATTGTTAAAAACAAATTGTGTAGTTAATATTTTAACAAAAAATGGAACAACAATGCAAATGTTGGTACTGATCTATGAACTGTAAAGAAATTTCACAATTATTTCACTGTACACAAATATTGTAAGGTTGTAGTCTTTGTAATTAATTAATTATACATAATTCAATTGATTGATTGGCTAAATAGCTGCTTTACGCGCCAGTGTCAGTTATCGATAAACTTCTCCTTGAATTCGGCAAAAGGAGAAGTCACTTCTCCCTAAAATTTTGGGCTAGGATGATCCCTGAAATAAACCACAATATTCAACAACAATGGGACATTTTAACTTTAGAAAACTTATTCAACACCCATTCAACAAAAATAACAGCCTGCAAGCAATTTATGGCACACTTAAGATCATTGGCTTTTATAGATGCATTTAACTAACAGTGCCTAATATGATACAAAATGAAATACTTAAATAATCGCTCGAAACCTCAATTACCAGGTATTACATAGCATTATACACCAGTGGCATTTTTCTTTCTGCTATTTCCTGCCGGGCACTGATCCCTCTGTTTCATTATGTCGTTGATAATAAGACAGCAAGGTATTGATCCAAAAACCTCACTGAACTAGGTCAGAATTTGAAAATCTATACAGCCATATTGAACTTTTCATAACATATCTACATCTTGATAGAAAGAGAAACTATCCTTTTGATTAATGGGACTTTGGCTACAAAAAGGGCCTCACCAGGGCAATTGATTAAAAAAATCTGAAAATTTGTTAACACTTTCATAAAATAACGGTTAAATTAACTATATAAAATGGAAAATTACTTTTTGCATTCTGAAATAAAAATCAATGTATACTATAGGTCATGTTTGTTTGACCCTTTTTTTACATGGTTGACGGCAGTATTGTGTATATTTGCGTACATAACCATAATTTACACACGTTTCTTTACAAAGCAGAATGGTGCAGTTGGTTAAAGTGCTGTCTACTTTCATATCTTCAAATGGCTCCATAAATTGTGAGTTTGATACCTGCTTTTGCTATTTTTTAAGCATTTTTTCTGCTTTCTTTGCATTATATTATTTATTTTCATTTCATAGACACAGTCGCTTCAATAAATCTATACAGTCTTACCAGGGGTGTGGAAATCCTATGCCAGACTTGTCCGACGCCGGTAATTTTTCCTGTCAACTTGTCCACGGACAAGTACAATTTCAGGGTGTGAAAATGATGTAAGAGTTAGAAGTTAATGATCATTTATAATATTCTAATGCATTTCAATAACACATTGTGTTTTATTTATCATTTAATGGAGACATACATCAGGATGGCCTGTGATGAAAACAATATTTTATTTGGACAAGTGATTATTGCAATGAACTTGTCCTTGGGTTGCAATGAACTTGTCCTTGGGTTGCAATGAACTTGTCCTTGGACAAGTAAACAATTTGGAATTTCCACACCAGTGCTTACTGAACTTTTCTTAACTTGTCTACAGCTTGATACAAGTAGAAAGTGAAATTATTATTGGCTCAGATTATATTTAATAATTCTATCCTAATAATCTTAATAAATGTAATAACAGCTGCACCAATATTAGAAAACAAATTACACAAAACAAAATTTTAAAGAATTAAGACCAATGATTTTCCCTGAATTTTGTGTTTTTCACTGTTTCATTAATACAAAAACATCGATTCTAAAATGAAATGCTAAAAACCAACTGACAATTGTATAAGCCTTACAAGCGGCCTTGAAATCTTCAAACAAATGCAGTAAAATGTAACAAAACATGGTTAATTACTTTTTTAAAACTCAATTCATGACAATTTCTAGATATATACATTTGTATTTAACATTGTTTTTGTAACGTAATACTTCTGGAGCTTAGATGCAATTTGTCATAAAAATTGAAAAGTCTTGAGTGAAAAGACGTGCATACAGTCAAATAATATTTAATACCAAAATGTTTGACACTTTTTACGTACTTCTAAAACATTAAAAACGATTAATGAACAACACATCAAAAAGATCTTTACTGCAAATATGAATGTAACAGTGAGGTTGAAACAAAACGTACGAAACAAAACTTTGATGTAACAAACGTTATTTACAATGAACAATCTTAATATTAAAATTATTAGATTGATAAATATTCAGGTGTATACACAAAGCAAAATGTCATGTGCATTAAATTTTGCTGTAAATAAGGAAAGACCATCAATTAATAGCAAAAATAAATGACATACAAAATAATTTGCACATGTACGTATTTAGACTTCAATAAATGCTCACAAACCTGCGTCGTTATCCATATCTTGATTATGGCTGAGATATTCCAAATCAATACTTTCCAATATCACCTGCGTTTACACATATATAGATGATCAGCTGTTAGGGTATTCAAACATTTATAACAGAAATGTCGAAATATTTCAAATAAACGAAAACTGATCCTTCAAAATCTAGTGCACTTTTATGGAGTAATCAAAGCTGTTATCATTATCTACCATCTATATATCCATACCCAAGGAAGAATGCTCATTTGAAGCACATGAAAACAGATTAAAATGGCCAACTTTACTTTTATGGTGTTATATATAATGTACAGTAATACACCAAGATAAGTGTTTGATTAAACTTGTCATGTCAATAGATCTATTTATATTTCCGCTCGATCAATTTTTATGACAATTTTGGTCTCATTTCTCTCTATATTCGTAATAATTGATTTTCTTTCACAATCAACGTCATAGGCTTACCTTTGTCTGTAAGAAAATCAACTCACCGAGGGAAATAAAACAGAGTTGTACCTTGGAATAAATCAATTTATACATAAACTTGCTCAATCAATGATGAATTTATCTTTGAAATCGAGATAAGAAAATACTAACTTTCAGAACTATCAGATGACTTTATTACGCATGTTGTAATCTTTAAATAAATATAAACTATATGAGGCATGTTGTGGAAGCATTATAAAATTCTAATATCCTGTTCTCTAATATCTGTTAGACAATTACACCATTATTTTTGTATCATTTATTATTTGTAATAGAATGCGCTTCAGTAATTAAATCATCAAAATTTCTGGATGCTTTAGAAATAAATGTACTGCAGTTTCTAAGTTTAAAATATAACTAATTGCAGATTAATTGAAATCAAAGTTCACTTTCCTATTTCTTTTACTTGCCTGTTTGGACACACATCACCCAGATAGATTTTAACTTGTCCCGGGCATTGGAAGTGCGGGTTAAATCGAAGACTAAATATTATTTGTTAAAATGTATATAGAGGCCAAAAACTAGATATGCCAGTAACAATATTTGCACCATTTTTAGACTGTTGGAAGAAGCCAACGGTCTTTTGAGAGGGTAATTTCCAAAACAGGTATCGCGGAAAACTACTTCTTTTCTTTGCAGGCTATTAGTAAGTAAATCGAAACCAGATAGGGTCCGTCTTCAAAACAGCAAAATGTCACACACATTTTCTTACATTTTAATTATTTAAGATAATGTATGTAATATGTATTATAATGTGAATATCATGTGATTTATTACAATTACAGTTTGTAAAAAGGCCAATTTATAAAACTGTAAACAAGAGGGCCCTGAGGGCCCTAGGATGCTCACCTGAGACCTTGTAACCCAATTTGAATTTGCATCCCCGAGGTGTGGCTTATTTTTATCCCAGGGGCATAATATGAACAATCTTCAACAAACCTCTGGCCTTGCGGTTTCAGGTAAAGATTTTAAAAGTAACTTTGCTATTTAAGTCTACATAAACAATGTGACCCCTCGGGGTGTGGCCAGATTTGATCCCAGGGGCATAATTTGAACAATCTTTGGAGAGGACCACTATGCAATGTTATGTACCAAATATAGGAAAACTGTGGGCCTTGTCATTTCAGAGGAGAATATTTTTAAAGTCATTTTGCTATTTAAGTCTATATAAACCAATGTGACCCCTGGGTGTGGTCATTTTTGACCCCAGGGGCATAATTTTGACAATATTTGTAGGGAACCACTATAGGATGTTACATTCTAAATACGAAACCTCTGGGCCTTGCAGTTTCCGAGGAGAAGATTTTTAAAGACATTTTGCTATTTAAGTTTATATAAACCATGTGACCCTCGGGACGTGCCAGTTTTGACCCCAGGGGCATAATTTGAACAACCTTTGTAGAGGACCACTATACGATGTTACAAACCAAATAAGAAACCTCTGGGCTATGCGGTTTCTGATGAGAAGATTTTAAAAGTCATTTTGCTATTGAAGTCTATATAAATCATGTAACCCCTGGGGCGTGGCCAGTTTTGACCCCAGGGGCATAAATTGAACAATATTTGTAGAGGACAACTATAGGATGTTACATACCAAATATGAAACCTGTGGGCCTTGTGGTTTCAGAGAAGATTTTTAAAGATATTTTGCTATTTAAGTTTTTCTAAACCATGTGACCCCCAGTGTGTGGCCAGTTTTGACCCCAGGGGCATAATTTGAACAACCTTTGTAGAGGACCACTATAGGATGTTACATACCAAATATGAAACCTCTGGGCTTTGTGGTTTCAGAGGAGAAGATTTTTAAAGTCGTTTTGCTATATATTCTATACAAACCATGTGACCCCCAGGGCGTGGCCCGTTTTCACCCCAGGGAATTAATGTGAACAAACTTTGTAAAGGACCACTAAAGGATGTTACATACCAAATATGAAACTTCTGGGCCTTGCAGTTTCAGTGGAGAAGATGTTTTAGGTCATTTTGCTATTATATTCTACATAAACCATGTGACTTCCAGGGCGTGGCCCGTTTTGACCCCAGGGGCATAATTTGAACAATCTTTGTAGAGGACCACTATAGGATGTTACATACCAAATATGAAACCTCTGGGCCCTGCGGTTTCAGAGATTTTTCAAGTTTATACTTTTTAAATTTATTTTTAGCTCTGGTGACCTACATATGCAGGGCTCAGCCTAGGGACAAATTTTAACGTAATTTTTGACGTAATCAATTAGACTGGGCTTTCAAATCTGCAAGCCATTAACAACAGCTAATAGCAACGGTGTCGGTTTGACTTCAAAAAGTCTTTGATGTGACTGCCGAGCTGGGTCCATTGTCTAGCAGTTTGTAGAACTAAGCGTGTAACACGATTAGCACGTGGTCAGTGAGAAAGCATCAAACCATACCACTGTACCTGAACAATTATGAATTAAAGCATTAATTAGAGCATTAATGAATTAGCGTTCCAGATGAAATGTCAAGGGTGTGAACAAAATCAGACAGTTGCTTTATTGCATGGAATAAAATGGATATTTAAATGGGGCAATGAAATAAACGTCTTGGAATTAAAATGGAAAGTGTATTAGGAGGGAAATTATTGGATATTAACATGAATATTTACATCTAGTATGGATTGATATGTGTTTTGCGTATCAGGTAATTATGTGTGTTTTTGAAATTTACTTTACGTTCTCTTTTTTATGGAAGTTGACTTCAAGCTTTTATGACTGGTGTTTGATTGATAATTATTGCTATGCGAAGTTTAAAACAGACGGCGAAGTGGACTTCTCCTTGAAATTTATGGGCGATGTCAATAGCTCCAGGGCGAAGTTATCGCCCACGTCGCCTTTACGGCTATGCCCTGATATGCAGCGGACCGTAACGATTTTAACAACTTTGAAAGAGGGTCACCCAATGATCATTCCTGTGAAGTTTGGTGAAAATCTGCTAAGTGGTTTAGGAGGAGATGTTGTTTGAATGAAAAGTTTACAACGGTGAGCTAAAAATGTAATAAGGGTATAAAGTTATGGAACTATTTTTAAATTATATACCATACTGATTTTCTACATTCCAAAGCATTTAATACTAAAATTAAACAAATATTGAAAATATTTACATGGTCCTAACTTGCCTTAAGTAAACATTATATACAATAAGTAGGCTGGATCAATCACAATGCCAGTCACTTGACTACTGATTGACATTAATTTCTTAAGCATTTTATTCCATGTATGCATGAAATTCTGCTGAATGTATACTAATTGTCAACTTATTATTGACTACTATTTACTTAACTGTAATTGGATCTACTTTTAAAAATATTACCTTACAAAAATTGGAACTTAAGTGAAAATATTTTAAGATGAACTTAAGATGTTTCTGGAATATGGCCCCTTATGTTTATAAATTTACATTAAAGTATTACTCTTGAGTTCTTCAGTAATATTTCTTAAATTACACATATATATATCCTTCTTTCCTATGGATTCGGCCAATCTTACAGTTTCATGGACTTTTGTGAACTTTGCACTTGACCAAATTCTAAAAAGCATGTGTCCAAATTTCTATGCAACTTTACCTGGAAGTTTTGAGACTATAATTTCAAGTCGTAAATAATATTGCTGACACTGTCAAATAGTTTAATTGGTCATGTGACATAATGCAATAAGGCCCTGCGCTAAATTCTTTCAATATGCTAACTTAACACTCAATCTGCGATATGAGAAACTACATCACTGTCTGGGCCTCTCAGAGCACCTGCTAAGATATAGCAAATCAGAATTCACAAAACCAAACGTCTAGGTGATTCAGATTTATATGGGTCAAGTTTATTTACGCAGTAAAATGTTTCTTTACGAATTGTTAATGATTAAAAATGTTGATCTATTAATTAAAAAGATAATTTGAAAAAATATTTGTTGCATAAACATGTTTTAAGTACATTCAATGCGCATGTGCAGGTAAAAAAAATAAGGTGGTCGAAACCACAAGAAAATCTTAAATCAACTTGTGAGCATTTAACTCTCGTAAATAATTAAATTTTTAATTTATTTGTTAGACTGGCCTATGTAGCGCATTGCAGGCTGTGTGGTTGGTAACCTATGTTACAGTTAGTATTGGAACATCAGTTTGAAATTGCAGTCGGGTTGGAATCAGTTGCCGCTTCCGATGCGATTTTACAGATTATAATCAATTTCAAATGTTATTTTATATTATACATATTTCTATTCATTTAACATAGAAAAATTACTAAAATATGGATGTATTTCGTTCTTTTGAGCATCAATAATAAATGAAAACAAATAAACAATAAGTTCAATAACAAAACTTTTTTTTACTTAACAGTTGCTTAACAATTTTGAACAAATAAAGAACAAGAGTGTCATTGTCACAAAGATACGCCCGTAAAAGAAGCTTTTTGGGGGAAAAAATTCACCGACCTAAGAGAAACAAATAAAAAACAAACAAGGTAGAGTCATGGTATTTGTGCACCTAATTCATCTCCAAAGCCTCTCTCTGTGTGGTGAGTTGAGGTATCAAAACTATTCCACATATATACTTAAATCTATAATGGAGACAACAAAATAAAAAATCCATCCAAACCAGACAAAGATATGCTCCGGACAATGCGAATGATTTTATTCTTTTATTTTACCTTTGACCTTGAATTGTGATCTTGACCTTGGACCTACGGTCCTGGTTCTTGCGTGTGACACACCGCCTCACCATGCTTTTCACTATTGCCAAGTTATTTGAAAATACATCCATGCTGGACAAAGATGTGCTCTGGACAAAGTGCTAAGAATTGATTCTTAAATTTGACCTTTGACCTTGAATTGTGACCATGACCTTGGACCTTGTGACCTGGTTCTTGCGCCCGACACTCCGTCTCACCATGCTTGTCACTTCTGCAAAGTTATTTGAAAATTCATCCATACTGGACAAAGATATGCTCCAAACAAAGTGTTATGTATTGATTTCTTAAATTTGACCTTTGACCTTGAATAGTGACCTTGACCTTGGACATAAGGACATGGTTCTTGCATGCGGCACTTTGACTCACCAAGCTTGTCACTTCTGCCAAGTTACTTGAAAATACGTTCATATTGGACAAAGATATGCTCTGGACAAAGTGTTATGCATTGATTTCTTATATTTGACTTTTGACCTTGAATTGTAACCTTGACCCTGGACATAGGAACCTGGTTCTTGCGCGCGGCATTCCGCCTCACCATGCTTGTCACTTCTGCCATGTTATTTGAAAATGCATCCATGCTGGACAAAGATATGCTCCAGACAAAGTGTTTAGGATTGATTTCTTAAATTTGACATTTGACCTTGAAATGCAACCTTAACCTTGGACCCAGGGATCCAGTTTTTGCGCGACCTTCCATCTCACCATGCTTGTCACTTCTGACAAGTTATTTGAAAATCCATCCATGCTGGACAAAGATATGCTCCGGACAAAGTGTTAAGGGTTGATTTCTTAAATATGACCTTTGACCTTGAATTGTGACCTTTACCTTGGACCTAGGGACCTGGTTCTTGCACGCGACACTCTGTCTTACCATGCTTGTCACTTCTGCCAAATTATTTGAAAATGCATCCATGCTGGACAAAGTTATGCTCTAGACAGAGCTCCAGATGTTTTTTTCAGTTGAGGGGTATTTCACTCATGTGTAAATTTCAAACACAAAATTTTTTTAGGAGTATTTTATATCACCATAAGCATCATAACAAACGCACATTTGAGTCTAACGCATCACTCTTGCTGTAAATTCTAAGCCATGGAAAACTGGTTTTCCATCTTGACATTCTTTTCAGCAACTTTGTTACCATCATGTTTCTTTTTCTGGACACATTTTATAACGTCAGTTATAAGATTATCAATAATAGGACCGACGATCTTTTCTGAACTTATTGCCAACGATATTGACTTAAAGAAATTGAGCATGTTCATTTAGCTCGCCATGCTCTGTCAAACTTGTAGGACACAACATGCAGATGCTAGTCAAAAGAAGGCAGCATCTCTGTGACTGAGACTGTTATTTTGGATAGCTCCGGCTAAACCTGACAATGTGTGAACGAAAGACGGGAACCAGTTGTGTTTACATGGAAGTGCAAGAATAAAACAGCTGATCGAAAAATACGAAGTAGACAATGGAAGTACGAATAATAATAGGACACAATGCGTATGGTTTATTTAACCATGAGCTTTTTTACTAACTGAAATTTAATTTCATTTGTATTTAGAAACTTTTCATGCTTATTTTACGCAGATCACATCTTATCTGGACTTTTTGCTCCAGACAAAGTTTTAAGGATTGATTTCTTAAATTTGACCGTTGACCTTGAATTGTGACCTTGACCTTGGATGATTGATTATGCAACATCCAAAAGATTTTACATGCCACTTATAATTTTTTCTGATCACTGTCCCATCACTAGTTACAGTAAACCAGATCTTTTATCTTATAACATTGTAGACACACCAGCGTTATTTTAAAGCCTGTTAAACTCTTATTCTTTTATTATATGCTGACAAATTGTTGGTTGACTGAGCAGAGTCTTAGTCCTTGAAAAGGGGTTTGACTTAATAGAAGATAAATAGATTGATTGATAAAAAAGAGGCTAACAATGCCCATATAAAAAGTATCTCAATCATCAACGTTTGGATAGGGCTTACATTACTTACAAGTAAAGCTACCTGGTCGCTAGAAAATTAAGATGGGCAAAAGTGTAGTGTTTGGGCTATAAGGCACTTCAAGCAGCCGTGCTTCTGAGCTAGCTCTCAGTGATGTGCTTTTACTGTCTGCCGACCCCGGTTTGATCCAATCATCCCAATGCTGACGCTTAGGACGCGTTCACTTAAACTCTTGAATTCTTTATGTATGTATTTTGGGCTATTCTAGGATAAAGGCAGTCTATTTCTTATATATATGTTACAGGTTCTGTGTCGTTGGAATTGTATTTATAACGATTCAAGAACAAGTTCAATGTTTTTAATTCTCCAAACAAAGTTTCATAAGGACAAAGCCAGACAGATACAGATGTAAAAATATATTAATATCACAGGAATATAAATTCACTGTTCAACTGCTAAATTACTTCAATGGCAAAAATTGATACAAATCAAGATCTATATAGTCCCAATCAGGAATATGAATTTTACTCAGAACTAACTAAACCCAGTTTCAATCAATCTCTAAGATATGTGTTCACCATGTATCAGACAATTATCCAACCAGTACTAGCTCAACAGTGTTAAGAATTAAAAACAGTTAAAAACACTACACACTGTGTGTTACACAGGTAACATACTCCCTCCTCCAGGAAATATTGTCTCCTGGCAATACAAAACACACAAAAAAATAATACATCCATTACAAATATAAACTATTGATATATTAAGAAATAAAGTAATACTTATTTCTACATCTATATCAGAATTACATTTAAATAATTATGCAAATATGATTTATAAATAATGCATAACAATTTAAATACCAAGTAGTAAATGAATTTAGTCACTTACTTAATCGAAATGATGTACACAATGATTCAATTTGATTCACAGTCAAACCAAAATGTGTATATACCCATTATCGAGACTCCATTTCACAGTACATAATAAAACAATTATAAAAACAGTGAATCCCACAAAATATTCTTCCTGTTTTACATCAGCAATGATAGGACTGTAAACCCAATTACCGTATCTTTCAGGCGGTTTTCTTGTTCTCCTAGGCATAGGGACAGGGGTCGGACGTAGAGCAGATGAGTCTAACACATAGGTTAACGGATTGTTATCAGTGACCACTTCGAAAGAAACACCAGCTAAATAATCCTGAAATTTTTCCGTGACAGCCCTTGAGTGCCAAGAATTCAAGTTTATGAGCAGGATACTTCTTTTCACTGTTCTTAAGACCACGACTAGCATAAGCGATCACCCGCTGTTCACCATTCTGAACCTGATACAAAACAGCTCCAAGGCCAGAAGTAGAACTGTCAGTGTGCAGAATAAAAGGTTGTGTGTAATCTGCATAGGCAAGGATAGGGGCAAATGTAAGACATGAAATCAAGGTATCAAATGCCTATGCAGATTACACAGCAAGATTACACAGGGTGAAGTTTCAGTCATTGATGATCTTTCATCTAAATTACCCAAACAGATGCATTGTCATGATTCTCCTATTTCAGATTCGGGAATCAAGATCAACAAAGAAAATCTGTCTCCTGAACAACTTCAAAGAGTGTATGAAGTTCTGGGTAACTGCAAAGAGGTATTTTCCACTGGTCCTACTGATATAGGTCGCACTGATATCTTAAAGCACAAAATTGTTTAGATGATCCAAAACCTTTCAAACAACCTTACATGAAAATCCCTCATGGGATGTACGAGGAGGTGAGACAGCACATACGAGAGATGCTGGATGCAGGTGTGATCCGTCACTCTGAAAGTCCTTTCTCGAGTAATGTTGTTCTTGTTCGTAAGAAAGATGGCAGTTTGCGTTTTTGTATAGACTGGCGTCAGTTGAATTCCAAAACTAGAAAGGATGCTTACATGTTGCCTCGTTTTGATGACATTACTGATTGTTTAGTTGGTGCTACCTTGTTCTCCAAATTAGACCTCCGTTCCGGCTATTGGAATGTTGAGCTTGAGGAGGAATCCAAACCATACACTGCCTTTTCAGTTGGTAATCTTGGATTCTATGAATGGAATCGTACGGGTTTTGGTTTGACTAACGCGTGTGCAACATTTCAAAGATTGACTGAGCGTTGTATGGGAGACCTTAATATCCGAGAATGTCTAGTGTTCCTCGATGACATTTTGATTTTCTCTCGTACGTTTGATGAGCATTTGACACGGCTTTCTTCCGTGCTCTCTCAGCTAGAATGTTATGGTTTGAAGCTGAAACCTTCAAAATGTGAACTGTTCATGTCTTCAGTTTCATATCTTGGTCATGTCATTTCAGATAAAGGGATTCATACAGATCCAGAAAAGGTTGCCGCAGTCAGAACCAGGCCTGTGCCCCAGAATGTGAAAGAATTGAGGCAGTTTCTGGGTTTTACCAGATATTACAGAAGGTTTGTCAAAGGTTATTCTTCTATAGTTGAGCCTTTAAATTCTCTTCTGAAAGGTCATTGTCTGAAACTTCAGAAAGTTTACACATGTTGGTTTTTGGAGCAAAAGTGATACACTTGACCGACAGATTGCACACACGAACAACAACTTTTGTGTGTGAACCGGACTGTTTCAACTGAATTACCCTGGGGCAAACTGTATAGTTTGGATTGCCACATTCCAAATTTTCTGTTACGACCTGTGAAATATTGTGATGAATATTTCTGGCAATACAGTTGATATTCTTAGTTTCAAATGGTCCAAGTTTTAAAGACTTTTTACCTGACAGCTTAGCATTGAATTCGATAATGTGCAAACTATCGATTGCTATTTGCCACTCTTCAGGAACATCTTGTGATTGGATAGTATCACGGACAAGTCGAATGATGTTTGTACCCAAAATCACTGGACATGAACAGTTGAATTTGTTGTCTGGGACAACCAAAATTGGTGCATAAATAGGTGACTCCAAGCATGACATTTGAAGTGAACATTCAATATACCGAAGATAATGAATTTTTGAACCATCAGCTGTAGAAATTTCTAAACCAAGGTTTTCAATATCAAAAATCTCTGGTTTGTCTGATAATTTCATGTAAGCTGATTCAGAAATAGTAGAAACCATAGGACCAGTATCAATGAGACACTTCAATGGTTCACCATTGATCATCACCATAGAACTATTCGACACACCAACTATTCTATCAGCAAGGCCATTAGACTCACCTACCCCCGTTTGGCCCATAACAGGGGCGGTCACTCTTGGCGACTGCGACTGGAAATTGTAGCCACGACCTTTGTATGAGTTCATGCCCCTGCCTCGACCACGGTTGTTAAACGGCCTGGATCTGTTGTTCTGAAACGGAGGATTCTCAACTCCTTGTCCACCATGTGGCTGAGAAAAAGAAGGAGCATGCATTGATTGCTTTTGTGATGTAAAACATTCTAAAATCTGATCCAGTTTAGAACTATATCTGGCATCAAGTCTGGATTCAACCGCCGAAATCTCATTCTTCAAAGACAATTCAAGTTTTGAAAGTTTTGAGTCAATAGATTCTCCTTGATCTGAAACAACAGAAGATGCATGGCACTGTTTTGTTTTAGAAGAGGATGACTGAGAAGAAATACTTATTTCCTTGTCAACCATACGAATCTCTCTGAGTAGAACATTGAAGTCAGTGATTGTGTCATACTTGTGTCTAGTCTGAGACTTCAACTTCTCTGAAAATAAAGAGGTCCAAAATTTGTATCTTAACAGATCATTTTTGGCATCTTTTGTCAAATGACCATTTTCAATGGCAACTTGCAATAATGTTTCAAGACGACAAGCAAAAGAAGTAATAGATTCATCATGTTTCTGAACAGTATTAAAAAATTCTTGCATCAAACTGCCCTTGGTGGAAATATCACCAAACATAGCACTAATTTGGTTAAAACATCTTCCACAGAAGCAAATTCACCAAGAGGAATATTCAGTTTACGTGCAGAACCTCGGACAGAACGTCGGATAGCTTGCATTAAAACATTTTCTGTGATATCTGGATCATTCAGACAACATCTAACTTCAAAACGCCATTCGTTATAAGCGACATCGCCTTTTGTTAATGGTTCATCACCAGACAAACAAGGTAATTTGGGTATAAAAGGAGCAATACTATACCTTAACCCATGATCTACCTGACCATTGATTTCTGGAGTAGATGTGTTCAGAAATCCACGCCCCCTTCCGACTACTTTAGGGGTCTGTAATTTCTCAAAATTACTACCTTCAGCCATCGTGAAAATAACAATTCAACAATTACATATAAAACAACTGCAAATTGCAAAAAAATTTCAAATGATATGGACACTATTAAAAATTTACACTAATTTTCCCACATTCAGCAATTTACTCACATCAAAAAATATCCCACAAAAACGGACAATAAATATAATCTTTAGAAAATAAACTGACTATCTTAAATAACAAAAGTTACAATCTATAAGCAAAAATTAAATAGTAATGAAAAAAACAACAAAAAAACTACAACTTCTGCAAGTCGGTATAAATACTATCAATAAAGTAGTAATGTTATGAAATTTAATTCATGATAATGCAAAATTTATTCTGCTTTTATAAATGGTAATCTATAATTAAATAAGCAGCATTTACTGAGATATGTCCTATTGTATAGTCCTAATCCAAATAAACACAAGCACAAACAAAATCACATTCACTAAGAAATGTCACTGTCACAAGTATACAGTCTATACAGTATGTGTTGAAGACATCTGTTAATGACTTCTTGGCGTGGTCCTTGGTATGGAAAGTTCTTGGCCCGTCTATGACGTCCGAATAATCCAATGCACAGCCAACGTAATGTTCAAATATCCATGCCACACAGGAATTATCTGGGTTGGTGATCGGGATACACACCCACGATGAATGGTCAGCACACACGGAGATCGATCGTGATCAAGGTACTGCATACGTCCACCAGCGTGTAACCTCAAGGTATAACGTCTGTTGTTAGTTACAACAACACCAGCACTGCAGTAGTAGTGACGTGTTAAACATCTGGTTAACAGAAGAAAGAATAATCTTCAATGTAGACTGCGAAGACTTCCGGATATAGGCAGCCTATGTAGATACGTGCCCGTCTTCCTCGTCTACAACTCTGTCTGGCTTTGTAGAAGTGGTCCTGCCGGGATTGCCATTTGTTACAGGTTCTGAGTCGTTGGAATTGTATTTATAACGATTCAAGAACAAGTTCACTGTTTTTAATTATCCAAACAAAGTTTCATAAGGACAAAGCCAGACACATACAGATGTAAAAATATATTAATATCACAGGAATATAAATTCACTGTTCAACTGCTAAATTACTTCAATGGCAAAAATTGATACAAATCAAGATCTATATAGTCCCAATCAGGAATATGAATTTTACATCAGAACTAACTAAACCCAGTTTCAATCAATCTCTAAGATACATGTTCACCATGTATCAGACAATTATCCAATCAGTACTAGCTCAACAGTGTTAAGAATTAAAAACAGTTAAAAACACTACACACTGTGTGTTACACAGGTAACATATACATCTGCTTGTCGAAGATGCATTATGTATTGCGTGTTTAACTTGTATTTAATAAAAAAGTGTGCAATGTTCGGATTGAAAAACAGTTCGGACGCAACTGTCACACATCATGGACACTTTTATAGCACGATTTATTCTCCAAGTCTTTTTAGAAGTAAATGTACTATTTGGTTTTAATATAATTCATTTTTTTAAGAATACGATATTTTATTGTATTTACCTTCATAACCTCGACTAGTGTCATTGTTTTTCATCTTTTGATGCCAAATGTCAAAAGTTTATTTGTGTTGTGTCAAATCGGGTTACACCACACTAAACTTTCTGTGGACCAACGGACGGAAAATCATTGACATTCAAATAATTAAAATAAATCTTCAATGACCAAACACAATTAAGAAAGATAATTATTCTTAACATGGTGTTATTTATTCATATCTATTTTATTTTGTATAAATAATAATTGGAAAATTTCAAACTCATCACAGTTATCTCTCCTAGAACGTTGATGCAGTCAGCATAGATACAGAAGGGGAGACCACTGTGAAACACGTATGTGAAGATGGTTATTAAGTCGTATATGACATTTATATTAAAATTATGCATCATACATGCATCTTAATTTAAGAAACAACCGTTTGAAATGTGTAAATAAATATATTTCAGAAAAGATTTTTTTTTCACTAAGCTCAATAGCTTAATATTCAACCCGCTCACTAGATCTATAGATCTATGTCTACACTATCGAATGTAAATGAATACAACAGCATTTCAAACTGAACTCGCATAAATTATGTAAGATCTTTAAAAAGAAGTTGCATAACAACAGTTTAGGGAAAGATCCAGAGCAAAATATCAGGGTGCCGCACTCTGCTCCTTTTTGGCTCCCCCTGCTGCCCCACTGGGCTGGTAAACAAAGGATTGTTTAATATCTATCGAAATTGTATAAAGTATATTTATGCAAATAGAAAATGACAAATCGTAAACGACCAAAATTAGAAAAAAATTAGAAAAACCTGGGTTAAATTTATTGTTTATTCTGAAATTACGAGAGCAATTTACTTTATATATCTTGTGGAACAATCATTACAATATTAATAAAACATAATAATAAAAACACATTTGCCACCGACATTTATAATTGTTTCTTTTTTTAAATGTTATTGGACACATTTAATAAATGTTAATAAATTAACCAGTCTCATGAAGTACAATTCCGCTAAAGCACGTGCATTTTTTATTCTTCACTGTTCCAGTTAACATTCAGAATTTGATTCGTCATTTTGTTCATCGGCTATTTCAACAGACATATCTTCAAGTGTATTAAAACTTTTCTCTGTATTTCTGAGGACTGTTTGGTCTTGATCATTACTAGACATATTTTCGTGTGAACTATCTTTACATAAATCACTTTCAATGGAATGCCGTTCCCCTACTTCGGCTATTTGTTCTTTTATATTATTACCAAGATCAGTACCAAAAGTTTCAATTACACCCATGTTGTGATGGCTCGGCGAACCTTCATCGGAAGAAGCGGAGCTGGAGCTGTCGTCACGGTCAGATGAAGATTCATGAGTAGAACCATCGGCATCGAAGTTAAAATCTCCTGCTGAAATCTTGCTCTTTGTTTCAGCCATCTTGTTGGTTGTCTCTTCAAGAGCCATTTCTCTTAATTTTGAGGTCTGGACGATTTCTTCCAGAATTGAATTATCAAAAAAAGTGTCGCTTAATGTTGACATCTGTGTGGTTTCTTCCAGATTTGAACCTTTAACAGGAATTTCACGTAATGTTGAAGTCAGTTGGGTGTCTCCCAGATTTGACTTATCAAAAGGAGTTTCACGCAATGTTGTAGTCAGGTCGGTGTCTCCCAGATTTGACTTATCAACTGGAATTTCACTTAATGTCGAAGTCAGGTCGGAGTCTCCCAGATTTGACTTTTCAACAGACATTTCACTTAATCTGGAGGACGGGATGGTTTCTGCAATATTTGTGTTGTCGGACTCTTCCTTTTCATTGCGTACATTTTTAACCTCTTCAATCAGGTTTATCACAGATACATTAGTTTCTGAAACTATTTCCGTTCTAGAATCTGCGTTACAATTACTGCTTTCAATGGAACTTGTTTCTGTTTCGTCACTGGTGGATTCATTTGCATCGTCGGTACTATATGTGCGCACATCTTCATCATTGCCGCTTTTTTGACGTTCATTGCAGTCTGTGTTTGTTTTCTTTTGGAAGATTTTGTCAAAGCAAAGCCTTTCTACTGAAGCGGTATGTAACTCTTGTAGACTCGAAGACAGATCTTGTGTGTCGGCATCGAATGATGTTTGGGTCTCAGTCAGCTTTGGAAAGGAACTGTTATTGGGAATTAAACTGGTGGTATTTATTTGAGGCGACGATTTTGAAATCTTTTCTGGCTTCTTATTCGAGCTATCTGCTGCGTAATTAATTTCAACACCTATGTCGTTGAGGGTGAATGCTCTTCGACCTCTTCGCGGACTAACAGATGGCGTGCAATCTAAATGCACCGGGTTAGGAGTTTCCGGTTCAAAAATAATGGAGTCTTGAATCAGAACACTTTGTGGTTCACTTTCCAAAACTAAGTGTTCAGAAGATAGTGTTAATGATAACCGTTTTGGGAATGCTGATTTTAATTGTTTCGGATTTAAATGTTCCATACTTGATGAATGTGAACTTTCCTTGTTACTGATATCATCTTCTTGATTAAAATCCATACTGTCAGTACTGTCGATATTATGTGTTCCATTTATATCATTATTTATTTCTAAATTTACAGTAATTGAACTGTTTTGGGTAGTTTCTTCGTCAGTTATGTTTGCAATCTCAGTACCATCGACAATTTGTTTTTCTTTTAATATAAGACTGCTCTTTTCAGACTCCGGTACCTCTTGATCGGCCTTGGGTTCAATTACGTTTTCCACGTCGTTTAGCTTACTGTTATCAGTATCTAACCTAAGTGCATATTTTTGCTGTTCAGTGACTGGATTGAAATCATTTGCAAAATCCGTAAGCTCCGATTCCTGTACAATCATTTCTAATGCTTCAAATTCTTCTTCACTCGTCGTTTTTAATTGCCCATTGATGCGTTCGTTCTCTAAAGCGGAAATTTGTGCTAGCTGTTGGTGTTTCATTTCACGAACGTGAAACAAACCATCTGTGTCGCTCTTTGACCGTTCCTTTGGTTCAATTTCATCTGAATTGTCAGCGTTGGAGTCACGAGTAACAAAGAAGTCACTTTTTGATCTAGCCTTCAGTCTGTTGTCAAATGTTTCCGCACACGAGATACTTATTGTATGCGTGTCTGTACTTTCATTTCCATAACTTATTTCACTTGCAGTCCGTTTGCCTAAATCGGATTCACTTGCATATTCAAAACCTGCCTCTATATCAACACGCTCAAGGTCGTACGCTCTAATCAGTGTTGCTCGTCTACGAGGTCGGTCCCTTGCAATATTTTTCTGAGACCTTTCAGGGACTGGATCCGTTTCTACTGGTGTGGCTTCCACCTCAACCTTTGTTTCCACATTCTCGCCTATTGAGTCACATTCAGCCTCTCCCGTTCTTTTGCAAATGTCTTCAGGGATTTCATCTCCACCGTTAAAGCCAGCGTTGACTTGTCCACTCTCTGTGTCTTCCGCAATATCCGCCATAGGGGGATTCCGCATAGACAATCTGTTGAACATCTTCTCTTTCTCTACTCCTACAAGGATCATAGTGGACTGTCTGTTGTTGTATGCGGGGTTACTAAATGTGCTGAAATTGCGTCCTATGCCCATTCGCACCGGGTATTTCTTACGGTACCAGGTATAGAATATGAGCGCCGCTATACCAATCAGAATGACGGGAACCAATACGCCTACCACGATGTTTGTGATCTTCGTTTGATCATTTTGTTCAGCACCATCACCCTTCTGTGCCTGGAATGCATATGATTGTGGGAATTATTTAAAACATATTAAATCTATTAATAGTGTTGTAATATTTACATTTGAATCACAGGAATAACTTTATATGAGGCACGGGTAGAAAATATAAATAGGAATTAGCGTTCACTTTAATTTCGCACGTGATTCGTATTTATGTTCTATTTCCGCACAATACTGTAAGCTATATATAAAGATTTTCGTTTGAGAATTATTACATTCAAGTAATTGTAATGAGTAAGAGTTGAATGTTTAAAAAGCAAAAGAAATAAAAACATTAGGTCCATCTTTTTGTAGAAATGTAATATATGTTTTAAAAATAAGCTGACTAGGTCTAGTAACAAAGTTATGTAAGTACGTGCCTCTACCGGAATTTGGTCTTACCGCTGTAATTGGAGGAAACGGCGAAGAGCTGGCGAAAAGTCTCGACGCAGATGTGTTATAAACCGGAAGTGACGTTGTCGATGAAACAACTACTGAGCTTGAAGGAGTTAGTGAAGAGCCGAAGCCAGATGTAAACGCTGATGTTTTATAAACCGGAAGTGACGTTATGAATGACGCCACCACTGAGCTGCCGCTACCAAAAATTGTGGTCTTCTCGATAGACGTCACTGGCGCCATTGTTCAGTCGGTTAAGGTTGATGCAAAGATTCCGTATCTGTACAGTGCAAAAAAAGAGTATAGATTTAGTCGGGTTCCTTATTAATAATTAACATACATTCAGTAAGAAAGGTACTTAAGGTAGTTTAAGGTATTTCAAATAGACAATTAGATCCAAAAAGAAAAAAAGAACTCCATTGCAGGTGTTGGTGATGTCAGGCACATCTGCACGAACATGTCAACCTATTATATTACCTTTTGTGATATGTTCCGTACTGATCCATACGAAAAGTATGCATAAGGCCAAAAGAAAAAAATAGTGTATTATGAACTGATTGCCGGACAATGCAAACATATTGATAACTGTAATGCCGCGAAAATAGCAAATTTAGTGTTAAGGCATTATTAATTACGTCAATGATACGATTTCTTGCTTATTTTGACAATATTACCACTGCAGTTGTATCATGGAATATATTAATAATGCAGTTATTGAACCATAGTCGTTTTTGCCCTGTAATTAATGGCAAGGAACTGAAACAACAACAACTAGTACACATGTCCGCTTTACACCAAGAAATCGGTGGAGAATTAAAATAGAGTTTACAGATTTTAATAGTGTCCCTGAACAACAAAACGATTCAGGAGTGCCAAATACTGATAACAGTAAGGTTAACGAAGTGGGAATTTTTATGACACACAATGACGATATAGAAGTACAGGAGTCTGGAAAGATTTTCTATAATCATCATCGTCAGTCATAATAGATCTAAAGTTTTAAAACATACTGCAATATATCGGTAGCCAATGGCATGAACATTGTATTACAGTCCATATGTTTGGAGAAATTTCTATGTTTTGTTTTAGAAAGAAAAAAAGGGATTCTGATAGAGATTACACTGTTTTTCGTGGTATATATTCACAAAGGTCACGTTTGTGTGGTGTGAGTAGTACAGATTTGTCATATGCGCTAATCTCGGTTCGTGATTTTATTAGATAACTTTCGTAACGCTATCGTAGCTTGAAATCATTGTCGAATAACACCAAGTATTATTATAATTCAGATAAATGACTTTCTGTGATAATAAATCTTGATAAATGATAAATCGTTTGGGTTTATGTACAACGGTATAAAAATTGTGTATGTCACGTCGTTTACGCTCAGCATGGTCATTCGCATGGCAGTTTGAATACGAATATTTCATTATTTTGGAAGACTAGTAATCGTTGATCGAGCGCGTTCTATTGAAGTTGTGTAAGGAAATGAAATAATCCTGTCAATTATACATAGTTTACAAAGTATTAAATAATTAGTGTATAAGCACATTTTATTTAAATTTGAATATACATTTAAAGCCTATTATTAAAAATAACACAACAATATTCTGTATGTGTTTGAGGTTTTGGTTATTTTATACACGTACATGTGAGTGTACACGTGAATGTTATGATTTAGGATTTTAAGTTAAAACAATAGCAAACTATATATTTTAAGTTTAAGCACTGTGAAACACATGTTGAAATTTTTATTATACAAAAGAGTAGCTATTGTACTGTCACGAGTTTAAATATCAATTAATACAACGTTCCCATGTACACAATCGTTTAGGTGGATGCCAAGAAAAACGTCAGTTGCCGACTTTAGAACAAACCACAATCACAGAATGAAGTTTGAAAGCTAAAGAAACAACAAGAAACACACAAACAAACAAACAAAGAAACGAAGATAACCATCTAGTAAGAGAAAACAATAGCTGTAACATTTGAAACAAAAATTCTTACTTACATTTTATTAAGTATCCATCTTTACGAGTAATACGTCCGTGATATGCGTGCTTGTCACTGGATAGGGGGGCGTGAATCAATTAAGATAACTGCTTGCGTTAGACAACATTATCTTAGCGATAGTTAATTGCATTTACAATACTTACACTATGCGATAAATGTATATGACGTTCACAAACTGCTTCTTATTTCACCAGCTATTGGTGATATGACAACCGAACGAGAACCTTAAAGACATTTGGTGTTGTAGTTTCCCTTAAAACAAGTGTATTCCCATGCATGATTTTTTTTTATGGAGAAATCACGTTATTGTGGTCAGTAAAGTATTTAAATTTCGAGGGTCGTCTAATAAACCTAGACTAGTGTGGTATCAAGAATAAAGGCATTGGTACAACAAATTGAGAAACATACGTAATTATAAACAAAGCAATATGGGTTTTCTGTGCAAATTTACTTATTAGTGGTCAGAAACTTACCAAGTGATTTGAGTTTGTAAATTGTTGAAAGTATTATATTTTTCAAACTTCAAATGCTGTACAACATGTTTCATAGACGGCCCTCAAAATGACTTGTTCTGGTTATGACAATTGATATAAGTTCAACATTTATTTTCTAATGATCTTATTTTCTCGTAAGAAGGACAGTTTTGCTTTATAATATTAGCTGCAGTACCGTTTAACAATGTTAAATCCAAGAAAGGGGTATTATAAAAATAATATCATTAAAATCTGTAACAGCTTCTTCCAACATTTTGAGCCAATAGTTTACGAACATGATTTTTTTTAATTCATATAACATATCTGACATTGCCGGTAATTGTGCCATCTTGGAAGAGATCCAGTCTGAGGAAATAGGACTGTCATTCACAAAGCTCCTTTATAGAAACAAGTATATTAAGTTGTAATAAAGTGGAAATTTCAGATCTTTTTGTCTGTGTGAAATGCTGTGACTTCGACCTCTGTTCATAACAAGGGGAAAACAAGAAACATCTGTACAAAATTAATAAGTGTAAACACTTTACTATAAAAGACCTATGCATTAAGCCAAGGATCTGCCAATAAACAATGTGTGTTATAAATAGATCTCTGATAAAGCAGGCACAGCCAGAAGTAATTGCATTATTTGAAGATATTTGCTCGTATGGTTTGCATTATTTAAAGATATTTGCTCGTAAGGTTTTACTAAGGAGCTGTGTGAAAGCGGCCCTTGTGCTGCACCCTGCTCCATTTGTCTCTCCCCTGCTGCCCCTCTGGGGCTGATCAACATCCTCATGTTTAATAGATTTTTTGAATTGAAATCAGCATTGGCACTTTAAAATACTAATATAATTACCAAATATGTACCGATTAGCAAATATAATTTAACGTATTTTTTTGTATATAAAGTATATTAAAATAATGCATGGATATGACAATGAATTTTTTTTAATGAAATGGGCATTGGCACTTTTAAATCCAAATATAATTACACCATATGTACTGATTAGCAAATATAATTTAAAGTGTTATTTTTTATATTAAGTCTAAATAATGTATGAATATAACTTGGTAACTTGTATATCTGGGTATACATTAAATCCATTTGCAGCAGTGCACCACGACCCAAATGCATTGTTCATTGCCATATACATGTATAATGATTGTCAACGGTGTTATTATTATATGAATGCATGCGTTTGTCGAAAATACGATGTCACAAGTAGTATTTTCCATTAGCACTCCAATTAAGTATACACATCGCTAACGTATTTCTAAACTAAATGCATTGTTCATTACCATAAACATGTTTAATGATTGTCAACTGTTTCATTACTATATAAATGCATGCGTTTGTTCCGAAATACGACAGGTCACAAGTAGTATTTTCCATTAGCACTCCAAATATAAACATTGCTATTAAACGTATTTCTAAACTATTTTATTGTCATCAAGACAATAATATGCCTGAAAAATGTCGATTGACCAACGAAAGCGGACAAGTTCTACCTTACAGATGGAGTTTAGATTCAGCAAATAATGCAGATTAAAACGTTTCTAGTATCACATTGTTTGGGAGATGAACAAAGCATATAACAGTCTACAGTTTTCTTGAGTCGTTTGTCAAATATACAACGCATGTAACAGACTAAAGAATTTGTGTGTATTAAGTTGTTTGTGAAATATACAACGCGTGTAACAGACTAAAGATTTTTGAGTATGAAGTTGTATGTGAAATATACAACGCATGTAACAGACTAAAGATGTGTGTGTATCAAGTTGTTAGTGAAGTACATAACGCGTGTAACAAACTAAAGATTTTAGAGTATCAAGTTGTTAGTGAAGTATGCAACGCAATTGTGTTGTATGAAGTCGTTTTTACATTGTACACATCATATAACAGACCAATCTTTTTTGAGCATCAAGTCATTTTTGACATGTATAAAACATGTAACAGATCATTTCGTTTCAGCATCAAGTCAGTTGTGAATGTATAAATCACAAATCACGTAACAGACCAAAGCCGTTTAGCCCCAAGTCGTTTGTGAATGTACAAAGCAGGTCACAGACTAAAGCCTTTTAGCATCAAGTCGTTTGTGAATGTACAATGCAGGTCACAGACCAAAGCCGTTTAGCCTTAAGTCGTTTGTGAATGTACAATGCCGGTAACAGACCAAAGCCGTTTAGCCTTAAGTCGTTTGTGAATGTACAATGCAGGTAACAGACCAAAGCCTTTTATCCTTCAGTCGTTTGTGAATGTACAATGCAAGTAATAGATCAAAGTCGTTTAGCCTTAAGTCGTTTGTGAATGTACAATGCAGGTAACAGACCAAAGCCGTTTAGCCTTAAGTCGTTTGTGAATGTACAATGCAGGTAACAGACTAAAGCCTTTTTAGCCTTAAGTCGTTTGTGAATGTACAATGCAGGTAACAGATCAAAGTCGTTTAGCCTTAAGTCGTTTGTGAATGTACAATGCAGGTCACAGACCAAAGCCGTTTAGCCTTAAGTCGTTTGTGAATGTACAATGCAGGTCACAGACCAAAGCCGTTTAGCCTTAAGTCGTTTGTGAATGTACAAAACAGGTAACAGACCAAAGCCTTTTAGCCTTAAGTCGTTTGTGAATGTACAATGCAGGTAACAGATCAAAACTGTTTAACCTTAAGTCGTTTGTGAATGTACAAAGCAGGTAACAGACCAAAGCCGTTTAGCCTTAAGTCGTTTGTTAATGTACAATATAGGTAACAGACCAACGCCGTTTAGCCTTAAGTCGTTTGTGAATGTACAATGCAGGTAACAGACCAAAGCCTTTTAGCCTTCAGTCGTTTGTGAATGTACAATGCAGGTAACAGATCAAAGCCGTTTAGCCTTAAGTCGTTTGTGAATGTACAATGCAGGTAACAGACCAAAGCCGTTTAACCTTAAGTCGTATGTGAATATACAATGCAGGTAACAGACCGAAGCCGTTTAGCCTTAAGTCGTTTGTGAATATACAATGCAGGCAACAGATCAAAGCCGTTTAGCCTTAAGTCGTTTGTGAATGTACAATGCAGGTATTTTAGCCTTAAGTCGTTTGTGAATGTACAATGCAGGTAACAGACCGAAGCCGTTTAGCCTTAAGTCGTTTGTGAATGTGCAATGCAGGTAACAGACCAAAGCCTTTTAGCCTTAAGTCGTTTGTGAATGTTCAATGCAGGTAACAGATCAAAGCCGTTTAGCCTTAAGTCGTTTGTGAATGTACAATGCAGGTAACAGACTAAAGCCTTTTAGCCTTAAGTCGTTTGTGAATGTGTAAAGCCTGTAACAGACCGAAGCCGTTTAGCATCAAGTCGTTTGTGAATGTACAAAGCAAATAACAGACCAAAGTTTTTTAGCATCAAGTCGTCTGTGAATGTACAATGCAGGTAACAGACCAAAACTTTTTAGCATCAAGTCGTTTGTGAATGTACAATGCAGGTAACAGACCAAAACTTTTCAGTATCAAGTCGTTTGTGAATGTACAATACAGGTAACAGACCAAAGCTTTTTAGCATCAAGTCGTTTGTGAATGTACAATGCAGGTAACAGACCAAAGCTTTTTAGCATCAAATCGTTTGTGAATGTACAATGCAGGTGACAGACAAAAGCTTTTTAGCATCAAGTCGTTTGTGATTGTATAAAGCATGTAGCAGACCAAAGCATTTTAGCACCAAGTCGTTTGTGAATGTACAAAGCAGGTAACAGACAAAAGCTTTGTGAGATTCCTGGATTCAGACAGTGATCCGGTCACCACAAAAATCTTATATTATTATAGGCCCAGTTTTAGCATTTCCTAATAAATTTCACCCACATCCGGTTATAACTTTTCTGCTTAAACTTGCTAACAAACAGACAAACAAACCAACGCCGTCAAAACATAATGTTTTAATAATTAAAAAAAATCACACGACACTCTTTTTTGTAAGCATTATAGTAGCCGGGGGTAAAATTTTATGGCTATTCTGATAATGAAATACGTCATAATATTAAATTCTCGAACCATTTTATTACGTTCATCTCAGTATTTTTTTGTGCATTACCAAACGATGATGCAATAAATAGACCAAGCACGATATTGGTGCAATCTTAAAGTGAGTTATTTCTCAGAAGATGATATTTATGCCATTGTTAGATATACTTATTTATTAAGTTAAGTGTATATTGTAATCCTGTATATTATTGAACCTGTTTCCCCGTTTGAGCGTACCATACATGAATAAAAGCGTCTAAACGAAGGCATGTGTACAAAACATACATATGTACAAAAGGACATCTTCAAGTACATTTTCACTACGTTTTTCACACACGTAATATAAGTTAACATAAATCGTACTTAGCCTTGCAGGAAAAATATGGCATAAATGTTTCACAGAACTACATAAACAGAACCAGTATAGCTTCTTACAAAATAGGAAATTAAGACAACCAACGATCGTTCGTAGTCTCTACGTATACACACGGAAAAGGTTCCATCTTACATTATTGTTTTATTTTAAGGGACTCTGGCTACGAAAAGGGCTTCAAGGTGGACAATGTAATAAAACTATATGATTTTAAAATAATGATACTGGCATATAATAAAGTGAAAATGAGGTATACATGTAATGAGAAAATGGTTCACCCATTCTGAGAAAAAAATCATTATACGATACAGCCCGTGTTTGCTGGGCACTTTCCTTGTTTACACTTCAAAGTCAGTATTGGTAGTATCTTGTATAACCGTAGTTGCACACGTTATGTTACACAACAGAACATCGTATTTGGTTAGAGCGATGTCTTTCGTCATGTATTCTTATGGCTTCTAAGTCTGGAGTTCAAAATCCACTGTTGTTATTTTTTCAAGCTTGTTTTCTTAATAATTGTACAGAAAACCGCATTATGTTCTATATTATATATATTGTATACAACTGAGATGCTTTGGCACTGTGCCATTCCATAATATAATATCATTGATATTGGCATAATTGCAGTAGAAAATCACATTTTGTAGACATATTCCCTTTAACGAACTAACTGAAACCGGAAGTGAGAATGTTGACATGATAGCGGAGTGTAATGTATCCTCAGGTGTCCATTAGTGCACGGCGATTGTATCAAATGATGTGAGGAAATCTATTCTCGGTAACGCAGGCTTGATTTATTCTACATTTATGTGATAATATCATTTCACACTGCATACCACGCCTAAATAATCAACGCTGAATGAAACCGTATTCATGCAGAAACTACAGTGATTGTATTAATGTATGAAAGTGAAACTAACATGTAAAAGATGTAAAGTTAAAAAAAAATTGAATTGCTTTGCGGAAATATCCTAAAAATCATTTTACATTACGTATTGCAAAATTATAACAATTCGATTGGGCATGTAGAACTTGTTTTCATAAGCATTTACACACAAACTTAGTGATAAATTATCACAATATGTGCGTAAATCATTGATATCCCATTAATTGAAAAGTTACGGTAAACCATTTGGAAGCAGGAAACTGTTGAATTCGCATTTGATTACAACAATTTTAGCAACGTGAAGCAGATCATTGGCGAAAACGTTTTGTCGATTGCATGTTTACGCTCACAATATTATACGCAAAATGTCACATTAATGTCTTAAACCGCGTACAGCAAGTTAAAGATCATAATAAAGTTAATTTTTTTCTGGAATCATTGTGGCGATTTTTATGAAGAAAAAAACAAGGCCTAACTACTTTGTCCGGCATAGTTTAAATTTTCATGAAGTTAATTATTCGTAATTTTACGCGAGAAGTTATACCATTTCGCAAAAAAACGATTATCTTATGTAGTGGTATTTTTCACGGTGTTCATGGTATTTAAAAGAATGTCGCCATGCAACATGGAACACTGTCCAGTATTAATTGGTCTCGAACTTCTGAACTGTGCTCTGGTAGCTGATTTCCATTCAATCAAACTGACAGTTAGTAGATAGATGAGACCGAATCACGTACTTACCTAGGTCAGTAGCATATATGTATAGGATACGTGTCGATGTCCTTGTAAAAATATATTTTGTTTCATTAGTGGTTATAATCCGAAGTGGCAGCGTTATTTTTCTATGGCAACTAATGAAATAAAGAACAGTCTTACATTGAATTCAACCGGTTTTCTTTGTGTGTGTGATTGTATCGAGAAATAAACAGAATAGCTGCATGCTATCGTTTCAGTTTTAAGTCCCTTTGTAGAGCCTCGCGAGAGAATCGACAAGCGGTATAACTCAAAGCCTTATGACGTCAAAGGCTATTTCAAAGCATGCCGTTCTTTGACCTCCAGAGATAATAACAGAGTCCCATACTTTGTACGACGCAGTCGTTAAATGATTATTTTTTGTTATTTATTTTCCGTCTTCCGCTGCGCAAGATAGCAACCGTATACAAAACTGAATATTGCACATGATAACGATTATACATCACTGTGTACACACCTGTCAGAGACTGAGCTGTGTAAGTTTGCGTAATGTACCGAGAATGATGCAGTGCTGGTCTTGACCCCTAATAATATTTTTAAAAGTTCAACTGAACTTTATCTAATAGTCATTTCCGAATCCCAACATTCACAACCATGTAAAATAGTAGGTATAATCATTTTGTTATAATATAATATTATATAAATATTATATAAATATAATATAATATAATATATCAAGTTCATTTCAATGGGTAATGCTAGATTACTACGTGTATTGATAGGACGATACATAGCTTTGGTTGCCGGTTCGGCCAAATTCTTTTTTGTCTGGAAAAATGAACCACTACTGTGAAAAAAAAACAATTTCAATTGCATTACCTTTATAATTATTACATAACTGGCTGGTCTATATTTACTAAAAACAACACTTTTTGATTTTGATGTTTTAACAGTTAATTTCCAAAGATAACAGTACTGTTAGTATAAATTCAAACAATTCTGTAAATAATTAACCGACTATGATACGATAATAGAGAAAAACAACACAAACAGTTAAAAAAAAATTAGAATGTCATTATGACTCATTGCAACACTCCATTAACAACATTACTATTATTGAAGCATGTAGTTTGATCGTTCAAATAAAATGAAAAGAGCACAGGGCATAAACTTCCTCCTTGTCTTTCACCAATGGAACATGAAGAATCGTTTGTAAATTGGCCATCAGCACAATTCTACATATTCTTAACGTTTAACAATATTTAGTAATTTTCCACTTACGTTCTATACTGACCTAATTTGTACGGCAACAAAATCCTATTGATAGTATCAAATTCATTATTTAAATCAATAAATACACATACTATTGTTTTCTGTTGGGCCCCGAGAATATTAATGAGCGATTGCAAGACAACCTATTGTCAACTGTTGAAAATTGTTTACGAAATTCTGTTTGATGTTCAGTAATAAGGTTATATACCTCGTACATTTTTCTAACGTTAGTTTA
Organism: Congeria kusceri; assembly: GCA_027627225.1. Classification (NCBI taxonomy): domain Eukaryota; kingdom Metazoa; phylum Mollusca; class Bivalvia; order Myida; family Dreissenidae; genus Congeria; species Congeria kusceri. Next base: position 89,081,083 of record CM051024.1, read on the forward strand.
GAACTGAAGTGAATAATTTCATTATATAACTCAATAATGTGATAGGTCTGTAGTTTACGGGTCTTTTTGAGGGTTGATAATCCCTATTTCCAGTTACTAGGCACAATACCACAGTTATATACAATTAACATTTAGATCTTCCGAAATAGAAAAGGAGTGTTTAAAATGTAAGGAAACATCGCAGAATGGTTTCAAAGAGTCTTGTAACCCTGCAGTATTGCTCACTGTGCTTTCTGGCACTCCTATGAACAATAGGTTTTCCATCATGCAACGCCACCGCAGGTCGGTTATATTGTCTTGGAGACGTGTGTTTACATGCTCGAATTTTGACATTTGCTGGTTGATTTGATCAGTTTTCAACTTTATTTCAGACAGTGTTAAGTGTTTTTGATGAATCTATTGCATTAGAATGAAAATCGTCCGCAGTATTACTCATTGACTGGCAGCTCGCTTCGATTTTGTTCAAACGTAAGTTTATAGACATGTTTTCAGCTTTTACGAAGAAAAGTTATTTTTTAGTATATCAAGTTTTGAAACAGAATTTGCTATGGACTGGAGACAATTATCCAAATTATGTATCATTTAAAATCAGTGCGCTAGTGTTTATTGAGAACCAGTGCGATTTAAGTTTTTAATATTTTGAATAAAGAAGGCCCTACATATCTACATGATATTGTTCATATCAAGGACTCCCATTACAACTTTACGAACTCAAATACTGTTGAACTTCCAAAAGTAAGAACGACCAGGTTTGGTTTGCTTTCTTTTAAGTTCTCTGCAGTTAGACTATGGAACTCTGTCCCAAACGCATTCTAGAGAAAAAAGTTCGTTTTCCATGGCATGGCGACATTTGCAAGTACACTTCCTCGTGTTCTTGCAATGTGATTACAATATATATGTGCTTGTATCACTAGCATTTTAACTATATTACCTGTGATAATTTGCATGTCTATGGATCTCTGAAAATTTAGTGCTACGTTCATTCTACTTTTTATGTGTTTTATGCGTCTTAGTCAGTCGGAATATTTTATGTGTACATACTTAAAAATGTTTAAATGGCTTAATAAGAGAAAATGAAAGCAAAACATATCACAATAAACGAATTATTCTGTTCTTTAAGTTCGCATGTTGTAAAAAGTTGGAATAAACGAGAGAAAAACGAAAACGCATATAATTATTTATATTCATGGTTGTCTAATGCGTCAACCAAAAATTCTTCGTTTTCACCACAATAATTTATGTAAATGTAGCGTGTATATAGGCATGTGTTTACACGAGGTACAAGAGTGCATGTATCGCTCCAATGGCCTATAAAGCAACGAGTGTCATTAAGGAAAGGACCCTGATGAGCCATCTAAGGAAGAAAAGCCAAGCCGTCTGGTGGCCATGTTTTAAACTTATTTAAAGTATATTGATAGAGGAATACCCAATAAACGTTTGTCTGAAATTATTTCGAAATCCAACCAGTGGTTTCTGACAAGAAGATTTTCAAAGTTTTCAATGTAGCCATATAAGGAAAAATGGCTACACACCCTGGCGGCCAAGTTATTCGTTTGCCAACACGTGTTTGGTATATTTAGCTTAATCATCATTATGTTCAGAAACTTTAATTATTTACAGGTTTATTTTTTAGAATGAAGCGGGTTAAAGATAATACACTTTTGTAATCAAAACACATTATAAAGGGGTTTAAAATATATGAGCTTAAAACATAACTGTCCAGTTTCTATTCTGATTTAGTATATTAAGATAAAGTAAGAAAAGGATTTGAAACTGTAGAAGAAAAAATAGATGGTACCTATATCTGGGATGAAAACGGCACGCATAAGTTGCCTATTGTCCAAGATAAAAAAAAAATATTGCGGTACATCATGTATTCACTAATCTGAAATGTGGAATGCCAAACCATTCCATAATATCAAAAAAACGTAGGCCTATATGTTCATACAAAATTGATAACGCTTATGTTTGTTATATAAAAACTCTCTTTTTTAAAATATATAATATTTATAATTTTTTAATAATTAGAAAGACAAACACATATTTAAAATTTCAAACATTTAAATTTTAAAATACTTTCTCATAACGTTTTCCTCAACGAATATACAAGCTCGCAACATATAACATTGCATGCTATAATTGGCAATTTCGTGTGTAATTAAATGGATATAATGCTATTAAAATTTGTTAATGCGCGTAGTTTATTATTATGACATAGTTATAATTGTTATAATTTTTATAAGTTAATATGTTGAATATAAACAGAGAAACGTTTGTTTTTAAAAAAGTTCTTTCGGTACCAGAATTAAAGGAAAGCATTAAACCCTTCAAGACTATTTCGGTATTTTTTTCTGCGCATCTTTTCGCGCATCATTGGAGTTGATTAAAATTTAAATCTTCAAAATAGGAAGTGTTTTGACAGATAATAATATTTATTAAATATTGTGTACACTGTAATTACCAACTAGAATCAAATTTATTCATAATAATTGCCATGATTATAGTAGGAGTGTCTTGTGACTCGATTTTATTTGCGAAAGTTTGATAATACACTGAAAACGAAAGTAGGAACACGCTGTGCACGTGCTTGCGATTATTGTGAAAGTGTTTTGGCTGTAATAACGTTTTGTACATAGTCATAATCAACTGCTGTTACTAAAATAATTATATATAATATATATCTATTTACTTGAATAAGTGTATTGTTATAAATTATGACTGTCATCCTGTTTTTTTACAGAAAATTATCCAATATTTATCGAAAACAATCACGGTGACCCCCTGTTTTCTTGTTTGCAGTTTGTTAAGAATATAATTATGTAATAAATATCGACAAATCAGGAATTTTCACGGAACAGATTTTTTTCTAGTCAAAACCAAACTTTTATATGATTACAAAATGTAAAATTTGTTCGTTAAAAAAGGATGAAAAAGCATATTTTAGCAAAACTAATAATATTTTTTTCACTATGTAACGGATTGCTTTCTTATAATGGCCCATTTCAACCAATAGGATGTCGTTATTTTTTACCAATCAATGGTCAATACTATTTTTTGCTACAAAAAAGAACAGCATCCAAATTTCCTAAAATGCATTCACGGGTAGGTCATTTACATGCATTTTCCAAAAAAATCTAATGCGGTGGCCCCAATTTGTATGGTTTCATTGTATTAGGCATTGAACGATCTCCAAATATGTAAAATGAATTTTTTCACGAAAGGGAAAAAGCTGTAGAAATCGTCTTAAAATTAAATTTCTTTGTTGTGTGCTTAAAGCAGCGTGGGTATGCATGTTGCTACATAAAAATACGTGTTTTTGTATCTGTTTTAGAAATAGCTGTGTTATAAACAAATACTGAAAGTTAATCATTGTATGTATAATATCTTCACATAATATTGTTCATTGTATTCGCTTTATTTGCTGACACAACTTCTGTATTAAACACTGTTTTATATGATTGAAAGGTAAATATATTGTTATCGTCTCTTATACTTCAATCAGAATGACCATATGCAACTTTTATTGTAAATGTTTTATGTTTTATTTGATATGTATGAATAATAATTATATATTATAGAAAATCTGGTCCAATTTAGTTTTGCTATTTTTACTATAACACGCAATCAAATTCAAGCCAGAGTTTGTTGATTTTTAGTTTCTCGAATCCGCCGACCAGATTTAAAAAAAAAGCAACAACAATACAACAAAACAATAAAATTTGGTACAAAACCAATATTGTATAAAAGATTTTAAGCCAAAATATTGACAAAATTATTCATTTCCATTGATTCCTTATGGTTATTAAAAGGAGTTAAGGAGTTTTCGAGTCATGGTTATAATGTAAAAACAGATTCAATTTGAAGCATATATTCATTCATCGTAAATCATGTTGACTTAATATGCATGTTCATATATCCAACGTTGAATTGTACTGTTTTTTTTGTTATTGTCGTGACTATTGCAAACAAAAAATGCGTTTATGATTTCATGTTTATTTTTAAATGTCCGAGAAACTAAAAATAACATATTTCAGGTCTTAGCAGCATGCCTCTGCCTAGAAACTTTGCCAATATCCCCAACAGTTTCTATTGGTATGTTATGCGTGTCAGTTTCTATTACGAATGGATGTTTGCTCTTTCACTTCTATGATTAAGGGGTTTGTGATCTAGCAAGGTAAGTTCTAGTATCAATGAATGTCATTATTATAATTATTATTATTCGTATCATTATTGTTATAATAATAATAATAATCATCATCATCATCATCATAATAATAATAATAATAATAATAATAATAATAATAATAATAATAATAATAATAATAATAATAATATTATTATTATTATTATTATTATTATTATTATTATTATTACTAAAACAAATTAAGATTTTAAAAAGGAATTTTATATTATTATTATTATTATTATTATTATCACAGTAGTGGTTCATTTTTCCAGACAAAAAAGAATCTGGCCGAACCGGCAACCAAAGCTTTGTATCGTCTTATCAATAAACGTAGTAATCTAGCATTACCCATTGAAATGAAATTGATATATTATATTATATAATATTTATATAATATTTATATTATATTATATTATACCTAAAACAATTTAAGATTTTAAAAAGGAATTTTATATTATTATTATTATTATTATTTTATTAATTTGGAACATGTACATTTGCAGAAAAATATAAGCTAGCTTTAAAGTACAGTATTTTATTTCAAACACAATGTAAAACAATATAGCTAGAACATGCGTACATACCAATGTTTTAACGTGTGTATGTACGATCTTACGACAAACATTGTGGCATTAATAAAACAAATAGCCAAATATAGTTAATTAAAATTTATATTACTTTTTCAAATTGGAAGAAACGATGTAAAATTCGGCACTCTTATTTCTTGTATTTGTTGATTTATTCGATATTGTACATACCCATGTGTGATATGCCTAGACTCTAAGATAAATGTAGTATACGTAATGAATCAACCCTGGGTTACCGAGGATGGATATATCGTAGTGTATCCTTCGTCATTATTTTGTTGTTGTTTTTTCTATTGTGAATTTGATTTCTTTTGTCATCTTCATTTGGTTATTTTGCAAAATAATTTGTAGGGAAGATCGAAAATACACACTTTGAACAGATTTTAATTATTACTAGTACTGTTTGAGCACAACTCAGACACAATTGCTCAATGCCCCAAACCCTGCGTAATAAACGAGAGATATACTACAACACTAAGTAATACCTGAATAAACATGCAAAACTTTTAATTTAATTTCTCAAAATTGCAAATATGCCCATTGTGTTTTTAAGCAGAAAGTAATGGTTTACATGTATTTATAGAAAGTAGATATACGTTGAAGTATTTATTTAAAACAATGCCTTTCCAGTTGATCATATTGTGTTGGGCGAATTATTACATAGAATAAAATACTTTAATAGTGTCATATTAAACGTAGAATTAATTACTATAATAATTTTTGGTCAATGTTTTATTGTTAATATGGATGGACTTTTCTCAATTTTCACACAGTGCTTGAATATTGTGTGTATCGTCTTGTCCACACATACATAGCGTTTGTTTCAATCGAACAAGTACCATCACTAAACTGTTAACACACTTGGCATTATTTTCCATGATACTGGAAGAGGACCAAGCGTTTATTTGCTCCAAAATAACACCTTGGTAGTAGTCGGTTTAAAAGCTCTTACGAGCTTATGTTATTTGTTATTTGTCTTGCCGACTTTAAATAAATCTTATCTTATCTTATCTTACCTCATTATCAATTGTTATTTCTTACAGAACTAGCCTGTTTATTTTATCTTATTTTTATAACAGGTTTATAAAAATAACACACGTCCGACCAAAGAGGTCATTCATTTTATATTACATCATATTATACACTGCTAGAAAAAGATATTAACGTCGTAAACATTACCCTGTTTATAAATTGTGCTATCAAAAACATACTATGAACAATACAGCTTTGCTGTGCTTTTTGTTCATTTACAATTTGAATATACGTGTATTTACGAATATGAATCCGACGATTCCATCATGTGACAGATAAGTAGTAGGAATACGGTCACGTATTCTAAAACAATATGACCTGTATATCCGATACAATAACCTTTTATTAATGCGACCATCATAATTCAATAATTATTACAATATTCAACAGTGTTGCCCGAAAGCTTAACACGACGTAAAAAATTCCCATACTTTGCATAGCAATACATGTATATGTAGTATCGGATTTAACCGGTAAATTCATGCAGTTGATGAAAAATAGATTATAATTAGGGGTAAAAAAAAATTGTTTCAGGTTACCCGACCTACCCTAAAAAAAATGCCCCGATCCTAGAGCATTTTATTGAGTCAGATATTATTTTGTTTATTTTACTTTCTTCCAATAATTAAAAGTTGTTTGGATAAATAAGTGTTTTGTTTTGATAGCATCCACTTCAAAACAATGTTGTATGATATTAGAGACATGTTTTGAATATTCATTCAGTTTTAGAATCTTGAAGTTGATAATTTACTATAAAAAAAAAAAATAATAATAAAATGTCCTAACTACCTACCTACCTTACTTTTTTTGGGGGGTGGGTGGGTGGGGGGGCATGTAACCTGACATAAACTTATTTTTACGCATTACGTATATTTGCAGTTTCAGTGCAACACCTGAGGCACTGGCTTGATCTGGCTATGTGACATTTTCCACAGAACCACCTGAACTGAAGCCCACCGCTCTAAAGCCATGTATCATTGTATTTCTGTCTTGTAACACGGGCAGTCGCTATAGAACAAAACTAATGCTTGCCGTGATGTTAATTTATTTTCTAGAAAAAATTGCTACGTTGGGGAAATAACGAGCCACTTGATGTTGAGTACGTAACAGAAGCCGCGTCAGCGGAACACGATTAAGTGTTTTAGGTCTTCAATATGCACCTTTATAATCAATGCAGTGACAAGTGCTCAGTCATGAAGCGTAAAACAAAATGTAAAGTGTTAAGCAGAAGTGTGAGGTTTGAAACATTCTGATGAAATGTGAATAATTTATTTCAGTTTAAATGTTTAATTAATTTTAATAATAGTCAGACTGGCAGTTACTGTAACAATTAAAAGCATGAACGCCACGACCGACTGTGACATTGTTGCCAATAATTCCTGTTGGTATGACGCAGTTCAGGATTTAAACAGACAATACACAGTCATTGATGCTTACTTTCATGTTGGTCGGCTTCTCGGAAACACTCTTGTGGTTTTAACGTACGCTCAACGGCGCGAGAAATCGTCGGCAAACATCTACGTCTTGTTCCTGGCCGTCATAGATTGGTTTGCGTACGTCGTCATACACCCTTACGCCATCTACAAACATTTCAATTCCCATCAACAGACGTGGAATGTGATATGCAAATTAATGGAGTTTTTCATACACTGGAATATGTCATTGTCTTGTTTATCACTGCTGTTAATTGCGATTGACAGATATTTGGCGATATGTCGACCGATTAAGTACCTTAGTTTTGACAAACATGTATTGAAAGGGATATTTGTTGTTTCATTATTGGCGTTAATTTTCAGTTTACCGATCTTTGAATTTTTTGGGGCTACTCCGTATGAACAAAACCACAATGGGCACACCATCACAGTGTTTTATTGCCACTACAAAAACAATTATCGTTCATCCACAATTCTAACGGCCTTTGGAGCATTTATCATGTTCTGTTTTATTGTTGTGTTTGTTGCCATGGTTACATTGTATAGACGCGTTGCCCTTACTGCGTACTGGAGAAGAAGAGCCATTGAACCTTTGTCAAACGCTCTTATTTTGGCGGGAATAAGCCCGTCCACGTCTAAGCATGAGGGTGGTTCATCAGTGGCAAAAAGAAACAAAAATAAGAAAAGCGATAAGAAATTGCACCAACCAAAGTCATCGCCTCGTGTTGAATCAAACCATACTAGTAACACCAATGCCATTAATACTGCCAATACCAAAACCGCGAATACTGGTGCTGTATTTTCTCTTTTTGAAGCTTCGCGGCAAAATGAAACACGTCATGCAAACACCACCAATGAAAGAACACGTTATCAGTCAACGTGTCTTGGCAGTGATTCGGCTAATTCCGACATGCGGAGCTTAACTGATAGGCAGTTGGTGAGAGCGGTTCCTGGAAACAGGGTATTTAGCTCGAGGCTTAAGGCGGCGAAGATTTTATTTTGCGTTAGCGCCGTGTTTTTCCTATCTTGGTTGCCTATTCTTCTCTTGCGAATCGCGTATACCATGGACAATAATTACTGGAACAACGATTCTGTATCAAAATTGGTCATCGAAAAGATAATTAAACACTTCTTTTACTTGAATAATGCTGCAGATCCAATTATTTATACTTAGATTAACAGAAACTTGCGCCTGGAATGCAAGGCGGTCTTAAAAACGGTATTTATTATATTTATTCCACGTTGAACTGCTAAAATACACAAAGAGATACTACGTGATTTGCGTTGAAAATTGTTCGTTTGCAAAATTATGTATTTTTGTAAAGATTTACCGCTGCATATAATGTTTCTGTTGTTCCATATATTGTATTTGACATTACCTTTGAAAAGATACCACATTGTTTGTAAAGTTCTTATGGTTCATTTATTTTAATGCTCGTTGTGTTAGGTGCCTTGTGTTTAATTTCTCTGTGATGTATCGAGTTATGCCACCTTAATGAGTATGAACAAAATGAATATTAAACTGTGATAACTCGAACCAGTATATTATACTTTTCGATACTAAACGTTTTTTTTTCATGTGATTGCAATTTTAAATCTGTGAAGAAGGCAGGTGTCTACTTGCCTTTAGGCTTGCAGAGAAAGTACAATATACAGTATCGTTACTAACAATTAAAATCTTACATATGCTACCAATAAGCAACCCAACACATTGAAAAGTCGCCATCTAACTTAATCATATTAAGCTTTAAAATAGACTAACTGAACAGCAGTACTATACACTTGTAAATTTGCATTTGCCCGTTTTAATTATATATAATGTTAACTATGTATATATGTTTGTTAGTTAAAATATAGTGTTTTTTTAGACTTATTGTATTCAAAAGCCAGTTATCTTGAATAAAACATGTTCGCAGATGTGGAAAAGTCACAATTTGCCAATATATGTTTTAATGTGGCACAGACAAGAAAAAGAACAACATATATAAAGAAGAGAAACAATGCTCTAATTATTGAAATATGTTACAAATAATTTGTCAATAATTAATGTTTATTAATTTATATAACGTTGTAACACGAAACATCTAATACGACAAATTTGTTTGCAATATTTTTCATTGACAATTTGAACCTGTTTGTTAACTTTCCTAGAATTAAAATGTACTGAAACCCCAGAGGCCTAGTTGTTAGGGTGTGAGATATTGACACCCAATGGGGTCGGTTCGAGATATGTTATGCATTTTCTGTTTTGTATGTTTATTTAATTATTCAGTTTGGCAATGCATATGTTTTATTTAAATTATGTGTTAAGAAACAATACAAATCTGTGAACAAGTTCTCTTAAACTAAATTTCGAATATATTCCATGTGTTGCTTATGGACGTTTCCATCAAAGTAAATAATGTAATACATGTTTTATCACCTGATCTCCAAGTTTTCACAAAAGAGCATGAGGCTTTTCCTCCCTAAGAAATGAATGATAACAATCGTTTTTATAGCTAGAGAAGAGATTCTACATACAATTATTTACGGGCTAAAACTACAACGTTTATTATTTTAATTAACAAAATATTTCGAAGTAAAATTTTGTTCATTAGATTAGGTCGAGCGAGAGTTTGGGCGGGATTGCATATGGGGTGGCAGGGGTCAAGGTCAAGGTCACCATTACTAAAAATAAAAAATAAAGTTTCTGCTCAATAACTTGAGAACGCACTGAGATATCTTAATGAAACTTCATCCACAGAAACCTTATAGCGAGATCTCGCTTGGGATTGCATATGGGATGTGTAGGTCAAGCTGAAGGTCACTGTTACTAAAAATAGAAAAAACGGTTTCCACTCAATAAGTTAACAACGAAATTAGATATATAAATGAAATATACCTAATATTGAGACCTTGCTTGGGATTGCATATGGGGTGGGATTGCACATGGGGTAAAAGTCACCAATACTAAAAATAAAACAAACGGTTTACGCTCAACAGCTCAAAAACTAATGTTTCTTGGATGTAATTTGTTCTTGTCGAATAATGAATACACGAGAAAATGAAAACGCTTCATGTAGCAGTTTCTTCCGGAAGATTAGCCCATTGTAAGTTTTCACAATGTATACAGGATATTGGGTTCAAGACCAAACCGAGTATGTGTCTGTATACGTAAACTTTACTATTTTATTACTTTCTTGTCCTTACTCTTTGAAAGAAACTTATGCGACGATATTTGTTTTACTGCTTCTCCATGCATATACCAAAACTAACAACTGAATATTTATTAATAATTGTTAACCGTTTGTTATTGAAAAAAAAACGTATACCAGTGAAGTATATACATGTAGTCATATTTATTTTTGACAACGAAGATGAACATGTCGATTTCTTTTTGTATATTAAATTGCAAATTACTGCCCATAAAAGCTGGGCAGCTTATTTCTGATGGGGTCCTTGCATAAGATGCTTTTATACTGTCGTACATCATCGAAACCCAAGGTATATATTACGTTGCAAAGCATGGCGTATTGGAGCGAACGTGGGTTCCGACGATGGCTGTCGCAATTAATTTTGTATTCCACTTTATGCCATTGGTCAGGTGACTTGATCTCAAGTCGTTATGACCAGAATAACTTAATGGAACACTTCACATTTGTTACACTCGTTTCTTCTTTCAGTTTATGCCATTGTCACGAAGACGGGAAAAAACTACAGTGATGTTTATTACAATCCTTATAAATTCCAATATCTATCCGACCCAGAATACAACATAAAACTGTTTCAAATAAATTAAAATAGATGTGTTTTCATAATCGCAATATAAAATGTATCTTTCCGAATTAGAATACAACATATTTATTACAGTATGATACAATACAATTCAAACAGACCAATGTGTTACCTAATAAAAATACAATTGATATTTTACGCCTAGATTGAGATATATGATAGTTCAATACTATACAGTTCAAAATAAACTACTGGGGTTTTCATAATAACTATAAGTTAGTTGTGATTTGTGAAACGTACGTCGTAAGTAAAATATGTGTCTATAGTTAAATATTTCTCAGGGGCTTATAGTGACTTAATCTGTTTATAAGAGTCACAGTGCGAAGTTGTATTTATATAATCGTGTCTGTCGTGGGTTTTACAGTCTTTAATACGCTGTTTGACACATTGTAGAAATATATTTATATCACCTACGTCTTGGGCCACCCAAACAACACCAAAACCAAATTTGAACAAAAGATCCTTAACGTACGTTGCCCAATTTCTCCTACCAACGTCAACCAAAGACTTCAGCATTTTGTAAAAATTTACATTATATCTATGATTAGGCGTATGTAGTAGCTTACAGCAATATTAGTATTTATTTCGAATAATATACATAGCAAAGTGGCACTGTACCACACTCTCCTAACACCATGGTATTATTAACTGTAGAGATGACTTCAATAAAATATTAGCAAAATTCTACTTGTGACTTTACAAATATTTAACAGTAATAAAAGCCCCATATTTCGGCTCCGACTGTAAGTATAGGCTTAACCACAGAGTCATGAAGTTTAAAGATGTTAGAATGGGTAAAATACTCAACAGGGATTTTAGAATTGTTTTATAGAAAAAAAATGCTTTGCGTTCTTGTGCTACCATCTTAGTTTTAGCAGCTGTCCACGATAACTTTGAAGTAAATAATAGGCTCATGAATGAGACAAACGAGGGCGAGGGCGACACACGACAATCAACGCGACACACGACACGACGCACGACATTGCAAAGCGACACACGACAATGTACAACGACACAAGACATTTGAACGGCTGAATGTCTCATTGTCGCTCTAGGTTAAGGCAAGAAATGTTGCAGTAAAAATTGAGTGTCGTTGGTGATTGTCGAATGACGTTGGTCATTGTCGAGTGTCTTGTCGTGTGTCGCGTTGAATGTCGTTTGTCGTGTCGTGTGTAGCGTTGAGTTGTCGTGTGTTGCCATAAGAACGCGACACACGACACTCAACGCGACACACGACAATGTACAACGACATTGTCTACCGGTGTTTTAGATAATTAATCATTATGAAACGGTGTTATGACAGATGAAAACATAAAAGATCTTTTTAATTCCGACTATATCTACCGCGTGTAGTCTTTTATTCAATGGCTACTTCAGTCATTCCTAGTTACTACTTACCGCAATTCCGTCAAAGATTTGAATTCTAAATTAAACCTATTTATTTAGTTACTTTAACATGTACATATTTCTTGATCCTATGAAATAATATAATTATAGTCACATGGCGACTTATAACAGTTGTACACAGTTTGTAATAGAATTATATATGTAAACACAGATAACATTTATTATTTCTAGTTCGCATAGCAAAATTCAGATAAAACTACACTTGTGTTTTAAAAAAGTACATGCCCAGAGGCCTAGCAACTTGTATATTTCATACGAAAAAAATAAGACAAAAAACGAGACCTGTTGATCATAATATGTACAATGTGTATACTTACATATGTAAGTGGAGAGAACAACAAATTATAGTTATTCATTGTACAGTATTGATCAGCCTTGAAAGACTTATAATTGTTACATTACAGAAAAATCCGCTCCGCTTGCAATTATCGAAATCCCTTTAATAAATTAGTATACCTCATCGTATCCGTTGATTATATAAACGTTATGCATTATATATGTGAATCATAACGTTATATAGATTTGCATCCATTATTATTTGTACGCATTAAAATGCATGTTATATTACTTTAAACCAGAATAAGAAAGGGATTTCGGTAACTGCAATGCAGAAGCAACAAAAATATTGGAAAGCACTCCGATCGTAATCACCGAAATATATTTATATAATTAACGTAGCTCAACATAACCGTCATTTAAATATTTAAAAAAATGCATACATTTCACTTAGTAGTGACTTTTATCGCTTGAGAATGCATTTTATATTACATTAAATCAAATAAGGACGGGATTTCGGTAAATGAACACTGAAACAAATGAGAGCACAGAAGACAGACATTTGTATAGAAAATGATATTTTTGAATGTTCTTGCATTGCCTCAAATTATATGTATTTAACAACAGATATGCATATCAATAAATACAATCAGTATCATACAATTAATTAGCTTGTTGAGATTGTTTAAACTTCACATTTGACAAAACTATTTTCACACTAATATAATAGTCAACTTTGGTTTAAATAATTAATACATTATTTGTATAATAGCTACGTACTTTATATGGAAGTAAATGTGTTATTTAATTTTTCTTGTATAAATATCTAATCAGATAACTGAGCAGACTACTAGAATATCCCTTTATATGAAATTAAGAAGTGAATCCTGAACACATGTCATAATGACTTTGTTTACAACTCATTTTAAAAAATCTGACAAACCTAATTGTTTATTGTGAGATATGCAGTAACTCATGTGTGTACTTGAAAGTTTATACAAAGATTATGAAAACTTGACATACTGTGAAGACAGATACAACACAAAAATCAGTATTTATTTTCATCAACAATAAAATTGTTTACATAAGCGGTTAAAATGAAGTTATAAACATATCCTCGACATATATTCTAGAACTGAGGCTAATTTATGAAAGGTATTTTCTCATTGTATGCCATAAACAGAATGCTATATTCATTCACATAACGAAATAACTATTTTGTTTAGCCTACATTTATATAAGCGCTACGCTCTATAAATAGCAATTATGCAATGTTCCCATTCATAAATCTCATTCACAGAGTTGCCGTTACATGTAGTCCAGTGATTCTAACGAGTTCTTCACATTCCAGAAACAGTAGTGTCATTCTAAAAATAGCGCGCGTAGCTAGAAACAGTGTATAGCTGTGTTAATATACTCGTACATGCATCGATAATAGCGTTCAGAGAATCATAAACCTAAAAATTTAAATAAATGGGAAATTGATATTTATAAACTTACTGTTAATTTAAATTAAAATTGTGGTTACGATTTATTAACGATTATTTATAATTGCATTTTTCTATCAACTTCTCCAGTACTGGCGCAGTGCCTAAATCCGCCATATTTGGGGGGTATTTTTACGATTTTTTCAAAAGTTGTTTACCGATTAACATAAAAATTCACATAAATCAAGTTAGGTTTAATGTGCATTTACTGGCGTGTTACGGTTACATTTCAAATACTTGGCAAATGAAAAATATCTATTCAAATTGAAGGCCTAAACAGTGTAAAAAAATGAGCGTCGGAGTGCCTAAATCCGCCACCCCTCTTTAAAATGTTCAAATTGCTCGAAAATAATATTCTTTTATGAATTCTGTTTTCAAAGCAACTTCTATTGACTTCTATTGACAAAACTCCCACTTTTGTTTCTTTAAGGTTCATTTTCTAGTGTTTAAAATAAACACGGTGATCCGAAGTTGCTTGGTGAAAATCGTACATCAGGAACCGTGACATTCTTATTCCACATGTGACTATTGTTCTTATTTAATTTTTTATATTAAGCAGCTATTAAGCAGCTCGTTGTGTGTTGTTAATACAATGTTTCAATTTCTTCAAATACTCATTTGTATTTCTAAAAATAGCTCTGAAACTGATCGAGGCCCTGCGTGCACGTGGGACAAATAATTAGGGTTTTGAGTAGCGAGACATTTGCGCTCTTAATATGCAGTTCTTTCCGCATTTTATTGTATGTAATGCTCATGAATAATGGGTATTTTTATGCTGCACATGCTCCCATATTAAAACACGATAATTTAATTTTATCATGGACATCATGCGGGGCTTCAAAATTGCGCATGCGCAGTATGAAATAGTTTCCCCACTTGCAGCTTGTTTGCGTTTAGGGGTTATGTACAAAATAATTGGAGAAAATATTCCTTTATGCACAAATCAAGATGACAACTCGTCAGCGTTGTTAAGGGAAAGCATATGATTGATCGAGATCAACAAAAAAGAAATCGCCGGTAAAAAAAACGCTTGTTCGGATGGGGTGGCGGATTTAGGCAAGTGGCGGATTTAGGCACTGCGCCAGTAGATATTATTTCATCTGTAAAAGATGCTACATTTTCAATAGATAAAATGTTATGAAAGAAGATTCGGAATACGTCGAATTGTTATTCGTGTAGCATGAATACACAATATGCAGTACTAATTATACACAGGAACCCTTGAAATATCATATTTCTACTGATATAATTTAAAATCGTCATAGTCTAATGAATTTTTATGTTTGCGTTATGAAAAATAAAGTCTTAACATTTCAAAAATCGCTGAATGTTCCCTGACGATTGCTTTTCATTGGGATACACAGCATAAATGCTTATTTGACTTCAAATCGTTATTATATTAGATAACTTACATGAATGGTATATTACCGGTACTTATAAATAACTACATAGACTCGTCTGATACATAATAATTTTAATTCTTTCCCGAAATTATTTTCTTACATTGTCAATTTGTTAAATCGGCTTGACAAATTCAGATAACAATTATGTTAACCTAAATTATTTTGGTTATTCATATATCACTGGTGGAAACATGGAGCTGTATGATTGGTTTATTCACAGCATAGATATTAATGATAATTTTATTTAATTTTTAAATTAATAAATTTATCTCAAATTAACTTTTGAGTCCGAGAAGTTTTCTTATAGTGTCCGAAAAATATGGGGTCCAATAAGTCTCCTAATATTGGTGGGGACCAAAATATCTGGGATCTGAGAAGTCACGTAACCGATCATTTTGGCCGTCTGTTTAGGTAATTTTTAAATGACATCTCAATATTAATTTCAACGCCGATTGTCTTTTTTAAAGACATTTATTGTTTCCAAAATCCAGCCCTAAAATTCCCAACTTACGGTTTGACTTTCAGATGATTGGAAATAAGAGGTGTTAAATGTTGAATTAAAGACTGTTGAAGTTGTAATAACCATTTATTGATTTGTGTTTGTACAGAATATTCTATTTTATGTAGTTTTAACAATAGATTCTTCAAATTTTTGCTATCAAATAATTATACTTTTTTCCCAATTTCAGTGAATTGACAGTGAATTCCACGGGTCCAGACAAAGTGTCCTGTATAATGTCTCTACAATATGTTAAGTGTTGAAAATAATGCTTATAGACCATTTACTTTTTCAAGTTTTGAACATACATTTTTGGATAATTGCCTATGCCCAAAATTGTTGAATGATGTATGTTCAATCATGCTTCTTTGCGATAAACAGTATCATCACTTCATAATATAACATGTTTTTAGGATGCACAGACTGATATTACAGAACAGTTCAGCAATTGGCAGGGCCGGCTAGCTCAGTTGGTACAGCGCTGGATTACAAATCCGAGGATCGCGGGTTCGATTCCCAGCCCGGCCACATAACGTTTGGGGATTGGTCATGAAATTATTTCTACGGCCATTCTCCCTCTACCTCTGAACAAAGAAGGGCAGTTGTCAGTTAACAGACTCTGATAGGGGCGGGTAATCCAGAATATTAGCACCATATGAATGGTCAGTTTCCGATCTATTTTGAACCGTCATGTGTTGAAAACCAGGCAGATGATTCGTAACGTTCATTAACCACCTGAAAAATAAATATAACAAAAAATAATATTTTAGAATCAAACTTTTATGTCAATGTAATGTTTTCTTTTCATAAATTATTATGCAGTGTTCAAACAAATATCCATAAATAATAATAATATAAATCAATTAGAAAAGATCTCTGGTTCAAAACTTTACTAAAAGTAATTATAGTCTTTACAACAATTTAGTCATAATTAACGAAATTTTAACATCTTAGATGTGTATCAACATGTGAAAACTAAAATATTATTCATGAAACTTTAACACCCCGACATAAAATATGATACATTATTGTCATAAATTTCATCTGAAATTTTAGATGATGAAGTTATCCGAAACACTATTCACTTACTTAAGTGTCCATTTACTCAATATACACGGTTGAAAATCATAAGAATGTATTTATGTCTATTTACCTCTATACACTCAAATAATTTGTGGTCTTCAAATAGACTCTTGGTTTATAAACTTTTATTCATAAACTTATATCGTTTTGTTGCTGTTGTTAGTACGCGGATTTCTCGTTTAACGTAGTGACATGGGCAGGTAATCCAGAATATCACATAACTCCGATCGTAATTACCGAAATCCTTTTATATAATTTACGCAGCTCAACATAACTCTTAAATGCATACAACTATGCATACATTTCACTTAGTAGTGACTTTTTTCGCTTTTAAATGCTTTCAATACTACTTTAAACCAAAATAAAACGACACACGACATTCAACGCGACACACGACACGACACTCGGCAATGACCAACGACACTCGACAATCACCAATGACACTCAATTTTTACTGCAACATTTCTTTCCAAAACCTAGCGTACATTGTCGTGTGTCGCGTTGCAATGTCGTGCGTCAAAGGGCGACACTCGACATTCAATGTGGCACTAACCGGATTCCGTAGGTATATCATACGTAATACAAATTCCGTGTCTACAGTGTTCCTTTAAATAATTCACTACATCATATATACAAAGAAAAGATTATCGGTGAACTTAAAATCGCCCTGCCTGGTCCCAGGTTACAGTTGAATGGCTGCGTCATATTATTTTCCAACACTGACATGCGCGCGTAAGTTTGAATACATTGATAGCAATAATAATTGCAATACTGTAATAATCTTACCGTTCATACTTCTAGCATATAGACTGGTAAATAGCTTAAAATGAACCAGTGAGTCAAATGCCTGTTTGAAATCCACGTGTAGAACATGGAAATGGCCGCCTGGCTTTGAGATATACTGTTGGACCATACTTTGGAGACAAAATAAGTGATTGACAAATGAGTATCAAGTTTCTAAATCCGTATTGTGACTCTTCTTTACAAGTTTTTTTTCCGCTTTCTAACGTTTCTTACGTTGATATGTGACAATTGTGGCCTAACATTATAGAAAGATAATCTAGCTGTCTTCAGAATTCAGAATAGAAGTATTAATTACTGTTGGTCCGGCGAAAACGTCTAAGAGAGAATATTTCTTTCGTTTTGCTATCAACCACTGCCTATCCCACCAGGATTCGTGCATTCTGAGTGAACTTTTATTATTCCTAGCACGCATAATTTTGGCTGACATCTTGTAAACTTGTATTATTTTAAATACTGCCTCATTAATATTCGTCTTTATCTTGCTTATAATCGTTTCTCTCATAGACCACCCACTGTACTCGAGTAAAGCTACGGCGGCTTAAAAAGGCTAATATATTATATATTTAAACATATAGTTAAACATATATAAAGAGCCAAAAGATACCAAACTTTGAACCAGTTTTATAGCGAGAACATGTGACCTCACTTTGCCGTTTTGTTTGGTTAGTTATCACCATGTCTGACGAAGTTATGTGGATTTTTGTATCGGGATTATGAAAAATATTCATTAATCGTCCTTATTATTATGGTCTGGGAATATTTATGATGTTCTGTTCGCGAAAAGAGGCCATTTAAGTATGAATTGATCATTACACTACCCAGTTCAGCTTTGTTTATCTACAATTAATGATGTATGAACTCTATATCGGATACTTTCTGAAGGTGGGGTATGGTAAAATTAATAGGTCTACATTGGCCATTGATAAGTAAGAATGCAAAATGAAAAACAGTTGATAAGCGCGATTGCGGTTAAATTGTTGGAGTTGATAAGTGCATGTATATTTATGATCAAATTGTTAATTGCATGGAATCCTTTTGTTGATATTTGAGATTTGAAGATGTTCAAAACAAGTTTAATTATTCTTCAGGTTTACCAGACATGGAAATATACAAGTGTTACCACTGCTAACTGCATTGATAAACATACATACATGTAGAGAAGTGTGTTAATGTAGAAAACTAGAAATGTGTCAGACACAGATGCCCCCGCAACACGACAATATTCACAGTCAAGGTAGCTCCCAAACACAGAAACGGATCCATAGTCATATTTATGGACAAAACATCAGAAAAATATTAGGAATTAAGATTAAAATTGTTAACATAACCGGTTAAAATTAAGTTATAAAAATATCCTCGACATATACTCAAGAACTGAGGCTAATTATGAACGTATTTTCTCATTGTATGCCATAAACAGAATGCTATGTTCATTCACGTAACGAAATAACTATTTTGTTTAGCCTACATTTATATAAGCGGTACGCTCTATAAATAGCAATTGTGCAATGTTCCCATTCATAAATCTCATTCACAGAGTTGCCGTTCCATGTAGCCCATTGATTCTAGCGAGTTCATCACATTCCAGAAACAGTAGTGTCATTCTAAAAATAGCGCGCGTAGCTAGCAACCGTTGTATAGCTGTGTTAATATACTCGTATAATATACATCAATAATAGCGTTCAGAGAATCATAAACCTAAAAATTTCAATAAATGTGAAATTTATATTTATAAACTTACAGTGAATTTGAATAAAAATTATGGTTACGATTTATTAACGATTATTTATAATTGCATTTTTCTATCAACTTCTCCAGTAGATGTTATTTAAAAAGATGCTACATTTTCTATAGATAAAATGTTATACAATACTAATTATACACAGGAACCCTTGATATATCATATTTCTACTGATATAATTTAAAATCGTCATAGTCTAATGAATTTTTATGTTTGCGTTATCAAAAATAAAGTCTTAACATTTCAAAAATCGCTGAATGTTCCCTGACTATTGCTTTTTATTGGGATACACAGTATAAATGCTTATTTAACTTCAAATTGCTATTATATTAGATATCTAACATAAATGGTATATTACCGGTACTACAAATAACTATATGGACTCGTCTGATACATAATAATTTTAATTCTTTCCCGAAATTATTTTCTTACATTGTTAATTTGTTAAATCGGCTTGACAAATTCAGATAACAATTATGTTAACCTAAATTATTTTGGTTATTCATATATCACTGGTGGAAACATGGAGCTGTATGATTGGTTTATTCACGGCATAGATATTAATGATAATTTTATTTAATAATTAAATTAATAAATTTATCTCAAATTAACTTTTGGGTCCGAGAAGTGTTGTTATAGTGTCCGAAAACTCTGGGGTCCAATAAATCTCCTAATATTGGTGGGGACCAAAAAATCTGGGGTCTGAGAAGTCACGTAACCGATCATCTTGGCCGTCTGTTTAGGTAATTTGTAATTAAATGACATCTCAATATTAATTTCAACGCCGATTGTCCTTTTTAAAGACATTTCTTGTTTAGAATCGCCTGTGTACCCAGAGTGGGGGTGTAGACGTAAAATGGGTATGACTCAATAGCGGAAAGTGCCCCTTTCCGCGGAAAGGGCTTTCTGTGTTCGGAAAGGGCCTCGTATATTTTATTGTTAACATTATTAAAACTATTACCAGTATTATGTTAATTAACTAGTAAAAATATGTGCATACTTCAATTTGTATCCAATTCCATCAAGTAATAATGACATTATGAAGAATTTTACAGGTCCAACGAAAGAAAGTCACGGAAAGAGTCGAACATTAAAGAAAAGCTAGTCGGTAATTTTCGTAAGAAAGGGAAAGGGCCTCTTTCAGCGGAAAGGGCGTTAAGTGTACGGAAAGGGCCTTATATGATTTATTTTGTGCGAAACCGAAAGGACATATTAGAACAGTTAAAACGATTTCAATCCTACGGAAATGTTCTTTTTTTAAATAATTTTAAACCAGTCATCTTACAAACTCGAGTATATAATTACAATTTAATCTTAACTAACTCGGTAAAATATCTGAAACATAATCATCCGGTAATAAATCAAAAGATTGTAAATCAATAAATCTACAATCGTTTAAAAAAAAAAAAGTTTTCAAACATTTTTCGCCACTATCCCTTACATAAAAGCCTATTTAGCTATATTATTAAATAACAAAAACTATCAAAGTTTCGATTATCCTCTCATAACTAAAGGTGTTTTTTTTTTTTACTTTGCATTAATTCCATTATATAGTCAGCGTCAATTAATGACATACTGACAGGCATAGTGAATGAAATGTGCCCATAATTGAAATGTGTACCGGAAAATAAATAAAAGCGACAATCAGTGTTTATATTGTCGAGCAGTTTGCAATATATAGAAAATAAATAAGATACAATATCGGAAAAATATAGTTTCATTAAACAAAAACAGCGAGGTGACAGTGAAACGTGTGTATGAAGCATTACGATCAGAATTAACAAAATAAAACATACAAGAATAAAAACTGGGCTTCTCAAGTACTATCAATTTTAAATGAACATGTTTTTTGGTCGTTTCCGCGAACCTAAATTTCGAACAGCCCAACAATTAGTGATTGAAGCATGCAGATATACAAATACTGACGGAAAATGTTTCTTATCTACAATGAATATCATAGAATCTGAATTTTTATTAGTATAGCCTAAACAGAGAGAATTGAGAAAAAGATTTATAAAACCATATAATGGCTAATAGTATTGCCACATCCAATCCAAATGAAATATACAAACTGGCAAAATAGTTTTTTTTTCCAATATCAGCGTATTTAATAACAACTGACATGCACACTTGTTATGTTTGCAATAAGCATTGTATAATGTTTAATGCAATAAACGTATCGTATCGTAATCCTAATATAACATGTACAAGGCAGTTCACAGGACAGCTATATCCCCCGCCGCGATCCTTCATAAGATTTTAAAGGTGACTTTGAAGTTTCACACTGACCTTAACCTGGCACTGTTGGACCAGATATGAAAGTACAGTTTCAGAAATTCAGATATGGAGCTGACACGAAAATGGAGGCTCAAACATTTGACCTTTAAATGTGCCTTGACCTTGAGGTGGCAAGGCTGCTCCGTGCCTTCTGCATGTCGCCTCAATGTGATAAACATTTGAGCCAAGTTTTATGAAAATCCTTCAAAGGGCATAGGAGATATGGAGCAGACACAAAAATGGAGGCTCAAACATTTGACCTTCAAGTGTGACCTTGACCTTGCGGTGGCGTGACTGCCTCATGCCTTCTGCACATTGCCTCAATGTGATAAACATTTGAGACAAGTTTCATGAAAATCCTTTAAAGGGCACAGGAGATATAGAACGCACATGAAAATACAGGCTCAAACATTCAACCTTCAAGTGTGACCTTGACCTTGAGTTGGCGTGACTGGCTTAAGCCTACTGCACATGGCCTCAATGAGCAAAGCATTTGATCCAAGTTTCATGAAAATCCTTCAAAGGTATAGGGGATATGGAGCGGACACGAAGAACGGACACGAAAATGGAGGCTCAAAAATGTAACCTTCAAGTGTGACCTTGACCTTGAGCTGGCGTGAAAGGCCCATGCCTTCTGCACATCGTCTCAATGACCTAAACATTTGAGCCAAGTTTCATGAAAATCCTTCAAAAGGCATAGGAGATATGGAGCGGACACGAAATGAAGGCTCAAATATTTGACCTTCACGTGTGACCTTGACCTCGAGCCGGCGTGACTGACTCATGCCTTCTGCACATCGTCTCAATGACCTAAACATTTGAGCCAAGTTTCATGAAAATCCTTCAAAAGACATAGGCGATATGGAGCGGACACAAAATGGAGGCTCGAATATTTGACCTTCAAGTGTGACCTTGACCTTGAGCCAGTGTGACTGAATCATGCCTTCTGCACATCGTCTCAATGACCTAAACATTTGTGCCAAATTTCATGAAAATCCTTCAAAGGGTATAGGAGATATAGAGCGGACACGAAATGGAGGCTCGAATATTTGACCTTCAAGTGTGACCTTAACCTTGAGCGGGCGTTACTTACTCATGCCTTCTGCACATCGTCTCAATGACCTAAACATTTGAGCCAAGTTTCATGAAAATCCTTCAAAGGTATAGGGGATATGGAGCGGACACGAAGAACGGACACGAAAATGGAGGCTCAAAAATGTAACCTTCAAGTGTGACCTTGACCTTGAGCTGGCGTGAAAGGCCCATGCCTTCTGCACATCGTCTCAATGACCTAAACATTTGAGCCAAGTTTCATGAAAATCCTTCAAAAGGCATAGGAGATATGGAGCGGACACGAAATGAAGGCTCAAATATTTGACCTTCACGTGTGACCTTGACCTCGAGCCGGCATGACTGACTCATGCCTTCTGCACATCGTCTCAATGACCTAAACATTTGAGCCAAGTTTCATGAAAATCCTTCAAAAGACATAGGCGATATGGAGCGGACACAAAATGGAGGCTCGAATATTTGACCTTCAAGTGTGACCTTGACCTTGAGCCAGTGTGACTGAATCATGCCTTCTGCACATCGTCTCAATGACCTAAACATTTGTGCCAAATTTCATGAAAATCCTTCAAAGGGTATAGGAGATATAGAGCGGACACGAAATGGAGGCTCGAATATTTGACCTTCAAGTGTGACCTTGACCTTGAGCGGGCGTTACTTACTCATGCCTTCTGCACATCGTCTCAATGACCTAAACATTTGAGCCAAGTTTCATGAAAATCCTTCAAAGGGTATAGAAGATATGGAGCGGACACGAAAATGTTACGGACAGACGGACGGACAGACAGACGGACGGACGGACGAATGGCATTCCTATAACCCCCCTCCCGCTTCGCGGCGGGGGATTAAAAATGGATTTAATTATTTAAAGACAATACAAGCTGTTAGCGCAACTAATCAGTGATAAGAGATCAACTATTACATTGCGCCAGACAAGTTGCTATGCGACCCACGGTTTAATTGATACAAATGAGCCACTTATTGAAATGATAACTAATGGCGTGTTGAAATAGCATGTTGTTCAAGTCAATGTTTTTTTCCATAACATGCTAAAAATAACATGTTATTTCTTCACGATCATGGACTAACTATCAGCACAACCGTAGTAGTTTAAATATTACAATACTATGAAAATTTAGTAAGGAATTTTATCAGTGAGATAATATATTCTTAAAATACATAAGTTGAATGTAGATAATGTTAAATTAAATATATTTGATACTCTGGAACCCGTTTTATTTGAAAACATAAAAGAATCTAGAATCTAATACGTGTCTCTGAAATTTCGCTTATTATTCGCAGTGTGACAATCTAATCAGTAACAATAATGATTCTCAACATTACTTTAATACGGGATTAAAATACTTAAATTAGGGATTATCGCAGTTTGTTGCAGCTTCATTTTTGCATGAAAGTCAACATTCTTTAAAAAAAAATTCATTCATGTCGTCCTAATTACAACTACAAGTATGGTAATGGCTTTGTTAACGTTGGTTACACTTGAAAAATACATGTTAAAAAATGTTAACAATAAACATACAAGGCCCTTTCCGTATACTGAACGCCCTTTCCGCGGAAAGGGGCCCTTTCCGTTTCTTATGAAAATGACCGACTAGCCTTTCTTTGGTGTGTTCGGCCCTTTCCGTGACTTTCTGTCGTTGAGCCTGTAAAATCTTTCATAAAGTCATTATTACTTAATGGAATTGGGTGAAAATTGTGGTATGTACATAGTTTTAATAGTTGACTAATATAGTTTTAGTAATAGTTTTAAAAAATGTTAACAATAAAACATACGCGGCCCTATCCGAACACAGAAAGTCCTTTCCGCGGAAAGGGGCCCTTTCCGCTATTCAGTCATACCGACGTAAAATACGCATACAATTTTGCAGAAAGGTTTCATAACGCCAAATGTAGCGCTCATAACTAATTATTTGGGATATGTTGGGATAGGTTATTTTTCTCCCTATATGAATTTTCACAAACCTGGAACCGTATCTGAGCGTACAGTGGATTGTCACTTTCAACATTAATGTAGTAGAGAAAATTAAACAATTCACTTGAGACAATGTGATTGTCTACCACACTATGGCCTTTGCAATGCATGTAAAATTTCCATTTAGATAAAAGTAATGATGATTTGTATTATCATGTTTTATTTTATATTTCAGTGATAATATTATGACGTTTTTTTCACAGAATGTATATGAACTAGATTTCACGTGTTCGCACAGCCGAGCCAGCTACTGTGTCCGTGGGTTGGTATGGAAACAATAATTTGACAGCTTTATCTAACTATTTTGCGACCTATTTGTATCAATCGTCTCAGAAGAAATCAAAGCGCTGAAGGCACTAGAAGACTGTCGTAAAAGATGGGTTAGGAAGTTAGGCGAATTGTATTTTGTTAGCAAACAATAAACCATGTGCCTTCGTTTGAAGCAGGTTTGTTATCAAGGCAACGAGGGATATCCTATCAAGTTAATGACTTATTCCGTTTTTTCTGGTTTAACGTACTTTCATTTATTTATGAAATTATCATTAAAGTTAGATGTATACGGTGTCTCCCGCACCTTATATGACAGTAAAAATATAAACAAAAAAATACCACCGCCGTAATATAAATTGTATGAGACTGTCAGTCACCCTTCACCTTGCGTACTGAATACTGCCTAATTTTAGAGCCTGTGTACTGAATACTGCTTACAATGCAGCAAACAAGAAGAACAGTGTGCACTTTATTTCACTTAATTTTAAACACAGCACACGTATATTACACCTTAACAAAACTATTTCATTAATTGTACATGGCACTGAAACTAAAAACCAGATTTGTGTTTTTCTGTCTTTTAGTTTCAAAATTTGGTCAGGGTATATAACATTTAGCTTAATTAAGTTTCTAATATGTATAATTGATTCACAACTTGAACAACTATTTAAATGTATCGTAGCTTACACACAACTGGAGAAAATCAAATTTCAGTTATTGTTTTATTTATTGTACACGGTAACTTGTGTTTATGTTAACTTGACTATTATACCCATTACTGCTAAAAATGTATATTTACGTGTTTAACATAACGACTACAATATTTTTGTGACCATTTATTCACACTTAGGCCAACATTTTTTTATTTTTTGTTTTACGGGATTTTATTTTTTTTAATTGAGTCGGGGGGGGGGGATAAATAAAAATAAAAATAATATGTCTTTTTATCACCAGTCGACAAAAAATGAAAAAAAAAATAAAATAAAAATAATTTTATTTATTTTTAAAATAAAACATTTGTTACAGTCACGGTCAAAACATGCACTTTTAAGACATACGAGTAACAATAAATGAGTTGAAAACTCTTTAACTATGTATTTGAGCAGAATTTAACAATCATTATTCATACTTATCCAAACATTTATTATTTTTAACTTGACAACTGCTTTTGTTTCATATTGTATTGTCATATTTCTGTGTTTGTACACTTGTTATTATTTTAATTTAAACATTAATTAGCTGGCACTTTCGTTGAACCCAGTACCTTGTCAATTTTCTTTTTTTTTGTAGCTACTGGATCATCTGGAGCTCACTAACTTAATACTGACATTTGGTAGTTTCATCGACCTGTTTTCTTTTATTCATACTGTAAATTGACATAGCCTAAAAAGTTTACCCTAAAAATTTACAAATTTTCAAACTGGTCCGATGCAATCATTAGGCAATTTATACAGTTTAATAATGCATATAATTTAAGTATGGCATTTTAATCAATAATATTTATTTCATCAAACCTACCCAAAGCTTTTCATAATGTCAAAGTGTATGCCTGAGAACACCTCTGCTTCTTCGGCAAGGACACTCAAAATGATTACATTTCTTTCACATAAATCGGTAACGATGTCAGAAACTGTGTTGTTCTATGCTATTTTGCGAATTGAAATGGATTCTCTTTTGTTTTTGATAATTTTTCAGATTTTTTCTGCCGATTTGGGGGAAAGGGCCTGGCTTTTTATAGGGAAAATTAGCACGAAATGCCTGAAATTTGGGGAACACTGGCCACTGGAGGAACCTACCTCAATGTTTTTATTGTTTTAATATATATATATTTTACTGTGCTTTATATTAATATTATGGCATTAACAAAAGCACGTGTACATTTTAGTTTATTGTTCATTGCAGTAACTTAAATAATTTTAAATATAATTTTCATGTCAACATGTATACACTGTTATACTATTTACAAGTGCTTCAATGAATATTACTGAACTAAAATTTGTAAATAGTATACTATAATGAATTGTTGCACTCTGGTTAACATAAAAAGGCTGAACAAAATATATCCCAATTATGTACATGTATCAAAAACAACTAACTGGTAAAATAGGATATTATAGTTGAAGTTTGAACTCAAGAACAATCCACTTTTACTTTACTGTCCGAAATACAAACATACCCGATAACCAGTCCATTTGACATATTCCAGACACAATTCACACTCCATTTATCAACAAGATAATCCTTTAATTAGTTGTGTCCGTCGATTCTACGACAGCTTGCTAGCAATCATCTTTAATAAAACAGTGAATGCTGACAAACAGCGCGTTGTTTTCACAAATTTGATAAAGATTTTCTGATATGAAATCACGCACCTGGCAGACTGTGCCAGATTGGTTATTGGAAATTAATGGTTTGTGTTATAATCTGTGTTCTATACATAAAACAGTCCGTACATTTTGCCTAATTTATATTCGTACTCAAAGTGTTTCATCTCCATCGGGAAAGAAATGGAAATAGTACTTTTTATTGGAACATGGTACAAAACATTTTAGCTCTCGGCATAGATTTTTTTGTGTGCTACGAATAAAATACAAACTCGGCGGGAAAATTATAAATACAATTCACAAAAGTTACTTTTATTTTTATTTGATTTTGTCAAAATTTAGGGTCGGCGCCCCCGTAAAACAAAAGATAAAAAAATGTTGGCCTTACCGTCATTGCAGATATGGTGTTTTACACACATTAGACGTATAGATCTGTAAATATCTGCTAGTTGCTTTACATTTTCAAACGAACAAACAAAATAGTTGAATAGATAACTGTCATATCTTAACATTGACTTAGAAAATTAGCTGCGACATCACTGAAGTTCAAATGATCGTCTATTCTGAAATTAGGTGAAATAGTATTTCAATATATACCTTATGTGAATGCACTCAGTACAAACAATTTTGTTATATTTTAACTAGTGTCTCCTGCACATTATATGACAGTAATAATATAAACAAAAAATAACGCCGCCGTATTATAAATGTGAGTATAAAGCTCAACTTACTGCACCCAGGATGAAACATTGTGCTATATTTTGTGTTATATTTTGACTGGATCAACGTCCCGCTGGTTGACTGAATCAATTTCCCGTTGTTTCCTTTGTGTTTTAAAAATGTCAGAAAGTAATATGAAATTATGTGACATAGGAATCGAGTCTAGTCTACTATGTGTACTGATTAGAAACCAAATATGCCGCCCGAATTTGTTAATCTGTTAAAACGCCGATGCGAGCAGTAATACATTCACTTGTCGTGTCGAAAAAGTAAATCATTGAAGCCTATCTTTAGTTACCAGTATATATGACTGTCGTAAAAACGACAGTCGAAAAATTAATTCTTATTTCAGGAGCCGTTTTTTGTAGCGCGACAAGACTCATCCTAGTGTTTGCAGCTTCTATTGCTTAATGAACATAAAAACATAAAACCTAGTTTGAATATATGGGACTCTGTAAACTCTCTAGTAAGCTATTTAAGATTCCATCCTTCATTAGAACACGGTAGAACCTCACGTATAGTGTTCGCTGAACTGGTATTCATAAAGACTCATTGTGGGAAATTAAGAAAAATCTTAAATTTATTAAATGTTAATTATAATTGGATTTTCTGACAAAGAAATGCATTGTTTGAAGATGCTGACAAAGAAGTTTCAATATTATTATAAGTGTATTAATATTCAGTATTTGGCGTGCACATATTTCATATAATATATTTTCAAGCATTAATTTTAATTTTCACTGATTTTAAACTGAAATTAAGAATACTATAAGATTTGTATTAATATGGGCCTAGGGTGAACCGTACAGAACCTTCGACGAAGTTTCCATTTGCCCAGGTGATACTTCAATCTCATGTATTATTTCGATCAAATGGCTTTGTACTATATAATATCCCGTTAGAAGTTGTAGATGATTTTAACTATTTAGGAACTGTTTTTAATTATACAGGTAGCTTCGTTCTGAATTGCGAAACCATTTCTGGTAAAGGACTGAAAGCTCTTAATACTCTTATGAGTAATATCAAAACAGTCCTTTTAAAACCTAGTACCATATGTCAATTATTTGACGCATTTGTAGGATCAGTTTTGAGTTATGGTTGCGAAGTATGGGGATTTGGCAAATCCACAAAAGTAGAGCGAATTCATTTGAAATTTTGTAAAAATCTTCTTAAAGTTAAACAATCTACATGTACAATGGCAATATACGGTGAACTTGGCCGATTCCCACTTCATATCAATAGACACACACGCATAATAAAATACTGGCTAAAGTTATTAAATAGTCACAATATTATTATTAATCGGTTGTACCAAGCGTTGCTAGATGATTTTAACAAAGGCAAATCTAACTGGCTAACTGATGTTAAGTCTCTGTTAGATAGCAATGGATTTTCATATGTTTGGATTACACCACATTCAGTTAACGAGAAAAGTTTCCATATAGAATTTAAACAAAGACTACACGATCAATTCAAACAATCGTGGTATACAGCCATAAATATTAGTAGATCTATGTGCACGTATAAATTGTTTAAAACTGACTATGAATTTGAATGTTACCTTGATAAAGTTCCACTAAGATATCGCATTGTATTATCCAAATTGAGATTGTCATCTCACCAATTAAAAATCGAAACAGGACGTCATGGTAATAACAGAATCGAACATTGTAACAGATATTGTACTTTTTGTAATAAAAATGATATTGAGGACGAGTACCATTTTATATGTATCTGCCCACTGTATATAGATATTCGTAAAAAATATATTAGTAAATATTATTATACTAAGCCCAGTATGGTCAAATTTATAAATTTATTTAAATCTAAAAGCTATAAAACTATATTAAACCTTTCTAAATATACATACCATGCTTTTAACAGACGAAAAACTATGATCAATTTCGTCCAATAACTACTCATTTGTTGTTTTCTTTTGTACAAATTTGTCATTCTTCTTTCGTACTTTTTCGTCTATAACTTATAAGTCCCTCCTCGGGGAGTGAATCTTGTTTATAAACTACGTTGCAATTTACTATATATCTACTGTTTGATATTCATATAGAATTATTGAATTATTAACTACGTGTTTGTTAAAATTCTTCTGTTATAAAGTGTGTATATATGTACATATATTATACGTTGTCATGTGTTTATAATTGTTATGCATTGGATCATGTTATGAGGAACATGTATATATGTTCAAGTAACTGAATAAAATATTCTGTTCTGTTCTGTTCTTTGTACTATATAGTGTGCAGGTGATGTCCTTTTTACCTTTTGTATTTTTGCCATCCATCTTGGTGTGATAATATTGAATTAATCGCAGTTTCCTATGATACGTGACAAATACGTGTGTCTATGTGATGATACAATCACAAATATCCATGTTCCTGTTTCCTCCTATTTCTTATCTACGTAGTACAACCTAATTAACATTTGCTTACACAAATATTAGGAAAATTATTGGTATAAGAATTGAGAAAACGAAAAAAACACACTCCTTTTTGTTGTTTTGTCATAGGTACCACCGTATCGTGTTAAATAATGCCTACCATGCATATCACCATGTGGCATGCTTAAACAGAACAGATGCAGCTAAACGTTTTAAATCATTCTGAGTCCTTTTGTTTCCAGTAACAGTATGCGCGTAACTTAACTACATCGTTATTTGTATTTCTGTATTGAATCACCATGTCGTACTATTTTTCCAATGCACTTCGTTTATTTTATCAGCGATAATAGTTTTAACCGTTGTCACGAAAATTATTAATTAATCCATCGTGTATTGTTAATGAACATCGTTAACATTGAAAACAATATTTTTCCGTACGCATAGCTTTATGGCGCACGATTTAGATATCACTCTTTGAATGCTGTTGGATATTTTTTTTAATGATATCCCAACCATGACCTTAAAAACGTGTTTTCACTGATGATTTGAGCATGATGCATGTTTATTTCACATCCATCAATGTAATATGTTGTACATAAAGTACATATTATCTTTCAACAAAAATAGCGGGATGGGGGGGGGGGGGATGAACACTATATACATAAGTCAATTGCCATATATTTGAGTTTGAAATGTAAGAATTGTTATTACCTATACAGGTTTTATTTACCAGGACCAGTATTCATAAATCTTCTTCGAAATTTCTTATATACACACAAGTGAAATTTAAATGTTAAATTTGAACTTCAACATTTATATATGGAATATGGTGAAAAAGAAGCTAGAAAAAAAACCTTAAACACACAAAAAGATCAATTGAAGAATTATATTAAAACAAATTAGAAATTAACTTTCAGTTTTTATGAAACGGATCGAGTTCTTTTGTTTGCCAGAACGTTCGACATAGATTTTGAACTTGTTAAGTGCTCACCCTGAACACGTGGTGTGAACTATTCCAGGCAGCAAGCATGAGTCCACCGGTCATCGTCATGCAATAAACCGTTCCATCTTGCCATTCACGGCACGCTATCAATCTCCTAGCAGAGTTGTCGTTCGTTGCTCTCACATACATCTCTGCAATGGGCTCAATGACAAGAATCTTGTCAAAGCGGAAAAATGTATGGAACGCACATTAAAGTTGATTTTCAGGACCACAAGCACAGAAAAAAAAAGAACAAAGAATTAAGGTTTCTAAATTATCATAAATGGCAAAAAAATATTAATTTTGTCTCCTGTTATTGGAACTATTTCCATGCCCATATACGCAGATGGAATCAGTTTGCAGATGTAAACAACATGTGTGGATGGTATTGTGCGTTTCGTTTGAATGTTATGATCATGTGACTAAAGCCATGTGCGTAAGTTGGGACTACAGAGGTGAATGGAATGTAGCCGACAGAGGTGAATGGAATGTAGCCGATGTGCATGAGATTGGGTGTGCTATGGGATTTTATAAGCACGCATAGTTAGGTCGAATGTTTTTACAAGACATATCCGTCAGACAATTTCTGAATGGTTAAATACGTTATCAATCAAATCCCGCCGTAACGTCAATTGTACAGCATTCTGGTCTTGAAAGCTTTGACCTTTGCTACCCTTGTACTCGTACGTAGCATATACACCGAATATAAACTTACGCAATATCATGAAATAAATGTATATATGTATTGCTTCTTAACATCGGTTGTGAAAAAAATAGTTTATGCTTTCCAGTGATTTACAGGGAAATATCAGTGAAATGAAATGGGTAATTCAATGTTTAAACAGTGAAAATTACCACTCCGTTAATTTTCACTGTTTTCACACTGGTTCCCGATTTAATATAGTAAATGTAACGGACCGTCAACGATGCCAAACTCAAAATTGTGAAATGGCGTCATTATTGCCGCAATGTTTTCAAATTAAACGCATTAATACAGTACTTAAAATGTAAACAAGAGGGTCATAAGGGCCCTACGACGCTCACCTGAGACCTTGTAACCCAATTAGAATTTGCATCCCCGAGGTGTGGCTTATTTTTATCACAGGGGCATAATTTGAACAATCTGAACAAACCTCTGGGCGTTGCGGTTTCAGGTTAAGCTTTTTAAAGTCATTCTGCTATTTAAGTCTATATAAACCATGTGACCCCTTGGGGTGTGGCCAGATTTGACCCCAGGGACATAATTTGAACAATCATCGGAGAGGACCACTATGCAATATTACGTACTACATATAGGAAAGCTGTGGGCCTTGCCGTTTCAGAGGAGATAATTTTTGAAGTAGTTTTGCTTTTTAAGTCTATATAAACCATGTGACCCCCTGGGCGTGACCAGTTTTGACACCAGGGGCATAATTTGAACAATATTTGTAGAGGACCACATATACATACCAAATATGAAACCTCTAGGCCTTGCGGATTCAGAGGATTAGAATTTTAAAGTCATTTTGCTACTTATGTTTATATAAACCATGTGACCCCCGGGGCGTGGCCAGTTTTGACCCCGGGGCATAATTTGAACAATCTTTGTAGAGGACCACTAAAGGATGTTACATACCAAATATAAAACCTCGGGGCCTTGTGGTTTCAGAGGAGAATATTTTTAAAGTCATTTGGCTATACATTCTATACAAACCATGTGACCCCCGGGGCGTGGCCACTTTTGACCCTAGGGGCAAAAATTAAATATTATTTGTAGAGGACCACTTTAGGATGTTACATACCAAATATGAAACCTCTGGGCCTTGCGGTTTCTGAGAAGAAGATTTTTAAAGACATTTTGCTATTTAAGTCTATATAAACCATGTGACCCCCAGGGCGTAGCCAGTTTTGACCCCAGGGGCATAATTGAACAATCTTTGTAGAGGACCACTATAGGCTGTTAAATACCAAATATGAAACCTCTGGGCCTTGTGGTTTCAGATGAGAAGAATTTTAAGGTCATTTTGCTATATATTCTATATAAACCATGTGACCCCCGGGTGTGGCCCGTTTTGACCCCAGGGAAATAATTTGAACAAACTTTGAAAAGGACCACTAAAGGATGTTACAAACCAAATATGAAACCTCTGGGCCTTACGGTTTCAGAGGAGAGGATTTTTAAAGTCATTTTGCTATATATTCTATATAAACCATGTGACCCCCGGGGCGTGGCCAGTTTTGACCCCAGGGGCATCATTTGAACAATCTTTGTAGAGGACCACTATAGGATGTTACATACCAAATATGAAACCTCTGGGCCTTGTGGTTTCAGAGGAGAAGATTTGTAAAGTCATTTTGCTATATATTCTATATAAACCATGTGACCCCGGGGCGTGGCCAGTTTTGACCCCAGGGGCATTATTTGAACAATTTTTGTAGAGGACCACTAAAGGATGTTACATACCAAATATGAAACCTCTGGGCCTTGCGGTTTCAGAGAAGATTTTTTAAGTTTACACTTTTTAAATCTATTTTTTGCTCTGGTGACCTACATATGCAGCGGACCGTAACGATTTGAACAACTTTGAAAGAGGGTCACCCAATGATCATTCCTGTGAAGTTTGGTAAAAATCTGCCAAGTGGTTTAGGAGGAGATGTTGTTTGAATGAAAAGTTGACGACGGACGCACGCACGCACGGACAACGGACAACGGGCGATCACAAAAGCTCACCATGAGCACTTTGTGCTCAGGTGAGCTAAAAAAAAAAGCATCAAATATAAAGAAAATTTGTTGGTGTCGGTAGAATATCGATTTTTGGTTCACCCGTGATCATAGAAAAAAACATTATGTTCACTCGTGGCTGCGCCGCTCATGAAAATATACATTTCTATGATAACTCGTGAGTTTAAATCGATATTCTACTGAAACCAAAACATTTCCTCTATTACGTCTTGTTATGAAGCAAGTTCTTGATATTATATTACTGACCAAGTGTGTGTGCGCGCGTGTGTGCGTGTGTGTGTGTGTGCGTGTGTGATTGCGTGCGTGCGTGCGTGCGTGCATTTAAGTGCGCTCTTCTCACGTTCTCATAGTCAGGAACGTACATGTTTCAATGTGCGTGATGCACGTGAACTATTATTGGGTGCAATCTTTTGATGTGTTGATGATAATGACTATATGTGCTTTCTTGCTGTTTGCCATTAAAACAGTATATTATTAAATTGTATAATATTGTATATTTAAGAAGTATGCCTTTTCGGTCTGAATTCTTTTTTATATCAGATAACATGACTTGTATAATATTTGTTTTTTGTCTTTTATTTTTCATTGAGATATGAGACAACATATATGTATTGTAATGCAGTAACAAGAAAATCATTCCAGATCTGGAAGGATTTGCTGTTGGTTGCAGAAGTGTTTTGAACCGCCCAGGGGAAGTAACCGCTGCGAGTATGACACATACACGCAATCATTTTTAATGATAACCATTCAAGGGATGCAACTGACATTGCATCGAACTGTTGGCATATCCACCCGTTTAAAACAAACGAACATAATGAAATATCCAAACGCTGATAGCGTAGAAAGACTGTTGGCGAATAAAGGACGGAAACCAAAATGAAGGGGAAAAGAGTACACACATTTTCTAACAGAAAGGACACATTTGTTTGAATAAAAATGAAATTTCTGCAATGCAAGTTTTACACAAGACAAATCGAATTACTCATTGTTATACTCCCTACTTTCAACATCTTGGTAGATATATTAGTGTGCATGCAAACACTTTATGCAAACTCAATAAATATGCATGTATAAACAGTCAACGTGTCGGCTAATCCTGTACGGGCCGAAATGGCGGATGGCGTGTATAAATTTGAGGGAATCGATTGTTAGTGCTTCGTAGTATGCAAAGTAAAAAATAATTGATCTACTTAAGACCATTGGCTTCCGCCATCAGTCTAAAAACAAATATCTTGCCGATAATATACATGTATATGCGCATAGTAAGTATTTTTTTTGTAATGAACACACTGAAGAAAAGGAAATCGCAAAATATTAGAGCTGTAAAGCATAAAATAGGAAGGGATATAGAGGGAGGCAGAAGCTGCGAACGCCCCCCCCCCCCGTCTAAAATTGTCCAACATTCGATTGTCAAACCTCACAATAACTTAAAACATTAAAAGCATGTAGTTGTTAATGACGTGAAGCCAGGGCCCGTATTCATCAGCCCATTTTTAGACTTATGGATAAGGAACAGACTTAAAACTCTAGAAATATGCTTGGTACAAATCTTATAACAAATCGTTCTAAATATAAAAATTGGTGCATTTCGAGTGAGTGAATGTTGTTGTACGATTTAAATTTATAGCGCTTTTAGAAAATAACCGTTACAAGAACATTATTTTTTCCTAGTCTAAGAATAGTTTGGTGAATACGGGCAGTGATAGATGCATTAGTCGTCCTTTAGCCTCGGTCACAACCAGCTGCGGTGGCCGCAGACCGCAGTCCAAACGCACGATTTTGAGATCGTAAGGCAAACGCATGTGTTTCGTAAGAACTTGTGGAATTCGTACGGGCGTCGTGCGGCCAACTTACGGACGACGTGCGTTCGCCGCACGTCTGTCGCGCGTTTTCAGTTTCAGCTGACCGCAGCTGTGTCTGCGAATCGTGCGATTGACGTGCATCTGTCATACGGCGACCTTAAAGTCACCGTGCGACTGTGCATTACTTTTTATGTCGACGCACGCCAGCGCATACTAATCGAACGATCACCGCAAGCATACGCACGGTCGCCGCAAGACATCAATGGTATTTCGGCAAAACCACGAATATCTATAGTTTTTCCATAAATATTCTGCATGAATTATGCCATTTACGACTTTTAATTTGACATGTTTATCAGAAGATGTTATGGTTAATGTTTCAAATTTGTAAAAAAAAAAAAAAAAAATTTCTTGTAGCAGTATGATTGTAACACACATGAAATAAATAGACAAAACGGAAAATGTGGAAAAAGCATGCAAATAATCGCGGTTATTTATACGAAGCACATAGCGCCTTGCGGTCACGGTGCGATAACCACACGTGTCTTGCGGCAAGCGTGAGTTGTCAGTTCTTTCTTGCGCCGCCGGTGCGTTTATCGCAAGGAAGTCGTACGTACTACGCAAGGAAGTAATGCGACTTCCGCAAGTGCACCTTGCGTGCTTGCGACAGGCAATTTCGAAGCAAAAAACGTAGAGTGTCCGTAGGTTGATCGCACGGAGCACTTACGGTGTACGATGGGTGATTGACGCAAGGGCCACGAATCAACTTAAGCGCTTGCGCTAATGTCTGTTGCGGTGACCTTGCGATCGAGAAAAACAAGCACGGGCGCCGTAGATCCGACGCACGTTTTTGACAAAAATCTCGCCGCAAGCTCGCCGTATGGTCGACCCAACCCGGTTGTGATCGAGGCTTTAATGAGAAATATAATGATCGCAACATGGCGTGCAAAGACACCATAAGTCATATGTTGCTTGGCATGACTCGAGGTCCGCCTCCTATTTGTAGCACAATGTCGGTTTCATCCATTATTAGATCTAGGTAATGACTTGTATGACATTATTACACCTGTAGAAATTTAGAAAGTGGGTGAAATGTGCAATGAGATGAACATATGTTAAAGAATTATCGTAAAGACATCTATTAAAGGGACTTTTTCACAGATTTTCGTATTTTTGAAAAATGTCATTTAATGTCTTAACTGCAAATGTTGGACTAACCAAAACAAATATTATATAAAGAAAAAAAAATAATTAAAGGATTCGCCTTCACCGGGACTCGAACCTACAACAGCCGGGATCAAAAATGTGTCGCTCTTACCACTCGGCTACTCTGACTTACAATGTTGAACGTGAATTTTAACGCTATATAATATGTAAGTGATACACGTGTTTTCCGAAATACCAATGAAATACGTTACAAACGCTAAATATATAAATTAACCCATTTAAATTGATGATTTTTCATAAACCTCACTTTATTTCCAATATATTTCTTTGTCAGTAGAGTTATTTCACTTGTTTATATATCATGTATTTTGTCTTTTCGCGATCTATGACAAAAAATAAACATGGTCAATTTGCCGATCTGTGAACAGGTCCCTTTAATGTATACATGCTTTAAATGCATGTAATTTCAGGTCAGTGACACACTTATAAAAATGTGTTACTTGCATGAAATAAAGGACTGTAGGATGTTAATCATGGTTTCTCTCCTGCTGATGCACCTAGTTTGGATTCATTAGGCCAAAAAATGTTGGTTTCCGCTTACATCCCCTAACCAATCTAGTAGGGGAGGTAAAAAATAACTTTTTTCGTTTAACATGTTTTTCTTCGCGACATATTCACCACACAGTTTAGGTGTATTGGACTGCATGTACATTGTTTAAACGCCTCCCATCAAAGAAACTGTACCATAGCTATAAATACTAGTAAAAGGTCATAGAAAGATATTTCACAATATGAGTTTAATTTACTTTTTCAAAATATGAATTACCGAAAAACTGCATATAAGCGAAAACTGCTCTTTGGACAGAAAGTCAGAAAAACTTAAATGATCGACAGGCAAGAAAACTTTTACGGTCAGCGGAAAAAATAGGGGGTCGGGTAAGCGGAAACAAATAACTTTTTCTAGGTCTCATATGCGAATTAATCGCCATTTTTATCCAATCATTGCATTTGGGTATCACGTGTTTAGTGGTTAACATATTTTACACAAAAGAGCACGTGATAAAGCTTGTGAAGTGTTTACGATATTCGATGAGTAGAAATTAATCATCCAAAAAGAGCTCGGGATGAGTTTAAAATGTTCATGGCAAAACCTGGAAAGGTCTATTACAGGTGTCGAGTAATGGAAATATTAATGACCAATCTGAAACATGACATACCGTAGTTATGTTCCAGTACTCAGATTTCTATTTCATGAAACAGACTATAGCTAACTTACATGCCGAAATGCTAATACATATAAGAGATGCAGACAGCCCGCACATTCAGTTTTCAGTCTTGTTAGTAGTTGTAGCGCAATGCTTAGCTTTCAATAGAATGCTTGAATAAATATATAACTTCACATTTGTGTTGTTATTAAGTCATTTGACTATATACATTTGAAACCTACAACTCTACAATATCAGTAATATAACAAGTTACGGATGCTCAATAGTGATTTTAATTATTAATATAAATGCAAACAATAGTTCATTTACAATTAATATCAAATGTTATACTAACGAAAACCAAAAATGACATTCACTATTAAAATAGTTGAGTTGAAATATCAGATCCAAATAAAAAATGGACTTTCATTTTTCAATCACTGCACTATCAAGCACGAATCGCGTGCTAAATTATATATAAGTCACATGTGCATCAGAAAGCTGCTGGTGTGTTCTATAATGAAAGATTTGTGTTTCCTGGAATGTGGATAACTGACATTAAGGAAACGTGAGCCATTCAGGAAAATAAATCATTTACAAAGGGATGTTAAATGTATTGTCAGCCAATGAACGGAATGATTTGGTTGCAGAAAGTTTTTCATAGGCACACGTAAACAAAAAACTTTAAGATATTTTAGTTAGATAAACGTTATGATAATTCATTTAGATAAACTGTTTGTTACTTCATAATTATTAAAGATAATATGTGATCGCACTGTGAACCAAACATTGAAACACGTTGACATCAGTAATCAAAGATTATTCATCTTTGTTATTTGTGTGTTTAGTTATTTGTAGCACAAAATACCGATACTTTCACAAATTATTTTAAAGCAATTTCTTCCCTTCATTTTATGAGATTTTATTTCACTCATTATTGCATATGTTGAAAAGCATTATATTGTTATACGCGCCAATCAGAAATATAGAGGATAAAAAGGGATATGAAGTGTATAATACTGTTTTCTTTTTAACTCAATAATTATTTATTTTTCAGAAATGTCTGTTAATGTGACAACTCATATAGATTTTATGTTACTTTCTGAAAATCAAATGTCGTTTTGCATGTCATTTAATACTATGCATTATTTTGAAACGTATTATCTGCAAGATATGTCAAGCGTATTTGAAAAGTATTAAATTAAATGTATATATGTATATTTATGCATATGGTAAAATGGAAAGACCTGAACGACTCCTTTGTTACTTCCTAGTTGTTTCAAATGCATTGCATTATGTGAAACTCATGTGTGTTATCATAATGCATACCCAATATCGATTATTTGCATTTTATGTAGGCCTATAATAAATATTTTCTTCGACAAGTTACCTTCATCTCACTGTGCATAATTTATAAGGTTTTTTTTTTTTAAATCTTTTTTTACCAAAAGAATGTCTGGCTACTGATGCAAATACACAATACATGTTTCTTAACATTCGTCCATTTAATGAACCTTATTGCACAAATTGATTTCTATTCTGTTTTGGTCTTGTTTGAAAACAAGTAATACTGATGACAACTCATTTCAACACTATTATTATAAAGTCAGCATGAATCGTCAAGGGAACTGAAATGTTTCAATATAAAAGGTAGGACACTCCATCTGCATTATTCAGATAATTCAGGAGAGATATTAAATAGAAGATATTTGTTGGTTTCAGTAGAATATCGATTTTATTCACGAGTGATCATTTAGTCTTAGAAATTTATATTTTCACGAGTATCGCAGACACGAGTGAATATAAATATCTTCTATGATCACGAGTGAATAAAAATAGTCTATAGTCTACCGAAACCAACAAATTTTCGTTTTATTTTATGCTTTTTATGCCGTTTTGTTACGTTTTATGTGCTATCTAAATGCGTTAAATTTGAAAAAAATATGCAGGAAATGTTACGTCATGACGTCAAAATAATGACGTCGTTTCACAATTTTGAGTCCGGCATCGTTGACGGTCCGTTTTATTTACTGTATTAAGTCAGAAACTAGTGTGAAACAATTATCGGAGTTGTAATTTTCACTGTTTTAAACAGTGAATTACCAATTTTATTTCACTGATATTCCCCTATAAATCACTGGAAAGCATAAAATAAATTTAACGGTCCTTTATATGAATAGTCAAGGGACTGAAATGTTTTAATATAAAAGGTATGACACTCCAATTGCATTATTCAGATTATTCAGGAGCGATATTATTAGTTACACTGTTAGTAACTGAGGGTGTATGGGACATGTCGGACTATTTCCTTCATAGAGATCTTATCAGCTTCCCCTTCAGCCCGTGGTCGATAGGCCGATATATTAGAAATCAATTCGTATCGATAAGGAATTTTACATAGAACTATATAGGAACTACTCGCAAAATGTACAGTTTATGCATTTTAATTTTGTTTAAGATCTTAGTCCTTGATATGACAAGAAAGACATTTGTATTTGCTGCCCAACTGCGTATTTTTTCATCAGAATAACTCAATGCATTCTTGCTTCCATTTTGCTTTAAACCGAATAACTGTTTTCACTATAATACCTTAAACGAAAATGGACAAAATTAGCATTGTTGCGCTTTTTGGACTAGTATGGACATCACATAACTTATATTTACAATATTTTCCTTCATACTGACATAACATGAGTCATTGAAGCAATTTATGTAAACATATATGAAATATGATACATTGTTTTTGCTTCCATTTCAATTTGAAAATGGTCGTTTAGCATTGTTGTACGTCGAAAACGTCTGTTGGAAAAAAGACTAAGTTGGTTATCAGATGCCTGGATCTATCTGTTATTATTGTTATTGATCGTCAATAGACAGAAATGATGTGTTGTTTTATTTCAGAATATAATTTCATCTTTAATATTTAATATATTTCTTTTATGTAATCAGCAAAATGCTTAAACTCTCTAAAAACTAAATGGAAATAATTATGGCATTATTAATGAAAACTCTTCAATAAAAGAATTACCAAACGAATTCTGTATGCTGTATATTGTCGTGTGTCTGTAGCTTACTATAATTCCGTACACTGTATATTGCCACGGGTCTGTTTACCTTTGACACGCGTGTCACGATTGTGCAATTGTGTATTAACTAGTGTAATAGAATACTGTGTATTGCCGCGTTTGACACGCGTGTCGCGATAACTCGTGCACTAAAAAGCCGCACATACCAGTTACTTTACCATTATCATAGATCGTACATCATCATCAAGGCGTTCTAGTAAAACATCAATTACAAGAATCTTCATGAGGGCGAATGTCTGCCACGCAATATTTTCAAAAAGAAGAAAAACGTCTCAGCTTCAACTGTTTTGCCGGACCAGTATTTCATTGATCGAATTATAAGCAGACGAGTTACACAAGATGTAAGCATTTTTTTTTAATTCTTAACTTATAGTTTAAAATATTTCATTATTGCTTTTATTTTACACTCTCTTGTGTGCCGGGCTGAATTACCTTATAATGTAGGCCTATCATTGCCGAAAGATCATTGACTAATTATCGATGTTAAGAAATTTTGCGAACAATTAGCTTACACAATGCAAGTTTTATTTCTTACTAAGAAAATACCGATTTTATATAAGATAATTATTTTATTCACTACAAAAAATCAACTGGTGAATATCTTCAATCATAATCAATTATAATGCCATATCGACCAGTTTACTTGCTAACTGATGAGACGATTACCTAATCACACCATGCGGCGTCTTGTACTAATTACTGAGACCGAATTTATCTTCTGTCGCTAATTAAGTGGCTGATCTGCACCAGATTATACCATGTGTTGTATTCTCTCTCTCTCTCTCTCTCTCTCCCTCTCTCTCTCTCTCTCTCTCTCTCTCTCTCCCTCCCCCTCCGGTTTTATGGCCCAGAACTACGGTTCCGCCTCTCAATAACGCAATGGGGACAAGTATAACCAAATACATATTTACAGAGAAAATCCCATTTTTATGATGAAACAAACGATACAATGTCACTCTCACCTTTTATACTGCAGAACGAAGACAGATTACATACATAAATCAAGACAACCTTGTGGGGCCAATTCACATATTCCTTTCACATGTCCCTCGTATGCATCAGGACCATCACACTCGCATACTCTCGATCTCTCAATGTCCTCACAACCTTGTGGGGGCAATTCGCTTTTTTCTTTCACACGTCCCTTAACTGCACGAGGACATAATACTCTCTATGTCCTCACAATTTCTGAGCTTTCGTTGATATTTTTTTCTCTTTCACACGGCCCTTGACTGTGTGAGGACATAATACTCTCTTATCCTCACAATAGTACAACGCAGCTTTACGCACCATACACCTACATGCAAATAGATCCAGGACAAAGTGGTATCAGCATGAACGAATTGGTTATTACTTCAAAGAATGTTCAGTTTCTTTGGAGTTTAACGCCCGTTCAATAGTATTTCAGTCAAATACAGGCCGCATATTCCATATATTTGCATTTTGTCTGACAGGCCAATGACCAACCAGTCAGGACACCAGCGTTTTTGAGTTATGTTGCTTGTTTGTGTGCCTGGTCATAAGTAGCAACTATTCACAGCTAAAGCCATGGTCATGGACCAAAATAACGTGCATACAAGCTTTATGATCTTGTTTTATTGCGCAATTATATTAACCTGT
Source organism: Congeria kusceri (assembly GCA_027627225.1). Classification (NCBI taxonomy): domain Eukaryota; kingdom Metazoa; phylum Mollusca; class Bivalvia; order Myida; family Dreissenidae; genus Congeria; species Congeria kusceri. The sequence goes on from CM051024.1 coordinate 89,124,426, forward strand.
CAAAATTTTCATAACTTAACGACTCTAGGTCAAGTACTTTTGGAGATACACGCAACAAAACGAAATAAGCCAAAATTTCCAAATTTAAGGGTCATAATTCTTTAGTTACTAGCGAAACGTGATGCCATGATCGTTAAACAGATGGAATTACGAACTCGACCGATTATGAGACTCTCATAAATTAAAATAGTGCGTGCGGCAATTGTAACATATGCACATTTTGGCAGGTTAATAAAACACAATACCATTACATGTCTTTCGGACTATCTTATCCATAACACAATCATATTGGTTTGAATTGAATTACAAGATACACAATCAAATATATATTTATTGTTTATTTGTGCAAATAAGTACAATGTCGACATTTGACATCAATTTCAATAAACCAAAGAAATCATACAAATCACACTACAAGAAAGCCATATATAATGTACATGTCTCTGTTTAACTACAATGTTAACTTTTTTCTATGCCCTTTTCTCGGCCCATTTTTGTCCAACTGTCATTCTCACATTTCCTACAACTAGGGTAATGCACTTTCTTTCTTAAAACCCCTCTCTCTGTTCCGCAAGCCAAACAAACGTAATTCTAACCCTAGCCTTGCATTTTATAGTTGAAAAACATAACTTTCATTTTCGATTTTTTCAGAACTCAACAAGAGGGCCATAATGCAGGCCGTCAACTGACTTTTGGTGAAAATATAGGAATTTTTTGTCCAAAATATAAAAGGTTTGAATATTATTATTACCAAAATATAGGAATTTGACGATAAAAATCTGCTTGGTCAAGCGTTTTGTCAGTAACCATTTCCTTACTTGAGCGCATTATAAAAACTCTTTTACTTCTAACAACAGGAAAACACAATTCAATGCAGGCTTTACACTTTACCAAGAAACATATCATTATTAAAAAAATAAAATTCACTCAGTACGGCATATGACAAAGTTGACCACCACAAACTTGTTTTTAAGTTGAAAATCAGGATGTTTGAGGTTCGTATCACCTCAGATGTAGAAGGCTTTTCAAACAGAGTATAACAGGAATGAGTCCTATGGTCAAGTTTCTTTCTCCATGTAGCTTAATATTCATGACCTAATGGTAACTGTGGATCTGTATGCATCTTTTTTCAGCTTACACCACAGTGTCCTCAACATTCAATAACACACAACATCACAATACCTACAAATAACTTGCAAAATAAAGAATCATGGAAAAATAAGAATTTTCAATACCAAGACAAATGTGAGGTACTCAGAATACACAGGAAAAAGAAACTGGTCATAGTCAATATAACTTACATAGCACCACACTCAAAACCACAGAAAATACAAAATATCTTGGTGATCATTTATAACTACTATATTAAACCTCATATGGTCATCCTGCATAATAAACAATGTAAAAAACAAGGCAAAATCAGTCTGAGATGCATACTATTCTGCTATGTGGCACCCTTGGCAAAACTGCATATTCATTCTTTAAAGATGCAAAAAAATTCTTGTTTTACTAAAATGCCCTAGTTCATAATGTAATGTAATAGAGATGTGTCTGCCTTTTTAAACAGTATAACTTTGACAGTATAAATTTACATTTGATTCCGTAAACAGTCAATATCGATCACCTGAGTTATGGACTAATCAAAACAAACATTTTGTTCATTTTTTGTGTGTGAAAGCAGCATGGCCCATATTCAAACTCGTCCGAGATTTCATCAATACAAAGCTACCAACCAAGTTTCATGAAGAAATGACCAAACATGTAGTGTTTTCTAATGCAGCCTCTAATGTTCACAAGCTTTTTAAAAAAATACCAATGGTAACCTTTTTCTTTTTGACCTCACATTACCCATATTTGAACTCCTCCAAGATTTCACCAATAGATAGTTCTCATGTGATGTCATAACAGTGGAAATTGGTATGTGGTAGACTTATTATTTGTGTACCACTGGAAAGCTGAGACCTTTGTCTATATGTTTTATTCCATTCAAAATTAATATGAAAAAGATATAATCAAAATGGTTACATTATAAAAACCAGGTTTTTTTCTCAGGTTTAGGGGAAGGGGCCTGGCCTTATAATTTAGGGGAAATTTTCATGACAAAACGTCCAAAAGGGGAAAGAAATTGTAAGATTAACTTTGAATTTCTGGAAAAGTGCAATTTTTCTGTGGGAAAGGGGCCTTTTTGCTAGCGGAAGCGGCCTTATAAGTCCCCTTTTATATAAGGAAAAAAACCCTGAAAACTGATATATCGGGTTTACAGTGAAAAAATCGACAGATTCAAATTTCTCATTTTTTATAATGCGTAAGGAAACAAGAACCATGTGCAAAATATGAATTTCAAGAGCTTTCCAACGATGTTTAAATCATAAAAATCGGACCAAGAACAAGAAAAAAAAACGAAATTTTGCCCCTATACAGTCTATATCAAAGGGTCTTGTTTTTACACTCCAACATGGCCGCCAATGAAAGGGATTTCCAGTGATTTTCACTTGTGTGGGAACTATCTACATTTGTATAACTAAAATAATGACCATGTTTTATGAAGATTGGACCAAAAATGCAGCCTCTAGTGTGTTCACAAACATTTTCTTTTAATAGCAATGGTGACTTAGTTTTTGACCCCACATGATCCATATTGAAAATTGTCCAAGATTTCACCAATACAATGCAACTGACCAAGTTTTATGAAGAATAAACTAAAAATGTAGTCTCTAGAGTGTTCACAAGGCAAAAGTTGACGACGCACAACGACGGACGAAGACTGGTCACAATAGCTCACCTTGAGCACTTAGTGCTGAGGTGAGCTAAAAATCAATAACTGCCCAAAAAATAGAATAAAGCGGTGCCTCAGAAACTAAACATTAGTTTTTTTAGCCTTAGTGTGAGTGTATCATAATGGCCACACAAATTTTATGGCAACAATTCAGCAACAACCTTTTCTTTCTTCTTCATTTCTGTTTGGGCAATTGCCCACACCTGGTGTTTTAATTTCAACCAAGGTAATGATTTTAAGTTTGTATCCCCATTTGTTAGCTGGAACCTGACAACCTCTGCCTTACAAGGAGGCTTTTTCTTTCGCACGGCTTCTTGCACTAGAGGCTGCATCTGCACCTTCTCCAGGCTGGACCAGATTCTCTTTTTTGACACTGAAAATTTTGCCAAAATGTAAATGATTAACAATCTAGAGGTTACTCTTTTAAACTTAAGACAATCTCAAATCCAGATTACACATCTGACATGCTATTGAATCATACTATTCCCACCAACATGCTAGGTTCATTAGCAGAGCCCAGAATTATAACAAGAGCCCCGGAAAACGGACGTCAAGCTCGACAATCCTCTGTTTTTTACTGCAATAAAGGCAGTGTTTATTCAAATACGGCTCTGACAGTGCACAGAAGACGACACATAGAAGGTCATATTCAGGCAACCTTCCCGTCAGCTAATCGAATGCTAGCTTTCACGTTTTGGAGTTTTAATATATCAAAAAAGAAATTCTATGTTTTAACTGACCTACAAGTATGTGCAATTACAAAGAATCCTGTATTTTTATAACTCACTGAAACTCCATAGCAATGACTTTGTGACTTATTAATATAAAACAAATAAAAATATCATATTTTTTTACATGAAGTCTCAGTCTTCCATAGGTTGCATGATGCAGTTTAAATTTAGTGTCTGACAAATTAAGCTAAAATTTAAATTTAGGTAATAATGGCGAGTTTAGAAATTCCCTTTATTGAAGAATAAAAAACTGAATGGGTTGTCCTCAGATCTTCCAGTTTAAGAAGATTGTGCACTTTAGTCAGAGCGGTGAACCCCCTTAAATGCAGAAAAAGCACAATGATTTCCTCAACAATACCTTGAACCATTCTTTTCTTTGATGGTGGAGCCTTGCAGGGTACATCGTCCTCGGCAGTGTCCGACTGAAGATCTGAAAAGGAGAGCAGAATAGAACATAACAGATTCAATTGATGTTTGAAACCATGGTTTCATAAAAGAAAATGGAAATACTGTAGCATTTGTGCCAGCAAGAGAAAATGCTTTTTTTTTGTATTACAATTTTATCAAGAATTCTGAAGAAGGAAGACCATTTTCAAAGGCCAACACATTTTTGTCTGCCGCACAATGTCTATGTCAAATGAAGGTCAAGGTCAAAGTACATGTCAGAGTGGAGAACCCTCTTAAATGCAGAAAAAGCACAATGAATTCTTTAACAATACCTTGAACCATTCTTTTCTTTGATGGTGGAGCCTTGCAGGGTACATTGTCGTCGTCAGTGTCCGACTGAAGATCTGAAAAGGAGACCAGAATATAACATAAATGATTCAATTGAAGTTTGAAACCGGTAAGTTTTTATAAAAGAAAATGGAAATACTGTAGCATTTGTGCCAGCAAGAGAAAATGTTCTTTTATTCGTAATACAATTTTATCAAGAATTCTGAAGAAGGAAGACCATTTTCAAATGCCAACGCATTTCTGTCTGCCGCACAATGTCTGTCATGTGAAGGTCAAGGTCAAAGTACATGTCAGAGTGGAGAACCCCTTAAATGCAGAAAAAGCACAATGAATTCTTTCACAATACCTTGAACCATTGTTTTCTTTGATGGTGGAGCCTTGCTGGGTACATCGTCCTCGTCCGGCTGAAGATCTGAAAAGGAGACCAGATTATATATAATATAAAGGATTCAATTGAAGTTTCAAACCGTGTTTTTATAAAAGAAAATGGAAATACTGTGGCATTTGTGCCAGCAAGGGAAAATGCTTTTTTTTCTAAATACAATTTTATAAAGAATTCTAAAGAAGGAAAAGAACATTTTCAGACGCCAACGCTTGTCTGTCTGCCGCACAATGTCTATGTCATGTGAAGGTCAAGGTCAAAGTACACATACCAACTGACAAGCTCTGTGGCAAGAAAGTTTTTGAATATGAATAGACTCCATCCAAGAATAAATAAGTTTCAAGAATTTGGATACCGGTATATCACTGTCAGAATTTCTACATATAGGAAACATGTCTTAATTCCATGTAACAGAACTGACACCATGTGCCTTTTCATAAAGTTTTCAAATTATCATTCCTGGTTTACAGAGTAGGTGTGACATCTGTGAATATACTGTAAATATATATGTTTTTTCAAAGCAATAACTTTTATCTAGAAGTACACAAGGTGAATGTTCAAAAAAATGTTGATACTGCACTCTGGTGATGTCAATAAAATTCTTTTAGAAGTATCCAATGCCTTTTATTATACTACGATGTTAATAAGATTTAGTATAATAAGTAATTACCAAAGTCCTCTTCAGCACCATCCTCATCATTTTCTCCATCTTCCTCTTCACTTTCTTCGAAATCTGCAGAATGAACAATATATTGTTTTATTCAACCACACCATCTCCAACAAGCTGGTGGTTGGTATAAGGACCACAACTCCAGCATTCTTTATTCAAATCAATACAACAACTAGTTTGTTTCTGAAAAAAAAATGGCCTGTCTCCCACCACTGCCCAACGATCCCACCCCTTTGTAATGGGACTGGAAATATGAAAAAAAATTACCTGGTATAAGTCAACAAAGCAAACAAATATTGACAAAATTGCATACTAAGCTTAATTAATACTAAGTATTTTATGATAAATTTACAAAACAGTTCGAATTTTATATGCCTCTCGTAGATTTCATAACAGCTTTTGATCAAGGTGGTTCTTTTAAGAAATATGAAACATGGAGATATTTATTTACTATTTATGCCCCATAACACAGTCCCAGTGTGTATATAGTAATAATTTTGTTTCCAAATCATTTTCTTCTGATTTCTGATGTCTCAGATTTTCTCTATAGATTAAAAGAAATCAACAAAATCCTTTTTTTAGATGAGTGAGTTTCTGATTAGGTTTCTATACATATTTATAGCAAACATTGTCCATTAAAACCTGGAGTCCCACATTAATTCATCAATGTCATAAGAAACAAGGAGATAGACATTTCATTATTAAGTTTACGAGCAGTCAGTTTTTCAGCCAAATCATTTTAACAACTGTACCATATTTCTGTACTGAGCAATACATGAGAAATACATATTCACTTCTGACTCAGAATTTCTTTATGTTTTAAATTTGTTTTCATTACATTGCAAAATAGGCAATTCACAACTAGACAAAAACACCTTAAACTAAACTAGCCCGTGAAAAGACCACTGATGCCAAAGACTAAATAATTAAGCACTGCTCTTAATGGACCACGGTCGGCGATCTGATTGGCTGAAAATGTAGGTTATATTCTTAAGTATCAATTCTCAATTTAGTATCTTCAGCCGGTACTGAGAAAATGTGTGGACACTGAGAATTTCTTCTTTTTTTTTTACGACATAACACACACATAATGGACAAGTAACACCTAATGCCTCACACCCACTATCCTTGTAGCTAGAAATCAGAAATTACCTTCAAGATTGATGTCATCCAAGCTACGTCCTGCAAACTGAGCTGCCTTGCCTTCCTCTATGGACATGAGAAGTCGCGACACCTTTGCCAACTCTATCACATCGTCCTGAAGACGGTAAAAGCGTCTGTGCACACTCAGTTCGTGGCCCATGTGACGCGCCAACTCCCCCAATTCTGACTCGGACAGATTGAAAACCTGGAACAAATGCAGCATTTACCAATAATGAGATTGATAACATAACTAAGCTACACTGCATGTATATAGGTAAGTTGCAGTCAATTTTATTCACATCATAATTCCTGAAAAGAAATAACTGCACATAAATCTCAAGTGCCATGTGATTAGGAAGTGGGTTTGTTTGTATGGTTTTAATGTGCACTGACAGAATGTACCGAAACATCATCATCTGCAACATATCACTGATAATTGACACTCTGGCTCACCTGTGACACAGTGGCTAGGTATTTTCTTAGCTTTGTGCTGGTGATTCTTTCTGGGAATTGCAGCTCACAGGCCTGTACTGTCCTTCTGATGCAGTCACTTCCCCTCTTAAAGTTGCTGTCTCCCTGAAAGGAAACAAGTAGTGACATCAAAGCATAAGAGAAATCACTTGCTGCTGAACTGGTTTTGGAAAGTTTTCAAGAGCTACAGACAAGCTTTTGAGATCATTGGATTTATAACTAGTGTTGGTAATTGGACCCTAAATTACAGGACTGATTTAAGGATACTGAAATGATAGACCATCTATTATTCATGTTCTGGTGAGTATTTACTCCAATGTTATTCATGATGTGCTTTCACAATAAAATTAAATAATTTTACAGCATATATTACATCTAGTACATGTAAAAGTAATAATATTTAACTTTTGATTCTTTGAACAATAATCATATTTTTCGGCCCTAGGCTGACTGATTTCTATTTGACGTCCGTTCTACTTACAGTGCAAGGTCGTTGACATTGTTACAGAGCATTCTAATTGATCAGCAAAATTGTGTACGGAGATATTTCCTGATATTAGAACTTTTCCCTATTTATTGAGAATAATCAATTTCTATGCAGGTATATCCAAATGGCAAGCATGAAGTCATTCAATGGATTTACTTTTAAACAATCATTTCCTTGCTAGCCTGGTTTCAAAGACTACAAATTTCGGAACCAAACAGCCATTTGATCTGTTTGTACTTTGGTACTGGCTCCTTTGGCGGCCTGTATGACTAAATACCAAACATGAGTCATATTTGGAAAAATGAATGAAGATTTCAAATGTGAATATTTTTTAATGGAACACAAAATGAAATGAAAACACAGTTGACCGTAATTCTTCACATTCAATATGCTAATGTAGTAGTGACCAAAATGTTGCAGTTTTCCTTTACACATTATAAAAACAACATTTAAAGGATTGGTGTCATTTATGTAAACATTTCATGTTATATGGCCAAGAACCTTTTCTAAAAATACTTCTTGAAGTTTTCCTTTGTTGTTATATAATTTTGTAGACAGAGAAAATTAGGACTGAATTACCTAATTCATTTTCCAGACTTTTCACAGACTGTGGGAACCAAGTAACAAAGTTGAGAACAAACTCGAGTTTATCAAATTTATAGTGCAAAGACTGTAACTCTGACATACCTGTGCAAATACATGCGGATTGCAACTTTTCACCCCTCCTTCTGCCCTTTTGTCCACCAAAGCTTGTATGGCTGCCACCATTGTTTTGGTAAGAAGAACAGGCACGCGCTTGTACTGCTTTCCAACAACTTCTACCAAACTCATTCTAGAAAAGAAAACATTCAGTTAAATAATGTATCCTTTCGAAAAAAAAAACAGTAAGTGTATATTCTGTATACACTATAATCCTCCAACAATAATTTGATGGTTATAACCATTACCTAGAGGAATCCAAAACAAAAAATAGTTAAAACCAGAAACTATGGTCAATGGTCTACGACTCTGATATCACTGATAAATAGAAGAAAACAAAGAACAAACATCTCCCCCCCCCCCAAAAAAAAACATAGGTCACTTGAAAGCCAAGGTCAAATTTACACAACTGCTGGAAAGGTCTTGTGGCAAGGATATTCATGTACATATATAAAAAGAATCCACAAAGGGATAAGAAAGTTATAGCCAACATGCTGCTGCCACCGACACCCTAACTATGTTAATACCCGATTTTTTACATGCAAGGACATGTCTCAAGAAAATCTTAACAATCAAGGTGCATACTAATGAAGTATATTGTTTCCTGCTTAGAAGTGATAGTCCGCTGTAGATTATCCAGGACTGCTCTACAGGTATCCGTCTAAACTACCAAAATGCATTTAAAACTAAATCAACTTACGTCTTCATCAAATGCTTTTCTATTGGTTGCAATGTTGAAACAAGTTCTTGGTTTTCTCTTCCCCAAGCAGGTCGACCTACAAACTGTGAAGTTAGCATCTTTGACCCCTCACTCGCCCGTCTTTTGTTGAAAAGTATGACTCTAGCGACTGTTACTTCTGCAAGCGCATTCCAGTGACTTGCGCATGGGCAGTCCAGCAACAAACTTGTCCTTTCAACGGTGGTAGTCTCTAAGTAGTTCTGAAGCAAACAAGAATAAACTGTAAAGGAGCCATACTTATGGAGTATATATTTTATGGCAACTTTAACCCAACACTGATCTGCAGAAAAAATACAGCATCATTTGCGTACACAAGTTTTTTTTTTAAGATTTGACCTACTGACCTAGTTTTTTGAACCAACATGACCCACTTTTGAAGAATTTATAAAGACAAGCATCCTGACCAAATTTCATGAAGATCTGATAAAAAATGTAGACTCTATTGCGTACACAATCTATAACTGTTGCTGACGCACGATGCCGGACAAATGATGATCAGAAGAGCTCACATTGAGCACTTCATGCTCAGGTAAGCTAACAAATTGTTAGAGGAACACTTGATTATGCTACACACCAAATATCATAGCTCTATGCCTGGTTTTGGACAAGAATATTTTTAAAGTTTTTCAAGTTGCCAAGGCAACCAGAATTCTACATGGAATTCTTTGAATCACTTTGGTACAGCTTCGTGCAAGGAACATCCCTGCCAAGTTTCACGAACATTTGCCAAGCGGTTTAGGACGATATGTTATTTGAAGTTAAGGTAAAATGTTGAGGTGAGCTAATAGACAGATTACAACTTAAGGTACAAAATTGCATCTACTGGTTCACATAATAGGGATAATTTTACTCACCACATATTTCAAAAGATCCTCTGTCAATGGTAGAAGTACTTTCTTGTTATATTTCCTTTCTGATAGTGTGTGATGTGCAAGAGAGGAGACTGCTTCAGAGAATTCCTCAGTATACAGGCTGATAAACTGATCTGTTTCATCTTTTTTTGAAATTTCCAGTTTTCTGATGGCTTGGCCTCTTTTCAACACAGCAATTTTCTTCAAAAGCTGGCCTGCTTTCAAAGCTAAAGAAGGTTTTTTAAATGTTCTGGTTCCAGTTGATGATCCTTCTGTGGATTCTCCAGACATATTACCCACAGCTTTCAAACATATGTCAAATTTACTGGGTGTAATAAAATCATCAATATCAGCCGACTCTAGACCAGTTAGAGATCTCAGTTCAATTTTGACTCTTCCAAGAATTCTTAATTTCTCTCTGACTTGACAAGCACGTTGGAGGCCAAGCTTTCGTAGTTGCACCTTTCCAAACAGTAGTAGCAGTTTGTCATTCTTCACAGCACGGCTGACATCGTCCATATGAAAGCGCTTCACAACATGATCAATGAATTCTTCACTGTCTGATCCAAACACATCTGTTCCTAAAGCCCCTTGAAGTATGTATTCTGCTGAACGGACGCAATCATCTGCCGATTTTTTTACCTCTACTGCATTACTGACATTGATTTTCTCTTCTTTGAAAGAACAAGTTTTTACATGTCTCCAAAGTTCACCTTTCACAAAGAATGTCAAACAATATGGGCATGGAAGATAATTGCTGGCAGAACTTCCCTTCTCTTGTGCTGGGCGCCTTCCAACATAAAAAACACCGTTCTTTTTTATCAACACACTAATGTTATGGTTGAAGTTTCCCAGGTTCCGGTATTTTGCAAACACCCTCTTTCTCTTGGCTGAATCATCTGCGGAATTTTCCTTGGATGTGGATGGCAGCTGCCCAATCTCTGGGACATCTTGATGAGCCTTTTCCAAATGTCTTGCCATTTTACTAACGGATTTTTCGCAGAAGAAACAGCAATGCTTTTTCGAGTAGTCTCGTTTTTCTGAATCTGTTACTGTCTGTATAACAATTTCTGGAGAAAAAATAAATAAAAAATTACTAAGGCATTTGGTATATCTGTATATGGTGGCAATCCTGTGCATAAATTCAAAATGTGTATGGTTTACATTCTTGGCATCAGACGATGACAATGCAGACATGTATGAGTTTTTGAACTATTTACTCAGTTGGGTGGTACATGTACATCCTGTCGTTTGTAACTGTGTTTTCCCATACTGACAGAAGAGGACCCAACCTTAGAATAAAACATTTTCTTCATTGTTATTCCATCGTTGACAAAAAGGCTTTGTAATATATTTAACAATAGAAATGAAAGTCCATATAAGTTATGCAAATACACTCAACAATGAAGTTAACCAGTTTACATAATTTATGCAGATTAAAAAGAAAAATAAAACAAAACATGCTGCGTTCAGATTTACACCATGCAGGCTTGCAACACTAGCATTTAAGCCTACCATTAAAGACTGAAAGACTCTCTGACTTGCAGGTTGTTATGGAAGTAATTGTTGAATCTAGAAATAATTTGGTCACATGAAATAATATCGGACAAAAGCTGTGAACAGTATTTTCCATGATGCCAGATTTACTGGAGTATATTCTCTAATCAAGAGACAGTTTTAGAACATCTGTTGAGTCTGTGGATAATTCTTATTGATAGAAGTTATTAAAACACAACTGCACTAAGCGGAGACAGAAAAAGACAAGTGCATATTTTGTTTGATTGTGTTAAGTGATGAGGATAGCTACACATACTTAACACCGCATTACTTAACCTGAAGACCTACTACAGGTAATATACATGATCTTTACAGGTCTTTGCGCGACCACATTGCCAAAACCATGCATTTGTTTCCTACAAGAAGACTCCATTTCCAAATGGACGGAATGTGCTGAGTAGTTACGAATGAGGAAAATGGAAATCACTAGTGGGCCATGCCGGAGATGGCAGTGTTTTTATGAGTAAAAATGATCGCTGTTTCCTGAAGATCTTTGGAGTAACTGGGAAGAGACTGGATGGAGCTTAAAACATGACGTAGAATTGCCTATTCTTGTAATTGAACATTTTACAGTCTGGATGGTACTTTGCTGATTTTGATTTCCCATTTCAGGTCTGCTTTACTAAACTTGTTTATCTCCGCATGGAATTCACATATATTTATTTCTGCAAATTTCCTTGTTTTTTTTTCACACTTCTTCCCTGTTTTGTAATCAGTGCCATATACTACATAGGTGTTTACGTAAAAGACAAAACTGCAGTGTAAGGAATACATTTACACAAGACTGGAGGAGAGCATGGAAAAGCACAGATACAAGATTGGGTTTACAACTTGATAAGGGTAAACTGTCTGAAAACACACGTGCATGTCCACATTTTCGATGTCAGATGTGAAGAATGTACACCATACTCAGTTCTAATTTTGGCACAGGATGGCTTCAATACAGAATGACTTGTATGTATCTGATATATAGCACTGACACACTGGAAAAAAACACAATTGTTTGCCGAATTTCACAACAAAAATGTAAAATTCATAAGGGACTTTTCTTCAGCCTTTTCACTATCTTCAGGAACCAATTTCTGTGAAGACATTAAATTTCGTGGGTAAAAATGTTTGTGGATTTTCCATTTCTGAATTTCATGGGTACATAAATTTGTTGGTTTTTCGTTTTCTTAACAAGTTGACAGAGCATGCTGTTATATTCCTTGAATTGAATTTGTGGATATGTCAACTCATGAAATCCCACAAAATGAACCCAGCAAAACTTATAAATCACAAGCAATTTGTACTAAAAAGCACATTGTTGCTGCAATATGTAGGATTTACCTTCTTTTTCTGGAATAGATCCTGTTGTTGAATCCGCAGATACCTTTATTGGGCCCTTTGAGAGAAAAAGTATATATAATTATTCATTTAATAACAACAGACAGGTATTTCTGTTTTATTTTGAATATTTATACCAATAATGAAAATTACTCATGACATAGATTTGCTAAACTTTTAACTTGCAGTTTCAATTGTCTTTGTTCAAGTTACACAAAAGCTACATTGAGCATAATATGCCAGTTCTTGCAGAAAGCTGACTCATGAGTGACTACTATCTGTATACACAAAGAACAAAGCACTTACAGATGAATAGACATTCCTTTTAAACCATGAATGTATTCTAAACAATATAATCTCTCTAATACCAATAAACAAATCTGGCATAGCTCACCTGTACTTCAATTATTTCTGAGGCTTCAGAATCTGATACTGTTTCAAGGTGAGGATCACCTGCTGATCCTACTACATTCAATAGCAAGTCGTGAGGATCTGTATGGTCATCATGATCAATGAAGACTGTTACAACACCTGTTGGGCAAAATTAGTCTTGCATCTATTACTGACAAAAAACTAAGTATTAGACATTACACTATTCTAAGCAGTATAGCCAAAGACCACAATCAACTCCATTCATTTATGGAAGTCGGTAAACTACACTTGTGCAAAGTGCCTTGCAGTTCAGTACCTTGCAGTAAAAAAACAACTTTTCTACATGCAACACTTTGTCTCAACAACGTATGTTTTAAACTGTCAACTCTGAACAAAAGTGCCAAACTGTCGCAATATTTGCCTGTCAGACATTCGATTAAAACACCACGAAGAAAATGTCTTATTTTAACTAACAAATACCAGTAAGACATTATCAATCAATTTCATTCAGAGTCACCAAGATTTGCATGAGAGCATCCCTACTACACTAAATGAATACAAAGATTATAACTAGCACTCACAAACTGTAGTTATTCACTCACTTCATTCACAGTCACCAAGATTTGCATGAGAGCATCACTTATACACTGAATGAATACAAAGATTATAACTAGCACTCACAAACTGTAGTTATTCACTCACTTCATTCAGAGTCACCAAGATCTGCATGAGAGCTTCACTTATACACTGAATGAATACAAAGATTATAACTAGCACTCACAAACTGTAGTTATTCACTCACTTCATTCCGAGTCACCAAGATTTGCATGAGAGCATCACTTATACACTGAATGAATACAAAGATTATAACTACCCACTCACAAACTGTAGTTATTCACTCACTTCATTCACAGTCACCAAGATTTGCATGAGAGCATCACTTATACACTGAATGAATACGAAGATTATAACTACCCACTCACAAACTGTAGTTATTCACTCACTTCATTCAGAGTCACCAAGATTTGCATGAGAGCATCACTTATACACTGAATGAATACAAAGATTATAACTAGCACTCACAAACTGTAGTTATTCACTCACTTCATTCACAGTCACCAAGATTTGCATGAGAGCATCACTTATACACTGAATGAATACAAAGATTATAACTAGCACTCACAAACTGTAGTTATTCACTCACTTCATTCAGAGTCACCAAGATTTGCATGAGAGCATCACTTATACACTGAATGAATACAAAGATTATAACTACCCACTCACAAACTGTAGTTATTCACTCACTTCATTCAGAGTCACCAAGATTTGCATGAGAGCATCACTTATACACTGAATGAATACAAAGATTATAACTAGCACTCACAAACTGTAGTTATTCACTCACTTCATTCAGAGTCACCAAGATTTGCATGACAGAATCACACCAAATTACAACCTAAATTATATACAACAGGGATCAATACTGTAGCAGTTTTAGCATGGGTGTTGAAAAGATGAATGCAGAATAATAAAACAGACGTGTCTTTTTGACATGAACCTCCCTGCCTGGGTATGGACACAAACTGATGTCATCTGTTAAACAACATTACTGCATGAACTGCTGCCTCACACAGCAAAATATGGAAGCAAATTTTGGGGTAGGTTTCAACAAATGCCTCAAGCCATGAAAGAGAAAGACTAAGCACCACACCTTTAAAACAGTACCTGTATATGATTAAAGAGCTAAGACAAATTTCAGATAATGATGGGTACCTGCAGGTTCTGGTTCCCTATCAATTTCTGAACTGCTCTGGTGGCAGTACTCCTGCTTGCCCCTTGTTTGCTTCTGCTCCACATCCTAAAACACAATAATTGTAAACTTTATTGCCATCACTTAATTAAATCATTGAAAACGATTGTTTTCGATGCATTCCAGACCAGTAAAATACAGAATGTTGTATTTAATCGTATGATCACTCAGGTAAATTAGTGTACCGATTTCACAACAAATAAATCAATAGCATGTTTGCTTCAGGGTATTTGAGAATTAAATTGGGTTATGCCATTAATATCAGTCTTCTTTTATCAGTCACTGTTGAAACACCCTTATTCTGAAACTGTGGAATGTTGAAAGCTAATGAATCTGAGCAAGTTGGATCCTAGTTTCACACAATCTCTGCCCTACCTTGCACTTTTCCTCTTTCTGAGCCTTGATCTCAGGAGTTGCGAGTTCTTCCCCTTGCCGAGTCTTGATGACCTGAGCGAGGTAGACTTTTCGTCTCTGAGCTTTGACCTCCTGAGCTTGATCATGTCCCAATTTCTGAGCCCCAATCTCCTCAGCTGTGCCATATTCCCTTTTCTGAGCCTTAATCTCCTGAGCTGTGCAACTTTCCTCTTTCTGAGCCTTGATCTCTAAAGCTGTGTCAACTTTCCCTGTCTGAGCTTCGATTTCCTGAACTGGGCCACCATCCTTTTTATGAGCCTTCATCTTATGAGCTGGATCATATCCCCCTTTCTGAGCCTCAATATCCTGAGCTGCGTCACGTTCCCCATTCTGAGTCTCCATATAATGTACTTGGTCATCTTCCCCGATCTGAGCCTCGATTTCCTTAGCTGTGACACCTTCACCTATTCTTATCTCCATCTCCTGTGCTGGATTTTGTACTCCTTTCTGAACCTCCATCTTCTTAGCTGGATCTTGTCCCCCTTTCTGAGCCTCCATCTCCCGAGCTGAGTTATCTTCACCTTTCTGAGACTCCATCTCCTCAGCTGGATCTTGTCCCCCTTTCTCCGCCATTTCCTGAGACTGGTCATATTCCCCTTTCTGAGCCTCGATCTCCTTAGCTGAGACATCTTCACCTATCTGAACCTCCATCTCCTGCGCTGGATCTTGAACCCCTTTCTGAACCTCAATCTTCTGCACTGGATCTTGAACCCCTTTCTGAACCTCCATCTCCTGAGCTGGATCTTGACCCCCTTTCTGAACCTCAATCACCTCACCTGGATCTTGTCCCCCTTTCCGATCCTCCATCTGCTGAGCTGGATCTTGTCCGCCTTTCTGAGCCTCCATCACCTCACCTGGATCTTGTCCCCCATTCCGAACCTCCATCTCCTGAGCTGGATCTTGTCTACCTTTCTGAACCTCCATCACCTCAGCTGGATTTTGTCCCCCTTTCTGAACCTCCATCTCCTGAGCTGGATCTTGTCTACCTTTCTGAACCTCAATCACCTCACCTGGATCTTGTCCCCCTTTCTGATCCTCCATCTCCTGAGCTGGATCTTGTCTACCTTTCTGAGCCTCCATCTCCTCAGCTGGATCTTGTCCCCCATTCCGAACCTCCATCTCCTCAGCCGGATGTTGTCTACCTTTCTGAGCCTCAATCTCCTCAGCTGGATCTTGTCCCCCATTCTGAACCTCCATCTCCTCAGCTGGATCTTGTCCCCCTTTCTGAGCCTCTATCTCCTCAGCTAGATGTTGTCCCCCTTTCTGGGCCTCCATCTCCTCAGCTGTGACACCTTCACCTATCTGAACCTCCTCCTGAGCTTGATCTTGTCCAAATATCTGGGCCTCCAACTCTTCAGCTGTCACACCTTCATCTATCTGAACCTTTATCTCCTCAGCTAGATCCTGTCCCCCTTTCTGAACCTCCATCTCCTGAGCTGGATCTTGTCCACCTTTCTGAGCATTTGAGCCCTCCATCTCCCCAGCTGTATCTTGTCCCCTTTTTTGGGCTGCCATCTCATCGGCTGAATCTTGTCCCCCTTTCTGGGCCACCATTTCCTGAGCTGTGTTATCTTCCTTTTTCTGAGCATCCATCTTCTGAGATAGGTCATCTTCCACTATCCGAGCCTCAACCTCCTTAGCTGTGTCACCTTCACCTTTCTGGGCCGCCATCTCTTTAGCTGGATCTTGTCCCCATTTCTGAGCCTTCGTCTCCTCAGCAGAGTTATCTTCACCTTTCTGAACCTCCATCTCTCGAGCTGATGCCTCAATACACTGTGCTGGGTCATCTTTCTCTATCCGAGCCTCGATCTTCTGCGATGAGTCATAGCTCCCTTTCTGAGCCTTGATCTCTCGAGCTGAAAAATAGTTATCAACAAGTCAATGAGGATTGCAGTGGCAATACAAAAGTTCCCTACCAGTCTATAGCATCATTATTTGCAACGCTTTGTCACTACATGCAATTAAGAATATTTATTGAAAACTTTAACATTTTTTTAAGTTGAACAAGTATCATTAACCTGGCTTAACTACTTTTTAAAGTTATAGCAAAATCCCATTTTTAGTCTTTCTTTTTTTTGCATTTCTGTTACCATAGCAAACACAATTTCCAAGGTATCAAAAAGAACAAACCTACAAATTATATTTCAAGAATTTGAACAAATTATTGCAACTGCTCATGAAGATGTCATATAATGGTTTCCTGACCTATTCCAAAGCCATTCTTACATTTTTGTTTGTGAATTACAGTATCTATAACACCACTAAGAACAAGTAGAACTATCAGGAGGCGAATAGTTATTGGAGCACACATTAGCATGGGCAGAAATTTGCATGAAAAATAAGGCCTGTCAATAAAATTGATTATTTATGATTTAACTGTGTGGAATTTCTATAGGAATTCAGACCAATAAGGAAGATGATGGTTATTTATTGTCTTTGATTTAAATGATAATGTTTGTGCCCTAGTTTATACAAAACAAATTCTGGTTTGACATGTAACTGCTGATAGAATTATTAAGAAACTAGAGATGTCACTAAACATTAGAAGCCCCCAACATTGCTTTAACACAGACACCCATCAATCATTAAAAGGCCTTTTAATCTGTCATTTTTCAATAAAAAAAATCACTGTGAACTTGACATTCGACTAGGGACTTCAAAATCAATAGTGGTCATCTGCTAGTCATGACTTACGTCCCGACCAAGGTCCATGAACCTAGGCCCAATCATTTACTACTTATTTATCACACAAGAATTTTAAGCCTATAGTAACTGTGACCTTGAAAGTTGAATTCAAGACCTCAAAATCAGTAAGGGTTTTCTACTGACATTGGATAATGTCCCCACAAAGTTTTATTAACCTAGGCCCTTTTGTTCTCTTGTTATTGATTAGACAAGGATTTCTAGTTGATAGTAACTATGACATTGACCTTTAATCTAGTGACCTCATCATCACAAACCACCCTACCAATCTTCATGGACCTAAACCGAACTCTTCTCTGGTTATTAATCAGACAAGGTTTTCAGCTGACGGTCACTGTAACCTTAACCTTTGGCCTCAAAATCAATAAGGGTCATCCACTGGTCATGAACAACATCCCTATAAAGGTTAATGAACCTAGGCCTATCGTCTATCTGGTTACTGATCGTTCAAGGATTTTGGGACTTACATATGTATGGACAACAGCAACACTAAGAACAGTGGGAGGCATAAAAATATTCAAAAATGTCTGAGGACTACTCGCCTCCTGGAACTCATAACAAGTAATTTAGAACTTTTTTCAAAGTAACTGTGACAAATGATACCTTTAACTTCTGCCTGTAAAAAGGAAATTCAAACATTACTGCATACAGAGCATTTGCACATGCAGAAACACACACACATAAGGATTTGTTATGATTCTACTTGTTAAGGCACTAGCATAACCACTTATTGATAGATAGCTATGTATCCTAGAGATATTTCTACCAGCACTTTTAATGCCAAGCAGGAAAAAATCCTCATATATACATGTAAGATTGGAACTAATTTATTAAATTGCTACCATAACTTATTGAAACTGCAATACCTTTTCCCATGGAAGCTCAGCCAAACCATAATCATAGGTTATTTCCTCTCCAACTTCAATATCCCTGCATAAAGAAAATGATAAAACTTGTTTCATATTAGGGTTTGTTTTAACAAGAGCTGTCCACGGACGGCGCACTCGACTATTCAGTCACTCCACATATTCTATATCACCAATGGTTATTTAAGTATATGCATAAAAGCTACTTATACATGCAAAACTTTAATTCTTTCAGTCCAAAAAAGGGGCATTATTAGTAAATAAAATTTAACTCCACCAGTGGTAATTGAAGTATATGCATAAAAGTGGCTTGCACACAAAACTTTAACCAAATATTTTAAGTCCAAAAAGGGGCATAATCAGTAATAAATTTAGTCAAGAGTTATCTATCTTGACCGTATAATGCCCCTGAACATTGTGGTAAAGTTTTAACTCAATATCATCAGTGGTTATTGAAGTATATACATAAAAGTTGGCTTGACACAAAACTTTAACCAAATTTTCTGAGTCCAAAAAGGGGCATAATTTGCATAAAAATCCACCCAGAGTTAAGTAACTTAGTTATTCCAATAGTTTTAATGACTAGGAAGCCTCATGTAACGTTTCAATACAATATAAATGTAACGGTTTTTGAGAAATTCAGTACTTGCACGCAAAACTTTACCAAAAGTGTGGCGCCGACGCTTGGGTGAGTAGAATAGCTCTCCTTATTCTTCGAAAAGTCGAGCTAAAAACTGCAGACATGTCAATGCCTAAAACCTCATGATAAACGACCATAACTCACTCATCCAAATGGAACAGAACTAGGTTAGGTGTCAAATGTTCCATGTTGGGGAGCGTTCTCTGGATCTGTCCAAAGACACCAAGTACTGGTTCTTCCCAGGAAACGGACTCGAGAACGTCTCTATAAGCCTAAGGCTTTCGATGCAATCGAGCTAAAATAAATAAGTTTAAACTAAATGTTCATGTTAGGCCTTTAGTATCAAAGAAATCCAAGCAAGGAATGAAGAGAAGTGGAGATGACAAGATTTACAAGACCATCAAGCTGTTGATAAATACATACCTTGTGGCAAACAGTACAAGTTGTCCTTGAATCTCCTTCATCGATGCATTTCTTTCATTTTTGTTACCGTGGTTAACTAACCTTCCCAAGCGGCCTGATTCCCTGGAGGCATCAGTGCTAAAATTAAGTTACAAAAACTGAATGAGAATCTAGTCACTGCAGATACACAAATAAAACTTACAAGACCTAATTGAGTAGTATATATACTACTCAAAGCTTGCTAAGCACCAGGATTTTGTATAGCGGTCATTTTTGCTGCTGGCTTTTCATGCTCCGGTTGTTGGCATTTTTTTAGAGCTTGCTGTATTGTCTTTATGGAGGTAGTTAATAATGCCCTTTGGTTACATCCACTCAACAATGACAACAGTTTGAAGTTGGTAAGGCGGGAAAAAGTAGAAACTTCAGTAGGAATTGAAATTTCTCAAACTTTTATTGAAGGGTCAAGTTTGAGAAATTTCAACACCAACTGAATTTTCGACTTTTCCCACCCAACCAACTTTAAACTGCTGTCATGGTTGATTGGACGAATCCAAATGGCATAATAACCTAATTCCAGAAAGGCAATATAGTATCCATCAAAAAAATGTGACAACCTGAATGACGAAAGGCCGACAAGAAAAAAATACCGCTATACAAAAATCTGGTGCTTAGCAAACTTTGAGTATATATATATATATGAAGTTTTGTTAAAAAGACCTGCATTTGGATTACTAGTCTCGAGGAATGGTTTGGATTGGATTTTGTATTTTACGCTGTTTTTTGACAACGAGGTCATATCACGACGTCCAGTTCACCTAACCAGCGCTCTTGGGTTCACCAGTACTAGCCGTCTATCTCCGCAAGCAACTGAGTGCTCCCTCACATGAGTCAGCTGTGAGGGACAACTAAACACTAGACTTTGACGCAATGCCTAGGTTCAATTATCAAGGAGAAAGTTTGCCGCTCCTGGTGGGCTCGAACCCCTGATCCTTGCATTCGGAGTCCCACGCTCTAACTCGAAGAATGAATCCTGCAGTTTTAGACATGTAACAAATGCGTGAAAACATAGTCGGAGAACACACTAGTTAATCAGCTTACCCACCTTTAAGAGTAACAGAGCTCGGTAAACATTTTTTTCACCGCTAACCACAAAGCAGTCAACCAACATCAATATAATTACTAGCCCAAGAGTACTCTAAACGTTTCCAGGGTGTAACCAGGGTATAACTCTTCTGAATAAATAACTAGCGTTATTTTAAATTATGCGTCTCATTACACATTAAATGCCTGTGTCAGTAATATTAGTAGTTATAAAAGTCATAAAATTTAGCTCTCTGAAGCCACTTACCATAATTTCTTTCCTCCAGAGGTAAAGAAGAAACGAAACCCTGTTGGAATACATTCCCGCCTCTCCCCTTCGGCTGCAGAAATTGTTTCTCCTGCATAGTGCAGGAGAAATGCCCCAGCACTCCTCCACTGGGTTGTAACAATTCCCCTTCCTAAAGAGACAGATGTAAATTTCAAAGTACCTGTACTTCAAATCATGCCAAATATATGATTTAATTACACATTTCCAACATGCTCAAAAGGTGAAGTATCAGGGTGCCGTTTCACGGACACATTTACGCTAGCGTAAGTAGAGACATGCGAGAACTGCCTGACTGGTCATCCACCATAATACAAAATAAAACCTTTGTTGAATTAAATGTAAATGTAAATTGCTGTATATAAAAAATCAAACCTTAGAAACAAATCATTATTAACCCATACTGGTAAATGAAAGTCATTTTCTTGGTTTAGGCAATAGGTAACAGACCTGTCCAAGTGAGCAAAATGTAAAGAGGACAGTAGTAATTCCAAGTGAGGTGCCCAAATAGTAAGAAAGTGATGACTAAGCTAGCAATTAACTTACCCATTAAACCATGTATCCAAACTTTTGAAAAAAAATGTTTTTCTCTTCTAATAGAGATACACAGAGTTCCCAGACAGAAAAACTATGGAACACAAGGAGATATCCATTGCAGTACAGAAGCACATCACAGTTAGACCTTTCAAATGATGTTAAAGATCCAAGTAAAGTGTTAACATCTTTTGTCAGTAAAAATATTGATGGCAGATTATCCATTTCTAAGCACATGTCTGACTACATCTAAATATAGGTACGGTGACATCACATCCTGTGCAAATGTCATCATAACTTTTTACCAATCTGATTTTTGTTTACAAGTTCTACTCAGGCTCTATTTGTTTAAATTATTTCTTTAGATAGATTTCAGATCTTTCAGGGATTTTTTTCAAGATTTTTGGACAATGACCCATACTCATGGATAATCAGTTACACATGCTTATACAGCATCATAGCCACGCTGAGGCACACCGAGGCACCAGCTGCCTCAGTTAAAATTAGCAGACCAAAAACAGTTATAAAATACTTGAAAGTTAGATATCATATAGTGTCAGAATAATGTCAGTTGTCCCATAGTCACAGAATTTGAGGCACTTATGACTATTTTCGCACCATATAATTCCTGACATAATACCAAATTTATTACGGTTCCATAAATTGTTTATGTTTTTCGAGGTCACAATATTAAACAAAGCCGCTTTAAGCATAGTGTTTTACACTTCTTCTATGCATATGGTAAAATTATAACTTTATTGTTACTAAACTACTATGTATAACTTCAATACTTCGGGTTAATTTGTTTTAAAGCATGATTTAAGTGCCTTCCAAAACGCAACAGAGACGTACTAGGTAAAAAAAAACCCGAAAAAAATGATGTCTGTGGACAGCGCTAAACTATTCGGATCCTTGTCACAGACAAACTCTACATGTATGTATGACCAAGTTTCATTGAAAGTTAGAATCACAAAAATTAAAAGTAAGATATAAAGTAGCACACATATTTTTAAGTATATTTTAAACAAAATCTTCTTTTAAATTATAGCCAACTGCCAGAATTTGAACTAAAAATTTCCTAGTCATCCAGGACATAACTTGTATCTAGGCCATACAGAGTTTCCTAACCTCATAGTGCACTGGCCCTGAACACTAGTGTGCAACTTGTATAAAGTAAAAGGATTGAACAGCTTTCGAGATACTGCAACCTGCATCAAAATTTTAACTTAAAATTTGCTGAAGAACTTAAAACATCAAATTCTAACTCAGGGGACATTAATTTATGTCTAGGGCCATACAGAGTTAGGTAACCTAACTGTGACAGTCACAACACTTGTGTGATGTGTCAAATCAATTGATTTATGTTTTTTTAGATACAGCAACTTGCCACAAAACTTTATCTTCCCATTTCTATGTCAGTCAGAGGACATACTAGTAACATATACCAAGGGCCATACAAAGTTACAGGACGTGTTACATCCATGTATTTGTTTATAAATTCTGGAAGTCTGTAACTTGACCTTGAACAGTTTTAAAGTTATTTCCATTTTCCACAAACTTTTTTGTGTACGAAGGGCAATAATTCTGCAAGTATGTTTGCCAGTGTTGTAGGACATGTCACAGGCAAGTATTTTTGAATCAGAAGCAGATTCTGAAAATTTGAGACTTGTATCTCAGAAAGTCTTTAAATTATATCCATTTTATGAAAACTTCATCCAAACTTCTATGTTTAATAAAGAGCAACAATTCTGAAGTATGTTTACAAGAATTATGGGGACTTGTAACAGGCAACTATTTTGTAATCATAAGCAAGTCCTAAAAGTCAGAGGCAATTAAAGGGGCCATACCTTTTGTGCAACAGAAATATACATTAACAAGCATTATGGTAAAATTGTTATAAACTATTTGAAATGAGTACACAAACATTCTTTTAAATTTTAAACTTGTTAAAATCCACATAATAGATGTAGAACGGCATGCCAAATTACTATACGTAAATTATAAAATCTTTTTTGACTGTCATAGTCAAAAAAGATTTTATCAACTATTACATTTGGCAAACAAATGCCTCTGAACATAAATGCTATTTTGTTATTCTGCAATATTTTCTGAGTAGGTTGAATTGTGCTTTGTAATTAAAACGTCTGAGATTTATAATTGTATCACTTTTGAACAGTTTAAGTTATTTCTATTTTATAACAAGAGCTGTCGGAGAACAGCGTGCTTGACTTTTCTTGTGCTTGTCAGACTTGCTAGCTTTATTTCTAAACCAATCTGTCCCGATAATATTGTCGCCAATTAACCAGTAAAAAGTTAATTCAGTTCTCAAGTTACTAAATGGAAAGCATTTTTTTTAATTTTCAAAACAGTGACCTAGATCTTGACCCCACCAATCATATATGTAATGTAATGAAATGTCTCACTATATCATATCAATTCACTGAGTTTCATTAAAATATTTCAATTTGTTCCAGAGTTATTAAGCAGAAACTGTTTTAGAACTAAACAGTGACCTTGACCCCACCCAACCCACTCCAAATGCAGTCCCAAGTAAAATATTGCTTTAGGGTATCTATATATGAAAAAATCATTCTTGAGTAAGAGAATGGAAATCTATTCTGTGGGAATGTAAAATGTCTAAGTGTAAAAAGGCCCCAAATTTTGACATATTTTAAACAAGAGTTATCAAAGTTGGCCTATGAATTTATTTTAATATCAGAAATAAGTGTTTAAGTTTGAATGAAAACTATTTTGTCATTCCTGAGAAACAAGCAGACTGAAAAACTTCAACCTTCAAAAATAGCTGGCATATAAAAGTCTAAGTAATAAAAAGGCCAATAACTTTACAAAATTAAAACACAAGTTACCTAACATGACAAATGAGTTTATTTTCATATGGGGGATAAATGTGTCAAGTTTAAATAAAATGCCTCAAGCCATTCCTGCCACACTAGCTTACGGAAATTTTAACCTAACCAAATAGCATTCAAGGTAATTTTCTAAGTGTAAACTTTCCCTATGGGTTCATTTTAATTTAGGGAACTAATGTTTCATGTTTGAATAAAATCCCACAAGCCATTCCTGAGATACTAGCTTACCAAAAAACTTTAACCTGCCAAAATAGCTTGCACTATTACTATTAGTTTCCAAGTTAAAAAAGGCCCCTAATTTTGACAAATTTCAAATTAAAGTTACCAAACTTGGCCTATGTGGTCATTTCAATATAAGCAACTAATGTTTCAAGTTTGAATAAAATCCCACAAGCCATTCCTGAGATACTAGCTTACTGAAAAACTTTAACCTGCCAAAATAGCATGCAATGTAAATTTTATAAGTGTAAAAAGGCCTATAATTATGACAAATTTCAACCTAGAGTTACCAAATTTGGCCTATGGGTTCATTTTAATATGGGAAACAAATGCTTGAAGTTTGAAAGGAATCCCTCAAGCCATTCCTGAGAAACGAGCTTACCGAAAAACTTAAACCAAGGCGGACGCCGACGCGAGTAGAATAGCTTGCCTTTTCTTCGAAAAGTAGACCTAAAAACTATACCCAATGCAAATAGCGAAGTTAATTGTATGCTCCGATCATGGGTGTATTAAAATTTACCTTTCCCTGGAAAACACTTGATTTCAAACCCTGGTGGGT
Source organism: Congeria kusceri (assembly GCA_027627225.1). Lineage (NCBI taxonomy): Eukaryota > Metazoa > Mollusca > Bivalvia > Myida > Dreissenidae > Congeria > Congeria kusceri. The sequence goes on from CM051024.1 coordinate 89,149,748, forward strand.
CATCATCCTTATGCAGCCATTGTTCAGCTTCGCTTACTGGCTTTACTCTTTTAGCACGACCTGAAATGCAAATCTTGATCAAGCAGTCTGCTTAAACACACTTTGAAGCTTGCAGGCCTTTTTCTGAACATTTATAGGAGGGACCCTAGAAAAAGTTCAAAATATGCATGCCATTATACAAAGTGGCAGGGATACTAACTGATAATTGTAGAACAACTTATGAATCCCAATGGACTCACGCGTTTTAAAACTATGAGTCCCAGAGAATTTGTATGAGTCCCGTGGAATAAAAAATGACTAGTTCTAGAACAATTTAATCAAGTAAAATGCCATAGAACCATACTTTATAGAAATAATAAGGGAATAAGGTACATAAAATGACAAAACTATAAGCCTAAAATTAACACTATGGCATTAATTGTTCAGCATCTAGCACTTGTCATATTAAGAATTATAACAAACACTGTCGCTTTTGACATACATGTCGCTCACAAAAAACATGCAAATCTAGCACGTGCGCGTTTCCCATGGTAACGTTCCATGTCAATATATGGAACATGTTAACTTTTATGTAGTCAGTCGAAATGTCAAAGATCTATATTTTCATCTTCTTTTGTCTGTACACTATTTAATTTATCTATTTCAACCTTCTATCTATATAATTATCAAAGCAGACGTTAGGAACACCCTGTCAATAAGGGAATTTTCATTTAAATGTTGTCTTTTTCCTAAAGTAAAGCAGATCATATATGATTTTAATCTAGTCTACAGTTTAAAACTATATAGTATAGCCAGCATATTTTTTACCTTATATAGCAGTCGCCGCTTAATGTGTCTTCCCCTCCCATGGTTTTTTCTCGGGTTTAGGGGAAAAGGCCTGGCCTTTAATTTTGGGGAAAATTACACGATAAAAAGTCCAGAAAGGGAAAGAAATTGCAAGTGTAGCTTTGAATTTCGGGGAAAGGTGCATTTCATAAGGCCCCTTTGATATAAGGAAAAAAATCCCTGCCTCAAGAATTTTTTCCCTTCCTTGAAAAAAATCCCCTCCTGTATTTACAAAATTTTTAACATTAGATCGGCTGTTTGTTTGATTTTTATAATTTTACGACATTAAACGTGTATAAACCCGGTTTATTATCCATACAAAAATGAAATCGGGCGTGCTGGGCAAAAGGAACGATTTACAGCATAACAAACAAATGTATCACAATTGGAAACACTACACCGGTAAAATTCAAAAACCTATATTGTACTATGGGTCTAAAATTTGAGATTTACATGATTCTTATGACTATTGAAAAAGCGGAAGTATAAGGTTTATAAGGTCTTAACAACTAATAGTAACTTTGTATATGGAGAAATTGGAAGAACAAATCTATGAACAGTAGAACTCTAAAATTTAGACTAAATGCAATCAGATACTGGTTCAAAGTGTATTCTTTCACATCATGTATTTTTGTACATTGTAAAAAAAATTCTCAATGTATGATTTAGGTATATATTCTGTATTTGAAATAGACCATACTTGTCCCACAGATGTCAAGGCAGAGGAAATTCGTGGAAGAATTTCATACATGGAGGGAGAGTATCTTCCACGAATTTCCTTCTGCCTTGACATCTGTGGGATGTCGTGCAGACCACAGTGGGTAATTTTACGTTGGGCGCCAATGTAACCCAACTGAAAAAAACCCAAGCCACAATGGGAATTGAACCCGGAACCTCCCGGTTCATAGGCAAACGCTCTACCGCGTCGCTATAAAAGCTAGCTCTTATAGCAAGGCAGTATAAGTGTCCTTTATACATCACCCTACTACAAATGCTTTACATTTAATGTAAAGTTACAGTAATATTTGGCAAAATACAATGTTTTTGATGACGTAAAACAAGTGTTTTATTATATTTTCCCCTAATAAGTGATTGTCGTGCGAAAATATCCCCTCCTCAAAGGCCCCAGGCCCCTTCCCCTAATGGTGAAAAAAAAACACTGATAGCTCCTAGTCACGTAATTGATGTGCAACTTGGTTTTTATTAGCATTCTTGGTCAAAATCGGGAGAGTCTGGCTGCTGCCTCAATCTGATTGGTTGAAGTGATAAACAAGTTGCCATAATTGTAAGAAATTTCTACATACATGAAGAAGATTAATACACAAGTTTAAATCGGAAATAAAAACTTATATTGGGTAATTTTCTGCACTTTTACAGCAGATTTAGTGTTGTTTATGTAAAGTATGTTGATTAATAACTCTATTCTAGCAAATTATAAGAATTTATGAAATTTTTAATTTTCAAGTTTCCACCGCATAAATAGTCTTTCGCGGATTAGACGTTGCAGCGAATTTAGCCCCATATAAAAAGTAGCTCTAAATTCGTTGCACGTGTGATTTAGTAGACTAATAGTGTCTATAGACTTTTGTTTATTGTTTGTTTATTTGGGTTTAATGGCACTTAAACACAGGAAAGGTTATATCGTGTCGTATGCTAAATATGAAGTCTTAGATTTTAGAATACAAGTTAATCTCTTTTAAGAACCGGGTATTGAATTATGATGTTCAATGGAACTGTTGTAAAGAGCTCTTTCAAGGTATTTAATGTATTTACTAGGAAACTATAGACTACTGACTCACCTAAAACTTTGACTTCTTTAACTTTTGGATTCTGTTTTGCAGTAATGTAAACTCTTTCCATCTTAATATTAGAGGATCTGTAGCTAATTTTTGCTCCCATGTTAAACTTAATGATTTGGCACTTCTATTGGCATTGCATGCCAATTTTTTTGAACTTTCAGTCGATGTCGTGCTAGATGCAAAAAATGGAGAACACTGGCTGTCACTATTATGACACTTAGCACTGCAATTCGTGTCAGATCCTGTGTTATTTTCACTATATTGTGTAGCAGAATCAGACCTGGTACTACCACTACTAATACTAGATCTAGTGTTGGTAACTTGTATTTCGCCGTTATCAGTGACCTGGTTTGAATACAACGTATTTTTAGTTTTTAATTTCTGAATTCGTTTTCTTCTGATTTGATAATCTTTTCTGTTCGATTTGTTATGTTTTCCCATAATC